>JAOCZM010000121.1:440000-1640000 GCA_026122235.1 Vinca minor
ATTATAGTATTCGGCTTGTATTTTAATTTTTTCTTTTAGGTTTCTGTATTGACCTTTATCTATTAATATATCTTCGGTATTTCCCAAAAAAAAAAAAAAAAGACTGACCTGTATCTTTTGGAAGGTTGTTGATAAGTTCTAGAACTCCCTATTCTCCTCCCAAAGTATCTTTCAAGTACAAAGTTGCAGCAGTAGTCACTTTACCATCCTAATCTCTGTGCACATAAACTTTTCATCAAAACATTTTTTTTTAAAAAAGTGTAACAAATTAAAGGCTAAAAGCATCAAAGTTGTGGCGGAGCTAGGAATTTGTCATTGGGGGGGGGGAATGTTTTACTGAAATTTTTTAGGGGGACTAAATACAACATTTATAAGAAAATATCACCAAAAATAAAAATTCCAATAGAAAATTCGTCGTTTCTGAAAATTTTAGGGGGGCCGTAGCCCCCTCCTGCCCTCATGAAGCTCCGCCAGTGCATCAAAGTGACCATTTGGATGTAGCTATCATGACTTTGTTAAAAATGGTTGTGTGCCTAACTCAATCCCTCGAAAGGTAGCTGAAAAGGGGATGATTGTCCAAGCGTTATATATTGCAAATACGCTCACAAACTAGTCGATGTGGGATTCTTAACACACCTTCACACACAGGGCTGGACATCTGGAGTGTGAACATCAATGGAGCCCAACATCGGATTAGGTGACTCTGATACCGTGTTAAAAATGGACTTAGGCCTAACTCAATCCCTCAAAATTTACCTTAAGAGGGGATAATTGCGTCAAGCTTTATTTATTGCAAATATTCTCGCAAACTAGCTGATGTGAAATTTTTAACAAACTTTAGACCTACCTCTCCTAAATGATCTCTCATTGGAATCATATACTTATTCGCGAGGTCTCCCAAAATTTTCATCCGGCGAAGGAATTCAACAACTAAGGCTAAAGAATCCCTAAAAGGAAAAAGCTTGAAGCTAAAAGGTTTACCTTATACATGAGTGCAAATGAAACGTCTTTAATGTCACCTTCAACAGTGTCCTTTCTTTCCACTCGAGCATCTATATAAGCGTCGCGGCTCCTATGCGGACCCTGAAAATTTCGTACGGTGCGGGCCACGATCCCAGCCGTTGGATTTTATACTTTTTGATCCAACGACTGTATCAAAATAGGGGTATTTTAGGGATAAACTTTGCGTGTTACTTTTTGTTCCCGAGGAGAGAGAAAAGTTGCGGCTGCATGTGTTCTCTAACGAAGAACATGTGTTTTTGTTCAACCGCAACTTTTTTCTCTCCTCATCGGGAACAAAAAGTAACACGCAACAAATGATTGGGTTCCCGAGGAGGAGAGAGAAAAGTTGCGCCTGAACAAAAACACATGTTCTTCTTTAGAGAACACATGTTTTTGGTTAGAGAGTTATTTATTTGTAAAATTACATATGTACCCTTTCATTATATAACATTTTTTTTTTTTTTTTTATTGTCAGCCGCAACTTTTCTCTCTCCAGATCTGGACCGTTCAAAATTCCATCCGACGGCTAGGATGGTTCCGCAGGTGCGGAACTTTAGGCGTTCCGCACAGGAGCCGGACTGCTATATAAGTAGGCCTGTCAATTAGAGTTAAGAGCTCAGCTCCAGATTAAGACTCATAAGACTCAATTTGGGTCAAAATAGACTTGTTTATACTCAGATTTAGATTGAGTCTGAACTCATATGTGTAGGATCCAAGCCAAGTATGAAACCCAAAAGTTGTAAGTCTAAATTATAATTGCATAGATTCAAGGGACTCAAGGACCCATAGACACAATTAAGATTATTTTTTAATTTTGTTTTATATGAATTCAAGGATATGATCACTCAGATTTAGATTGAGTCTGAACTCATATGTGTAGGATCCAAGCCAGGTATGAAACCCAAAAGTTGTGAGTCTAAATTATAATTGCATAGATCCAAGGGACTCAAGGACCCAAAGACACAATTAAGATTATTTTTTAATTTTGTTTTATATGAATTCAAGGATATGATGCTAATGTTAATGAACGGTGAATATTATTTTTTCAACAAAAAAATTTCTCAAATAATCGTTATTTATTTTATTTAAAAAAATATTCACGTTTGATCGATAAAATTGAGTATCAATAAAATTATAAGTAAAATTAGTGAACGGGCTTAAATTAGATCAAAGACCCAATGTGGTTGAATCTGGACACTAATTTAAAAGATGTAGACCCAATCCAATAAAAATCTAACTCAGGTCTCAATTTAGTGGGTGTGAGTCTGTACCGAATATTTTAGACTCAACAGGTCCAATTAACAGGCATATCTATAGGCTTTCATTGTTCCAAGTTCACTCTCTGAGCCTACTTTATCTTTTGTGCTGTTGTAAAGCTCTATCTGTAAAGATCAGGTAGCAACGTATGAGAAACTAGATTGTTCAAGAAAGTGACAGCTGAAAAAGCTTCACAAAAGACCATAGAATCCTTACCTTAATGAGCTGCTCCTGCATATCAAGATACTCCAGTTTTCTTCTCCTTTCTGAAACAGTATTTTTAGATGGCAAAGATCTAACGACCACTGTATCAACAACCTCATCAGGTAACGAAGACAATGTAGCCCGAACAGCTTCCTCAGGTTTCACCTTCCCAGAAACAGTGAAGGCCCTATTTACATGTAAAGAATAAAGTCAGCTAATAGTCCAAAATCGAAGATTCAATGAAGAAATATGAATAAAGAAGAAAGAATGTCTTTCATTGATTGTAAAAAATGTTTACAATACATCACCTATATATAAATCTTTACATATGAATAAAATGGAAGGAAATAAATCTATATTAATTACAATATTAATTACAATCAATTAAATGAGAGATTTGCTCATTTGATTATGGTCTTGATTGGCTTCCTGACTGGCTCCTTGATTGGCTCCATTAGTATCTGTAACAGGCCCCCTCAAACTGGACTTGGGAGAAAAGATGTCAATTAGACCAAAAGATTGAATAAGAAAAGTGAATCGAGAAGAGGCAAGATTTTTGGTGAAAATGGCAGCCAATTGATAGTGGGTCGAAATGGGTAAAGGTTTAACAAGGACAGTTTGCGTTTTTTCACAGACTATGTGGCAATCAATTTTGATGTGTTTTGTTCTTTCGTGGAAGGCGGGATTGGTTGTGAGGTATAAAGCGCTTTGGTTGTCGCAAAATAATGGTATAGCATGAGAATGAGGTATAAGTAGATCATTGAAGAGGCACTTTAGCCATTGTAACTCACAAGTGGTGGGGGGCAAGAGCTCGATATTCTGCATCAGAGGAACTTCGAGAAACGGTGAGTTGTTTTTTAGATTTCCAAGAGACAAGAGAGGAACCAAGAAAGACACAATAACCAGGGGTAGAGCGCTTGGTGTCGGAACAGCCGGCCCAATCAAAATCAGAGAAAGCACTAAACTTTAATGGTGATGAGGAAGAGAAAAAAAGACCTTTGGCTGGAGAGCCTTTCATATACCGTAGGATACGGTGAGCAGCCTTGAGATGTAATTCTGTGGGATGATCTAGAAACTGGGAAAGTTGTTGGATGGCATGAGAAATATCTGGACGTGTATGAGTAAGGTATAAAAGCTTGCCAATAAGATTCCGATAGAGATTGTCGTAAGAAATGAGCGGTGAATCATCCTTAGAGCAGTGGTATGAGGAATCCATAGGAGTAATGGTAGGTTTACAACTAAGGAAGCCATGTTGCTCAAGCAGGTCCAATGTATATTTTCGTTGACAAATGTTGAGACCATTTTTAGAGCGAGCAATCTCTATACCAAGAAAATATTTGACAGGACCAAAGTCTTTGATTTTGAAAATATCATCCAAGAATTGCTTGATCGAGGAGATGTCATCATAGTTGTTCCCAGTGAAGATAATATCATCAACATAAACGAGAAGGGCAGTGAATTGAGAATCTTTGCGGCGAATGAAGAGACTGGGGTCACTTACGGCTTGAGAGAAACCCTATGAAACTAGCTCCATGGTTAATTTGTGATTCCATTGCCGACCAGCCTGTTTGAGACCATATAAAGATTTTCGGAGCTTACAGACGAGTCCAGGTTGAGGAGAAGAAAAACCAGGAGGTAGCCGCATATAAATATCCTCATTAAGATCACCATGAAGATAAGCACTGTTAATGTCAAGCTGCTCTAAGAACCATCCTTTGGCAGAGGCTATAGCAAGAAGAGTTCGGACAGTGGTCATTTTTGCTATTGGAGAGAATGTTTCAATGTAATCAATACCAGGTTGTTGTGTGAAACCTTGGACAACAACATGAGACTTAGGTCTTTCAATAGAACCATCCGAATGAAATTTTAATCGGTAAACCCATTTGTTACCGAGGGGCTTAACATTAAGGGGAAGAGGAACAGGTGTCTATATGTTGTTGGCCTCCAAAGCATCAATTTCCGCTTGCATGGATTGCCGCCACTCTGCATGCTTGACAGCCTGACTGTAGCACTTAGATACAAAGTGAGAAGAAACATATAATGCAAAAGATTTATGATCTGGAGATAGTGAATAATAATCGTGAACCTGTTCTAGGGAGCGAGGAGTAGATGTCTTTACATTATAAAGAGTGGGAGGAGATGAAGATTGAACAAGAGAACAATAATAATCGTTTAGATATGAAGGAGTATGTGAGATCCTGGTGGATTTTCGAAAAGGGTGAGGAGGGGGAGGAGGGGAAGGCGAGATAGTAGAATTTGGAGGAGAATTGTGAGGAATATTTAGATGTGAAGTATGAAGGGCTGGATTGATGATGGGAGTGTGAGTTGGATTTGATGATGGGGGTTCAAAAGGAAGATCATTGATGAAAGGAATTGGTAAGGGAATTTTGTTTGAGGGAGGGAGGAACGGGTGGGGATTGTTGTGGATAAGGAAATATGTTTTCGTGAAAGGTAACATTTCGAGAGATAAAAATGAACCGTGAGTGAAGGTCGATGAGAGTGTAACCTTTCGTTTGAGCGGGATATCCTAAGAAAATGGAGGGACGACTACGAGAATCGAATTTTGAGCGATGAGCAGAAAAGGGTTGATGCATATGCTAAGCAACCAAAAACATGGAGATGTGAGTATGAATGTGGTTTATTCTATAAAAGTGTGTGAGGAGTTTGGTTCTGCAGTAATGGTGTTGGGGTAATGTTTATAAGGTAAACAACATGGGTGAAATAATATCCCTGTAAGCGGAAGGTAGATGGGATTGAAATTTAAGGGCACGAGCAATGTTTAGGATGTGGCGATGTTTTCTTTCAACAATTCCATTTTGCTGAAGAGTTTCTACGCAAGAGGTTTGGTGAATGATCCCTATAGAAGTAAAAAAATCAGACATTTGAAACTCAGGTCCATTGTCTGAACGCACTACTTTAATGACCTTTTCGAATTGAGTAAGCACATATTGACAGAAGTGTTGGGTAAAGGGTCGAGCCTCAGACTTTGTTTTCATCAATTAAATCCATGTGAAACGACTAAAATCATCTACGATAGTGAGGAAATATAGGTGACCGTGAACTGTATGAATTTTATATGGTCCCCAAATGTCTACGTGTATTAAATCAAAGCATGCTTGAGAAGCGGATTTACAAAGGGGGAATGGAGGCTTGGATCCATGGGGCAAATGGAGCAATGTTCATGTTCATTTTGTGTAACTTTTATATTGGAATACTTATGTTGTGCCATTTTTAATCTAGGAAAAAAAAAGGTGACCAAGGCGATAATGCCAGAGAGATGTATCGAAAAGTTTGCACCATTACCGACAGATAGAGGATTAGAATTAGGCATAATGTTAGAGACAAAAGGAACATAAGATGAATGATCAAGGTGCAATAAATATAATCCATTAACCATTTCAGCCGAACCAATTATTTTCAGCTTTATATGATCTTGAATACGACAATAGTTATAACGAAAAAAGACAGATAAATTGGGGTCCTGAGTAGTTGCCCCAGGGATAACAAATTAAAAGAGAATGAGGGGACAAATAATACGTTTGAAAGAATAAGATTAGAGTTTATAATAATTGAACCAACATGAGTTGCATAAGTAAAAGAACCAGTGGGCAGACGAATGGGGGTATGGGGTAAAGAGTGATAAGATGTAAAAGAATTCAAGGAACAAGAAATATGGTGAGTAGCTCTAGAATCAATAATCCATTGCATTATAGGTGGTAAACACTTACCAGAAATAAAAAATGAAGCAGCATCCGGCGGCAGAGAAACAACATTTATTGAAACTCGTGGTGGCTGAACTGCAATATCAGTAATCCGTTGTGACTGAAAAGTAGAATTGAAAAGCCATGGAGATTGAGCAAATTCTTCTACAACACATTGACCACCAAATCGAACCATGGAACCGCCATTATTTTCGCTATCGAGTGATAGACTAGCATAAGACATTTCGACTAAAAATTATATGAAAGAAACAACTTCTATAAGCCAAATAATGAAAATAGAAGGAGAATAAAAGTGCGGAAAACCTCAAAAGATTTGCTCTGATACCATGAAGAAATATGAATAAAGAAGAAATTATGTAAAAGAAAGAATGTCTTTCATTGATTGTAAAAAACGTTTACAATACATCGCCTATATATACATCTTTACATATGAATAAAATGGAAGAAAATAAATTTATATTAATTACAATACTAATTACAATCAATTAAATGAGAGATTTGCTCCCTTAATTATGGTCTTGATTGGCTCACTGATTGACTCCTTGATTGGCTCCATTAGTATCTTTAACATTCAAGGCTCTATTTTTATGCGTATCTCGTACATGCACCTTCAAAGAATCAGGAGTGAAGATGGTACAGAGTGATTGAGAGACAAATCCAACTAGCCATGGAGCTGCCACTAAAATACTCCCAATGTGAATGCTGATATCTTTGGCATAATAATGCATTAGAAAAAATGGACGTAAATAATGAAGGAAGAATCATTTATAATCTAAATACAGTAAAACTTAATAATCTCCTTATAATAATAAAAAATTATAGTCTCAACTCGGAATCAGTTATAAATAAAAATAAACTCTTTATTTTAATATTCAATGTTTTTTTTTAGAATAATCCTTAAGAAATTTACCTACATGTAGTAATAAAATAACATTAAAATTTAAATATATTTATATATCTTTATAAAATATTCAGAATTATTTAACTATGTTATATTAAACTCAAAATGATATGAAATACTTATCTAAAATTGTAATGTATGTATACTTGTTTTTTTAAAACTCATGAATATTATATATATATATATATTAAATTAATATTTTTAAAATATGAAGGGACACAATTCGAAGTGTCGTATAATGTATATTAGTTATTTTTTAAAAATTATAATTTCTTATATTTAAGCCTCTATTAAAAAATAACCTACTTATATTAATATTTTTCAATATTTTTCTTCGATGCCCGAGAGTATTAATGTATAAAGGTTTTACTATATAGACTTAGAGAGTCCTACAATAAACTGTAACCGCACATTGTCGAGCATTAATTGGAAATCATGGTATCTTACTTATCCTGACAAAGAAAAACTATAATAACCTGTTGGCGCATTTCTTTTACTGATTGTAATCCTAACATGCCTCACTCTCTACAACCGTCACGGAGCTCAGCCACTAAAAGTGAGACCACATCCTCTGCTTGAATCAACTCATCATCACTCTTTATCCTATATGAAATTCATAAACAATTGAGAGTTCGGGAATATCACACCAAAAATAGTGATCTAGTTTCTTACAAAAATACATTGCCAAACACAGAGTTAATCTTTCAATAAACATTTCTCGAAAGGTCATCATGTAAACTCATGAAGTAATCATTTATGATAAATATTTATAATAAAGAAAAGGATGTAATTCACCTCTGCAATCTCTTTTGAAGCATGTCATGCACAGTGGCGGAGCCAGGAATTTGTCATAGGGGGGCGAATTTCTTACTGAAAATTTTTAGGAGGGCCAAATACAACATTTATAATAAAATATCACAGAAAAAAAAATTTCCCATAGAAAATTCGTCATTTTTTAAAATGTTGGGGGCCACTGGTCATGCAATCCGTATACTTGCACATGTTTACTAACCGAGGCCTGAAATACCAGAAGTTTAAAAATTTCAGAACGAGCCATAATCTAGTTTACTTTAGAATGCGGCGATCAAGTTAAATAAGAATGCACAAGAAACAAATTCAACCTGCTAATATCATTGAACAACTTAGCAAAACCGAGGATTTCCTCCTTAGAATCACCAACACCTCTTCTGACCTGCATTTTCATTTCATTTTAAGGCCCAACTTGAGACCAGAGAGCAAAGGCTTGGGAGATTAAATACATTTCAAATTATGTTTGAAAATGTTCTGCCCTGTTTAGGAATTCATCAAGATAAACACAAAAGCTTGGTTAAATCAGGGAACGAACAAGGCATCAAACAGGACATACTAAGTAAAAAACAACTCCCGGCGCCTAATGACCAACTGGTAATTAACTATACAAGAAAAGGAAGAGGCCTCCAAGTAATGGAACATAGAAGAAACATCCGGTACCCATGACTATCAGATTGCATACCTCTTCTTTCATCTTGTCTTGGAAGATTGATGGTAACATGTTTGGAAGCAACTCCAAAAGAACAGACGATATTCTCCGTATAACAGACTTAGAACGTCTCTCGGATTTTTGCAAACGTTTAGATTTTGCTTCCACCTTTGCTCTACTCAAAAGGCACGTCAGCTTGATCACATTCCCCAGGAGAAGCTTCCTTCCTCTTCTTGGCTACTTCACCATTGCTGCCCAAATCGGGTTGCTTCAAAGTAACTGTGAGATCGACCAGACATGGCCCCAGTTGGGGAAATGAGATTCAATCTTCCATTTCCATATCTAGGTGCAGTAGTTTTGTAACATTTACGCCCAAGAAACCTTGATGATGTCGTGAAATATCATTAATGCACGACTGCATACAGAAACAAAAACATGATATGCACTAACTAAAGCAAAAACACGAAACAGGAAGCTTAGCAATTGGAAAACTCCGAACCTCACAACAGTGGCGGAACCAGGAATTCTTCTTTGGAGGGGGACAATTAACATTGACAAAATAAATTCATAAAAGCATATAAATATTGGCGGAGCCAAAATATTTTTTTGGATGAAATCTTATAGACTAGAATTATTCACATTTTGTTCACCTTTTTCACTCTACTGATCAGTGCCTCATAAACCATGAAATCTTATAGACTAGAGTTATTCACATTTTGTTCACCCTTTTCACTCTACTGATCAGTGCTTCATAAACCTCCAAGTCCTTTGGCTTCATATTGTGGACTTTTTTATTGTGAACTTTTTATAGTTTACAAGAGAGTTGAGTGTGGATTTTTTATTAGTAATTTTATATTTTAGTCTCTTACACACTTAAGTTTGTTACCAAATCAAGAGCAAAATTGTTAAAATATAAGTGATGTCATTCCTATAATTCACGAACTAAATAATTAAATTTTAAATCGTAAAGTGATTCAAAATGGATACAATAAACAATGTTCACGAGACGAAGTGTTACAAAAACAAAACTAAAACTAAAAAAATAAATAATTTAATTTTAAATCGTAAAGTGATTCAAAATGGGTATAATAAACAATGTTCACGAGACGAGGTGTTACAAAAATAAAACTAAAACTAAAAAAAAAAAGATTTTTTTT
Source organism: Vinca minor (assembly GCA_026122235.1). NCBI lineage: Eukaryota > Viridiplantae > Streptophyta > Magnoliopsida > Gentianales > Apocynaceae > Vinca > Vinca minor. The sequence goes on from JAOCZM010000121.1 coordinate 449,703, forward strand.
TTTTTTTTTGCACTTGCCCCACCAGACCCCACTGTGGCTCCGCCACTGCCTCACAAGATCATCGATATCCTTTTTTATCATGACTCACATATTTGGGTATCTTTTCTTTTCTAACTTTTTCGTTTTTTCCTTTCGCTTTTCTGTCACGAAGGCCACAAGGGTGAAGTAAGGTATGAACACACAACACCACTCAAGTAAACTCAGAAAAAAACAGCAAGAAACTCTATGCATTACTTTTCTAAAAAAGTGAAAAGCAAGTAGACTAACAAAGCAAATCAGGGAGGAGGACAGACAGAAAATGGCCCAATCATCCCATAAGTTAGGTAAAATGGAAAAATAAATAAATAATGGAAGTATATAATTGAACCTCAATTGATCCACTACAACAGAAAATAACCGCATCCAATACTCAAACTCAGAATAATTTCTTATATAAATGAAGGAATTTTCGCATATCAGACACTAGAAAAACAACATATTCACATCCAACACAGATTGCAATAAAAAACAAAAATGATAATAAGTGTTACGGATACTCATCATGGAGTAAATCAAGGAGTTAATCAAGATAATAATCTCAGGAGAAAATCACTCGATTAATTGATTGTAATTGATTAATTGTATATTTCTTTCATTTCTTATATATATATATATATATATATATATATATATATATATATATGATTAGTATATATAGAGAAGGGCCCGAACCCGCCTCACATAACTCGAAAAAATGTGAGTGTGAGCTTAATATTCAAGATCGAATTTTATGTGAGTCGAGCGTGAGCTTTACCATGCGCAGCCCGATTAAAGCTCACACCCGAATAAGAATAACATAATTATAAATATTATATATAATACTAAATTTCTAATTAAAAAAGACCTATAAAAACTAATTGCAAAACCCGTAGTTTATTTTCTCTCTTTCTCAAACTCTACCTTTGGTTATATTTTTATTTGTTTATCTTGCTATAAGAATTAAGAATCATTGTATTATGTATATTTGAATTCTTGTCATGCTTTAGTGTCATGGCTCATTTTATTCTACTACTCTTGCTACAAGATTCTACTCCTCTCAAAATGTGAGCTCAACGACTGAGCTTTCCAATTTTTATGTGAGCTGAGCGAGAGCTACGACAAGCTCAGCTCACATAGCTCGATTGACACCCCTATATATAGATGATGTATTGTAGAGTTTAAATCAATCAATACAAATGATTTCTTTCTATCATTTAATCTTTATGCTTTTCTACATGGTATCAGAGCAAACTTTTTGAGGTTTTTCGCACTTTTATTCTTCTTCACTTTTCATTCTGCTGCTTATAAAAGTTGTTTCTTTTATATATACAAAGAAATTTAGTCTTGATGTCTTCTGCTATTATATCACTCGATAGCGGCAATAATGACGGTTTTACAATCCGATTTGGTGGTCACTGTGTTGTAGAAGAATTCGTACAGGCCCCACGAGTTTCAATAAATGCGGTTTCTCTGCCGATGGATGTTGCTTCATTTTTTAATTCAGGTAATAAATATTCACCACCTATAATGCATTGGATTATTGACTCTGGAGTTAATCACCATATTTCATGTTCATTACAATTATTTACTTCTTATCATACTTTATTGCATACACCGATTCGTCTCCCCAATGACTCATTTACTTATGCAACTCATGTATGTTCTATCCAATTAAATCCCAATTTGATTCTCTCTAACGTGTTGTATGCTCCCTCCTTATCATTTAATCTGTTATCTATTAGGAAATTACTTCATAATCTCAATTTACTTGTCTACTTCAAATTTAAATATTGTGTTATTCAGAGGATTGTACTAATCTAAAAGTGATAGGATTAGTTACATTCATTAATGACTTATATACATTGCAGCCAAATATTGTTCTCCTATCCCTTTGTTTCAAACATCCTTACTGACTCAAACTCTTTATCTCATGTTGCAAAATTCTCTAACACCTCTTTATGGCACTATCGTTTATGTCATATTTCTTTTCCTAGATTAAAAATTAACGTGTGGATTTCAAAATAAAAATTATACACAATGAACATTGCTTCATTTTCCCCATGGCTAAGAAATCCAAGCCTCCATTCCCCCATAGTAAATCCACTTCTCAAGCATGTTTTGATTTAATACACGTAGATATTTGGAGACCTTATAAAATTCACACTGTTCACGGCCACCTACATTTCCTCACCATCGTAGATGATTTTAGCCGTTTCACTTGGATTTATTTGATAAAAACAAAGTTTGAGGCCCGACCTATTACCCAACACTTTTGTCAATATGTGCTCACCCAATTCCAAAAGGCCATTAAAGTAGTGCGTTCAGACAATGGATTCGAATTTCACATGTCTCAATTTTTTACTTCCAAATGGATAATTTACCAAACCTCTTGCGTAGAAACTTCTCAGCAAAATGGAATTGTCGAACGAAAATATCGTCACATCCTAAACATTGCTTACTCACTTAAATTCCTATCACATCTGTCTTCCGCTTACTGGTAATACTTTGTCACCCATGTCTGTTTAGCTTATAAACATTACCCCTACACCTTCACTGCAAAACTAAACTCCTCACAAACTTTTTTATAATAAACCACAATCATACTCTCATCTCCGTATTTTTTGTTGCTTAGCCTATGCCTCAATCCTTTCTCCTCATCGCACAAAATTTGACTCTCGTAGTTGTCCCTATAATTTCTTAGGCTATCCCGCACACAAAAAAGGATACACTCTCCTCGACCTTCACTCACGCTCTATTTTTATCTCTCAAAATGTCATCTTTCACAAAAACATATTTCCTTATCCACGACAATCTCCACTCAATCCTCATTCGAATAATCACTCCAACCCCTCCTACATCACCTCCTACATATTTGGAGCAACTTGATATTAACAATGCATATATTCATGGTGATCTTAATGAGGATATTTATATGCTCTCCTCGTTTATTCGCCACAAAGGTTCTCAATTCACTGCTCTCCTCATTTATGTTGATGATGTTATCCTCACTGAAACAATTATGATGACATCTCCTTGGTCAAGCAATTCTTACATAATACTTTCAAAATCAAAGACATTGGTCCTGTCAAATATTTTCTTAGTATGGATATTGCTCGCTCTAAAGATGGTCTCAACATTTCCCAACGAAAATACACATTGGACCTGCTTGAGAAACATGACTTCCTTGGTTGCAAACCTGTCAATACTCCTATGGATTCTTCCTACCATTGTTCTAAATATGATTTACCACTCCTTTCCGACAACAATCTACCGAATTCTTATTGGCAAGCTTTTATATCTCACTCACACACGACCATATATTTCTCACGCCGTTCAACAACTTTCCCAATTTTTAGACAATCCCACAGAATTGTATCTCAAAGTTGCTCATCGTATTCTACGGTATCTGAAAGTCTTATATTAAGTAATGGAGGGAGTACTTTCCAGTGCGTCTTGTTTGTGAAATAATGTGTTGTTTTATGAAGTTTTTTTATGAGTGAAGTTTGCATTTTAGGTAGGCGATTACTATGAAATTCATTATTGAATGTGGTTATGTTATGTTGTAGTATGCTATGTAATTTATTTTTTTTTTTTCTTATTGTAGAAAAGTATCTCAAAAAACAAGATACTTTGTTAGTTAAAATACAAATATTATTCTATAATGTATCTCCAAAAACTTGTATTAATACATGTCTAAAAAAAAAGTCGTACCAAGTGCACAAGACTCCCGCATCAGCAGGCTCTGAGGAATATCCGATATAAGCATCCGTGTCTATCTCCAGGGGTATATACATAAAAAAAGAAATTCATCCAAATTTGCGTAGCTGAAAAATGGAGATTATTTTGTGGACATGCAGAAACATCAGTCTCCAACGAGTATCATGTATTATGTTTGAGTGTGTGTGTGTGATGTGTGTGTTTCTGGGGGTTGGTTAGAGAGGTTTTTGTGCGAGAAAGTTAGCAGTCCGGTTCCTGTGCGGAACGCCTTAAATTCCGCACGTGCGGGACACAGATCCAACCGTTAATTCGCTTCTGGCTTGAAACAACGACTGAGATTTAAAAGAAGGTAAAAGGGTACATGCGTAAATTCACAAATAAAAAAAAAACGTAAAGAAAATAGAACACGCCACCGTCTAATCGTTTGGGTTCCCGAGGTCTGAGAAAACGGCTGGAAAAGCAAAAATACTTCGTCTTCTTCGTCTAAAGAACACACATTCTCTCTGCAAGAACACATATTCTCTCTGCAAGAAAACGGCTTGAAAAATAAAAAGAACTTCATCTTCTTCGTCTAAAGAACACATATTCTCCAATTCTCTCTTCAAAGAACACATATTCTCTTTGCAAGAACACATATTCTAAAAGGATGACTGAAGTACAAATTACATCTGACGATACGTCGAAGCGCCAAAAATGGGAATTTCTATGTTCTACATCGAAACTCATGGCTTTAAATGAAAGGGTGCTGGGAGATGAAGAACGGAGTATAAAAAAGTTACAACTTTTGAAGGATGCCGGACTTATAGGGTTTACTCAGGTTAAACTCTCCGGCTCACACGAAGCTTGGCTGAAATTTGCCGTTACCAACTATGATGCATCTGAAAGATGCATCCGACTTGGAGACGGGCATGCACTGCCCATTACTGCAGAAGACGTGCAGAGAGTGTATGGAGTGCCTATGGGGCATAAAGCCGTACCCGGGCATAAAAATCTTGAAACCCTTTTCCCCATAGAGAAGGTGAAGAAGTTTTCCGATGATTTTTTGAAGATAGCCTGTTCCAATAAGGGCTATATCGATGAGGACATTGTGTACTGTTTCCTTAGGACACAAGACAACATGAACCCTAAGAGATGGGTTTCTTTATACGGGCTATACGTCTTTAGCCGTCTGTTCATTGCAAAAGGTAGTAGAATGGTTAGTGTGAGATATGCAATGCTGTTTGAAGACTTCAAAGAGTACAACTGGGCCGAATTTATTGTTGATTTTGTGCATGAGTCTCTTGCATTCTACCATCCAAAGGCGCTGGCCAGTAATCAGTTAACGTACAGGATTCCGGCCGACATGCATTTCCTAACGGTATGGGCGATAGAGAACACGTTGTTTTTGTTAGAACATGCGTTTTGGTGAAGAGAACATGCGTTCTTGTCATGAGAACATGCGTTCTGGTCAAGGAACACGTGTTTTTTAGGAGAACATGCGTTCTCTGTACGGGAACATGCCTTCTTGATACCAGAACATGCGTTCTATGTGCGGGAACATGCTTTCCTGGTCATGGAACACGTGTTTTTTAGGAGAACATGAGTTCTCTTCAAGAGAACATGCGTTCTCTGTGCGGGAACATGCGTTCTTGATACCAGAACATGCGTTCTCGTAAAGAGAACATACGTTCTTGTGTTGAGAACATATTTTTTCCCCTGACCACATCCATTTGTATCTGTTAGGTGCATTCTTTGGATTTCTTCTCAGGAAATCATGTCCATGTTGATGGCCCAAGTTGTAGGCTTTGGGATAAGTAAAAAATGATCAGTGTGTTTAGTGTTGTTTTCCCCGACGGGAAGTTTAAAAATGCTGGGGAAGCTATGTTTCTGACAAGTGGTGAAGAGAGAGAGAAACAACAAAAGTTTAAAGACCTTTTGGCTCAGCGAAGGAGGTTGAACAAGGAAATTGCGGTCAGGAGAAGTATGCTCGTTGAAGTAAACAAGGAAATCAGCTCTTTAAGGGGAGTTATTAATGAAGATTTTTTGATGGATTCCGACGATGAGGTCCCACTTGGGCAGTGGCCTCAGGCTGTGAAAAGGGCTCGTCATGCCCAGAAGAGAAGGAGGGCTCAGATTAGTGATGATGTGGGAGATGATGATTCTGGGGACGCTATGGAGGTTGAGTTGACGGTAGATGAGGCTATTGAAACAGATTTCAATGCTGAAGAAACCGACATAGCCCAATTTCTGGTCAGGAAAGGACCCGATGAGGTTATTCGTTAGGTAGTTGACTATTACCGGGATGAAAGGGATGAGGTCTGTTTTGGGACAAGGGGAGGAGGTGATGCCAAATTTGCAAACCCGGGCCCCCGACCAAGCTAAATATTTTGAGGCGGGACGAGGTGATTGAAGAGACTCCTGCACAATCTGTCAGGAGTCCCGTCGTTGAGGAGCCTGCCCAGGTTGAGAGAGAGGAGACACCAGCAACTTGTGTTACCATAATTCCAATTAATGTCCGTTTCGAAATTGGGACAGCAGATTACGGTGGCCTTAGCTCTATCAAATTGGTCAAGGGCAAGAGGCAAGTGAAGCCCAACAGAGCCATTCTGAATTCTCCTTTCATTACACATAATAAAGATGATCAGTCTTTGAAGAAGAATGAGATTGCGCTTGTTGAATATGCTTGGAATGCGGAAGATCCGTAAGTTCATTTAACTTTTTTGATTAGAGAACATGCTTTCTTGTCAAGAGAACATGCGTACTTGTCAGGGAACATGCTTTCTCGTCAATAGAACATACGTTCTTGTGATGAGAACGTGCGTTCTGGTCAAGAGAACATGCGTTTTGTCATGAGAACGTGCGTTCTTGATACCAGAACTTGCGTTCTCGTCAATAGAACATACGTTCTTGTGATGAGAATGTGCGTTCTGGTTCTCTTCAAGAGAACGTGCGTTCTTGATACCAGAATTTGCGTTGTTGTTCTTTGAAATGTTTTTTTTTATTCAGAGAAGCTGTCTTGTTTGATTTTTCGTGCGGCCTTTTGCGGAGGAAAGATATGTGGACATGTATGCCTGGAGAGGAAATTTTTGATGATGTGGTTAATGCCTTTGCCCATATCCTAAATGTTGAAGAAATCCAAGCTACCAATGGGTAAATGAAGAAATTTTGGTTTACAACCATTATATCGGTATATCTGGGTATTCTGAATAGATTTATGTCAGTCAACAGAAGAAATGATTGATGTTGATATATAATTGTATTTTTGCAGAGTTACGCGGCAGGGATATGGGAAGGAAGAATGGCTGGTCATCCTTTGCCAAAAGGACCTGAAATGGCCATGTTTGTCGAAGACCAGGGTGATTGCTAGGCATTGATTATCTCGCAAAGGAACATGGCAGATGGGATCCGACAAGTGTTGACTTGGTAAGGTTACATTTCACAGAACATGTGGTCTCTTTTATTGAATGCGTTTTCTACTAATATGAACACTTGTTTTGTTTCAAAGAATGATCTAATACTAACATTGTTTTCATATAGTTCTTTCTCCCCATCGTTTACTGGCGCCACTACGGGTATATGTGGTGGATTTGAAAGCAAAAGAATTGTATATTCTTAATAGCTTGGCTGTCGAAGACGCGGTAAACAAGGCCAAGTACATTCCTCTGGGTCAAGTTGTTTTAGCACAGTTGGCGGCCTGGCTCAGGAAAAATTTAAAGTCAACGTACAACTTCAAAGGTTTTAAAATCAAACACGGCCAGGTTCCCATCCAACCTTCTGATGATAAGAACTGTTGTGGTGTGTGTCTGCAACGCGATGGAGCATTGGGAAGGGCATATTCCTCAAAAATATTTTCCACTTTGGACCATGGCATCACATATGATCCAGTTGAGAAAGAAGCAGGTGGCTCGCATTTTGGGACACCCGCTGAACAAAATAGCAGGAGAACTTCTGGAAAATGCCCTTAGGTATAATGCTGGGAATGAATGAACATTTTTCTAATTTGAACGCTTCGTTTGAACATTATATTTTTGCAAAGCAATTGTACATTAATGATATTATGTTCCATATGCAAATAACTTTGGGGACATGCATTATTGACAAGAGGACGCATATTCTTGTTTTCAGAACGTGCGTTCTCGATACCAGAACACGCGTTCTCTTCAAGAGAACATGCGTTCTCTTCAATAGAACATGCGTTCTTAACATGAGAACATGCGTTTTGTCAAGAGGACGCATGTTCCAATCCTGAGAATGTGTGTTTTGTTCAGGGAACATGCGTTCTCGACATGTGAACTTGCGTTCTGGCCACTATTAAAATGCTAGTTTAAATGGTTTCTTCAAAAGGTAAGTTGATGACAAAAAAGGCTTAACACCGTGTGTTCGTAACAATATTACAGTGCTAGTCTAGTGGTTTCTTCCAATGCGTCTTGTTGCATTTTCTTAATATACTTAGCCCGTGCCTTTTGTCTTTTAATCTCTACAATTCTCTTTAACCGCTTCCTGGATCTATTTGGGTCTGGACGTTTTTTCAACTCGAGCCTTGAACGTTCAACTCCACTGTCACCCACTGTTTGAGTACATTCTGCATAAATAATTATTGAGAAAAAAAAAATAAGTTGTTAATCCACTCAAGTTCGATAAAAACATAAGTTGAGTACATTCTGAATAAAATTATCCTTACCGTGATTTGTAGTTATACGCGTGGATCCAGTCGCAGCGAGTATCATATTGACACTCTTGCAATAGAAGAGCAACAACTAGGCAAAGGGGCACAATTCAAGGAGGTGCCCAAAAAAGGATGAAATTGTTAATTCCAGTGGTTTTGTGTTCACTGAAAGTCAATTAAGTCATGTAGAGTACTCTACACCAGTTCCCACTTCAAACTTGAACAAGTGTAGTAAGTGTTCTCAACTAGGCCACAATAGAAAGACTTGCAAAATGAAAACAAATTAGGGAGCACTTCTGGCCTGAATACTTATACTTCTGAAAGTATAATGCAAGAAAATGTTGAACAAGTATTTAATGATGATAATGATGATTACATTGATCAGGTATTTATCTGAAACTAAGTATTTTAGTTTGTACTTGTGATATCAACTAATTTCTAACACTATTGCCTAACTGAAGGAGGAATTGGTAATAGAAGAACAACAACTCATGGAGAAGGTTATGTCTGTTGCAGTGATGGAAGAGGATCAATCACAGCTCACTCAAGCAGTACCAAGGCAATCTCAGAGGCTGAAAGAGAATGCAGAAGCTCGGAATGATGTTGCCTGAATAGAACTGGATTTCTGAATTGATGTGTAAAGGGGTTTTTTTTTTTTTACAACTTTTTGGGTTTTTTTTAGACAAACATGTTTATGTTTTAACAATGGATCATGGTGATGTGTTTTTTGCTAAATATTAGTAGTTTTCTTTTTTGCTTTATAAACCCAGTATTAGGTTTATCTGGGACTAATGGTTGTTAGCAGGGGTCACTGTGATATTTTTTGTCAGCAGTTTAATTGCATGTAAGCCTATTAAAAAGGCCTTTTTGTGTGCATTGTGAACCTTAAATGGCTAATGCAAAATCTGGGTTTGTTTGTGCAAAACTTAGTCCTCAAGCTTCTCTTGCCTTACGTACCAATTTGTATCGGTTTTCTCATTTCCTATATACATTATTGCCTTAACCATTCCATTACATACAAAAACAACATTCAACATCCAAATTATCAAAGCCAAAAATATCCATTTCATTCAAATTCTTAATTAAACAACAAGAACATCGAAGCATAAAACATACATTACATTAAAAAACTCCATTAACCAAAAACCACATCAGAAACCAAATTCAAAGGTTAGTGGCGTATCCAAACATAAACACAATTACAATGACAATAACATAAAGTACACAAACAATTCTAGCATATTTTATCTTCAATATCAACTTCTCGGCCTTCAAATGTTCATTATCTTCTTTAACGCGATTGATTTTTCAAAGGATTCTTGTAATAATATCTCGATGAACATGTTTTTTTGGCTTGTCAAGTCCACTCGAAGTAACCGCACCCACCCTCCTGCGTCGGACAATCAAATTAAGCAAGGTTATTTTTATTGCCGGGTGACTATTTTAAAGCAAATTGAACTCAACCTCAATTTTGTACAATTAACAAATCTTCGCCCTGGGTTCTCCGACTGTCCAAGATGTATGCATTGCAACAATTTCGGGCAAACACAGTTACAATTCGCATTTGAATGTTGTGGGTTGTAGCTTGAAGTACCTGAAACTGAGGACATTAGGTTTAAAAGAGACGAATTTAAACTCAAATATTTTGTAAACAAAACACTCTAAACTCAGCGAATTTAATGAAATGAGTCGCAATGGAAGGAATTTGATGGTGATTAGTACTTCAAATGGGTTTGATTCTTGAGTTTCAGCTTTTATAAAGATGTTAGAGCTTTATAAAGATGTTAGAGGGTTTTTTTTAATTTTGGTTGGAAATTTGATCGGAGTTCAAGATCCGTTAAACGTAAAAGTTTGATGGCTAAAAAGTGCAAGAATAATTGTTATCGTCCAACATTTAAAATATTGAAATACTTGGTGTCCATTTAGTGCAATTCACCCCGCAATTAATCATGCAAAAATTAATTTCTCGTCAATTAACACGTAAGCAAATGTCCCGGGTATTACAGTGGATCATATTCATTTTGTCCCTGACTTGAAGGACGCTGTAGATCCCATTGGCTGCTTGATTTTGTAGGTCCTTTTTTTTTATAGCCAAGTTGTGAACATTGGTTGCATTTGTTCAGTGTTGCCCTTGTAGGTGGGATTTGGCTACCACATTCACTTGGATGGTCAACAATTTGGCTTGAAGCAACAATTTCATCCTTTTTAGGGCATCTTCTAGAATTGTACCCTTTTTCCAAGCAGAATTTACACTTAAACATCTTTCCAATTTGAGGCAACTTAAAGGGGCTTTATTTCCACCTTTATCAGATTGCTCAATTTGATCCCTCCTCCTTAACTTTTTTGGCCTACCAAGTACTTTTAGTTTCTTTGGTGGCAGCAAAACAGGTTTTCCTTTCCTAGGCCCGAACATTGGTCCACTAATGGGGCTAATGAAAGGTAAATATGTCCTCAGATATGTGGAATTATGATACACATTACATACATATGCTTCTACCCCCTTCTCAATTAGAGTTATAGCACAACAAGCATGCACATAAGGGATACCAGAAAACTCCCACTTTCTACAAGCACACGTTTTTTTCCCTAGGTTAACAACGTATTTATCCCAAAAACATTCCTCTATTTGTAAATTTCCCCAACCAGCACAATATAGTTAGCAATCTTATCAGCTAGGTTGTCCACATATTTCTGGATTCTAAGACACAAAAGAAAATCTTGTTTCTTTACTCATTCACTCTTAGTCTCATGCCTACTCATCACTACTAAAAAAAGCAACTTTTGCAAAAAGTACCTTTGCCGACGAGAAATCCCTTTTGCGTCGGTCATGCGACGACAATTGAAGGGTCGCAAGGAAAGGCGCCGCAAAAACTTCGCGACGGAAAGCGTCTGACGCAATTAGTTTTTGCAACGGGAATTTTTCTATTTGCGACGCATTTTTTTCCGACATGAAAACTTAGCAAAAATGACTACTTTTTGTGTCGCTTATAATATTCGACGCACCAACCGACACAAAAAATAACTTTTGCGACACCTTATATACTGTAGAAAATAATTTTTCAACGTCGCAAGTATTATAATAAAATTTGTTTATTATTTTTTTGCAATGGCACAATTTGACGAAAATAATTTTTTAACCGTCGCAAATGATATAATAATATTATTTTTTATATTTTTTTTGCAATGTGACAATCTGTCGCATATAACATTTATTTCGACGCTATAACAAAACTCAAATTATTTTTACACTGACGAGATAAAATATTTCCGTTGCAAAAAGAAAAAATTAATTTTAATTTTCCCGTCAAATAAAAATTGTTGAAAATAATAGTTAGCTTTCATATTCTTTTCTTTGCTCCAACTTTACATGAAATTTTCTTCTAACATATACAAGAAAGTATATCCTATAAATGGAAAATTTGCACCTTCTTGAAAGTGCTTAAACCTACAATGTGACTAATTACAGTAATTTGTCTCGGAGTAAACATGCCAATACCCGTGAAGATAACCGGTTGCGCTGAGCACTTCGGGCACAACTTTGACAGAGAGACGGATAAAATGGGAAGCAGTTCTTGGATGACTTGAGCAACATTTACACCCTGTAGAGGCAAAGAAGAATTATTAGTGTAATGTTCAAGCGGGAGGCTATACAACTTAAAAATGTGTGGCTTTTCTGTCGCTGCGTATGACTTAATGATCTCATTGCAAATTACTCCATAAGATAGAAAAAGAATATGGCAATATCTTGACTAATAGTATAAGAGGTAGTCTCATTCATAGGAACAAAATTTGGACATTTGTATTTTCTTATATATAAGGCCTTGAAGGAGAATGATGTCCACTAACAGTGTTGGTGAGATTGTCAAAAGTCTTGGCCCTCTTGGTCCATTCCCATAAATCAGGAGTTGCAACTCTGAGACAGGTTGGTTAAGAAACAATAGAATGTGCAGTCAGACACTATAAATACTTTATTTAGTTATCTATCATTGGTATGTCGTACTCAAATAAAAAAGCAAAGAAAAAAAAGAAAAAAATGCAATCAAAACAAATATCTTAACTCTGCAATCTTAGACAGATGATTACACCTTAAAATTCAATTTCAGATATCTAGTAGGCATATTGAGCACAAGTCTCCAGCTTATCATTGGCATACCTTTGAGAAAGTTGAGACACCGGAAAAGTGATATCCATACCTTATCAGTATCATTTGTGTTGCAAATAGATGAAATGACAGTAGAAGGAGAATACGAGAGCAGGAAAAGCTTACTTAAGCAAATCCTGGTGTTTCAAAATGGCATGATGAGCATTTTGGTTCTGCCCAAAGGAGAAAAAGGAAAGGGGGAGGGGGAGCAATGTCAGAAACTCAAAATAGTAAACTTTTATAGGTAAGAAAAATATAATGGCAGTGACATCTCAACAAACTAATATCACTTACCAGAAGTAAGAGCGGAACATGCCAAATATTTGGAACATCGTGAATGTTAGCATCCTGTAGAAGCATCAAAACCAATATAAGAACCCCCAAAAAGTACCTTACTAGGACATGTTCCTAAAATAGTTTAACAAAAAAGGCCTACCGCAACATGACAGAATTGTTAAAGTTTCTTCTTGGTACTTTCCAATAAAGGCTTCATGATAAGCAAAAAAGCATAATTATTGCTCTAGTTAGAGCAGCATAAAGCACAAGATAAATGCAAAATAACAGTAGCAAAATAGAACAAGCCCTTCATATGTGTCAAAACTCTGAAACATGTGAAACAAAATCATGAAGGTCAAGAAAAATAAGAAACCATACAAAATCAACATTATAATACCAACTTTGCTTACAACTGACCACATAAAAATATAAAAGCAGAAGCATATCACTTATAAAGCTGGAACAAATGTGTCCTGAATTAAGACGATATGCTAACATGAGTCCAAACAGTTCCAAATACATATGATAAGTTTTCAGCCCACATGAAATTAACAGAAAAGAGAGCTCAAATTTTGCATTGTTACTTCTAAGATCAGGTTTAGAAGAAAGAATACCTTATCAGAGCGACAAGCTAAAAAATGAGGAGTCAAGCCCAATGCCCTCAATTCTCGCACACTAAGTTGTGTTGGCTTAGTTTTTTACGCAAAGCAGGCACAAGGAAGATGGAAGAGGAAATGAGCAGGGAAAAGACTTCAAATAAGAGAGTAAAACTTCGAGTCCCCTGCTCCAACGAAGCACAAGAAGTTCGAGTGTACTTTACTTGCTCACCCACAACGCCAAGTACAGGGTGCAAGACCGACATGAATTAGGTAAAAAATTATCCCGCCCTACGAGAAGTAAGAAAAAAGGAGCAAAGTAAGTACTCAGAGTCGAAAAGAAAATGAAATGAAAATCACATAGTAGCATAACCAATTTTGAACAAATGGTTCCACCATTATAAGATCAAAGATTAGAACAGCAAAAGTTTCATAAAGTTTAGTAATACCATCTATGCATTGCCAAGTTACTATCTTTGTAACCAGAGGCGGATCCATATGGTGGTCAAAGTATGCCCAGGGCCACCCAAGATCAAAGAAACAAGTTTAATTTCCACCCTAAATTGTTGAGGGACCACCCTAAATTTCAATCCTAAATTGTCTAATATGCAACGAAATTTGTAGGTTCACCCCCCTCCCTCCCTCCCTTCTAAATTGTTGAGGGACCACCCTAAATTTCAATCCTGGATCCGCCCCTGTTTGTAACAATAATTCACAGCCCCTGTTTGTAACAAAAGGGATAAACATATACACAAGATATCAAACCTTAAGAGCACATATGCCATGAACTCATGTAATACCAAGACAAACAAAGCTATATAAAGATAAGCCCAGGATCTGCCAAGATACCACCCAACAACGATTTTCTCAAGATAGAACACATTACCACAAATTCATTCTTCAAGAGAGAATTACAACACAAGTCCGTTATACCAAACAAAAATTATGCAAGTTGCATAGCAATAACTACAACAAAACTAATGGATAAACTAAGTAAATTGAAGAATTAAAGGAATAACATACCTTTTTTCTGGGGGGGAGAATCTGCAAAAAAAAAATTCTAGGTTAAATTAATGATTTCAAAGGCTACGAAAGTGGAAGAGGAGGAATATATACTTAAATCTTGAGACCACAAAGGAGAATCTCCAAATCTTGAGACCACGATTTCCGAACATGGAAAATTGCTGCAAATTTCGCGAGAAGAATTTTTGGAACATCACGGGAAAATAAATTCCTGCTCCAGAAAAGTTTCTGTTCTTCAAGAACAAAAGACATAATTGCCTATGATGATATTTATTGTTTCAAGGATACTAATTATTTCGGCCATTGGATTGCTCGATCTGATGCCCTATAATAAAAGTGATCTCACATAACTTCCTAACTTATTCATGAATAGTTTTGTGAATTTAACTTTAATCTGAGTCGTCAAAACAAAACTCTAATGATTCCCCTTCTATATATCATCTTATAAATTATCCTAAAACATTATAGCCAGACTAATTTTTTTGTTCAAAAAACAAAAACAAAAATAACACTTCAAAATCTTTTATTCTAAGTAAAAAAAATAAAAAAAAGATTGTATTAATTGAACATTTTTAAAAAAATAAAAGTAACTTTAATTTGATATTTGTAGACTAAAAAATATTTTCCCTTTTTAATCGTGGGCGCAAAAAGCATCCCGAGTTGTGTGCAAAAAATATATTTTTTGCATATATATAAACAAATTATTTTAAATACAAAATGCATTGTACTATATTATATAAAATTTATAATGTTTTCAATTTATAATGTTTCGAATTTTACAAAAGTATTGTCAAACAATTAGTTATTAAAGTTCCACTTATTTTTTAAAAATAATATGACATTATTAATATAATGGTGAAAATCAAAAATTAATTATTAATTATTTTACAATTTATAATGTTTCGAATTTTACAAAAGTATTGTCAAACAATTAGTTATTAAAGTTCCACTTATTTTTTTAAAATAATATGACATTATTAATATAATGGTGAAAACAAAAATTAATTATTAATTATTTTACAATTTCTAAAAAAATTAGGTCAAAATTTTAATGTAGTATTTATCGATTACTATTTTTTTTATAGTTATTAATTTATAGTTAATATATAATAAAAGTTCTTGTGGTCTATTGGTTTATGGTTATAACTTTTATTTTCCCAATCAGAGGGGTTGTATTCAATTCCTGTCAATTCATACTATACTACTTTAGAGTAATGATTTTTTTTAAATAATTATTTTACTGGATGAGGCGAGAAAATCCACCACAAAACTAATAATGCAATTTTGATCATTTGCATCAACTTTATATGTGACGGGAGAATTCCATCGCAATTTTTGGCTATTTGGGGCAAAACCTTTTGCTTCGAACGAAGCCCGTCGCAAATTTGGTCATTTGCATCAACTTCATATGTGACGGGAGAATCCCGCGCAAATTTTGATTATTTGTGCCGAAACTTCTTGCGTCGACTGAAGCCCATCGTATATAATCCCCTTTTCACGGCAAATTAATTTTCTGACACAAATCGTAATTAGCAGTCGTAAATGCATATCACGAAATGACGTCGTACCGTTATTTGCGTTGGTGTGTCATTCTTGACGCAAATGACAGTTATTTGTAACGGTAAACGCCGGACGCAAAAAATCTCGTCGCAACAAGCTATATTTCTAGTAGTGCATCAAACATGTCCTAATGCTCTCAATAAGCTCTAAGATAGGTTTGGTTCTAATTTGCATGATGATTGCATTGAAAATTTCACATAAATTGTTTAGCAACATGTCACATTGTGTGTGTGTTTGTGTGTGTGCTGAAAACAGTCATACTCCAATGTTTTGAACTATATGCATTAACCAACCAATCACGTGCTCTACTATCAAGTACCTTTAACTTTTCCATATTGTTAAGGAACTGTTTTGGATGAGTTGATCTTGCACAGTTTCATAGCATCTCTTTTAAAGCCAAACCAGCAAACTTCGCACTGAAATTCTGGTGCAAATGCCTCACACAAAATATGTGTTCAACATTAGACAAATGTTTCTCTAGAACTCCTACCAATCCCAACAAAAACATTACCACGATAAATAATAGAAATGTTAGAAATAAATAAGGTTAATTGCAATGGAATTATTATAGAAAACTAAATTAATAACGTTTAATTATTACCTTCTGTCTATCAAATATCACAGTCCAATTTTCTTGTTATGTAAACCCAAAATCTTCCATTAAACAGAACACAACCCATTCCCAAGTATCAGAATTTTATGTCTCAACTATAGCAAATGCCAAAGGATACAAGGAGTTAGTTGCATCAACTCCCACATCACTCAACAAAATTCCAGGAAGAGGACCATTTAAATGATAACTCTTCTGCAACCATTTACAAAATCTTGCTTAACTGCTCCCAAACACATGTAGAATCTACCAAACATCTTAACAACAACACTTGATCTATTTGGAATAAGACGTACCGAAGAGGCAAGATCTGATTTTTTAACCTCCTTACAGTAATTCCCATAACTTAGCATATTGTTCACCAAACTTTCCTTGAAGAATGTGAGCTGCCCTTTGTTTTGTTCTATAAGTTGTGTGATCTGAAAGTCACTTATCTTAACCCCATTAGAATGTCTAAAAAAGTCTAAGTATCTCTTTGCAAGATACTTTAGACCAACTAGGGCAACACTATGCGATCTCTTACACATATGTCTACCATGGTAGGTTTTAATTTGCCAATTTGTGGTTGGAGGAATAGGAGAGGCATAAAGCATCCATTTGTATCTCTTGCCACTACAAGTAGTTAAAACCTTCCTCTATTTCTACTCTTAATATTAATAAACTTGCCCATTTTTTTACCTTGCGATTTTTAATTGCTTCCTTCAGAATTTGATTGCTGCTAAAAATCATCCCAAGTTTGAAATTGGGATTTAACATATCAACTTCAAGCCTAAAATTTTCACCCCAAGTTTAGAATCGTCGACGCCAGTTCTCTCTCACAACTCATCTATCTCTTTGTATGTAAATTTGGTTTCAAAAGGCAGAGAGAAATTGGTATATCTTCGTTCAACGAAGGTTGAAGAAGAAGAATGGTTGGTTGACGACCATGAAAAAATAGGGGTAGGAGCTAGTGTGAGTGGTGGTGGTGGTTTGCATTTGAGTTCACAGGAGAAACATGGATTAAACATGATTTTCTTTTTGTAATATTGTTCTAGTGATATAATAAATATATATCTCTTCTTCTGCAAACTCGTTACGCAAATCGGTTGATTTGCCCATCCCACCCGATTCATCGATGAATTTGTCACTTTGAAGACTTGCCCAACCCCTCAGCGAGATCTTCATTGATGATGAGTTACTATTATTGGACGATGCACTGCCCCTTAGCGTGTTATCGTCTGATGATTAGAAGTCAAGTCTACTCTGCCAGGTCTTTGATCTCTTGACCAAACTTCGGTTAAGAGGTTTCTCCCCTTCCGATGGTTTCACTACAAAAAAAAGTACCTGTTAGGACGAACTTTTCGTGACGAAGTCATTTTTTGTCACGAAAAGTGGACATTTCGTGACGAAAAATGACTTCGTCACGAAAAGTATATCTTTCATGACGAAATACAGATTTCGTCACGAAAAGCAATTGCTTCGTCATGAAAGGTCGACCTTTCGTGACGAAGAACACTTTTCGTTACGATAGGTATAACTTTTCGTGACGAAAAGTATTTCGTCACGAAAGGTCAAATCTTTCGTGACGAAAAATGATTTTGTCACGAAAAGTTTTCAGTCTTAAAATAATTTTTTTTAATTTTTTTTTTATAAATATACGTATATAAGTATGCTATAATTTACAATATAATTTTAATTTTTATATTTGTTTAGTCTTTATATTAAAAGTATTACTAAAAAATAGTATCCAACTAGAATAATTTTATTCATATTTTGATAAAAATTTAATACACAAATACATTGATAAAAATGTATTAATTTTAATTTAATTCATAAACAAAATGAAATCAAAACACGAAGAGAAATTAAAATAAGTAAAAGTTCAAAATACAAAACTCCATTATAATAAATATAATATGAACAATAAGTATAAATGACTCACAGTAGTTTCAGTGAGCAACTACATGACAAACATGTGGGAGGTCTTGAGTTCAACTCCCAACTCCTTGATAATGTGGAGACTTTATTCAACATTATTGTAGGGGGCTTGGCTCGGCTTGGGAGTGGCTCGGGTGCGGTGTGTGAAAAGTGACTCGGCTCGGCTCGGCTCGGCTCCGACGCGGCTCCACATGGCTTTGATTTTTTGGATTTTTAGAAAAACTTTTGGTGACGACATTATTTCGTCACTAAAGACCTTTAGTGACGAAATTTTTGTCAGGGATTATCACTTTTCTTGACGGCATTTTGTCGTCACTAAAGGCCTTTAGTGACGAAATAAAAAAATTCGTCACGAAAACACTTTACCGACAGGGCTTCCAGGACAAACCTTTCCCGACAGCATTTTCGTCACGAAAGGTCTTTCGTGACGAATTTTGTGACTTTTCGTGACGAAAATTTTCGTCACTAAAACCCTTTTTTTTTGTAGTGTTTTTCAACGATAGGTTCATGCATTCGTTTGTTGGACATGTACCATTTTTTATTTTTTTTCTTTGCGTACCGAATTAGTTCTAAGATCAGTTGGCTTATATCATTAAAGTGTCATTTTCTCCACGGGGTTACCTTGTCTTTTTTACCCAAGTTTGGGCTTGCTCCTATTGTGACTGTGATTTCTTCATGTTTCTCAACCAAGTTACGTGCAATGAATAATTGAATTGCTGCATTGGTAACTGTGCTAAAAAGCTGGACCAATTGCTTATGACATTCATGACATCAGTTGTCTTCTGAAACACCGATTTTCTTTGATTATGGGATATGCATCAACCATATTGTAAGGTTTCTGAGTCATGTATGTGTAAGGTTTCTACTTAAAAATGTTAACATCCGTGATTCCTCATAGTGTGCCTCATCATCATGGATAAACGTGGAAAATAGCTAGTCTCCTTGAAAAGATTATTTCTTATCGGTTGGGGTTTTCCTTCAAGTTCTAATTCTACGAGCTTTTCGTACCCAGTCACCCCTCTACATAGAATAGAGAGGTCTTTGAAATGCTGACTGATGAAGGCTTTCTTCACCTCAAAGTTAGTGATTCCAAAAAATGAAACCAAAGTGTATTCGGTTTCTGGCACTTGAGTCACATGTCAATGTCTCATAGCCATGAATCTCTTTCGGTATTAAGGCACAATTTCTTCTGTTTTTGTATTAGGTGAGTGAGATCGGTAAAGTGCATCTCTTTTGGAGGCTTGTAGAATTGTGAAAGATATCCTCATATTGTTCCCCTGAGTGGACAAAATAGGCTGGTAAGTGGTTGTATCAGTCAAACGAACTAATTACAAAAACTCTTTGGTAGTTTGACTCTTCTGGTGGTCGTAACCAAAAATAATTTGGTGATATTTTGGTATTATAAATATTCAATAATAATAAATAAAATAGAAAATAGCACAAATATTACATATTTACCCGATGATTAAAACAATAGAAAGAAGGAAAATGATTTGTTACTAGAATTCTTGGATAGGAATTGGATAAAACCCAAAACTCAAACTAACACTATTCACCCCTATTGGTATAAGGGATTCACCCCCCCAATTTGAGTTTTAGCCAATTTCTATCCAATAATTCTAGTAGCCTAGCAAGTTCCTAGAGAGAAAAGTTGGTTTGTTTCTTGGGAGCCGTGCCAGAGAGAGAAGAACAGCAGTCTCTAAAACAATTCAGGAGAGAGAGAGAGAGAGAAAGTTAGGCCTTTTTTTTGTAGTAAAATATTTGGGTGGGTTCAGCTCCCTTCATCACCACGGGTCAGGGCAGGCCTTAGGGACCATAGGTCGCTTACAAGGGTACTTACAGATCACCCACCAACATAGCCCTCACGTCGGCAGTGAGAATTGAACCCTTGACCTTCATGTATTTTCCTTTAGTGTTATTTGTCATTTTTTGGGCCGTCCTATTTGGTGGTCGTTTTTTCAATCCTATGTGGTTTTGGTCGACCGAGTCGTTGCCCCCTAATGAGCTCTTGTCTAGAAATAACTAGTTAACAGGATTTGTGCGATGTGAAAGTGTGATGCGAGGGTGAGGTATGAGGGTGCAGATACCAAGGAGTCTTGCGATGTGGGCAGATTCCGAGGGTACCGTGATAGGAGGGTGTGTATTCTGAGGAGTTTTGCGATGTGTGCATATTCCAAGGGTCCGCGATACGATGGTGCGGATTCATAGGAGTCTTGCGATGTGTGCAGATTCCGAAGGTCCTGCGTAACGAGGATGCGGATTCTGAGGAGTCTTGCGTTGTATGCAGATTCTAAGGGTTCTGCGTTACGAGGGTGCGGATTATGAGGGGTCTTGCATTGTGTGCAGATTCCGAGGGTCCTGCGATGTGTGGGCAGATCCCGAGAGGTAGTGCAATATAGGCAGATCCCGAGAGGTAGTGCAATATAGGCAGATCCCGAGGGATCTTGTGATGTGGACTATGTGAGACCTTTACTGTTATTGTTGATTAGTAGTGATTGGACAATTGAGCTTGAGCGCTGGGATATTGTGTCATAGCGGTAGCGATGTTCGTAGTGTCTAAACGAAGTTGTGATCGTGTGTAGCGTGTGGGGAATGTGTGGTGTTTGTCGTATATTTGGTTGTGAAAGCGTTTAGATGCGAAGAATGTGGTTATCTTGCTTAATTGTTGTTTATTCTTCTTTGGGCCATATTTGCTACTTAGTATAGAGTCTATTTGGTCACTTTTGGGTTTGACAGTGTTGGTGTGAAATTGGTGCACTTGTGCCCAAGTTTTGCATTTGTTTTTCTGTTTTTCGTAGGTTGCGGATGATCCATTCTTCCTAGGGTTCGCCCGCAGGAAAACGGTAGCTACTGCCTTACTGCGCACAAAGTCGCGGACGATACCTCGGATGAACCATTCGTTCACAGGTATCTTCGGTCGAGCGGCTTGGTGCTGTGGTCGACCGGAGCCTATGTTTTCTATCGGGTTGATTCTAGACGATCACTGGTCGAACGGACTACGGGTTAGCTCGACCGACAGGTCACAATGAGCTGTATTGTGAGATTTTCCGCTCTGTTTTTTCAGTGACCGTGTTCTTTGTCTTATGGGACTTGTGAAGTGTAGTGTCAACGTATTTATAGTGTTTCACAGTGTGTGATGTGTCGTGATTTACACATTTTCAAAGGGGTATTTTGGGAAACGGGAATGTGCTTTAGTGTCTATTGTTATTTACACTTGTGTTTGTATTGGTCCTTACTGAGCACCGCAGCTCAGTCCATCCGTTTTTACTGTGCAGGTGACGTAGATGTTAATCCTATTTACGAGGATGATGCTTGGGATGGGGAACATGAAGAGTGGTCCATAACCGGCTAAGATTTAGAGATTTTATTTCATTCTTTTATTTCATTTACACATAGATGTAATTCATTTAATTTGTTAGAACGTTTATTTCTTTCCCATTAATGTAATACTTAGAATTAATTCGCTTGTTTTACTTTAACTCCGTTGTGTAACTCTTATTTTGGATTAATACATAATTGAATTCCCTTTATAGTCACTCTGTTGTGGGCTTTGGTGTCTCATCTACCAATGAGACACTCTCACGTCACCATTCCGGTTACGGGGTGTGACAAAACTCCCAGTGCTTATCCAACTAACAAAATTGCCAACTTTGTAAAGGAACACGCAAAACTCCCAAAAGATTAGTCAGTTGACCAAAACCATACCTCGAGACAAAATCAACTTCATGTTTGAGAAAGCTTTTTGCGCACAAACGTAGGAAATATCCCATATTCAACTCAAGCAGTTGAAGACGATGGATTAAACGGATGAAGTTAGAGTTAAGACCCACATGTATTTATCTATATGTTCTACTTGTAGTAATCGAATAGAACAAGGATATCAGAAACATTAAATCATGACGAAATCTAGAGAATTATGTCAGATATAGAAATCGTGACAAATTCAAACAATTTGTATTCGATACAAAGTAATAATTGTATAGTATACAAAAGAACTATATCGAATTTAAAGATTCAGAGATCGTGATGATAACGTGTTATAATATTAGGAGGATAAAGTAGATTAGAGGTTTGTAGATATTAAAGAAAAGTAGAGAACTATTGTAGAGTGATTCTACGTATTCGTTATGATATGAACCAAATACTTCTATTTATAGAGGTTAGGTCGTAGGGTTTTATGGGTCTCTATGACTTCTAGCGTGACTAGAAGAATGATTCATTATAAATTTACAACACGAACTTATTTTTTAATACGTAAAATTTAGTTGTACACATATCCTTTTAGGGTGTAGGGTAATTAAAGCTCTTATAGTTGTCTTAGTTTACAATTTCACCGGCAAAGACATTAAACAACAGTATAGAAAATGCTTTCATCGTTAAAGTATTTCAACTTCTTTTTTGAAATTTTGAATGTTAATATTTTTATTTATTATTAAATAAATTTTATCTAAGTATAATAATAATAATTATTATTCTTATAAATATCTCCAACCGACTGTGAATCACCAGTTGAAGATTAGAAATAACATAAACCGTAAGTGTAAACTCCAATGAAGGATACATTTAAGATTGTAATCGCCTAACCGTTGACCAAAATATTAACCGCCGACAATGGTTGATGAAAAACGGTTACACTGATAGAAATTTTTAACCGTCGGTTAGATAGTTACAACCTTGAGGAAAAAGGAAGCTAAATGATGGAAAAAACTATTAAAAACTTAACATTGTTGTAAGATTTATTACCTTGAACATGACTACTTAATTAAAATATATAAATTAATTAATTGTAATAAATAATACTAGTCCAAAAATATATTTATAATTTTGGAATTACAAATATTAGTTAGTTAAAGAACTAATTGCAAGTATCTACCTATGATAGCTATACAAGTGACTATAAAATTCTTAAATACATATAACTTTTTTGTGTTTGGTATAGTTAATATATTTAATACTAAATTTATTTACTGCATTTCTTATATTTTCATTTTATGGTAGCTTTTTACATTTCTCTAATAGATGTCCAATTTAATTTTCAACTCCTTCAAATTTCCCCATATTAGTAATGAGTTTTTCTTAATATATAAAAGGATATTTATGAATACGAAATATCTATGGAGAATCCATTATTAACAAGATTCCATGCTTAGAAAAAATTAAGGAAAGGTAGGAAATTAATTATAAGACACGTATGCTATCTTTAAAATGTTTATAAAAATCTCCTAACTAGTAAAACTCTATATTCTTTGCAACATTTGTTTGAAGGAATTCCGTGCAACTTTTTTTTAAAGGAATTTTGTGCAACTTTAGTTTCATAACTTGATTATTTAACTAGTTTATTAAAATGACTCCCACAATTCACTCATCAACAAAAAAAATGTCGTCTGATCGTCACCGGAAAGTGGGTAGCAAAGATAGAAGAATTCGTCTTCCATTGGCATCTGCCAAGCAAATATTTGAACTAAATGAGAAATTGGGTCATGCTACGGCCGGTGACACAATTGATTGGCTACTAGGGCAAACCAACCTAGTTGTAGATGCTGTTCTTAATGAAAATCCCGATTTGACTGCGGGTCCTCCTATTTTTCCTTTAGACAATGTGCCACCTGTTGTGTATAATGGAGTGGCTTATCCAACTATTGCATCTAGCATTACCGTTGGAGAGGCATTAGTTCCCGTCAATGTCATGCATTTTCAGCCAGAGACCGCTATGGAGATGTTTGCTATTGAAATCGCAAAAGCTTTTTTTCAAAACTAATGTCATATGTGATAAAGATGTGATTAATTAGTTAAAAACATCAATCACTATTTCATAAGTATTATTTCGTTCCCTTTTATGTATCGAGAAAACAAGAACTAATGTAGCTTGGTTTCAATCAAACAAGAATAAAATTATAGATCTTTAGTAAAACTGATAAATACAGATCTTAGACATTCAACTTTGCTCTAAAGAAAATTCATTTAACATCTATTTTTCTTATGCTAAACATTGTCTAATCTTGTTATAGACACTTCCAGAAATTACCAGATTTATGCAACACAAATACAAAATTCTAAACAATAAAATACTTTGATCGAAATAATTGGAACATAAAATTGTAACATACAATCATGCTTCTGACAGATTACAACACTCCATCAAATTTAATGTCGTAAAATAATGCAGAAATCACTTGAAAACACAAAACACAACTTTACAAAAATTCATAGGTTTTCATGATTTTTACTAAAAGTACAAGAGTGTAAGTACTTTACCTTAAATGTTTAATCTCAGACTCAACAATTACTTCAAATCAACTTTTTCTTACGGTGAATTCTTCTTCTCCCATTTTTTTTGGACAAATCTTGTCTCTCCTCTTCCAAATTTTCTACAGAAACCACTAACCATCAATTCTCCTTCTAACTTCCCAACATCTAACTTCCTAACTTCCTAACTATTAAGATTATCACTTAAGTCCCTCAACTTCCATAATCTACCTGAAACGTCCCAAGCCACTAAATAACCAAAGAATAAAACAATTAATTCTAACAAAAATTAAAAGTAGACGGGTATTACACTAAGTGCCACCAAAACTCAATTGTTGTAAATGTGGGACCCAACCTTTAGTGACACATTTTATGGAGAATAGTAGAGAATTCATATTAATATTAACTAACTAGAAATAACATGGAATAAAAATTTAATTGCCACGAATGTTTAATATTTCCATAATGTTTAAAATGAAATATAAACTTGGTTATTTTCTTAATTACAAATAATTATTGTCATAAATAGACATATATCTTATTTACCTTAAGAATTGAAATACTCAATTAGTCATATTAAGATTTCTCTTTAAATTATTTTTAATATATCTTTCATTTATAATGTATTATTTACGTTTATGAAAGTTGTATATGGACTAGTTCCCAAGTGTGGGGACCTGGACCACTTGGTCCATATTCATCCATGTTGCTCCTATTTTCTAATTTAGAAGTGTCAACTACTTCTCATCAAATCACAATCAAACACTTCAAAAGGCAGCACACATTTTCAAGTTCAAAATCCAAGTCCCCTCTTCCTCCACTTCTCCTCATTTTTCTCTTCTTCCCCTCTGATGGAACAACTTTGTTGATAAGGAGAATCCATAAATTTCATGAAATAAGACATACGAGATGGTAGAGATGGCTTTGATTTGAGTTCACAAGGTGGAGGAGAAAGGGATGTTCCTTCGGAGATGTTGTTGTACTCCCTCCCCGCCTACATTTCCCTGCTGCCAAAATTATTACCCTAAGAAGTTGGATTATTCTACTTTCATATGCTTCTTCTAATTCTTTCTTCTTCTTCTTCTTCTTCTTCTTGTTGTTCTTCTTCTTCTTTTAAACCGGATCTTCTACTTTCTTCTTTTAAACCGGATCTTCTACTTTCTTCCTATTGCTATATCAAAACCACAAATTTACTCTAACGACCAACCTCAAAGGGAATTTTGACTTCAAAAATAAAATTGAAACTGATACTAACAATAGTGAAATAATACAAGAAAATCATACAAAACTAAATTTAGTTGTCTATGTAGAGGAAATGGAAACAACAAATCTTAACTTGATCTATTTTACTCGGTGACCGGTTGTGGGTGTGGACGTCGTTGGTAGGAAGAAGATCGACAAATATTATTTCGATAAATAAAAATCATTATGATTTTAAAGTGTAATGCTTGATGTTTTATATTATTAAGTAATGGTTAATTTGGATTTGTATGATTAGATGGAGGATGTGCCTATGACACCTATGTTCGTCCATCTTGGACCTCTAAACACGGATGTCTTATACCAACAATGTGATCATCATTCCAGCACTATATGAGATGGTAGAAATAAACCGAGACTTGATACCCATCTTGATTTCATTCGTTATGACAACTAGTTTTGGTCAGCTTATAGGAAATAGAGTAATAGATCAATGATCAATACAATAGATAGAATAGGATTTTGAGCATAAAGCCGCATAGGTAGTATTCAAGTTGACCAAGCCCTAGTCACTTCTCGTTAAGAGATGGCGACTTGAGACCCACACTTTTCACTTGTCTTGCTAAGAGGCGACCATCACCTTGCAGGACGTTGGAGTCCTTTTTGCCTGCTAATAGAATGCTAGGAAGTTGCTTTACACGAGGTTGTGAATTACAACCCAATTACGTGGATGGAGATAATGAATGATTTGTTGGGTTTAAGGTCTAGCGAGCGCTCTTTTAAGGGAAATGACCTTAATAAGAGTGGAGTACTTTTACATATTAGACATGTGTTTTCTGATGATGCTAGTGAAAGGTAGTGCATCAGAGGGTTATGGATTTACTTTTTATTCTTATAGGCAGTTTACCTTTCTTGGACAAGTCTGCCTCAAGATTACATCTCTTCTATGTTCCATTACTCTGAGATTTGGAAGAGGCCCGTACATATTCCTGGGGTAGCGGTGTACATGATCATGTCTATTTCATCCAAGATAGAATAAAAGGACATTAGTGGTTGTGCTTGCAGATTTATGTACGCCTTATTACTTTCTTAATTTTGAACATTTCTTATTGTTATGTGTTTCTTTAAAAAAATATATTATTATCTTATTACAGTTATTTCCTAAGTTGTGGGCATGGGAGCAATTGAGTATTTCTGTTCTCAACTGTGACATTCCACTACATGTTTTCCCGAGGGTGCCGCTTTCGGGGCTAGATGGAAGGACCCCAAAGGATATGCAAATCACTCATACCCATCAATTGCTTGTATTTAGGGACCAATTGGATGGCATGAATGATCATCAATGGGTAATTAATTCTTTTATGTTGTCTTTTACTTTGAAAATTTTGTTCTACACTTATTGTGATTACTAAATTTAGTGACTGTTAATTTATTTTTGTAGTTTGTTTGGCTAACTTACCATGTGCACGTTGTCAATGATGTGGTGGCTTTGGAGCCTTCATTCCCTTATATATTTTATGTGTGTCCCACTGATATGATTTGATATTATCGAGTGTCATCCTCTAGACAAAGTAATGAGAAGGTTTGGAATTGATCAAAGGATATCATTTTCGGCCTAGACTTGTGGAGTTAGTCCACCTACGGGTGATATCCACACAGTCAACCTTCAGGCTAAATAGTCCACTAATAGAAAGAGGTTGCCTCAGGTATATACTGATCTCTCGGAAAGATATATGACAATATCTAGTGGCGGGTCTCCCCTTATCCACCAATTTTTTTTTTATTCACTTCGAGAAGATTCCATTACCTCGTATCGAGATGTTACTGTATTGTTGGTGGGAAACCCCAGAATATGAATCTTCGAGCCCGTCCCTCAAGATATCAACTTGACAACATCTGCTAATTATATTCTTGTGAGTTACATAATATGTTTATTTAACAGTATTTCATTTATTTTATATAACTACTTTATTATATTTGTCTTACTTTTATCTTTTTTTCCAGGTATCGGTGGCTACCCATGTGACACCCCACCCCTCCGCTAGGTGCCACTGCAGCTGAAAATGGTGTCGCGTGCCTTTTCTAGCAAATCTTAATGTATGGAATTTTAAACTTCAAATATAAACTTGAATAAAATGCAGCGGAAATAAATCCTTAATCGACTGAACAGATACATTAGAATCAAAGCATACTTCAAGAATAAGTAGAAGAACTAGCCATCCATACAAAAGCAAGCATCATCTGAATCTCTTGACTTGTTCCAACCAGAAAAAACATTTAAAAAATACAAAAAAGGTGTGAGCTCAAAAGAGCTCAGTGAGTTTCCCGTGTGTGCGAACGCGTGAGAATTTAGTTTTGATTAATTCACCAAGTTCTGGAGAAGAAATCGAAGAAAGTTTCAGTGAATAATCTTATGTATGAAATTCCACTTATACATGACAAATGTGAAAAAGACATTTAATTTCAAGATAATTCAAAAAAGTAAAAGTATAATGAAGATTTTCATGATACTTATTCAAAACAAAACCATATTAGTTAAGGGTACATCAGATGTCATCTGGAATACCCCGTCAAGTACGCCAAACTTTATCCGAAAAACCCTTAACCCATCCGGAGTCATACATGTCGTACACCTGAACACATTATTTTCAACCTTATACACCAAATTCACATGAGACATCCAAAGCACTGGGAGTACCCGCCCAGCCTAGGGTCTTGGAACGGTCACCATAGGTTGAACTCAAAACCCAGAACAACCATCCCTGGTCAGAATAAAGAGCATTGTGGAAACTTGCGGAAAAATTCCGGTCAGCCCAAAGCTTTCCCCGTCCCGTTGTTACCACACAAGCCCGAATTCAAATTCATCAGAAGTTTAAGTCCTAACTTAGTCGAGAAAGAAGCCCATATACGGGTGACTAGTCACGTACCCATGTGAATCTCGAAGAGCGGACGACATCCCGAGGGATGCTCAGGGGTCGAACGGGATTTTCATGACTTGTTTAACGAGAATTTGAATGAAAGGACGAAGTACAAGTTCGTTCATGCTCAAAAGAACCCGTTCTTCCCAACAAATCTTTTTTCTAATCAAATTTTGTGTAAAAACACATGTATTCCAGGTAGACCATGATTTTCAAAAGATCCACGGGAGTTCAAGTTCGTGACGAGAAGTTACAAAAATGGTAAGCTTCTCGTCTTGGAATGGTTACTATATGTTAGTAGTGCCCTAGGACCATTAGCACATGTTGTGCGTTTTATTATCTTTTGAGCATGTAATTGAATAGTTAATTTTGCTTTTGATTATCAAATGTGTGATTTGATAGTAAAACTCATTAGCTTATGTAATTACTATTCTAGAAGTCCCTAGTTTTATGTAATGCTTAATTACTATGAAATAAAACTAGTATGATTGTTGATTGATGATCTTGTTTTACTGATCATGTGTAATGGATACAAATCACATCATAGATGCAATATATAGGGATACATTGTATTGCGGTAAACCCAATTTAACCTACGTTAGACTGGCAATACGTAATAATTGCCCAATCTCAAAAAAAAAAACTAAATACTACTCATCTTTAAATAAAATGGAAAATAAACTAATAAGCAAAATAACAAGATAAACCTAAAACATTTTATTTCAAAAAAATCAACAGGTTAAAGTACATTAAAATTATTTATTTTAAAACAAAGAAAATAATCAATATTAAAATAATCAATAAACACTTGTTTGTGGTAATTTGTATCACACAAGTCTGTACTTGCTCGATCTTAGTAAGTTTATCTAAAATGCTCTGCACATCAGTTTTTAAATGTGCAAACTCATGTTCTATCAATTTAACGCCACCTCCAAATTGCTCATCTTCGATCCATCGAAAAAAACAGCATCTTACATTAGCCTCCTACAAAATGAAAAATAACAAATTTAAAAATTAATAATTAGATTCAAAAAATTTACTCACCGATTGAAAAGACAGAAATATATACCTTTAATAATGGCATCCAAAATATTTTCTTCATCTATTTTTTATTGTGTTGGCAGTAATAAGCGGAGATGGGTATCCGCAATCACATAATAGTATGTTACTTGAAGCATGACGATTTAAGTGTGTGATAGAAAAACTTGACACGAGGAAGTATTGTAAAAGAAGAAGAAATGAATAGATCTTCCTTGGAAAAAACATTGAAGGGAAGGGAAATGGTGAGGAATATGGTAATTTTGGTGGTTGGTATTGGGAAGCTAACAAATGTCCGTATAAAGTGGGATACAATGTTTGTTTGTAATCCAACACATACATGTTCGGACAGTTGGATCAATATTCCAACAGCTCCGATCATTCAAATATAAATTGATATCATGATTGGTCATGAGAAACGTAATGATCTTAACTGTCCACATAGAGAACCGTCGGCCGTAATGAGTTCAGTATGGTGTGGAATAATTTTGGGCCGTACTTTAGAAGCTGTTGGTAAAAAGTCATAAATTAATAAATTTGAATTAGTTTCATTTAAGATTGTTAGATTTGGTTAAACTGACGGTTTAGATATACAACTAGGGTATATCATGATCGGTGACGTGGCAAGAATAACTTGTTTTAAATTGTTACCCTATGTCCTCCTACTTTACACAATTTGCAAACCCTCTATCCCTATAAAATTCGAAATTGCAACGTATACTACTACAAATAACTAACCATATGGTACCCTAATTTTTAAATAAACGAAATTAAGCCCGTGTGTTGTATTATAGCAATATGCATACAAATCCTTATATTGTTTTGTAGTTTTCAATTTGACCACAAAAATTAATAAGTACGTAGAAATTTACCGAAATTGATCAAAATTATCTGTTATAAGTTAAGATAAATTGATCATTCATCTAAACTAAATTTAAAGGAACTAGATATTAGTTATGGCTTTTGATGTATTTCTTTGAACTACTAGTTATACTTGTTATACAGACATATTCGTTATAAGTTGATGATCGATCTAATAAGTAATCGTCTTATACGTGGGAACACAAACTTATATAATATATGATAGTGAATTAGTGTATATTACATTAACAATGTGTAATAGATTACTTATTATACAACAACAAAACTTATAAGTGTTGATATCTCTAATACGTGAACGTCGTAAACGTGGGAAGACAACTTATATAATATACAATAGTAAATTAGTGTACATTACAATAACAGTGTGAACTAGATTATACTTGTTATACAAACATATTCGTTATAAGTTGATGATCGATCTAATAAGTAAACGTCTTATACGTGGGAACACAAACTTATATAATATATGATAGTAAATTAATGTATATTACATTAACAATGTGTTATAGATTGCTTATTATACAACAGCATAACTTATAAGTGTTGATCGCTCTAATATGTGAATGTCGTATACGTGGGAAAACAACTTATATAATATACGATAGTATATTAGTGTATATTACAATAACAATGTGTACTTATAATTGTTATACAAAAAAATTAATTTATTTGACAAATTTTATTAACCATTACAAGTTTAAAGAGAATTTGTTTTCCGCCTAAATTAGGAATACTAGCAACATGTAATATTTATTAAAATGTATAATTAATAAAACAAATATTGCATTAAGTTAAAGATTAAATTTTTTTAATTTAAATTAAATATTAGAAATGTAAAAAAAAAAAATCAAAAAGTAAACAACCAGATAAAAAGAATTGAACCCACCAAACCTACTCAGAATTTAAATCTCTGAACGAATTCACCATACCAGACTATCCAACTGCCATTGTTTCCAGATAAAACGGTGGAAATTATATATGACGCATATTATAGACGGAGGTTCCAAGAAAAAAATACGAAACTCGAGATGTTGACCTATGACGCTGTGAGTTTCAGGGCAATGATGTTGCCTCCTCCGTAATCATCCCTAGTCTAGTGTCTATCTCAGGGAGTAATAATGCAAGTGTCAAATCCTTCCCCAAATTTCTCTCTTGACAACCTAACCCCAAATCACATCCCATCTTCCCCACAAATCAAATCCTTCCTCCTCCAATATTTCTACTGTTAAAAAAAAACATTTTTTTTACTAGAACCCAAAACAAAACAGTATAACAGTAACACTAAATCAATACTTCATCTTCTTTCCCACACATAACCGTAATTTTTTTCCTTCACTGACAGTGAGTTCCGACCTTCAAAATCCTTATTAAACCCTTCCACCTTCAAAATCAAATCAATCCACACATCACAACATTTTTATTTAAATTTATAGAGTATAATTTTGCACTATAAATATGAATTCATCTTCTTTGTCTAACAGAAGAGAGCTAAATCACTGCCAATCAAGAAACATAAATCAGTGCCTAAGAAGAAGAAAAAAAAATGTCTTCATCTGGAAAGAGATCAAGATCTCTGGCAGAGGCGTCGACGACTGAACAACCACTTCCAACTTTACCTGTCCATTGAACCATCCAGCCTAAATAACCCAATGGTTGAAGAATTCTTATGCAAACGTGAGTTGCGTTCGAGTTTAGGTCTCATCGCTGCACAAATTGGTATTGAAAACATCCGATTTTGCTTGTTATGGTCCACACCATCCTTAACGAAATTGAAAGGCTACCAAGGTTGGTTGCGCCCTAGCAACTCCCAAGCAGGTTAGGTGGAAGGGCCTTACTGGGAAGATTTGTGCGAGTTGGAAAGCCGGCCAGAAGGGGTCGATCAAGGACTTATTCAATGCCTTTTTCCGGTCGCACCTTCAACAGTCACCCCTAGGGGTGAGCAAATTCGGTTTTTGCTGAATTCCGACTGAATTCGAATTGAATTTGGCAATTTGGTTTCGGTAATTCGGCATGAATTCGATAATTCGGGCATGACCGAATTCGAATTGGGCGAAATTGGTGCGGTTTCGGTCAGACAAATTTTGAATTCGGTCTTACCGAATTCGAATTCAAAATTTTAAATAAATTAATAATATTATAATATAATAAATATATATAGTAAGTTATAAAAAAAAAACCCTAACCCTAACCTAAATCTCTCCTCACGCATAAAACACACCCCGTCTCCCTCTCTCTCCCTCTCGGTTCCAGTGTTCCACCGCCTCCCTCCACCGGCGCCGACTCTCATCTCCTCCATCCAACCATCCTTCGCCTCCTCAACCGGCGCCGCATCTCTTCTCTTCCATCCATAACCGCCTCCCTCTCTCTTCATCCATCAACCGCCTCCCTCCACCAGCGCCGCCTCTCCTCTCCTCTATCCATCGCCGCCTCTCCTCTCCTCTATCCATCGCCGCCTCTGAGATTTAATAGGTAAATCCCATCTTTGTTTCTTTTTTGAGTTGTTGAGGATCATAGCGTGGGAAAAATGATCGGTATACTATTTCGTTTCTAAGGCTAAGGTGATATAATATTGACCGGTTATATTCTAAGGAAGAGAATACTGGTGAAGGACTTGGATTACTGAGTTAGCTACGGTTAAATATTTCCATTGGTATTTTGTTTGATATTAATAGAAGAGCACCAAGTAGCTGATTTTGTTTTATATGACCTCTTTATATTTTTCATGAGTGGTGCACTTGCAGTCATAGATCTCTCCTTTGGGACAATGAGAAAAAGATTGTGTATTTTGTGTTAAGAGTTGAACGGAAAACTAAATCTGCTCCAATTCGGCCAATTCGGTCGAAACCGAATTCACCAATTCAGCCAATTCTTGGAGGGTCGCGTTTTAATCCGATTACTTGTGTAGTTAAATTCTTTTTTTTTTTTTTAAAAAAAAAATTAGCTTGCTTAATGTCGTGTAGTTTTTAGTTGAATGTACTAATGTTATGTTTAGGTTGGTTAATGTAGTTTAGTAATCTTGTAAAAATGTACTAAGTTTATGTCAAGTAATATATTATCCTTGTTGTGGAATTAATGCTGTTAATGATTTAAATTGTTGAGCTCTTAATCTTTTCGCTTAAGCAAATTGCAATCAACAACTGATCCATCATTTTGCAGTGGTAATATTTTTGCATTAAGTTAAACAGAAAATTTCATGCGTAAAAAATACAATAAACAAAATGCTAAAGAGGGGAAATTTTTTATTGTAAGGAAGAGATGATTAAGTGGAAGATCTATTTTTAATTTTTTGTGGAAGATCAATTTTCAATTTTTGCGGAATATCTTCTTCAGAATTATTTTTGGGCATTATCAATGGAGGGAGGGGAATTGAGAGGAAATGCAATGATCATGGAGAGGGATGGAAATAGTTTCAGAGTAAAAGGGAAGGGAGATGGAGAATGATGATGATGTTTGACTGTCAAAAAATGAGGGAGAAGGAAAGGGAATTGATAAAGTGAAAAAAAAACTGAAAATGTATTAAAATTCCATGTTGGATTCATAGGTGGAGTTTTTTCTTTTCAAAATAATAAGAAATATAATAAATAACTTAATAAAACCTTAAGGGAAAAGTAGTCATTTCGCCTGGTCAATTTGAGAATTTAACCAATCAATTGGCTAAATTTTAGTTCCCTA
Source organism: Vinca minor (assembly GCA_026122235.1). Lineage (NCBI taxonomy): Eukaryota > Viridiplantae > Streptophyta > Magnoliopsida > Gentianales > Apocynaceae > Vinca > Vinca minor. The sequence goes on from JAOCZM010000121.1 coordinate 484,162, forward strand.
ACAATTTTGCTATTCAAAAAATGCTCCGGTAAAAGGAATCTTGAAGATTGACACATATCAAGAATTCAAGATACTACATGAACATCTTATGTAGTAATACATAAATATACTTGTTTTCTTTCTCATAAAACAACTCTCTTTTCAAAATTTAAATATAAAGGATCAATATTTGGGGTATTAATGTTTTAATTCTTAAATTATTTTTGCTTATAGTAGTACAACATTAAAATTATCTAGGTCATTAGACTATATTCTTTCAGCCAATGTAGTCATGGCCCCCTTATTTATTTAAATTGTCGATAAAAATTTACATGTCCCTCTCACATGCTTTGGAAGGGCATAATTAGATAAACAAAAATGGTTTAGTGTGTAAACAACTAATTAAATTATAGAGATATTTTGGCGATGTAAAAAAATAATTGGGCAGAAATTATAATCAATTTTTTATTTTACCATATCTCAATATAAATATTTATTCCGTGTTCAAGCACATACAATAGCTAGTAATTATAATTTTTTTAGAGTAAATAGCTACTTAAATTACTAAATTATTTACACTTTAACGTTTTATGCACTCGTCTATTTTTTCCGCTAATTATATTACCTTAGTATTTACATGTGGAAAAAATAAACACACTATTTTTTGTGGTGGTTTTCTGGCCAAATTAGACACGCGTCAGACATGATGCCAAAAATACAAGGGCAGAAATTGAAGTACACACTAAACCTCACTCCCTACAAAGTCTTTAATTGTTACTGTTTTAGCACTGAAAAATAAGAAGACTGATTTATTTTGATCCACAGATATTTTGTCACTCTAACTTCATTTTGCCCCTGGATTATTGTTCATGCCCGACACGTATTTAATTTGTCCAGAAACCACCACAAAAAGTATAGCGATTTATTTTTAGTCACACGTAAATTCTAAAGTGATATAATTAGCCAAAACAATAATTGAGTTCCCAAAACAACAAAAAATAAATAGTTTAGTAACCTTGTCAAGACATTACTTTCTTTATTAATAAAAGTGTTCACGACACAAAGCACTCCTAGAAGCAAGTTTCCTCTAACTTCTTCCTAAACTTTAATAGGGCTTTGCATTAGACTGACCATGGTTTGGCAGAAAGAGGGCGGCCAACTATGGCAGTCTATTTTTCTGGACAAACATTTTTGTCCAGTCCGTTCTGCCCCCAGGACGGAAATGGCACTTCCGTCCTCAACCTAACCATAATAAATTCCTGAAACCCTGAAAACCCTAAACTCCCGTGACTTGAGGACGAAATTGCCACTTCAGTCCTCAATTGGCAGTGGATATATCCTCTAAACCTACCTTTAACCCTCTATATATACGTACATACATCTCATTCTAAAATCATATCAATTTTCATATTTATCTCCAAATTTCCTTCCAAACTTAGGTAGTTAGTCTCAAACTTAGCATTTTGAAAATGAATAGCGAAATGGATCCCGCCCTGGAAGAGTATTTCAGACACCAATTTCAAATTGTTTTCGGAAATCAAACCAATAGAAAAATGGTAATACCTTATTTTGTAATGTGTATCTTTTTTTTAATCAAATGTGTTGAGCTATCTAACTATTATGATTTTATGTAGCGTATTCCATCAATATACACAAATTGGTTGGAGCGAATTGGTCTCGGCCTAGCAAGATGTGTCTATCTGAAGGACGTCATTGGGAATCAATGGTGCGTTTATGTAACCAAAATAGATGACAAATATTACCTAGACTGTGGTTTACAAGAATTTTTGTGTGGCAACAATCTTCGGCTGACAGATACAGTTCATTTTATCCCTTCTCCAATTAATCTACTAGATATTTATTTTAAGGGAGGATTTTTTATAAGGCCCGGAATCGGTTACCTTAAGGGGGAATTATCGTATCCCTCCCACGGAGCTTTTTTAGGGAAGAGTTTTCAAATAGACATTTACAATACGTACTCGGGATTCTCCAAACCGGTACATTTTTTAACATTAAAATTTTGGAAAAATATTCGTTCCTCTTAAAGTTATTTATTGTAATTTGTTTTTCTGTGTACAGTGTATAGGTAGAAACTACATGCAATGGTGCGTTAGAATGTAGCTTGGAATCCCTGAAGTACTACACATGCGTAAGGAACAAATTGACACTCCAAGTGATTAGAGATGAGGCGGAGACGATTACTATTTTTTTGGATGGCTTGAGTTTGTTGTGTTTTCGAGATTGCACCCCGGTGAGCATGTAAAATCCATCCAGCCCCTTACGATATCCATGATTATAGGGATCGGGAATGATGTTTTTGCCAATTTATTCGAACGACTTTAATAATACGTCATTATAATATTTGCAATGTTTTCTTATTGAATAAAATAAAATTAAAATAAGTTGATAAGATTGCAGACAATTAAAATAAGTGATAATTGATACATTCTAAAATATTACAAGTTACAAAATTAAATACAATTAATTAGGAGTTGCTTGGTCAGGGTCCGCTTGGTTGGGGCAAGTCTTCCGGTTGTGACCGATCTCTTTATAGTTGCCGAACTTCTTTGGTCTTGGATTTTCCCGGTTCTCTGTGTCCATTCTTCCGGTTGTGACCGATCTCTTTATAGTTGCCGAACTTCTTTGGTCTTGGATTTTCCCGATTCTCTGTGTCCATAGGCATTTGAAATCTCCGCATTTGAGGTCGACCTACCTGTGATCCTTTCATGTTAGGAGGATAATGTGTCATATCAAAAGGAGCAGGCTTCCAATGCATGGGATCGAGTACAAGATATAAAATGGACTTGTATGTATTCTTGTAGTACTCTAGAGAATACACAGGGTGGATATACTTTGAAACATCCTCCATGACCGATTTGGACACTGCAATTACATGTAAGCATGTAGTTGTATAAGTAGACCACTTATCACAGTTACAAGCACGAACTGATAAGTTGACTGAGTATATTTTTCCACTTTCACCAAGTCCTCTATGTCGGGACATGACCATATAGATTCATTGGTCTTTCTGGTGCATTTTCACAGTCAAACTTGTAGTTTTCTGTTTCGTAAGTGAAGTACTGATCCCATATTCTCTTAGGGAATGACGTTTTACAATTATTAGCATCTTGCCTATGCAAGTCGAAATAGTGAACAAGCTTGTAAAAAACCATCTCCACCAAAGCTTTCAAAGGTAGTGCTCTCTGTTTCAAAACACTGTTAAGCGCTTCAGACATGTTAGTTGTCATGCACCCGAAGCGCTCCCCCCATCATAGGACAAAGTCCACAACTCTTTCGGATGTTGTATTAACTATTTAAATGCATCTTGATCTTTGTGTTTGATACGGTCTAGATAAAGATCACATTTAACCTCCTTCTTTTGTGAAGTAGCAAGCCACACAAGACCTTTCAATTCTTTATTTTTGGCATGGGTGTGGAAATTTGACCTATAATGCCTAAGGCAATATCGATGTACTGCCATTGGTGGTTGCCATCCGGGGACACTAGCCATAACACTAAGAATTTCGGGATGACGATCGCTAATCAGGCAAACTTGTAAGCCTTGAACAACATGATCCCTTAAGTTTCTAAGGAACCAAGACCAAGTAGAAGTTGCCTCAGATTCAACCAAGGCAAAAGTAAAGGGTAAAATTTGATTGTTAGCATCCAGAGTGCTTGCAACCATAAGTACCCCTTTATAGTTCCCCCTAAAATGTGTGCCATTCATTGAAATTATAGGCCGGCACCATTTAAAACCGTCAACTAATGGTTTAAATGTCCAAAACAATGACTTGAACACCTTAGGGCCATTAACAGTGAGTCGTGGATGGTAAATAAATTGACTTGTGCACCCCAGTTAGAATCGTTTAGTACCCGTATATACTTTGGTAGTACTTGGAAAGTTGATTTCCAAGTACCAAACAGTGTTTCAATAGCATGTCGGCAGGCATACCAAGTTTTTCTATACGTACAAGTCAAAGACATTTTTATCTTCACATGCAGCCTAATCAATTTAACAGATATTTCGGGATTAGCCTGAACAAGGTATAGAATTTTTACCCCAATGTAGCAGGATGACATGTTGCGTTTTTTGGTTTGATCCATCAAGCAGTAGTGGCTCGCTTTGAGTCTGGTAACCTTCCACATTCCATCCACCCTGCTATGGTTAATACGAATATACCAATTGCATCGTCTGGATTCTGTTGAGTTTCTACACACTCCGCTGAACCATTGTTTGTTGCTCTTGTCTCTTTTCCACTCCCTCGAAGCAACCTGGTAATGCCATATGTTAACTGCTAACATTGCCTCCCTCTTATCCTTAAAATGCATCCCCAAACATAGTTTCGGGAAATCGGGATTCCATATTTTAATGGATTCTTTCCTATAAGTTAGGTCAGCAACAGGTTGCATGGTACTTATATCATTCCAACAAGCAAAATTAGTATAATTACCATATTATGACATATTCCAAAGCGGAATAACAGAGGTAGTTGGTGTTTGTTCAGGCTCTTGGACTGTCTCGTCATTACTTGGTTCAAGAATTTCTTGGGGAATTTCAAGGATAACAGCCTCTTCTGCAGTCTCTAGATCTTTCTCAACTGCGTCATCCTCGTGGTCTCCAGCACTATCATCTCTCCCACCGTCTTCTGTTTCCGATGTTAGACCCAATGAATCCATTACCGAATTATCATTGTCTATTGTAGGTGGATCAGAAAATGCCAACTGTGTAACATTACTTAAATGCGAATCATTCGGTACAGTCGGTTCGGTAATTGACGGTAGGGGCATACTTGGTATGGGGTTTGACTCTGGAAAATAAACTTTCGAAACAAATTGTGATTGTTCAGATAAATACGTTGTCGACATTACAAAATTATCTACATGTCTCTGCACAGGTTCTAATAATACACCAACATGAATCTCTTGTAGATTGAAATTGGTTTGGATTCCCCACAAATTGTCAAGATCTTCTTCATCGTTGAAATGTACGACATCATACATCACCATGTTGTTGGTCGGCATGAAAAATAGGACGAATCATTATTAGACGAACAGAGATCGACTCATTTGTGCCGACATATTCGGTGGCAAAGATGTCGAAATGAAATTTTGTCTATTAATTCCATACTTCTTTCACTTGGCTCTGCGAAACGCGGAATACCACCGGTCTCGTACACTAAATTGTGGTCGAAATGTAAATACAATTTCATCGGACATTCAAGTGCCATTTTTCTAGATAAAAAATATATGAGGGAATATAGGGTTTTTTTGTAAGAGAAGATAGTAGAAATGTTTTGATGTGAAAAAATGAAGTGAAAGTTAGAAGATTTGTATAGTTTTTGGTGGTGAAGGGATAAGATTTTTATCCCTAAAAATCTGGAAATAAATGATTCATGGATGTGACAAATCAATGGAAAAAGGCTCCTCCCGTGGAAAATCTTCGAGCATAGGAGAACGGAAGTTCTCCATTCAGAACGGACACACTTCCGTTCTGCTATTCTAGAAGGTTTTCCACGGGATGTTCACCTTATTTTTCACTCGTGTTCAAAATTATTTTTAATATCATAAAAGTAATAATTTCACACAAAATAAAAAAACCTAAATTAAATTTAATTGTTAGAAATAAAATTACATAAAATATTGGGAAAAATAAATAACTACTGCCCCGATCATTCACACCTTTATTCTTACGAAATTTAGGTACAATTCGTTCCCACATAGAAATGTTGGTGCATGATTCATCTGACATCAATTATTTCTTCCGGTGTTTTTGAACACTCACCGGCTTCGTCCACAGAACTTGCAACCTCTCTTTCAGCAACGTACCTTCATTGCTTGTACTGGGAAACTCTTGCTCCTTCTGACCCAAAAATAATGCCTAGAAGGAAAAATCAGGGTTCGCCTTTCATGGTGTACTGCATAGCCCTTGGATTAGCCTAATGCAAAGTTAAAATAACCATAAATGTAAGTTAAGAAAAACTGATATTATAATAATTTGATAGAATTTTATATCACCTTCACATATTTCACCCACTTCGCTTCAGCACCATTAAAATTTATGTTGTTTGTCCTGTTGTAGTATTTGAACCATGGTTGATGCAAAAGTACCTTAAAATCCCAAAACCTCCTACGCAGTTTTGCTAAGTATGCATCGATCATTTTTGTTGTGAAAAATCCACCAAAGTGACGGAGTTCATGGCGTAGACAATTTCTTTGTACATGACCAATTTTTTTCATCATTGATACCCTGTAAATTAAATTCAAAACAAATTTCTAGTAACGCCTCTTCGTATTCTAAAAGCCATTCTTTAGTAAAATCAACATCCATGAATTTGTTAACCATTTCGTTTTGAATAAATTTTGGAAAGCTGGTCATTTTAGGCAGAATTTTGGAGAGGGTAGGGAAAAAATTTTGTTTGAGAGTTTTGGAGTGTGATGAGGTTATTTATAGATATAAATGGTGTGTAAAAAATTTTGATTTTTGAATTTTTTTTGAAATTGTATTCGAAGTTATTACGGAATTGACTAGTCTATGAAAATTGTTCAGAAATGAGAACGGAAGTGCCAAATCCGTTCTCATTTTCAGTCTTCAGTTATTCAAAAGCAAAAGTTAGGTTGAGAAAAGACTAGACACTCCAAAAGTGCTGCCAATTGAGGACGGAAGTGGCAATTCCGTCCTCAAGTCAGGGGAGTCTAGGGTTTTCAGGGTTTCAGGAATTTATTAGGGTTAGGTTGAGGACGGAAGTGGGACTTCCGTTTTCGCCCCAGGACAGAAGTGTGGCACTTTCGTTCTGGAAAAAATGTTTGTCCAAAAAAAAAAAGACTACCATGGTTGGCCATTTCTGCCAAACCATGGTCAGTCTAATGCAAAGCCCACTATAATAAACAACTTTTTTCCCTTTTCGTGATAAGATAAATCATTAAGGAAAGTTAGTGCAATTGACTAGCACTTTAAATTCGGAATAATGACTATCAAATTCGACAATCCCTGACCAAATAATAATAAATTTTTTTTTAAAAAAAAATACTTAATCATAATACCGTCCTTTTAAGATTGGTCCCACAACTTCTTCACATGAATTGATTGAAACTCACATTTGTAGGTAAGATTGTGATGTCAATCCCACAAAGACGGTATTAGAATTGAATTTTCTCCGATTTACCATTGCCGGGATACCATCTCTTAGAACAAACCAGTTCTGAAGAACCATGGTACGATAAGGCCTAGTAACAAGCATGCTAGTAGGAAGTTACAGCATGACTTCTTACATCGCCGCAAACCCTCCTCCGGCGAGGGGTACAAGGTAGTAGTAGCATTTATTGTTCTGATATCATCAAAATCCACGATAAACATGTTGTTATTGTAGTAGTTCTTCACGAATTTAACATTCTTCGCCCTCACTCCACAAATTTCGCACACACTGCAACAAATCAACAAAAGATTATTCAAAACTTTATTTTCCTTAGGATGTACACAATTATTATTTGTTCCACTCCTATTGCGAGATTCACTTATAGTTTATTTATTTTTGTCTACTTTCTCTGACCCATATTAGCTGTTCCAAGTTAAATTTTATACAGATTAAACAAAATTGTTAATTATGTTGGTGTTTTTTTAATGAAACGTTTAGAAAAGCATCTCTAAACTTTGAATGGAATGAATGTTTATGTTTATTGAAATAATAAAGAGCAAATAACTATTTCTGAAATAAAAGTAATTTTTACGTTATTTTTTACATAAATAGTTTTTCAGGTGTTTTTTTTTCACAAAAGAAATTTAGCATACTATAAATGTCATAATTCGACATATTCAATTCTGACCCGACCCAACCATTAACCCGTCTGTTTCTTATGCCACTGCATTCTAAGCGTTATAATGCGACCTATCCAATTCAGTCTCAACTCAACCCGACAATTAACTCGACATTCAAGGGTAAAATTGACAAATAATCTAATTCTAAAAAAATTCCTTCAACCCGACCATTAACCCGATATACAAATATCAGAAAATATCGATCTCGACCCAAGCCCCAACCCGACCATTAACATGATATTTGTCGGATTAATGGTCGGGTCGGGTTGGAGGAAATTGATCAGTAGATCATTTGCCAATTTATCCCTAAATTAGAATGTAGTGGAGAAGAGATTGTCGTGTTAATGGTCGGGCCGGACGGGTCGAGTTTGAATTGGATAGGGTCACATTATAACACTTACATCACGTTTAGTACACTGGAATGGAATCCTTTTCTAGGCAGAATGACTTCAGAATCCTCTTTCCACTCCAGTGTTTGGGAGGCAAAGCCAGAATGGAATATCGATTCCTTTTCTGTGTTTGGTAAAACTATATTTTGATGTCAGAATGGAATGGAATTAAACACAATATGACTTAAATGCTCTTTTAGCATATACTAACGATAAAACCTAATTAAACATTCCGTACAAAATCTTACTTAAATAACATTGCTATGTAAAATGAATGTAATAATTAATTAAAATAGGCGTATAAAGGTCAGTTACTATTTATTGAAGATCCCAGATTCTCCTAGAAAGGCCATTCCATAGGTTTTGGTGTGGAATGGTCTTTCCCACTTCTTCCTGGAATCGTCATTCCCATGGAATGACATTTCCAACTTAAATTGGTCAAACCATACAATGGAATGGAAGGAGAAGTTGGAATCATCATTCCGTTCCATTCCATTCCAAAACGTGCTCTTATATCATGCGAAATTTCTTTTGTGGTAGAAAATTCACCGCAAAAAATATTTATAGCAAAAACAACACACAAACCTACTTTTGTGATAGAAAAGACATCAAAAACTATAACAACCGAAAATATTTTTATGACAAAATAACTATTTGCTCATTAATAAATACTTTTGGGGGAAAAAAAAGAATACATGTTGTTTTGAAATCATAAGAAGACAACTACTATGGAACAAAAAAAGTAAAATTTGAAACAATTAATTTGAGACCGAGTGAATATTTAAAAAACAACTTAAATATATTAGAGAGAGGGAAAATAACAAAAGAATTTACTTATTTCCTCTATGCTTGAACCAGGTTTCAGCACAATGTGGATGAGAAATTCCAAGATCAGCTCTACAATGGCAACCTAGTTGCATTAGTCCTGATGTCCCTGACGAAGCTTCATCACTCAATTGGCAAATTCTGCAGACCTTTTCTTCTAAGCAATCTCCACCGTCGTTATGATCATGATCGATATCAATAACATGATCATCACTAATATTTTCTAATCTTGAATTTTCTTGACGATCTTCTGGTCCGGATGTTCCGGGCCTAATTTCGAAATCATTAGTATTTATACTTGAATTTCCATCTTCCTCTAATCCAACGGTTGATTTTCTTTCATGTTCTTTATCTTCTATATGATCATGAATTAATTCAGGCTCCATATGTAATCAGAAATTTGGTATTAGGGAATCAAAAAAAATTTCCAGAAAGATAGGAAGAGAAGAAAAGTAGTAATGTAAAGGTTTCAGAAACTACTTTTTTTATTATTATTATTACAATGAAATGACATGGAACATGCTTTACTTGGAATCTTGGTTTTTTAAGGTTGACACGTTAAGGTAAAGTGAAAATTTTATTAACTTTTTTCATTGTATCTAAGATTGAAATTTAAGACATGAAAAGCTTGTTATTTCTTTGAATTGACACTGATACATTTTATGTGATGGAGGGATGCATTTATAGTTTAATGTTTTTATTTCTTACTTTGTACATGGGCTTTGACAATTTTATGATACTTTTTTTTTAATTAGAAAAAAAGTTAACTATACATATTTCAAGAAATGTTTTCCTCTTTTTTTTTTTTTTTTTCACTATATCAATGACTTCCAAGTTCAATCAACCTTAGATGAGAAATATGTAAATCATTTGGCGGGTTCAACTAAAATAATCTTATAAATGTACATGTTTGTTTTCCTATCCATATCTAGTTATGAGCCAGAGCAATTTGATTAGGTTCTAATGTCATTTTGATAAACCAACATAGATTCTTGAAAAATATGTCATAAATTATTATTCATGTACATTTGATAGAATTCAATTTTTCAAAGCTTGATTATGGGCTTGTTGATATTTCGAGGCACCTAGATTGTGGCAACTAAGATATATGTTTATTGGTTTACTGTATTTATGTGAAAGTGTCATATTTTTGTGAAACTTCATAACCAGTGCCACAATATTTGTAACATCGTTTTTTAATTGCCTCAATAAGTGCCATAAAACTTGTGGCATTTTTAAAAATTGGTGCCACAAAAACAGAATTAACAAACCAACCTTAACAGAATTCACAAATCAATGTCATTCAAAATACATAACTAAAGTATGTGAGTCCATATCAAGTTTACGTAATTCTTCCTTCCCTACCCTTCTTTTGACACTATTTCTATAGTCAATCTTTAAGAAACAAATTTTCTTTTAAAAAGATATGGTGTTAGAAATCTGAATTTGCAAATTTTCCAGTAAATTAGACTAACATTCCAAATATATTATGTAAGTTGATTAAATTCTTCAACATTAAAGGCGTTTTTGAAAGTTATAATAATATTTCGGCCGACAAACAATGGTCGAAATACAAAAGCGGTCAAAAAACAATGGCAGAAACAAAAACATTGACCTCATTAAAATGGTTGAAAAATACATAACATTTTTAAAGCTGATAGAACAAAGAGGTCAACGGGAGCTACTAGATCCTGCAATTAAGTTATTAGGGCAAGTATTTCGATTGTGCCGAATCTGGTGGCAATTCCTACAGATTCGAGGTCGGAGAGAATCATCGTTCTCCATATCCATAAGTATTTTGAAACTTCTAGTTTTATTTCGCCATGGTTTGGGACATTTCATGTCAGGTGGGTAGTGAACCATATTGAATGACGCTAGTCTCCAAAAACTTTCATCTAGTACTAGAAGTAGAATGGACTTGGCTTTGATACATCTTTCCAGCTGGTTTTGCAAACTCCAATGACAAGTGAGCTCGTCGTAGAGTAAGTGGCCATTTATCACATGAACAACTAAAATTTTCTAGCACCACTTTGTATGTTTTTGCCTCCTTGAGCAACTTCTAGTTCTTCTGGTAACTAAATATTGTAGATGTCTTGACCCCTGTGATATGTATCCTAAGAGAGACCACGAGACTAAAATTCATAAGCCCTGTATTGATCCCAAACCCTCTTTGGGAATGGGGATTTAAAGCTCAATGGATCTTCCATGTGTCTATTAAAATAATGCACAAGTTTAGGGACTCAGACACGTTTGTTGTCATATATCAGTAGCGCTTCCCGCCGGCGTATGTGAGCTTCCATTGCCCCTCTTTGTATTGGATCAACAAGTTAAATGCATTTTACACCATTGTGTTCAATAATGCTAAGAATAAGATCTCATTTTATTCTCTTTTTTTAGTAGTTGCTCCCCAGAACAAATTCTTCACCTCCTTATTATTGAACTTATGGTGAAAATTGGATAATAGTGTCCTAGACAAAATCTATGAACAACTTTAGGTGGTTGCCAACCATCTACGTTTTTTACTGCATTAAGAATGCTTGGACGCCGATCCGTAATCAAGCACACATTTACATCTAGTACAACATTACTTTGGAGTTTTCCTAGGTCTCGATTGAATTCGATTCGACCAAGACAAACACTATGGGTAAAATGTGATTGTTATCATCTAAGGTGCTTACAATAATAAGTACCCCATTTAGGCCTCCGATATGCGTTTCATCCATTGAGATTACATGTTAGCAAAATTTTAAGGCGTCAACCAACGACTTGAATGTCCAGAACATTCTACTGAAGACATATGGCCGATCTGGAGTGAGTTGAGAACGGTGGGACCTTCTGACAACCGTCCATGAGTTTTAATCTTTGAGTCCCCACAGATATCTTGGTAGCACTTGGAAGGTTGTAGTCCAACTCCTAAAAAGAGTCTCTAATGTAATTTTACAAGCATTCTAGGCTTTGCAGTAAGCGCATTTCGTTTTAATATTACCTTTGACTTCAGCTTAAATCAACTTCATTGATATTTCCGAATCGACTTGGAAAAGATGTAGAATTTTAATCGGAATGTAACTGGATGACATATTGCGCAATTTGTTGTCATCCATTTTACATCAATGATTCGACCGCAATGGGCTAATCTTTTATATCCCATCTATGTTGTTATGAATAACATGAATATACCAATTGCATTGGACCTCATCCATCAAATTTTGACACTCTCCATATAACCACTACTTGTTGCTCCTATCCATTTTCCAGTCCCTCTATGCAACCTTGCCATGCCAAACATTAACGACTAAAATTGCCTCTTTTTTGTCTTTAAAATGCATGCATGCATGCTATAAGATTTGGGTAATCACTCTTCAACATCAATGATTGGTTGGTAATCTCAATCCTCCGATGTCTGCAACCCATAGTAGAGCCAGCAGCTCATAGAGCGTTCCATAACCCTAAGGCTGCCCTAGACAATAAGTTATTTGATCTCGGATCCGTACAACTATGTGTACCTGCCTCCAATCAGTTGCGACTTGGGATGTAACAGCCCACCTCTGAATACTGGATTCCAAAACTTTAGGAATTTGGCGTATTAAGATTGATCGTAAAGTAGTCTCGCCCGTATTCCAATTACACTCCTAGTTAAATAGGTAGCTTTGAAAAACATTATGTCTAGGCTAAGAAAACTAAGTTTAGCACCTAAATGAACTAAGATGATAATGGAGTGGCTAATTTTATTTATGTTTGGACTGATTTGCAATTTTGAGAACTTGATGGGCTCACTTAAAATTCTAAGAAACCTTAAGGACTAACAAAGCAATTAAGCTTTTAAAAATGTCTACAAAAAGCAGATTGTTTCTTTTCTACTTCCTCTTCGCGTCAAATACACCCACCACACAATGGATCACACACAAACTTCATTCTTTCATTTTTTTATATCTACCAAAGTTTGATCAAGGCATTCTTCTCTTATTTTCCTTCAACAATTGCAATATCTATTACTCTCTCTCTAGGTAATAAAATCATCTCTAGAGCGGTTTTAATTTTCATATTTTGAAAAGTGATGATGTTTTGGTCTTGATTGAGGCTCCGACAACCATCAATTTTGAAGATTGAATTCTAGTGTTATGGTATATAGTGAAGGGATTCATGGGCGGAAACTCGTTCCAAACACCCATGAGTCCTCCCCTGAAGGATCCGCTCATACAAGTTCGATTCGGTAAAACAGTGAAAAACTTACGTTTCTTGGATTCAAGAAGCTATTTCTTAAATGGAGGATGACGTTTCTTGGATGCTAATCTGCCACCAACGGAATTCCCTTTGCGGAATGTCCCTCTACTGGTATCAACGCGACGAAACGGGCAGCGATTGCTAGCTCTTCGTCTTTCCAAATTTCGGGGATTAGAGAGAAAAGGGAGAAGCAGAAGAGAAAACGGTTTTCTACCTCCTTTTTAATTTCGGCTGAAAAGCATTAATCTTCTAGGTTTCGGCTAAGAGATGTTATATAGAGTGCGAGAGTTTGTTACTAGAACAACTCTCACCTCTACTCAACTTCTCTCGGCAGTGGGAGTCTCAGAATCCCACGTTCCCTAGACTTTCGTTGGTAGTGGGAGTCCTTATCGGATAATAACTCCCACGTAATCCCAGCTATAGGTAAAATACCAAAATTGCCCCTATCTCTATTCGAATAATAAACACTTTATTATTTTCAGAAAGACAAATGTCGAATACAATGAACCTAGACACATTCTAGATTCATTGAATCGGACATAAGGCTCGATTAGCTCGTCTATGCGTGTGACCCTCGTGAGGTTCATCTCACAATGGCAATGAAAACACACTTAGTAGTAGTATGTGTTCATAAATCACAAGCGGTCCCTAGCGGGACATCTGTGACTACCCAAAGTGAATGAATATACAACGGAACCTAATATCAATCTACTATTTAATCCCTTTGTCTCGCGATATCCTAATTAAGCATAAGGCATGGTGGTCGTCGCCCTTATTAAGCTTAATTGTATTTATGCTCGATCTCCGGGTAGATCTGTTTCGACAAATAGCATTTGATAACCACTTTATCAAATACATTTGAGCATCGACCCATGCATTTAAACAGCTCTTTCCCTATCGAGGGGCCCATGGATATCTCTCTCAATAATAGAGAGGGACAAATTCTTACTAATGTCTCTCACATTCAAGCTATGATAGGGACACTACATCCGATCATCAGTCGTATTGATTACTCATACAAGTAACGTCCGATCGAGTCAAAACGTGGCTCCATTCATACTAGAATCAATGAAGACATAAGGTCTAAGGATTCTAAAATAGTATTGAGGAAGTAATACTTATGACTTAAGACCATGAAGTATTACTTCCCTGACGGATCACGTCAGTTAGGTGTGAAAGGAAGAAATAAATATAGGGTTGGGATTTCAAGGGGTGTCGGCAAATGGTTGGGATAGCACTTATTGAAATCCTTGGGATATGAACGTTTCTCTTTTATAAATAAGGAACCGGAGGCCATCTTTCAATGCAATAGTTTCAGCTCAAATATCGACACAAGAATTCCCTTGTTCTTCATATTCTCCGGTAAACAAATTTCCAATTGATTTCTTTATATTTTTTTTTGGGTTTCTATTGATTTATTTGATATTCTCTGTTAATCTTATGTGTTATATTTTTACTAAGAAATTTCTTCACTATTAATTTTCCCTGTTTATCTATTAATCTTCTATGTTTCTCTGATAATCTTCCGTTGTTAATAATATAATATAAATTAAATTTATGTTTTCTAACAGTTTTTTTTTACCATCATGTTTTTGTTAAATTTTAGATTTTTTTTGCTGTTTAATCTTTTTTTAAAATATTTTAATCTTCCATGTTATATTTTTTACTATAACAGAGAAGAATTTTTACTAAATATTTTCTTATCTGATAATCTTCCCTGTTTATCTGCTAATTTTAGTAAGATATTCAACTTTAAATTCGTCCTTTGTACTCTAATCATTTCTGTTAAGAATCTCTGTTTATATTCTCTGTTATATTTATGTTTACACACTAATTTTTTAACATAATGTTTTTTTTTTTTTTTTTCATTTATAGTAATTTAAAATCTGTTAATCTTCTTTATTTTTTGTAACATTTCTTATGTTTCCTGACTAATGTTTATTAATTATTTTTTGGGAGAAATATGCTCTACTATGCCAGTTTATTTATTTTCAGTGTAGGTTTGTTCATATGTTAGTTAATCAAGTGTAATTAGTCTATTTCTCCACAGTGTCTATGGCGAGTTCTAGTAGAACAATTTCAATTCCCTATCCACGATACGATTGCGGTGACAAAATTGAAATAATTGAGCATGAACAAGGTCTTTATGGTTCCTTCTACCGCGGAAACATAGTGGAGAAATTTGGATGCCATAAATACATTGTCAAATACTCCACATTGATAAATGATGAAGAGACGGACTACCTTCATGAGACCATCACTTTCAATTGGATACGTCTACGTCCTCCAATCGTTCCCGCAGACAAATTCAGGAGAGGTGATTTGGCATGGTTGGCACATTATGCTAAACCATGCGTAGTCTAAGGCCAAGCCTCCATAAAAAGTCATACTATTATTTAGCCAATTTACTCATAAAACAATAGTTTTCTTTTCTATTTTTTAATGAGGAAAAATAAAGAAGAATTATGTGGGGAATTGGACTGGTTTTTCTGGAATTCTTGTTCTTGCATTGTATCTTAAAATTTCAAGGTAAGCATCTCCACTCTTGTATTTATGTCCTAAAAACTCATGAATTGTGTATTTAAAGTTTGGGAAATTACTATGAAGGATTTCATACATTATGTTATTGCATTGGATGAAGTGTTGAATTTATCATTCTTGTGTGGTTGATCGTCAAGTTTATTTGCATATGTTAATTACATATAATTATTGTGCTTGTTATGCTTACTGCTAGTGTCGTAATTGCTATGTGTTGGTAGCATCGTTTCCCGATCTTGAGCTCTTGTCTAGGAACATCTCCATTGCAGGATTCATTCCTTTTTTATATTTATGTTTACCGCTAAGCCTGGGAGTTAAAATTAAAATTAAAGTTAAAATTAACCTTGGGCCTTTTTCTAATTGGCAATTATTAGAGACTACCAATGGTCGTTGTGGAGTTCACAGTGGTTGGCAATAATACGAATGAATCCTTAAATATGTGGACTCGTTCGCTCAGGGGATATCTGAACACATGACATAATATCCTAGGCCTTTCACATCTTTGACCATAAGTTGGGAACCGTTGTAGTAATTATTTTAGAGGCGTTAATGGATATTTGTTGAGCCATAGCATGAATCATACTCGGAGTGTATAATGTAAGTATGTTCGTATGAGTAAATCATGGTCCTCGTAGCACATGTCCGATGTATAAGTGTTGGATGCAATGAATATGGTTTATACCTTTGTTGTGCTTGTTTAGATCTTGTTTTCATATGTGCATATTGGTCAAAAATCTGCATTTTTGGGTTGGAACTTGAAAATTTCGAAAAATGAGTTTTCCTTCACAAACTTTAATTGTTTTTGGGTTGTTCTCAATCCCGGACGACCTCTGGTTGACCGGCCTAGCCTAGCCCTCGTATGGGGAAACTACTGGGACCATATAGTTTTCCCCGGATGACCACTTCGGTCGACTGAGTGAGATTTCAGGTCGCCCGGACTACCTCGGAAGACCTAGGGTCAACCGAGATTTGCTCTACATCGTTTGAACTTTTTAACATGGCTACTGCCTCGTTCTCGGACGACCGAACCTATGTTCTCATGCATGCATTTTTTTGTGCTTAAATGCTTTATCTTTTTATATATTATTCTCAATAGCAAGAAAGCTTGTAATGAAGTTATTGTTTACTTTGTTCACATGCAGGGACGGATGCTTTTTTTACTTCTAATTATATACTTATGTAATGATTAGGTCTATGTTATTAAATTAGTGACCCCGCTATAAAATTTGGTGACCCCATACTCAAACAATATCAAACGCAGAAGGCAATGACGTGGTGCTGTAATTCTATTGGTTGTCGTGTGAGTCCAATCACTTTCTTTATAATTTCTCTTTATTTGAAATCTTTTTTAATTTTTTGCTTCTAAAATTTACTTGTCTCACACATATTGTGACATTTTTTTTAGAAATCCGTTCTAAAATATTTGTATTTTCTAACTAATTTTTAACGGAGTTATAGGTATTTTTGTTCATTCACTTCATTCCATCCCTTTTTAGTTCTAGTCTAAAATCATCGTATTTGTTAATTTTTCAAAACCGTCATAGAAAAGTAGTTCATTCATAGAAATATTATAATTTAAGGTTTCTACTAAAAATAGAAATGGTTTATTGAAAAAAAAATCTTATAGAAAATGTGATTTTTTTAAAAATATTGCAGGGGCGTTCTCCCTCCAAAACTGTGGACGCCGTCTCCTCCAATATTTTTAGAAACATTGAATTTTTTACCGAAAATTTTTAGTTTATTTTCTGCCTCCGTTTCTAGATAAGCGACCCCAGTGTCCCTAGATTCTGGATCCGTCACTATTCAAATGTCAACTTCTCCATGGTTTTGCCACTTACAGAAAGATGATAGTTTTCTTTGTTATGATTATAAAAAATCCTCTCTATTATTGCTAGGTTGACTCCTCTTTCTTCTTTTTTTTTTGAAGCCCTGTAGGGCGTTGTCCCCGAGGGGAAGAGAGCGGAGAGTACCCTAGAAAGGCCGATTAAAGTACGCTCCATGTCTGGGGAGGGTATTGCCTCACCAGAGGAGGAGGAGGACGCCTCACCGGAGGAGGAGATTATTGCCCCAATAAAGAGGAGATATGGGAATCGAACACGGGACCTATGACCCGTGTTCGGGTAGCTTTACCACTTGGGCTACCCGATTCTCATGGTTGACTCCTCTTTGAGAAGGAATTGTTTGAAAATAATCAAATGATTTGAGATAACATGATTGTTCAACCATAATGTATACCAAGATGGTAGGTAATGATGCCAATACAAATAACGTCAGAAATACTTTGCTAATATTCTCACCTAGTCGAATTCTTTTTACTGAGATCCTGAGACCTCGACCATAGATCGAACTAGAACTTTGATTTCGGAGTGTGCAAAATTTATGAAGGAATTTTGTGGAAAATGTTAGGTCGGGATACGTGAATTTACAGTATATGAAAACTAAATGCTTATAAAATAAATATCCTTGAAACAATTTCAGAACGTAACGTTTTTTTTTGGGAGAGCAGTTGTTTATCTATTTTTATGCCTGCAACCAGGAACGAAGATAGAACTTTTACTTTGAGGGCGAAAAACAACAACAATATGTCGAGCTACCTATAAAAATTATATAAAAAAAATGTTTAGGGGCGAATATAATCAAATATTTCGAGCTACATATAAAATGTACTATATCTATTAAGATTTTTAAAAATATTGGGAGTCGACTGTCCCCACCAACCCCCTTGTCTTCGTCCATTTCTGCAACTGTTGGGAAGTCTGGTTTGTTTAACCTTGTAAATGTGTGTCGATGTATTTTGTTATATATTTATTGCCGGATATTAGATTTGTCTCCTATGCCCTCCCCCCGCCAATATCACAATTATTGGGGACTTGAGTAAAGCAGATTATTTGAGACTTTTTTTCCTTCTTAACAGAATCCTAGAGCTGTATCTGAGGAAAGTTGAAAATTAGTAACAAAAAGGCATAGTTCTTAAATTCTCGGAATATTTACAATTACAAGTTTCTTCTTGCGCCCCCCACCCCCCGAAAAAAAAAGCTGAATTTTAAAACAAGAAACATGAAAAATTATTTATAATATGATCATATTCGAAACGATTAACGTTGTTTATTTTGTTATCTAACAGTTGATGCAACAGTATGTGCCCAAGCTTTAAGATTGTCTTTCATATTTATTTCATTGTGCAGGGCAGGAAATCTCCATTGCATCAGGGGCTTATCAGTCTTTCTTTGATTAAAAACTTGCCATGCTTCAGAAAGATAAGGCCTTGAAACTTCTTCACATTTAACTTTATCTTGTTCATCATTTTTTTTTTTGCTAAATAAATTCTGATTTCATTAATCACAAATAGCCGAGGCCATTACAATCAATAAAAAATTTTAAAGTACAGAAAGTAAAAGTTATACAATGATTTAAAAAATCACCATACCTTTTTCATCATCACCATACCTTTTGCCCCATCTTTGCAATCCCGGAATGATCGAAACAAGGTTCGATTTCTTGTCTTCCTCTGTGAAAACAAATCCTAAATCCATGAACCCTTTTAGTTCTTCGAATTCCAGGTCCGATAAACTTCTTCGATTTTTCTTGTCTTGTTCTTCTTCTTCAATTTCTTGCCCAGATAGTATTTTTGGTAGCTTTGATGTAGTAATAACTGACCTGGGAGATTCAGAAATACTCGAATCTATCCTTAAACATCCATCACTGACAGAACGGATTTGAAGATTAACTCTGCTAGGAAGATTTGATTCTTCAACCTCTTGATGTTCTTCAACAACTGGATTGGAAGAAGAAAAGGGTAACATTTGTTTACCTTTGAATATGTTATGGTCAAACCAGTTAGAGTCAAAGAGCTGAAGAATTTCTTCAGCAGCCATTGATGATCTCTATGAATCAATGCAATAACTGCTCAAAAAGAGTGATGAAATGAGACTGAGAGACAATTTGCTCACCAAACTTTCCAACCTTTTGAAACATACATATTTTTTATATGATTTATGCGCATATTATTAGAATCTTGGTTAGTGGTTAATTAAAAAATTGTTTATGGTCGTTGTTAAAGATATCAAATCGACTAGTTTGTGCACATATTTGTAATACATATATGGCTTGAGCAATCCTCCTTTCTAAAGATACATTTTGAGGGATTGAGTTAGGTTAAAGTGATTTCTTAACATATCAAAGTCACTTTATTAAATGTTGGGCTCCTAATATTGTTCACGGTACAGATGTACAATCATGGTCGTGAGGGCGTGTGTGTTAAAGATCTCACATCGACTAGTTTGTGTGCATATTTGCAATATATATGGATTGGACAATTCTCCACCTCTAAAAATACTTTTTGAGAGACAAAGATAGTTTCAAATGCATTTTTAACAATTGTCTTGGATTAGGAAAGCCAAGAAGAATAAGATTATTAACAGTCAAAACTTGTTTAAGTCTTAAACGAATAAGGATAATTTTACTTAGTCAATTATTCGGGTGAAAATCCTCTTTCCCCATCCCTATCCCCAACCAATCAGAATTTACTATATAAATATTTTTTTCAATTATATATACACATGGTGAATTATGATTAACTGGGGATAGAGATAGGGATAGGAACGGGGACAAATAATTTTTTTGCCCAATTATTCATTTCAGAGCATCGACAGTTAAATCCCAAGTCTCAAACAAATGACACGTTAAGTAAGTTTATCTGGCCTAAATTAAGCATAGTTTGTTGCATATTTGTTCTAGTCGAGTTATTTTTGGATTTTTCTTGGATTTAATAAACAAATATAGATTTTCATAACCTTGAGGCACGATTGATTTTCTTATGGAATTAGTTCACAAAACATTTCTTTTGTACCTTTTGAATAAAATTAGTAATTAAGATAAAACGACTTATATGTGTTTTTTAATAAGCTTTTTGAAGAGTAAGCGAATATTAATTTTAAAATAAAAAGTCTGAAAAGACAACATAGTATCATTGAGAGCACACATTCTAAATATGAGAATAAGTCATTTTACTTAGCCAAAAAAACAAAGAATAAGTCATTTTAATCAGTCAATAATTATGAAGTTAATCTGAGTCGTTTCTTATTTATCAAAATAAAATAAAAAATAATTTCTTCTATTCTTCCTACACAAAAGGCGATATTCACGTCCACATAGCCTCCATCTCCTGACCCGACAGGAATTGTGGAGGATATAAATCAAGGTGACCTAGTGGCTCGATTGGTGGGAGGTCTTGTCTTAGCCCACTGCAACAAGTCACTCCCACATTGAATAGTTGAAACTACCACATTGCGGCTGACAAAATTTAAATTTGCACTCCCTTATATAATCTGCCACCCCGAACTAATTAGGTTACCCTTGTGGATAATTTCTTCTATTCTTCTCTTGTTTGCTTCTTGTGAATGAGGGGAGGGAGATTGAATAGTGTAAGGATATGGGAAGGCTGATGTCAGTGGAATGGCTACATATTAACAAGAATTAATTTTGTTTGTATTCTTGCAGTTAAATTGGGTGGTTGACCGATCCAGACTTATTTGCTAGCTTATGTCATGGCTACCGAGCTGATCCTATTTATGCATAGCTTTTGACGAGAAATTTTATCCTGTTTTGTGAGTAAGTTTAAAATTTATATTCAAATAAATAAATGCAATATAAATAGAATAAAAAAATTAATTCCGAATGGAAAAATATTCGGCACCTAAAGAATGGAGGTAAACGAATGAAAAATTGACACGTGGAACAAAGTTACCTGCTATTGCAGGTTTTCAGGTTTTTTTTAAAAAAAATAATTAAATAAATGAAATGGACGAATAAGAACTTGCCATGTCATCCATTCATTTGACCGGTTACCTGTCAAACAGGTCAACACACTTTTGTTTACCAATTTTTTTAGTATTAGTAATTTTTGTATTTTTAATGGTAAAATTATGACACAATTTGATAAATTTGAATAAATAAATAGTAAATGTTGAATATTAGTAGTTTATTTTATAATCTTACCATTTTTTCTTTGAAAGTTACTATTTTTATCATTAATATTTATATTATATAAAATAGTAAATTTAGACACAACAATGGTGAATTTAATGACAAAAATAGTAATATATTTTATAAAAATGGTAAATGTGGTGAGGTACATCCTTCTCCTTCTACTTCAAATTCTTATGATGATGAGGAGGATGATCCTAATGTGCTTTTATGTGATATGTATGATCAATTAAAAAAATGTGCCAAGCAAAACAAAGATATGAAGCTTAAAATTGAATCTTTGCTTGTTGAAAGATCTAAGTTGGTTGATGAAAATAAAAAGTTGTGTGATGATGTTAATTGCTTGAAATGTGAAAATGATGATCTTATTACTACTTGCAATACATCTTCATTACAATACATAGAGGCTTGTGATAAATTGTCATCTTTAGAAAACAAGCTTGTTGAGTTTGATCAATATTTTGACTTTTTATGATCTTGCAGGCTGCCAAAAATGTGAGAAGGCCAACATAGTGTGGATCATGTAATTAGGTTGGGCATAACAGGGGGCTACGTGTCCAAATCCGAAGCGGAATCCTTTGCTGGGATTGAAGAGGAATGGAGACTTTTGGGATGATTAATCTAGGGATAACTTACCTTTCAATATCTATGTAAAATTTATCAAACTAGATTGTGATGTCTTTAGATGTTTGTTTTTTGCACAAACAGTTAATATTTTGTTGGTTATTTTGGAACTAGGTATGAATGGCAAGAACCATATTCTGATTCCAATGTTGTATGAATGGCTATAAGTTTCCAGTTTTACCCCTGCAGGAGAGAGGTATTATGATAGCTTTTTGCCATATTATCAGTTTTGATTTTTTTTTAGAATTTTATTTGAAAAAAGGATAAAAGTGGCTGAGAATAAAATCTTTGGTGACAAAAATGGCTGAAAAAAGTTAAAAAGGATAAAAGTGGCTGTTCAAAACTAAATTGGTGAAAAAAATGGCTAATAATTCGAGATGAAGAAGATGGATAACAATGGTGGGTTTGAAGTTGGGATTGAAGTATGAAAATTTTGGACCTTTTTGCCCCTGTTGCTAGAAACACGTGCCCGCCACGTAAATTTTTTGACCGAATTTTTGATCTGATTCACTAATTGGTTAGAAATAGTATCCTATAAATAGTTTAAGCTAAAAAGAGTTAAATAAATTGTTATTGTTAGAAACCAGTTTTGGGTAAATAGTTGGTGCCACAAATAACAGTTTTCTCTTTTTTCATTGAAATTCAAAGAATCCTTTTGAGCTCTTCCATAGCTTGTATAGATTATGGATTCCTCCTTCGCTCCCACTCGCCTTGATATCTTCGAAGTTTATTTTCAATATTGTGGTAATATAATTTTTAGTGTTGGTGTTGAATGTTGTTGTTTTGTTTTCGAATATGGATTTGAGTTTTTACAATTTTACTATTCATGTATATCTCTTTTTTTTAATTATTGTTATGTGTAAATTTACTGAAAAATTTGGAACATGGTTAGCCTTTTGGGGAAAATCTGCTAACTTTCAGTCTGTAGTTTATTCTAATGATTACTTCAAGGGAGCTAACTTCTTGAAGGCTGAATGTTGGTGATTATCGAAAAATTAGTTTTTTCTTGGGGAATGTATACGAAGAAGTGCAAGAAATAATAGGTAAATTGGTGAATTTAGTCACGAAATATAGTGACTTTGGTAATTTTGGTCCCCGGTCTAAATTTATTTATATTACAGTTCCTAAATATATTGTTTTTTGCGGAGTTAGTCCTTCCGTCCACATTTGTTATGGTCAACAATTATAGAGCAAACAAATAAATGAAAACACCAAAATGGGAAGGATAATATAGGAAGATTTATTCCAACAAATATATTAAAGATTTTTTCCATCTTTAAGTGCCCCAAAATTGGATACATCTTCTTCTTCTTCCCTTGTTCCAAGCAAGAAATCTGGAAAGACTCCAAAATTGCTTCCTCCATTCCCAATCAAAAAAAAATTAAGACAATTTCACCAAAATTGTTTTTTAAGACAATGAGAAAAACTTCATATTAATTATGGAAAGACCCCCAAAGAATTAAACTTGCCTAAAACAATTCCAGCACACATTTGCAAATTATTATTCTCACAAATTTCGGAAGAACGGGGCAACGCCCATGAAGCTCCGGCGAAAAGAGAAGGCCTGTTAAGCCATATGCCCATAGGTGCAGGATTCTTCGAAAAAGCGCAGGCTGACCCTCTTGTCGCTGAAGAAACACTTCATTTTCTTAATGCAAACAAAATGAAGCTTCTAAGTTCTTTTTTTACCTTACTTCCTCAGTTTTTCCCTATACTCCTGAAGTTGGTTGCTAGGAACGGCGAGGAATTAGAGAAGGCATTTCTTGCAGTGTTTCCGGGATTGGTGGCTCTTGGACCGTTTCTTCCTCTGTTTCCATCACTTGTTGACCTCCTTGTATTGGTTGTGGCCTTGGAAAGAGTAGAAAAGAGTTCTAGATCGCTAGTTGGGAGCATTAGAGCTTCAATACAGAAGAGTGCAGCTCCTGAGATGTTGCTTGCTCTTAAAGGAGAAGCAGAGATTAACTCAGAATCTGAAGATAGTAGCACTATGTCTGTTACTGAACCACTATTTCTCGAACTTCTGAAGGATGAGAATGATGGTCTTGCTGAATGACATTGGACTTTTCCTGCAATGGCAGCAGTTCTAACTTTGTTAAAAATAAAAAACAGGCTCTGTAATGTAAATATAAATAGATATAGATTGATTAATTGAACAATCTGAAAAGATAATAAAGTCTGCCTCTCAAATTCATTGGGAAAATTCCAACTTTGTTAATGATACTCTAAAACTAATGGCTGGATAAAAAAAATTATTTTTTAAAAGTTTATACTCTTTTAATAAAAAAAGATTAGTGAACAGAGTTGACCTGCAGGTTAATTTATAAACTAAATGATTCGTTAAACTATTTTTTTCCTTTTTTAAAAAAAAACTTTAACTCTTTGAATGAAAAAATTGAAAAGAAAATTGGATTTGTCACTTAATTTAATGGACTAAAAACCAACTCAATCAATTTATTCAGTAAAAAACCATTCTCAACCCATTTATTTATAATGTTGTCAAATTTCAAAAACTTCTAAAACTTCCGATGTGGGATCTTGAATTGTATTGAAAAGAGAAAAAAGAATAAAATTGAATAGGAAAAATAAAAAACATTAAAATTAACTATTTCATTTGAATAAGTCAAAGATCTCAAGTTATATCATTAATTTAATGAATAAAAAATCATCTCAACCAATCATGTTATTTTTAACCAATTAAAAACCAAGCAATTCCATAAAATTACGCGTAGGATTGTAAAGGGTTGTGATTGGTTGGAAATGAAAAACAATCTCTATAATATAAATATAGATAGATTGTTTAATTGAACAATATGAAAAGCTAACAAAGTCTGCCTCTCAAATTCATTGGGAAAATTCCAACTTAGTTAATCATACTCTAAAAACAAATGGCCGGATGAATTTTTTTTTTTTTAAGTTTTATACTCTTTTAATGAAAAAGATTAGTGAGCAGGTTGACCTGCGGGTTAATTAATAAACTAAATGATTTTTAAACTAATTTTCTTTATAAAAAAAAACTTTAACTATTTGAATGAAAAAATTGAAAAGAAAATTGGATTTGTCACAATTTAATGGACTAAAAACCAACTCAATCAATTTATTCAATAAAAAATCATTCTCAACCACTTATTTATATTGTTGTCAAAATTCAAAAACTTCATAAACTTCCGATGTGGGATCTTGAATTGTATTGAAAAGAGAAAAAATAATGAAATTGAACAAGAAAAATAAAAAAATAAAAATATTAAAATTAACTATTTCATTTGAATAATTCAAATATATCAAGCTATATCATTAATTTAATAAATAAAAAATCATCTCAACCAATCATGTTTTTTGAACTAATTAAAAACCAAACAATTACATAAAATTACATGTAGGATTGTAAATGGTTGCGATTAGTTGAAACTAAAAACAGACCTTGTAATATAAATATAGATAGATTGTTTAATTGAACAATCTGAAAAGTTAATAAAGTCTGCCTCTCAAATTCATTGGGAAAATTTCAACTTAGTTAATGATACTCTAAAAACTAATGGCGGGATAAAAAAATTATTTTTAAAATTTTATAATCTTTTAATAAAAAAGAATAGTAAGCAGGTTGACCTGCGGGTTAATTTATAAACTAAATGATTAGTTTAACTAATTATTTTTTTTTTTAAAAAAATTTAACTATTTGAATGAAAAAATTGAAAACAAAATTGGATTTGTCGCTCATTTATTTATAATGTTGTCAAATTTCAAAAACTTCATAAACTTCCGATGTGGGATCTTGAATTGTATTGAAAAGAGAAAAAAGAATAAAATTGAATAGGAAAAATAAAAAATTATTAAAATTAAATATTTCATTTGAATAAGTCAAAGATATCAAGCTATATCATTAAATTAATAAATAAAAATCATCTCAACCAATCACGTTTTTTGAACTAATTAAAAACTAAACAATTTCATAAAATTATACGTAGGATTGTAAAGGGTTGTGATTGGTTGAAAATGAAAAACAGGCTTTGTAATATAAATATAAGTAGAATTTAACTAACCAATCGAAATTTTATAAAATAATTAATTGAATCAAAATTTATGGAAATTACACGTAAGATATAGAAGAATGTGATGAGTTTTGAATTTTGAAATTAAAAAAATATATAATTAATGTAGATTATTATATTATACAAAAAATACTATTTTGTTTAGATTTGTTAGAGATTGTGAAAATGTTTACTTAAATTAGCATTCCATTAAAAGAATTAAAGAAAATAACTGTCAAATATCAGTTAGAGTAGCTGGCAACGTGGTTTAGTATTTGACTCGCATGTCGGGGGATCGAATCCTGCCTCTTGCAAATTAAATAAAATAGTTCAATTTTTTTGCACCAATCAAAAGTTTATAACTAATTAAAAAAATATAAAATCCTAGAAAATGACACGTGGCATAATATAGATACAAAAAGTAAAAAGAGCTTTTGTAATATATATATACTAGCAAAAATACCCGTGCTATGCACGGAAACGTAATGTTTAATGAAAGAAAAAATGTCAAAGTAATTTTGTATCTAAAACCATGTCAAAGTACACCATTTTATAGTATTGTCAAACTCAAAAAACAATGTAACTTTTCAATGTGGGATACTCTAATAAGCAAATTAAGAATTTACAACCAAAGTAAAATTTAACCAACCAATCAAAATTTTATAAAATAATTAATTGAACAAAAATTCATGGAAATTACACGTAGGATTTAGAAGGATGTGATTGGCTGAAACTGAAAACAGACTTTGTAATATAAATATAGATAGACACTCATTCCGATTCAAAATATTAGTCTTTTTAGGAGTTTTCACACAAATTAAGATACTAATCAAAATGACTAAAATACCCCTAATTAATACTCCAAAAGAAAAAATAAATTAATGAAGAGTTGCATGAAAACTATACATTTTGACAAATATGAATATATGGAGAAAATAATGTAAGGGTAAATTAGCCAATAAATGCACCATTCTTGTAAAAAGACCTATGTTTTCCAACAAAAAATAACTCTTAAAAAAACTTCTATTTTGAATCGGAGGAAGTATAAATTTTATGACATTAATTTTCTTTTATAGTTTTGTCATTTGTCAAATTTTAAAAATAATAATAATTTTTTTATGTGGGAGTTTTTATTGTTGTTAATTCTCTTGTTTGACTTTAGAATAATATTTTTAACTTTGATTATAAGTTCAATCGGAATTCAGAGGACCCGACCATCTGAATTACCCGTTATTTGTTAAAACTTTAACTATTTATATTTATATAAATACAAAATATAAGAAGCAAATAACCGGGCTTCCTTAATTTGATGGGCTAAAATGTCAGCCCAATTTTGTAACTCAAAACATGTCAAAGTACCATCTTTTATAGTATTGTCAAACTCAAAAAATAATGTAACTTTTCGATGTGGGATACTCTTATAAGCCAATTAAGAGTTTACAACCAAAATAAAATTTAAATTAACATTCCATTAAAAGAATTAGAGAAAACAGTTGTCAAACACTTGCTAGAGTAGTTGGCAATGCAGCATGACATTCGACTCTGTAGGTCGGGGATCGAATCCTCCCTCTCCCGGTTTGAATAAAATAGTTTAACGTTTTTGCACCTATAAAAGTTGATATTTAATTTTTTATTAAGATAGGTTATTTTTTCAATTAATTTAATTAACCTAAATATTCTCAACCAATTAAAAATTAGTAAATTAATTAAAAAAAGTGAAAATCTAAGAAAAAAGATGGAAGAAATATATAGATACAATTATACGTATGTATAAGTGCTCTGTAATATATAGATAGATAATATTGAAAAAGAAAAAATCTAAAAATTAGAAAAGAATAAAAGAAAAAATCATAAATATATTAAAACTCATAACTTTTAATTAATATTTTTTTATTATTTTTATTCTATTAAATATTAAAAAAAATTACAAATTTCTAAACTCTCCAAATCGAACTTGATTTTAAGCTCAATCGAATTCGAGAGGACTCAGTCATCCGAATAACCCCTTATTTGTTAAAACTTTAACTATTTAAATTTATATAAATAAAAAATGTAAGAAGCAAATAAATTTGCTTCCCCACTCTGATGGGCTAAAATGCCAACCCAATTTCTCACTCAAAACATATGATTATAAGTTCAATCGAATTCGGAGGACCCGACCATCCGAATTACCCAGATTATTTGTTAAAACTTTAACTATTTATATTTATATAAATACAAAAATATAAGAAGCAAATAACCCAGGGCTTCCTTAATTTGATGGGCTAAAATGTCATCTAATTTTGTAACTCAAAACATGTCAAAGTACCATCTTTTATAGTATTGTCAAACTCAAAAAAATAATGTAACTTTTCGATGTGGGATACTCTTATAAGCCAATTAAGAGTTTACAACCAAAATAAAATTTAAATTAACATTCCATTAAAAGAATTAGAGAAAACAGTTGTCAAATACTTGCTAGAGTAGTTGGCAATGCAGTGCTAACATTCGACTGCAGGGTCGGGGGATCAAATCCTCCCTCTCCCAGGTTTGAATAAAATAGTTTAACGTTTTTGCACCTACAAAAGTTGATATTTAATTTTTATTAAGATAAGTTATTTTTCAATTAATTTAATTTACCTAAATATTCTCAACCAATTAAAAATTAGTAAATTAATTAAAAAAGTGAAAATCTAAGAAAAAAGATGGAAGAAATATATAGATACAATTATATGTATGTATAAGTGCTCTGTAATATATATATATATATATATATATATATATATATATATATATATATATATATATATATATATATATACTATCAAATGACCATAATAAAGTTTTTAAGAAATAAAAGATTATAGATTTATCCACAACCAACAAAAAAAAGGAAAATGAATTGTCTAATTTATTTGTGTCAACTTTCCTTTGTAAAAAAATATTTTCAAATGTAATTAAAGTTTTTTTTAAACGATACACATGCATTCAACATGACTAATTCAATTGGAATTTAAATGTCACTTTCACCGATCTGACAGTAATTCCTGCAACTTTCCTACAATTGATAATATTTGAACATTTGTCATAGCTAAAAAATAAGGAAAAAAAAGAGAAAATCCTCATAAAATAATGTGCTTGTCAATATAAAAATAAATTGTATATACTTTTCAAATTCGATATGAGAATATTTCATATGAAACACATCGATGTTCTTAAACTATTTTCTGCCTACTTCCATACAATCTGTGGAAAAGGCTTACAGAATAAAAGAGCTTCATATTGTATTAAAAATCTCAAAATGGTGAGACAAAAAGATAATAAAAAGGATCCATTGTCTGATTATTGTTTTAAAACAAAATATCAACTTTTATCCTATAGTATTTTTATTATCTGAGGTTGAATTTTGTCCACCATTAACATGAATGCTATGGTATTAAAATAATCATGGATGCAGACCAAATACAAATAAAATAGTAATAACATTAGGATTAAAGTTCATGACCAGACAAATAAATATATTAAATAGCTAGAGAGAATTAATTAAAAAAAGTCTATTGTGAACTTGAGTCTCCTCCAGTAAATGGTCAATAAGTCTATAAAAAATGTATGCCTATGCACATAATATGGGATTAAAATTGATTGTATATTTACAACAACGTAAATACTTAATGTTGTAGACAATTATAATGAAAGAACATACTGATCATTTTCATGTCAATTTAACTACAGTTGTACTACTTAAATCTTGACGGTCTTAGAACTCATAGAGTCTTTTTGGGACATGAAGAGCTTACGTTCAACTATCCCCTAACCTAAGGGTAGTAAACTTAAATAAATCCTACCTTTTTTATGCTATATTTTATAAAAATAATATTCACACACTTATTTTATCTTTTTGTATTCACCCATATGTCTTTTGTAAATTTCAACTCTAAGAAATACAAAACCATGAGTAAATAATACTGAATACTTTTCATTGATAAAATAAGAAGAAGGATACTGAAAATATTTAGACTATTTTTAAGGTATAAAACTCTAATACGACATTTCTATTATGTGTTATTTTACGCAATTGAAAGAAAGTTAAAATTTAATCAACTTCGACAATGCTCCAAACTACTCACTATATTTCCTTTTTAATATAAAAAGAAAAAAAATGTGTTAAAAAATAAAATGAAAAGAGAAAACAACCTCAAACTCAGCCCAGTACACATAGTCTTTGTGCATGTGGACATGCCAAAGTTTTCACTGTGTATACATAAAGAATAAAAAAGATAATAACATATCAAGTATAACTAAAATATACGTTACTTATTAAATCATAATTAGATTTTTTAAATTTTGTAAAGAAAAACAATGTAATAATACAAAAAATAACAAATTATTTACCTTGATGTTGATTAAATCAATTTAAAATTTTAAGGTAGTTCCTACATATAAAAAATTCATTTGAATTAAAAAAAATCCTTTGTTCCCATATAAATTTAAGAATTTATTATTTAATAACAAAAAACTAAAGACATAAACATATAGGGCTGACAAAAGAAATTGATGAACTTGATGCTACAACAAAACAAATAAAAACTAAAAGCATCATACAAACAAATAAACATGCTAGCATTTAGCAATATGCGCCTTAAAAATATTTGATATTGCAACCACAATAAAATAAAAGATTAAAGAATTACATAACAAAGAGGAGAAATAAAAGAAATAGTAAATTTCCATAAGATAACTTACCATAACTAATTTACTTCTTCCTCGAGTAAGGTTGAATTATTTCCATTGCCCCCAGATATGGCACTTCACAACCTTTTTCATATATGTTTCAATTACATAACCGTATCCAGCCAAACACCAACCCTCCATTTTTTTCTCTATAGTAAAGATAATGGTAGAAAACAACATTAAAAAATTAAAAAAAAATTGGAGAAAAAATAAAAATACTTAAAATATATCTATTAAAAACGGAGGGAATATACTTTATTTGAATTAAAATGTGATCCAGAGTCACACATTAGACAATTCTACATACTACTAACTACAAAAAATATATTCCTTAAAATTTTGTCCAACTAATAATTTAACAATTAAATGCATGATACACTATATATATCAAGAATTAAAATAACCCCAAAATGAATGAAACAATCGCTACCTGCGGCACATGATCGACGTTCTATATAAACTCGGTTGTCTATTGAACATAATATATCTTATCTTCTAGATGACAGTCATCTATAT
This sequence comes from Vinca minor, assembly GCA_026122235.1. NCBI lineage: Eukaryota > Viridiplantae > Streptophyta > Magnoliopsida > Gentianales > Apocynaceae > Vinca > Vinca minor. The sequence continues at coordinate 515,787 of JAOCZM010000121.1, forward strand.
CGCAAATTTTTTACTCATCGACATATTGTGTTTTGGCTGCGGAAATCAATAATCTGCAACACAACAATTAAAAAATAACATAAAAGAATCTAAAAATAACTTTGAAGAATAAAAATAATGCTCACATAAGATCATCATCGCGTTGTATTTGGATTGAATTTTTGTTTGGAATTTTCTCTTGGTTTTCATAAAAGTGAAATATGTTGGAGAGAAGTTGTGGAACCCAGAGTGAAAGTTTTTGTTTTGTTTTTGAAGATAGAAAATGAAATCTAGTCTAACATGGGCCCAATATCCTGGACAATCCTCAATTTGAAATCAAAGAAATCTAGAAATCAGAATGATCATAAAATATTCCCACAAAAAAAAGAAAAAAACAAATTAAAAAAAATACATATACACTGTAAAGAATAAAGAATGGCATTGATTACTAAAAATAAGAAAATAACTTCAAAGAAAAAAAAACTTATCCGGGGTTGTTCTGTTTGCGGGCTTTTATTCGACATTTCCGGAAGGATAAAAGCATTTGCTTAAATAATGATGAATCTATAGAAAATTCTCATAATTAAAAAGAAGAAATATTGTTACCTTGACACTTCAATCTTTCTAATACTAAAGATGTTTCATTCAAAGAATTTCAATATATTATATCATCTATTGTTTGCACATAAATATGATCTCAGATTGACATTACATCATCCACTGTTTTCCCATTCTTCTTGGACGTTTTGTCGCTGTCATTCATTAATTCTTCAGGTTTGATTCACTTGCCTATTGTATAATTCCTCTCAAGAAAATTATTAAAAGACAATAACTATGTAGAAAAAAATCTAAATTTCTCCTAATTATAGTCATTAAAGTATGCTTAGATATGCATGGGTAAATGTGAATTTGTTGGAAAAACTATAGTATTCAATAAAGTTGAAAAAACATTACAAATGTTGATCAAATTTTGAAATGTATAAAATATTTTGGAACATCGAAAAAAGTGAAATGTATCAATTATTTAGGAATGGAGGTAGAAATTTGCATTTATATGAGATTTTGAACTATGCAAGTACGCCCTTATAAGAAAAAAGTTAGGCAAATAATTATATCGGATTCATGGCCGCAGTGTTAAAATTAAACAGATTATTAAAAGTCTCATATTTTACGACATTGAAAAAAATTAACACCAAAACACAAAAAAAAGAAAAAAGAAAATCCATTGATGGCCTGAAATCCTCTCGGAAGTCTAAAAATTAGACTTGAAAAGAAACCATATGATTGGTGCTCACCTTTAAAACAATATAGCACACATATATTGTGTTTTGGATGTGTTGCTCCAAGGCCTGATACAGAAGGAGAAAAAATTACGACCTCCACATATTATGGAAACTGTTGCACAGGTTGACAATTCTATCAGCATCTACCGACATGAACGTATGAATTTTTCCTGAAAATTTTGACCTCTCAGCCAATCTAACACAAAGACATTGAGGAAATATAGAAATTTAATACTATTGGCGTGCAATGCATGAACATTTTGTAGAAGAACAGAAAACCGAAATCAAGCAAATAAATATTTAAAAAAAATATCAAAATGAAACTTATTGGGGATGTCGAATTTAATGAAACCAAAGTCAAATTTCAGATTAGTTAAACCTTTAAAAACTTATCTTATTCATGTAGATCAATTCATCAAATGACTCAAATTAGATGAAAAGAATATTGGGTATCGAGGAAGGATCTGCATCATTGACATGTAAGTCTCAAACTGTTAATGAGAAATTTACAAAAAAAAGTTGGAGACTATACAACACCCTAAATTTGTGAGATAAAAAGACAATTAAAATTAAACAAATTGAAAAAAAAAGCAAGATGATGATGGATGGGAGAGTAGTTTACGTGATGTGATAATGGGAGGAAGTTATTGTGAGGATGGATCGGGGGAGTAGTTTACTAATGTGATAATGGGAGGAGGTTATTGGGAGATGGTAGGAGTATAACTCTATTTAATAGGTTTGAATATTATGTTTAATTGAAAAATAAAAAGGAATTATAGATATAGTATAGATACATATTATAAGCTTTAAAAGTGAAAATACCTTATGTAATATATATATACTAGCAAAAATACCCGTGCTATGCACGGAAACGTAATGTTTAATGAAAGAAAAAATGTCAAAGTAATTTTGTATCTAAAACCATGTCAAAGTACACCATTTTATAGTATTGTCAAACTCAAAAAACAATGTAACTTTTCAATGTGGGATACTCTAATAAGCAAATTAAGAATTTACAACCAAAGTAAAATTTAACCAACCAATCAAAATTTTATAAAATAATTAATTGAACAAAAATTCATGGAAATTACACGTAGGATTTAGAAGGATGTGATTGGCTGAAACTGAAAACAGACTTTGTAATATAAATATAGATAGACACTCATTCCGATTCAAAATATTAGTCTTTTTAGGAGTTTTCACACAAATTAAGATACTAATCAAAATGACTAAAATACCCCTAATTAATACTCCAAAAGAAAAAATAAATTAATGAAGAGTTGCATGAAAACTATACATTTTGACAAATATGAATATATGGAGAAAATAATGTAAGGGTAAATTAGCCAATAAATGCACCATTCTTGTAAAAAGACCTATGTTTTCCAACAAAAAATAACTCTTAAAAAAACTTCTATTTTGAATCGGAGGAAGTATAAATTTTATGACATTAATTTTCTTTTATAGTTTTGTCATTTGTCAAATTTTAAAAATAATAATAATTTTTTTATGTGGGAGTTTTTATTGTTGTTAATTCTCTTGTTTGACTTTAGAATAATATTTTTAACTTTGATTATAAGTTCAATCGAATTCGAGAGGACCCGACCATCCGAATTACCCAGTTATTTGTTAAAACTTTAACTATTTATATTTATATAAATACAAAAATATAAGAAGCAAATAACCGAGCTTCCTTAATTTGATGGGCTAAAATGTCACTCAATTTTGTAACTCAAAACATGTCAAAGTACCATCTTTTATAGTATTGTCAAACTCAAAAAAATAATGTAACTTTTCGATGTGGGATACTCTTATAAGCCAATTAAGAGTTTACAACCAAAATAAAATTTAAATTAACATTCCATTAAAAGAATTAGAGAAAACAGTTGTCAAACACTTGCTAGAGTAGTTGGCAATGCAGCGCAGCATTCGACCTGTAGGTCGGGGGATCGAATCCTCCCTCTCCCGGTTTGAATAAAATAGTTTAACGTTTTTGCACCTATAAAAGTTGATATTTAATTTTTTATTAATATAGGTTATTTTTCAATTAATTTAATTAACCTAAATATTCTCAACCAATTAAAAATTAGTAAATTAATAAAAAAAAGTGAAAATCTAAGAAAAAAGATGGAAGAAATATATAGATACAATTATCTGTATGTATAAGTGCTCTGTAATATATAGATAGATAATATTGAAAAAGAAAAATCTAAAAATTAGAAAAGAATAAAAGAAAAATCATAAATATATTAAAACTCATAACTTTTAATTAATATTTTTTTTATTATTTTTATTCTATTAAATATTAAAAAAAATTACAAATTTCTAAACTCTCCAAATCGAACTTGATTTTAAGCTCAATCGGAATTCAGAGGACTCAGTCATCTGAATAACCCCTTATTTGTTAAAACTTTAACTATTTAAATTTATATAAATAAAAAATGTAAGAAGCAAATAAATTTGCTTCCCCACTCTGATGGGCTAAAATGCCAACCCAATTTCTCACTCAAAACATATGATTATAAGTTCAATCGGAATTCAGAGGACCCGGCCATCTGAATTACCCGTTATTTGTTAAAACTTTAACTATTTATATTTATATAAATACAAAATATAAGAAGCAAATAACCGGGCTTCCTTAATTTGATGGGCTAAAATGTCAGCCCAATTTTGTAACTCAAAACATGTCAAAGTACCATCTTTTATAGTATTGTCAAACTCAAAAAATAATGTAACTTTTCGATGTGGGATACTCTTATAAGCCAATTAAGAGTTTACAACCAAAATAAAATTTAAATTAACATTCCATTAAAAGAATTAGAGAAAACAGTTGTCAAATACTTGCTAGAGTAGTTGGCAATGCAGCGCAGCATTCGACCTGCAGGTCGGGGGATCGAATCCTCCCTCTCCCGGTTTGAATAAAATAGTTTAACGTTTTTGCACCTACAAAAGTTGATATTTAATTTTTATTAAGATAAGTTATTTTTCAATTAATTTAATTAACCTAAATATTCTCAACCAATTAAAAATTAGTAAATTAATTAAAAAAGTGAAAATCTAAGAAAAAAGATGGAAGAAATATATAGATACAATTATCTGTATGTATAAGTGCTCTGTAATATATATATATATATATATATATATATATATATATATATATATATATATATATATATATATATATATATATATATAGACTAGCAAATGACCCGTGCTATGCACGGTAAAGTTGTTAAGAAATAAAAGATTATAGATTTATCCACAACCAACAAAAAAAAAAAGGAAAATGAATTGTCTAATTTATTTGTGTCAACTTTCCTTTGTAAAAAAATATTTTCAAATTTAATTAGAGTTTTTTTTTAAAACGATACATATGCATTCAACATGACTAATTCAATTGGAATTTAAATGTCACTTTCACCTACCTGACAGTAATTCCTGCAACTTCCCTACAATTGATAATATTTGAACATTTGTCATAGCTAAAAAATAAGGAAAAAAAGAGTCTGCTTCACATTAATTTTCTCTTATAGTCTTGCCATTTGTATTACAGAGTCTTTCATGGAAGGAGTATCTATCTTCTATCTATATTTATATTATAGAGTCTGTTTTCAGTTTCAGCCAATCACATTCTTGTAAATCCTACGTGTAATTTCCATGAATTTTTGTTCAATTAATTATTTTATAAAATTTTGATTGGTTGGTTAAATTTTACTTTGGTTGTAAATTCTTAATTTGCTTATAAGAGTATCCCACATTGAAAATTTACATTGTTTTTTGAGTTTGACAATACTATAAAAGAGTGTACTTTGACATGTTTTGAGTTACAAAATTACTTTGACATTTTTTCTTTCATTAAACATTACGTTTCCGTGCATGGCACGAGTATTTTTGCCAGTATATTTATATTACCAAAAAAAATAGCATGTATCGAAGGCATGGTATTCCAGTGGGTAACATCCACTGCTTGTGACCGAGAGGTCCAGGTTCGATACCCACCTCACACAAGGGGAATGATTTAATTGTCATTTTCTTTGGGTTCCCTTGTGAGTCTTATATTCCCCTCACGGGGCACCCGGTCAACGGGACATCTACTACACCCCACACGGGGCACCCGCTCAACGGGACTTCTACGACACCCGCTCAACGGGACATCTACTACTCCCCACACGGGGCACCCGCTCAACGGGCTTCTACTACTCCTCCTCTGGTGAGGTCTTATAATAAATAATTGTAATAAACTGGACCATACTTATAAATGGTCTAGTTTTTAAAAAAATAAATAAATAAATATTACAGAGCATGTTTTCAGTTTCAGCCAATAACATTCTTCTAAATCCTACGTGTAATTTCCATGAATTTTGGTTCAATTAATTATTTTATAAAATTTTGATTGGTTGGTTAAATTTTACTTTGGTTGTAAACTCTTGATTGGCTTATAAGAGTATCCCACATTGAAAAGTTACATTGTTTTTTGAGTTTGACAATACTATAAAAGAGAGTACTTTGAAATGTTTTGAGTGAGAAATTGGGATGACATTTCAGCCCATCAAATTAGGGAAGCCCGCTTATTTACTTATTATATTTTTTTTAATATAAATATAAATAGTTAAAGTTATAACAAATAACGGGTAATTCAGATTACCGGGTCCTCTGAATTCCGATTGAGCTTACAATCAAGTTCGATTTAGCTTAGACTTATGCAATGTTCATTTTTTTTTATTCTTATGCAGCATTTTTATTTTCATAATATATTTTTAAAAATAAATAAATATGGATATTTAATAATGAAAAAAAATCTATTCGGTTCGTTTATACTGCATAAGTCAAGTAAATCTTCTTCTAAACTCTCTAAAACTAAAGTATTAATTTGTAGAAATTTTAATTTTTAACAAAATAAAAATGTAAAAAATATTAATCTAAAGTCACATAAGAGAATTAACAAAATTAAAGACTCCCACATAAAAAATAGTTATTATTTTTAAAACTTGACAAATGGCAAGACTATAAAAGAAAATTAATGTGAATAAAATTTATACTACCTCCGATTCAAAATAGAAGTTTTTTTAATAGTTATTTTTTGTTGCAAAATAAAGGTCTTTTTACAAGAATTGTGCATTTATTGGCTAATTTACCCTTACATTATTTTCTCCATATATTCATTTTTGTCAAAATGTGTAGTTTTCATGCAACTCTTCATTAATTTATTTGTTCTTTTGGAGTATTAATTAGGGGTACTTTAGTCATTTTGATTAGTATCTTAATTTGTGTTAAAACTCCTAAAAAGACTTATATTTTTAATCGGGGGAGTATATGATATCAGCAAAGGCATTTCCTGTTTTTCAGCACTGTAGAGTTTTCGGGTCCTCAATCTAATTTCCAAATTTTTGATGTATTGATTGACATTTTTAACTTACTAAAATTAAATTATATAATTTAATATATTTATGGTTTTTCTTTTATTCTATTCTAATTTTCAAGATTTCCTTTTCAATATTATTCAAGATCCCACATTGAAAATGTAATCTAATTTCCAAATTTTTGATGTATTGATTGACATCTTTAACTTATTCAAATTAAATTATATAATTTAATATATTTATGGTTTTTCTTTTCTTCTATTCTAATTTTCTAGATTTCCTGTTCAATATTATTCAAGATCCCACATTGAAAATGTACAAAAAATTTGGAGTTTGACAACATTGTAAATAAAGGGGTTGAATATTCTTTTCAATTGAATGAATTGGTAGGTTGATATTTAACCCATTAAATTCAGTGTCAAAATCAATTTACTTTTCAAAATTTTCCTTCCAAGAATCAATTTGTTTTTTTTAAAATAGCTTAAAGAGACATTTGATTTTCATATACTCTTAATTATATAGTAAAACGGAATCTCGTGCATAGACGAGTTTTAGACTAGATATATATATATATATATATATATATATATATATATATATATATATATATATATATATTGTGGAGTTTTTTTTTGTGGAGTTGCGGCCATATAACTGTTTTACTTAGAATTTGTGCATCTCTATGTGTCCTTAAAAGTGGGACATGGCAAAGGTCATTAGACTATATACTTTCAGCCAATGTAGTCATGGCCCCCTTATTTATTTGAATTGTCGATAAAAATTTACTTGTCCCTCTCACATGCTTTGGAAGAGCATAATTAGATCAACAAAAATGGTTTGGTGTGTAAAAAAAAATTATATTATAGACATTTTGGCGTTCTAAAAAAAAATTGGGCAGAAATTATAATCAATTTTTGTTTTTACAATATCTCAATATAAATATTTATTCTGTGTTCAAGCACAAACAATAGCTGGTAATTATAATTTTTTTAGAGTAAATAGCTACTTAAATTACTAAATTATTTACATTTTGTCATTTTATGCACTCAACTATTCTTTTCACTAATTATATTACCTTAGTATTTATATGTGGCTAAAAATAAACCCCACGGCCTTTTTGTGGTGGTTTCCGGCTAAAATAGACACGTGTCAGAAATCATGCCAATAATCCAAAGGCAGAAATTGAAGTACACACGAACCTCACTCCCTGCAAAGTTTTTAATTCTTACTGTATGAGCCCTAAAAAATAAGAAGATTGGTTTATTTTGACTCACAGATATTTTGACTCTCTAACTTCTATTTTCCCCCTGAATTATTGGCAATGCCCGACACGTATTTAATTTGTCCGAAAACCACTACAAAAATGATAGCGGTATATTTTTAGTCACACATAAATTTTATAGTTGAGTTCCCAAAATAACAAAGGATAAATAGTTTAGTAACCTAAATATCTATTTACTGTTTAATTTATTATAAAGAGTGGGGTTAGCAGTGACTTGTCAAACAAGACTTATTACATTCTTTGTTAATAAAAGTGGGTCACGACACAATGCACTCCTAAAAGCAAGTTTCCCCATAATATTAACTCCTTCTAAACTTTAATAAAACAACATTTTCCCTTTTTCATGATAAGATAAATCATTAAGGAAAACTATTGTAATTGATTATCACTTTAAATTCGGAATATTGACTATCAAATTCGACAATCCATGACCAAATAATAATCAAATTTAAAGAAAGTGAATAAGATAAACTATTATATGCCCGATTTACGGGTCACTTAATTCTAAGATTGTCCTTTTGGAATTAGCCTCACAACTACTTCACATGAATTGAGTGGAGTCCCCATCTGCAGTTAGACCCTGCTCAATTCATATGAGTGGTTGTGAAGTCAGTCCCAGAATGACGGTACTATAATTGAATTTTCCTCCATTTACCCATGCTGGGATACCATCCCTTAGGACAAACTAGTTCTGAAGAACCATGGTACGATAAGGCCTAGTAACAAGCATGCTAGTAGGAAGTTACAGCATGACTTCTTACATCGCCGCGAACCCTCCTCCGGCGAGGGGTACAAGGTAGCATTTATTGTTCTGATATCATCAAAATCCACGATAAACATGTTGTTATTGTAGTTCTTCACGAATTTAACATTCTTCGCCCTCACTCCACAAATTTCGCACACACTGCAACAAATCAACAAAAGATTATTCAAAACTTTATTTTCCTTAGGATGTACACAATTATTATTTGTTCCACTCCTAGTGCGAGATTCACTTATAATTTATATATTTTTGTCTACTTTTTCTGACTCATATTAGTTGTTACAAGTTAAATTTAATACAGATTAGACAAAATTGTTAGTTATCTTAATGAAACGATTAGAAAAGCATCTCGAAACTTTGAATGGAATTAATGTTTATGCTTGTTGAAATAATAATGAGCAAATAACTATTTATGGCACAAAAGTAAATTTTGCGCTTTTTTAACACAGTTTTTCGGTGTCTTTTCTGTCACCAAAAAAAAATCCGCACTATAAGTGTCATAATGCAATGTATCCAATTCTGACACGACCCAACCATTAACCCGACTATTTCTTCTCCCTCTGCATTCTAAGTGGCATAATGTGACCTATCCAATTTAGAATCGACCGACTTGGCCATTAACCTGACTGTTTCTTATGATACTGCATTCTAAGTGTCATAATACGACCTATCCAATTCATATTCGACCCGACAATTAACTCGACATTCAAGGGTAAAATTGATAAAATCATCTAATTCTAAACAATTCCTTTCAACCCGATATACAAATATCAAAAAATATCGACCCCGACCTTGACCCGACCATTAACCTGATATTTTTCGGGTTAATGGTCTGGTCGGGTTAGAGGCAATTGACCAGTAGATCATTTGTCAATTTATCCCTGAAATAGAATGCAGTAGAGAAGAGATTGTCGGGTTTAAATTGGATATGTCGCATTATGACACTTATTGTATGAGAAATTTCTTATGGTAGAAAATGCACCGAAAATTATTTGTGACAAAAACAATACACAAACTTACTTTTGTGACAGAAACCTATAACAAACGAAAATATTTTTATGACAAAATAACTATTTGCTCGTTAATAAATACTGTTGGAAAACAAGAATAAATGGTGTTTTGAAATCACAATAAGACAACTAATATGGAACCAAAAAAAAAGTAAATTTTGAAACAAATAATTTGAGATAGAGTGAATATTTTCAAAAAAAACTTAAATATATTAGAGAGAGGGAAAATAACAAAAGAATTTACCTATTTCCTCTAAGCTTGAACCAGGTTTCAGCACAATGTGGATGAGAAATTCCAAGATCAGCTCTACAATGGCAACCTAGTTGCATTAGTCCTGATGTCCCTGACGAAGCTTCATCACTCAATTGGCAAATTCTGCAGACCTTTTCTTCTAAGCAATCTCCACCGTCGTTATGATCATGATCGACATCGATAACATGATCATCACTAATATTTTCTAATCTTGAATTTTCTTGACGATCATCTGGTCCGGATGTTCCGGGCCTAATTTCGAAATCATTAGTATTTATACTTGAATTTCCATTTTCTTCTATTCCAACGGTTGATTTTCTTTCATGTTCTTTATCTTCTATATGATCATGAATTAATTCAGGCTCCATATGTAATCAGAAATTTAGAATTAGGGAATCAAAAAAAAAATCCAGAAAGATAGGAAGAGAAGAAAAGCAGTAATGTAAAGGTTTCAGAATCTACTTATTATTACAATGAAATGACATGGAACATGCTTTACTTGGAATCTTGGTTTTTTAAGGTTAACACGTTAAGGTAAAGTAAAAATTTTTATTAATTTTTCATTGTATCTAAGATTGCAATTTAAGACATGGTAAGATTGTTATTTATAGTTTTTCATTGTATTTTATAAGGTACAAAGCTCCCTATTTATAGTTTTCTAATTACAAAGTACAAATCAATAAATTACAAGTAAATTAAGCTTTACTAATGCTAACATACACCTCTATATTGTACATAAGGTGTTTGCTAAAATGCACTAATCATCCACAAGCAAGCTGGTTGTATTTACACGCTTTCTGGGGCAGTGCGATTATCTTCAAGAAGGCTCTTGAGGTTAGAGGCTAAACTTTGGTACACTTGGTTGACTTCTTTCTTTGTAATATGAGGAAGACTTTCTTCTGGGATTATTTCTGGATTTTCTGGACTTTGTATGGATTTTCTGGATTTATTCAGCTGCTCTGGTTGTCTTTCTTGTTGTGTATTGCTCTTCTTCTACCTCCCCCCCCGGAATTTGGCCCAGCATAAATGTCTTCTATGCCTAGTAATTCCAAAAGAAAGTAGAAAATAGCAGGGTATAGAACCTTAGTAAAAATGTCAGCTAGTTGTAAGGCACTAGAAACAGGCATATGTTTTAAAAGGCCTGACTGATATTTGTCCCTAAGAAAGTGACAATCCATCTCAATATGCTTTGTTCTTTCATGGAAAACTGGGGTTTCCACGATGTAGATTGCACTATTGTTGTCACAAAATACGAGGAACTGGTAGTTGAACATTCACTTTGAAAGCCTGTAACAAATACACAAGCCACTGAATCTCACATGCTGTGAGAGCTAAGGCTGTATATTCTGCCTCTGCAGAACTCCTAGACAATGTAGGTTGTTTTTTAGACTTCCAACTGATTAAGCACACAATATCCAATGATGGATTTTCTGGTATCCAAAAACCATCCCCAATCTGAATCAGAAAAGGCCTTTAACTAAATGTCTGACTTAGCATAAAAGAATATGCCTTGACCAGGAGAATTCTTGATGTACCTAAGAAGCCTATGAGCTGCCTGCAAATGTAGGTCAGTAGGTACATCAAGAAACTGACTGAGTTGTTGAACAGCAAACTAAATGTCAGGTCTAGTGATGGATAGGTAGAGTAATTTGCCAACCAATCTTCTGTATGATGTGTTGTCTGACAAAATATCGAATCCCCAATGTAAAGCTTGGACTTAGAATTCATAGGAGTTGATACAACCTTACACTCTGCAAAACCTTCTTCCTTCAAAATATCAATGACATACTTTCTCTGGACAGATTGAAGCCCTGAGAAGATATGGTGGCTTCTAGTCCAAGAAAATACTTGAAATTCCCTAGATCCTTGATCTTAAGTTTGTTATCCAGAAAAGCTTTAATACTGTTAAGTGAATCTAAATCATCTCGCTGCAAAAATGATATCATCCACATAAACAAGAAGTGTCAAGAAACCAAAACTTGAAGATTTGGTAAAAAGACTATAATCCCACTTAGATTGAGTAAATCCTTGACCTATAAGTTCCATAGTGAGCTTTAAATTTCATTGCCTACCGGCTTGTTTGAGGCCATAAATAGATTTTTGTAGTTTGCATACCATAAGTGCTCCATGAGGACTGTTATGAACTTCATAGCCAGTTGGCAAGGTCATGTAAATCACCATGTAAGAAGGCATTATTGATGTCAACCTGTTGCAAATGCCAATTATTTATGGCTGCAATAGCTAACAACAATCTGATTATAGTAATCTTAGCCATAGGGGAGAATGTGTCTAAGTAATCTATGTCTTCTTGAGTAAATCCCTTGGCCACTAATCTGGCTTTGAACCATTCTATAGAACCATCACTATAGAACTTAGTCTTGTATATCCATTTACAACCTATAGGCTTCTTTCATGCAGGAAGTGGTACAATGGTCCAAGTTTTATTGGACTCTAAGGTCAATATTTCAGACTGCATAGTTGTTTTCCATTCCTGAAATTTTGATGCTTCAAGAAAGGATTTAGGTTCATGTATAGTATTTAAATTCATGACATACTTTAAATGATAATCAGTGAGCTTGGAATAAGAAATGACACTAGCAATATGATGAGGACTGCTATGAGGAATAGGTTTGTAAACAAAGTCATTCAAATAAGATGGAGGAACCCTTTGTCTACTGGACCTTCTAAGCCCATTAGGATCAGGATTAGAATATTCATTGGACAAAACAGAAGTATGTGATAAGCTGAGATCACTAGTATTGCTATCATAGACAATATCATCTTGCCAACAAAAGGGATCTATGCCTTTTACAATGTTATGCATAGAAATATCAGACTCAAAATTAGAAGTCTCAGTATTAGAAAGACTAGGGGAACTAGAGTGACCTGAAGAATCAGAAGAATTAGAAAAATGAAAATTTGTTTCATGGAATTGCGCATTTCTAGAGGTGATGATTTTATTGTTATTGACATCTAGGAGTAAATGACCTTTACTGTTGACAGGAAAGCCCATATAGAAACATTTGATCCATCTCTGATCAAACTTAGTCCTGCCTTGCTCTTGAGTGCAGGCAAAAACTAAGCAACCAAACACTTTGAACTTGTCATAATCAGGAGTTTTGTTGTGCAACACTTCAAAAAGAGATTTGTCTTTTAGAATATGAGTGAGAGTGACATTTATTAATCTAACAACATGAAGTACAAAGAAATTCCAGAATCTAAGAGACAAAGAATATTGAAATCTTAGAGTTCTAGCAACATTTGGGATGTTTTGATGCTTCCAATCTCAACAAGACCATTCTGTTCAGGGGTTTCCACACATGTGGTTTGATGAATTATGCCTTTAGAAGAGTAAAAATTAGGCATAAGGAACTCTTGTCCATTATCAGTCCTAATGACTTTTATGGAAGTATTGAACTGTGTTTGAACATATTAATAGAAAGATTCAATGAGATTCCTTGTTTCTGACTTGGTTTTCATGAGGAAAATCCTACAATACCAACTCTATTTATCTACAACAGTTAGAAAATAATGATGACCATGAATAGTTTGAACTTTTAGAGGTCCTCATATGTCAAAATGCACATTTTGAAAAATGCATTTAGCAAAATTTATTCTCTCTGCAAATGGTAACTTCCTTTGTTTAGCCAAAGGGTAGTCAGGACACAAGGATGTATCAGGAATGATAACATTGGAATAAACCTTTTTAACAGCTTTCAATCTAGGAATAGAAGCATGTCCTAGTCTAAAATGCCACAGTAATGTGTCATTGCACTTATTAACACTATTTATAGAAGGACCTTGCACAATACTAGGACTAGCAATACACAAAGAACTTTTATTGAGGCAGTATAATCCTATGATGAGATCAGCTGTACCAATCTTCTTCAAGGATGTTATTTCCTGAATAACACATCCAGAAGGAACAAAAGCAACAAAAACACCCGATTTGGTAATTAATTGACTTGTTGAAATCAAATTAAAACAAAAATTATGAACAAACAGAACATCATGAAAGATAATAGAAGGACAAAGATGCACTGTGCCTTTGTGTGTGACAGGCACTTTGGTTCCATTTGGAAGATTAACAAAGGAAAACTTTATAGGATAAGAAGTGACAAAATTATTCAAGGAACAAGTAATATGATCTGTGGCTCCTGAATCCATCATCCATACATCTGAATTTAAAGAAGAACTGTTACCTGAATCATTTAGAAGATTACTAAAATTTGCAGACAATGCATAAGTAGTTTGTTCATTAGTTTGGCCTTCTTTGTTTTTGACATCTGCTGCTCCAGTACTGGTATTAGTCTGATGTGCTTGCATCCAGTGTGATTAGTTGGAGAATTTGTATTTACACGCTTTCTGGGATTGAATCCAGTGTGATTATCTTCTAGAAGGCTCTTGAGGTTAGATGTTGAACTTTGGTACACTTGGTTTACTTCTTTCTTTGTAATATGAGGAAAACTTGCTTCTGGGATTATTTATGAAATTTTCTGGACTTTGAATGGTTGCAGTAGCTTCTTTATTCAACTGCTCTGGTTGTCTTTATTGTTGTGTACTTCTCTTCTTCTTGTAATTTGATGAAATTGTCACCGATACATTTCATGTGATGGAGGGATGTATTTCTAGTTTAATATTTTTATTTCTTACATTGTACTTGGGACTTGACAAATTTATGATGCATTAATTAGAAAAGGTTAACTGTATATTTTAAGAAATATTTTTTTTAGTATATCAATTACTTCTAAGCTCAGTTACCCTTAGATAAGAAATATCTCAATCATTTGGCCGATTCAACTTAAATAATCTTATAAATGTACACATTTGTTTTCCTATCGATATCGAGTATTATGAGCTCGACTAATTTAATTGAGTTTTAAATGACACTGTGATCAATCCGACATTGATTCTCGAAAATATGTCACAAATTATTATTCATGTACATTAGATAGAATTCATTCTCTCAAAGCTTGATTATGGGCAACTAGATTGTGACACATAAGATATATGTTATTTGTTTACTGGATTTACATGAAAGTGTCATATTTTTGTGACACTTTATAACAAGTGCCACAATATTTGTGACATTGTTTTTTAAATGTTTCAATAAGTGCCATAAAACTTGTGGCATCTTTTAAAACTGGTCCCACAAAAACTGAATTAACAAACCAGCCTTAACAGAATTCACAAATCAAAGTCAATCAAAATACATAATAAAAATATGTGATTCCCTATCAAGTTTACGAAATTCTTCCTTCCCTGCCCTTCTTTTTAACACTGTTTCTATAGTCAATCTTTAAAAAATAAATTTGCTTTTAAAGGGAAAAAAGATATGATGTGGAAATCCGAATTTGCAAATTTTTCGGTAAATTAGACTAACATTCCAAAAATATTATTTTAGTTGATGAAATTCTTCAACATTAAAGGTGTTTCTGAAAGTTGGAATAATATTCCGGTCGAAAAACAATGGTCGAAATACAATGGCTGAAACCAAAACATTGACTTCATTAAAGTGGTTGAAAAGTACATAACATTTTTAAAGCTGATACAACAAAGAGATTAATGGGAGCTACTATGCCTGCAATTTAGTTATTATTCATGTACATTAGATAGAATTCATTCTCTCAAAGCTTGATTATGGGCAACTAGATTGTGACACCTAAGATATATGTTATTTGTTTACTGCATTTACATGAAAATGTCATATTTTTGTGACACTTTATAACAAGCGCCACAATATTTGTGACATCGTTTTTTAAATGCTTCAATAAGTGCCATAAAACTTGTGGCATTTTTTAGAACTGGTCCCACAAAAACTGAATTAACAAACCAGCCTTAACAGAATTCACAAATCAAAGTCAATCAAAATACATAATAAAAGTATGTGATTCCCTATCAAGTTTACGAAATTCTTCCTTCCCTGCCCTTCTTTTTAACACTGTTTCTATAGTCAATCTTTAAAAAATGAATTTGCTTTTAAAGGGAAAAAAGATATGATGTGGAAATCCGAATTTGCAAATTTTTCGGTAAATTAGACTAACATTCCAAAAATATTATTTTAGTTGATGAAATTCTTCAACATTAAAGGCGTTTCTGAAAGTTGGAATAATATTCCGGTCGAAAAACAATGGTCGAAATACAATGGCTGAAACCAAAACATTGACTTCATTAAAGTGGTTGAAAAATACATAATATTTTTAAAGCTGATACAACAAAGAGATTAAAGGGAGCTACTAGGCCTGCAATTTAGTTATTAGGGCAAGTCTTTCGATTGTGCCGAATCTGGTAGCACTGCCTACAGATTCGATGTCAGAGAGGATCATCGTTCTCCCTGTCTATAAGTATTTTGAAACTTCTAGTTTTATTTCGCCATGCTTTGGGACATTTCATGTTAGGTGGGTAGTGAACCATATTGAATGACGATGGTCTCCAAAAACTCTCAACTAGTACTAGAAGTAGAATGTACTTGTATTTCTTTTATACATCTTCCCAGATGGTTTTGCTAACTACCATGACAAGTGAGCAAAGCGTAGAGTAAGTGGACCATTTATCACATGAACAACAAAAATTTCCCTTGCACCACTTTGTACGTTTTGCCTCCTTGAGCAATTCCTAGTTCTGGTGACTAAATTTTGTATGTCTTGACCCATGTGATATGTATCCTAAGAGAGACCACGGGACTAAACCTCATAAGCCTTGTATTGATCCCAAACCCTCTTTAGGAATGGGGATTTAAAGCTCAATGGATCTTTCATGAGTACATTAAAATAATGTACAAGTTTACAGAAAATAATTTATACTAGTGCTTTCAAAGACAAGGTCTCAACTGCTTCAGAACGTTGTTTAGGGACTCAGACAAGTTTGTTGTCATATATCCATAGTGCTTCCCGACGATGTATGCGAGTTTCCATTGCTCCTCTTTGTAATGACTCAACAAGTTAAATGCATTTACACCCATGTGTTTAATAATGCCAATAATAAAATCTCAATTTATTCTTCTTTTTTAGTAGCTGCTCACTACAACAGATTCTTCACCTCTTTATTATTGAACTTATTGTCAAAATTGGACATATAGTATCCTCGACAAAATCCAATAACAGACTTTAGGTGGTTGTCAACCATCTACTTTTTTACCGCAATAAGAATTCCTAGATGCCGATCTGTAATCAAGAACACATCTGCATCTAGTACAACATTACTTTGGAGTTTTCATAGGAACCAAGACAATGTCTCGATTGTTTTCGATTCGACCAAGGCAAACACTAGGGGTAAAAATGTGATTGTTTTCATCTAAGGTGCTTGCAATAATAAGTGCCCCATTTAGGCTCGCGAGATGCCTTCCATCCATTGAGATTACATGTTAGCAAAACTTTAAGGTGTCAACCAACGACTTGAATGTCCAGAACATTCCACTGAAAACATATGGCCCATCCGAAATGAGTTGAGGACGGTGGGACCTTCTGACAATCGTCCCCGGGTTTTAATATTTGAGTCTCCACAAATATCTTGGTAGCACTTGGAAGGTTGTATTCCAACTCCCAAAAAGAGTCTCAATTGTAATTTTACAAGCATTCTAGGCTTTGCGGTAAATGTGTTCCATTTTCATATTACCTTTGACTTCATTTATATTTCCGTATCGACTTGGACAAGATGTAGATTTTTAATCGTAATGTAAATGGATGACATATTGCACAATTTGTTGTCATCCATTTTACACCAATGATTCGACCTCAATGGGCTAATCTTCTATATCCCATCTACGTTGCTATGAATAACCTAAATATACAAATTGCATTGACCTTATCCTGTCAAATTTTTACACTCTCCATAGAACCACTATTTGTTTCTCCTATGCATTTTCCACTCTCTTTGTGCAACCTTGCCATGTGAGACATTAGCGACTAAAATTGCCTCATTCTTGTCCTTAAAATGCATGCATGCTATAAGATTCGGGTAAACACTCTTCAGCCTCTATGATTGGTTGGTAATCTCAATCCTCCGATGTCTGCAACCCATAGTAGAGCCAGCAGCGGGTAGAGCGTTCCATAACCCGGAGGCTTCCTTAGCCAATAAGTTACTTGATCTCGGATCTATACAACTCTGTGTACCTGCCTCCAAATCAGTTGCGATCTGGGTAGCCACTGATACCTGGAAAAAAAGAAAAAAGTAAAACAAATATAATAAAGCAATTATATAATAGAAATGAAATACAGTTAAATAAACATATTGTGTAACTCACAATAATCTAATTAGCAGATGTGGTCAATTGATATCTCAATGGACGGGCTCTGAGATTCCTATTACTTGGGTTTCCCACCAGCAATACGATAATATCTTGATCCCAGGTAATGTAATCATCTCTAGGTGAATAAAAAGAATCGGTGGATAAGGGAAGACTCGCCTCTAGATATTTCCATCTATCTTCTGAGAGATCAGTATACACCTGATGCAACCTCTTTCTATTAGTGGACTATTTGCCCTTATGGTTGACTGTGTGGATATCACCATAGGAGGACTAACTCCACGAGTCTGGGCCGAAAATGATATCATTTGATCAATTCCAAACCTTCTTATTAATTTGTCTGGATGATGACACTCGATAATCTCAAATCATATTAGCGGGACACACACAACATACATAAGGGAATGAAGGCCCCAAAGCCATCACATCATTGACAATCGGCACAGGTAAAAGTAGTCAAACAAACTACACAAATCAATTAACAGACATTAAATTTAGTAATCACAGTAAGTGTAGAACAAAAATTTCAATGTAAACGAAAACATATAAGAATTAATTACCCATTGATGATCATTCATGCCATCTAATTGGTCCCTAAATACAAGCAATTGATGGGTATGAGTGATTTGCATATCCTTTGGGGTCTTCCATCTAGCACCGAAAGCGGCACTCTCGGGAAAACATGTAGTGGAATGTCACAGTTGAGAGGACAGAAATACTCAATCACTCCCATGCTCACAATTAAGGAAATAACTATAATCATATAATAATATATATTTTTTTAAAGAAACACATAACAACAAGAAATGTTCAAAATTAAGAAAGTAATAAGGCGTACCTAAATCTGCAAGCAACAACCACTAATGTCCTTTGATTCTATCTTGGATGAAATAGACATTATCATGTACACCGCTACCACAGGAATATGTATGAGCCTCTTCCAAATCTCAGAGTAATAGAACATAGAAGAGATGTAATCTCGAGGCAGACTTGTCCGAGAAAAGTAAACTGCCTATAAGAATAAAAAGTAAATCCCTAACCCTCTAAAGCACTACCTCCTCACCAGCATCATAAGAAAACACATGTCTAATATGTAAAAGTATTCCACTCTTATTAAGGGAATTTCTCTTAAAATAGCGCTCGCTGGGCATAAAACCCAACAAATCATTCACTATATCCATCCACGTAACTGGGTTTTAATTCACAACCTCGTTTAAAAAAACTGCCTATCATTCTATTAGCAGGCCAAAAAAGACTCCAACGTCCTGCAAGGTGATGGTCGCCTCTCCGCAAGACAAGTGAAAAATGTGGGTCTCAAGGCGCCATCTCTTAACGAGAAGAAACTAGGGCATGGTCAACTTGAATACATATGCAGCTTAACGCTCAAAATCATATTCTATTTATTGTATTGATCATTTCTCTATTATTCTATTTCCTATAAGCTGGCCAAAACTGGCTGTCAGAACGAATGAAATCAAGATGGATATTAAGTCTCAGTTTATTTCTACCATCTCATATAGTGTTGGAACGATGATCACGTTGTTGGTATAAGACATCCGTGTTTCGAGGTCCAAGATGGACGGACACAAACGTCATAGGCACATCCTCTATCTAATCATACAAATTCTAATTAACTACTACTTAAAATTATAAAACATCAAGCATTAAAATGTAAAATCATAATGATTTGTATTTATCTAAATAATATTTGTCGATCTTCTTCCTACCAACAACGTCCACACCACAACCGGTCGCCGAGTAAAATAGATCAAGTTAAGATTTGTTGTTTTCATTTCCTCTACATAGACAACTAAAATTAGTTTTGTATGATTTTCTTGCACTATTTCACTATCGTTAGTAGCAGTTTCAATTTTATTTTTGAAGTCTAAATTCCCTTTGAGGTTGGTCATTAGAGTAAATTTGTGGTTTTGATATAGCAATAGGAAGAAAGTAGAAGTTCGATTTAAAAGAAGAAGAAAGAATTAGAAGAAGCATATGAAAGTAAAAGAATCCAACTTCTTAGGGTTATAATTTTGGCAGCGGTGAAATGTAGTCTGGGAGGGAGTCCGACAACATCTCCGAAGGAACATCCCTTTCTCCTCCACCTTGTGAACTCAAATCTAGCAATGGCAAGTGGGTTTGGCCCACCCGCGACCCGCCCCGCCCCGCCCCGCCCCGTTTAACTCGGCCCACATTTGGACCCGTCTAAACCCGTTATGACCCACGGGTTAAGTGGGTTTTACAAACGAGGCGGGGTGGGTTGTACATCCAAGAAAAATCGACCCAGCCCGCCTCGCCCCGTCAAAAACCCACAACCCGCCCCGGCCCATTTCTCCAACCCGTTTAAACCCGCACCATTTAAACCCATATTACCCCACCCCAACCCACTTAACCCATATTACCCCAGCCCACCCTACTGACCCTATTATCGATTTACAACCCTACAGCTACAAGCCCCCTTGGCCTGTTACCCAATCAAATCCCCAACCCTACAGGCTACAGCTACAAGCCTACTTGACATACATACTACTGTCTACTACATATCTATTCATTAGAGACAATTGGATGAAAACCTGATATACATACTACTGTCTACTACATATCTATCCGTTAGAGACAATTTAGTACAACAACGGCTATTTCTTTTTTTTGCCATGTCCAGTAAAAAAAACGGCTAGTTTAATTTTTTTTAATTTTTTTTTTTCCATTTCCTATAAATACACCCCTAAAATCCCCTCAAATTCACACCAATCTCACTCTATCATATATTAATCTATTTTCTAAATTGATTTAAGAGGCGAATTTGTGCAAGCGGTTAAAGTTGGAGTCG
The DNA here is from genome assembly GCA_026122235.1 of Vinca minor. NCBI lineage: Eukaryota > Viridiplantae > Streptophyta > Magnoliopsida > Gentianales > Apocynaceae > Vinca > Vinca minor. The sequence goes on from JAOCZM010000121.1 coordinate 536,792, forward strand.
GTGAAAGTGTGGAACATCTTCGAATACTCTACCAAATTTCAGCGTTCTACGTTTTAGTTAGTGTATCACTCTCTAAATCTTAATTTCCGTTTTTATATTGTAAATCTTATATTATAATTGTTTGCTTGATTAATTTGATTTTCTTTATTTTGATTAAGTTATAAACAATGGAAAACATAGACAACACTTCTCCTCAAAATGAATTTGATTTTGATTTTACATTTGATGATGAAACTGATCTTGATACAATTATTAGTAGTGGTAATCCGTCTCCCTCTTCCAATCCATCTATAGGTGTTATTCCGTCTCCGTCTCCCTCTCCCGGTCCTTCTACTAGTGTTGGTGACACTAAAAAAAAAAAGTCTAAGACTTCCAAAGTTTGGCAAGTATGGGAGTTCAATGATGCAATTTTAAAAGCTAAATGTAAGTTGTGTGGGCATGAAATTCGTCATGCAAGTGGTTGGGGGACGGGTACACTCAATAGACACATAAAAAATAAACACCCGGATTGGTTAAATAATTTTTTTAGACAAAAACAACTTAATGCAACAACGGGTCAAGCACTATCTAATTGGAATTATAATCATAATAGCGCCATTGATGATATATCTAAATGGGTAGTATGTTGTAACATGCCTTTTGGTGTAGCCGAAAATCCTCAATTTGTTAGAATGATGCACGACATTCAACCGGCTTTTAATAGAATTCCTAGATCAACAATGCGTTCTAGAATAATTGGCAACTATGAAGCTATGAAAAAAACTATTATTACCCGTTTTGCAAACCATATTGGAAAATTTGCTCTAACTTGTGATGCTTGGAAGGCTTGTACTCAAGAGTCTTATATTTGTGTTACTTGTCATTGGATAGATAATGATTGGCAAATGCAAAAAAGAGTGATTGGCTTTAAATTATTTGAATATCCTCATAATGCACAAAATATTGCTAGAAATATTTCAAAGGTGGCTCGTGATCTTGGCATATTAGAAAGAATTTTCTCCATCTCTCTTGATAATGCTAGTAGTAATGATGCTGCAATTCCATTTCTTAAATCTAGTATGTTACATATACTTGAAGGTAGATTATTTCATGTAAGGTGTGCTTGTCATATTTTGAATCTATGTGTGCAAGATGGCTATGATTTTGTAAAGAATACTGTTGGTGTAATAAGAAATGTTTGTCTATTTATCTCTACTTCTCCGGTTAGGAAACAACATTTTAAAAAATTAATTCTAGAGCAAGGATTAAACTATAAGAAGTTTAGGAAGGATACAACTATTATATGGAATTCCACCCATGACATGATAGAAAGTGTACTACCCTATAAATATCAATTAATTGAATTTTGTAATTCTAATGGGTTTCCTACATTCTTAGATGAAGAGGTTTTTAATGAGGTTACTGTGATTTCTGATTTTTTGGTAACTTTCAAAGATGCTACTTTAATACTATCTGGCCAATATTATCCACTACTCATTATATTCTCCCAATTTTGTGTAATGTTGTTGAAGTTTTTATTAAGTATAGTTTCAATGATAAATTTTCACATATGCTGTATGAAATGTTATTTAAGTTTAAAAAATACTATTCGGAAGTTCCTATGTTGTATCGCATAGCTAATTATTTAGATCCTAGATACAAGACGGCAAATTGTGGAAATTTTCTGAATTTTTTATACGGTAGCATGACTACTAGTGATGAAAAGGGTAAGCTAGAAGTCTGAAGCTCATATCTTAGAAACAACTAAAGTTCTTTTTAAGCTTTTCTCCATTTACAGTAATGACATTGATAATGATGGAGCATCTACATCTTCTACAACAACAATTCCAGTAACACAAGCAATTCGTAGTGGAAAACCCCCTCGCCCGACTACTAAGATCTCAAACACTTTAAACAAAATAATGAAGAGGCAAAAGACATCCACCGGTTCATCGTCCGCCAATGAACTTAACTTATATCTAATTGCTCCCTGCATTGAAGCGGATGATAATGATTTTGACGTTCTCGAATGGTGGAAATCAAATGCAACACAATTTCCGGTTTTGTCAAGAATTGCTCGTGATATTTTGACAATACCGGTTTCAACTGTTGCTTCAGAACAAGCTTTTAGTTTAAGTGGAAGGATTTTGGATGAAACTAGGAGTCGGTTGGCACCTAAGAGTTTAGAGGCATGTATGTGTTCGAATGATTGGTTTGATGCCGAGTTGAGGGAGATGGGAGTTGATCCTAACGCGGTTGAAGATTACTATGCAATAGTTAATGAGGACGACGATGAAGATGATGGAGATGAAGATTACTAGATTAGAGGTAAGTATTTTAAATTGTAATGTTTATTTTATTATGCAATTTTCATTTTAAATTGTAATGTAATTTTATTATGCAGTTTTCATTTTAAATTGTAATGTTTATTTTATTATGTATGTTTCATTTAAGTTTAGTACTTAGTAATATTAGATAGTGTAATGTAATTTGATGTGGGAGATTTAGGCCATAAGTCCCTCTCCTATGTAACACTTATTTTGTTATTAATAAAACCGGTAGGGGTCCATGCTAAACCCCCCACCACTACAAGGTGGCTTTATCTATATTTATGTCTAACTTATTCTAAAAAAAAAAAAAATTTACAAAAAAACTCCCAACCCGCCAAACTCGCCAAACCCAACCGACCCGCACAACCCACCGGGTTAACCCGTGACTCGGCCCACTTTTGATGGGTTTTCCAAGCAGGGCGAGGTGGGTTTGTCATATTCATTTTTGGACCCAACCCACATTGACCCGTTGACTGGTCAACCCCGCCCCGCCTCTCCCCGCCACTGTTCACCGACTCGCCCCGAACTCGTCGAGTTAACCCACTTGCCATTGCTACTCAAATCTAAGTCGTCTATACCATCTCGTATGTCTTATTTCCTGAAATTTAAGGATTATCTTTATCAACAAAGTTGTTCCATCGGAGGGGAATAAGAGAAACACTGTGAGAAGTGGTGAAGTGGAAGAAGAGGGGACTTGGATTTAGAACTTGAAACCGCGGGATGCTTTTTGAAGTGTTCGACTGTGGTTAGATGAGAAGGAGTTAGCACTTCTAAATTAGAAAACAAGGGCAACATGGCTGAATATGGACCAAGTGGTCCAAGTCCCCACACTTGGAAACGGGTCCATATACAACTTTCATAAACGTAAACAATACATTATAATTAAAAATAAAAGTTATATTAAAAATAATTTAAAGAAAAATCTTAATATAACTAATTGAGTATTTCAATTCTCAAGGTAAATAAGATATATGTCTATTAATGACAATAATTATTTGTAATTAAGAAAATAACTAAGTTTATATTTCATTTTAAACATTATGGAAATATTAAATGTGACAATTAAATTTTTATTCCATGTTATTTCTAGTTAGTTAATATTAATATGAATTCTCTCATATCCTCTAGAAAATGTGTCACTAAAGGTTGGGTCCTACTATTACAAAAATTGAGCTTTGGTGGCACTTAGTGTAATAATCGTCTACTTTTAATTTTAGTTCATTTGAATTAATTGTTTTATTCTTTAGTTATTTAGTGGTTTGGGACGTCTCGGGTAGATTATGGAAGTTGAGGGACTTAAGTGATAATATTAATAGTTAGGAAGTTAGATGTTGGGAAGTTAGAAGGAGAATTGATGGTTAGTGGTTTCTGTAGAAAAATTGGAAGAGGAGAGACAAGATTTGTCAGAAAATTTGGGAGAAGAAGAATTCAGCGTTCTTGAATTGATTTGAAGTAATTGTTGAGTCTGAGATTAAACATATAAGGTAAGGTTCTTACACTCTTATACTTTTAGTAAAAATCATGGAAACGATTGAATTTCTGTAAGTTGTGTTTTGTGTTTTTAAGTGATTTCTGCATTATTTTACGACATTAAAATTTGATGGAGTGTTGTAATATGTGAAAAGTATGATTGTATGTTAATATTTTCCGTTCCAATCATTTCGATCAAAGTATTTTATTGTTTAGCATTTTGTATTTGTGTTGCATAAATCTTGTAATTTCTGGAGGTATCTATAACAAGATTAGACAATGTTTAGCATAAGAAACATAGATGTTAAATGAATTTTCTTTAGAGTAAAGTTGAATGTCAAAGATCTGTATTTATCAGTTTTACTAAAGATTTGTAATTTTATTCTTGTTTGATTGAAACCAAGCTACATTAGTTCTTGTTTTCTCGATACATAAAAGGGAACGAAATAATACTTATGAAATAGTGATTGATGTTTTTAACTAATTAATCACATCTTTATCACAAATGACATTAGTTTTGAAATAAAGCTTTTGCGATTTCATTAGCAAACATCTCCATAGCGGTCTCTGGCCGAAAAGGCATGACATTGACGGGAACTAATGCCTCTCCAACGGTAATGCTAGATGCAATAGTTGGATAAGCCACTCCATTATACACAATATGTGGCACATTGTCTAAAGGAAAAATAGGAGGAATCGCAGACCAAATCGGGATTTTCATTAAGAACAGCATCTACAACTAGGTTGGCTTGCCCTAGTAGCCAATCAATTGTGTCACCGGCCGTAGCATGACCCAATTTCTCATTTAGTTCAAATATTTGCTTGGCAGATGCCAATGGAAGACGAATTCTTCTATCCTTGCTGCCCACTTTCCGGTGACGATCAGACGACATTTTTTTTATTGATGAGTGAATTGAGGGAGTCATTTTAATAAACTAATTAAATAATCAAAGTTATGAAACTAAAGTTGCACAGAATTCCTTTAAAAAAAAGTTGCACGGAATTCCTTCAAACAAATGTTGCAGAGAATATAGCGTTTTACTAGTAAGGAGACTTTTATAAACATTTTAGAGATAGCATACGTGTCTTATAATTAATTTCCTACCTTTCCGTGATTTATTCTAAGCATGGAATCTTGTTAATAATGGATTCTCCACAGATTTTTCTTATTCATAAATATCCTTTTATATATTAATAAAAGCTCATTACTAATATGGGGAAATTTGAAGGTGTTGAAACTCAAATTGGACATCTATTAGAGAAATGTAAAAAGCTACCATAAATTGCAAATATAAGAAATGCAATAAATAAATTTAGTATTAAATATATTAATTATACCAAACACAAAAAAGTTATATATATTTAAGCATTTTATAGTCACTTGTATAGCTATCATAGGTAGATACTTGCAATTAGTTCTTTAACAAACTAATATTTGTAATTCCAAAATTATAAATATATTTTTGGGCTAGCATTATTTATTACAATTAATTAATTTATATATTTTAATTAAGTAGACATGTTCAAGGTAATAAATCTTACAACAATGTTAAGCTTGTAATGGTTGTTTTTCATCATTTAGCTTCCTTTTCCTTAAGGTTGTAACTATCTAACCGATTAGACGGTTAAAAAAGTTCTAACGGTCTAACCGTTTTTCATCAACCATTGTCAGCGGTTAATATTTTGGTCAACGGTTAGGTGATTACAATCTTAAATGTATCATTCACTGTAGGTTACAATTACGATTTATGTTATTTCTAATCTTCAACTGGTGATTCATAGTCGGTTGGAGATATTTATAAGAATAATTATTATAATTTAGCTAAAAAAAAATTTATTAATAAATAAAAATATCAACGTTCAAAATTTCAAAAAATTAGTTGAAATACTTTAACGATGAAAGCATTTTCTACACTGTTGTTTGATGTCTTTGTCGGTGAAAATGTTAAATTGCTTGAAGTAAGAGATTTGTAAACTAAGACAACTAAAAGAGCTTTAATTACCCTACACCCTAAAAGGATATGTGTACAGCTAAATTTTATGTATTAAAAAATAGGTTATGTTGTAAATATATAATTAATGACTCTTCTAATAACACTAGAAGTCTTAGAGATTCATGAAACCCTACGGCCTAACCTCTATAAATATAGGTGTTTGGTTCATATCATAATGAATACGTAGAATCACTCTACAATAGTTCTCTACTTCTCTTTGATAGCTACAAACCTCTTATCTACTTTCTCTTCCTAATATTATAACACGTTATCAGCATGATCTCTGAATCTATCATGATTTTCTATATCTCACATGATTCTTTAAATTCGATATAGTTCTTGTGTATACGATACAATTATTAATTTGTATTCGATACAAATTATTTGAAATTGTCACGATTTTATATATATCTAACATAATTATCTGATTTTGGCACGATTTAATGTTTCTAATATCCTTGTTCTATTTGATTACTACAAGTAGAACAAATATATAAATACATGTGGGTCTTAATTCTAACTTCATCCTTCTAATCCATCGTCTTCATTTGCTTGAGTTGAATATAAGATCTTTCCTACGTTTGTGCACAAAAAGCATTCCCAAACATGAAGTTGTTGTCTGGAGGTATGGTTTTGGTCAACTGACTAATCTTTTGGGGCATGAACGGTTCCTATACAGAGTTGGCGATTCTGTTGATTGGACAAGCACTGCGAGTTTTGATTACAAAACTTAGGCAGCTATCAAGACCTTCCACGTCGGGATGAAATTTGCTTGATTCGAGAAATTTTTTGAATCTTCACTCGAGGTAAGTTTACGTTTTCAATTACCATTAGATAAGACATGTTCGAAGATATCTTTGAGTAATCATCGGACAAAGATGTAATATTTGTGCTCTTTTCTATTTTATTTATTTTTATCGAATATTTATAATACCAATATTCTCGAAGAATATTGAACTATTATTCCTAAAGTAGTAATATTGTATATTAGTAACATTACATGTTTTTGAAGAACATAATCTGATATTCTTGACCAAAAATAATATTATTATTAAAAATTATTTATTTATTCCTGAAGAATAATATAAATTAATTATTTACTTCTGAAGAGTACATTATAGTTTCAATATTCCTGAATAATATTGAAATATTGTTCTTAAAGTGACAAACATTATATTCGTAAATTTTTATTATGCTCCTGATGTAGCATTTTGGTCTTGAAAATAATTGTTTATGTTAATACAATCCTTGAAGGAATATATGTCATGCTAACATTATTTAATATTTTTTTGGTACATTTACACAAGGCAAATATCACAAAATTATTTTTAGTTACGACCACCAAAAGATAGTCATCCTACCAAAGAGCATGTGTAATTAGTTATAAATAAATACAAATTGTTTAAACTTAACCACCGGGAGATGGTTATAATATAAATACTCTTAACACCAGCAGAGGATTAAAGCAAGAATATTGTCTTATATTTTATTTTATTAATTTTCTATTGTTAAAAGTTCTTATGAGATGGGTCTTGGAGACGCCATTAACAATAAAATCCTAACTTCTTGGAATGTAGTTATTGTAATATACTTAAAAAAAAATTGTAGAACACCAGAAGATATTTTTACCAAAATCCCGATTTATGGTTAAAATATCACAAAAAAAATCATATGAAAAAATTTGGTGATCTAATATAAAATAGTGTCTCCCTTTTCTTACACCTGTAATTTGCTCAACAATGTTTTGATTGAAACTATAAAAGAGAAAAAATGATATGATGGCTCTTTATATGGGTGAAAATCCTCTATCCTCGTGTATGTCCCCATTCATGTCACTAACCAATCAAAATTTACTATATAAATATTATTTTTCAATTATGTATACACATGCTGAATTGTGATTGGTTGGACACACACATGGACATATACGTGGACGAAGAATTTTTTGCCTCTTTATATACCCCAAGTAACTTTTGAAAGACAATTCACTAATATTGAACTTTCATGTCTAAACCCCAAAATATTAGAAGATAAACCTAAATTTCACAATTTAAATAATGCGGTTAAAGAGGATCTGGAATGCATTGGTAAGCCAGACACAAGAAGAGGTAACATTTCTACGTCAATACTTGTAATCCTGGCACTTATAGAACTGTTCTAAGCATTCTAGTCGACAAAAATCGTTAGTCGACACATAACTGACTATTCGGGATAAAATATCACTTAATCAATTTAATCGGTCAAAGTTGATTAAAAATCGATCAAAGGCGGTAAAAACAAATAGGTCAAAATCGTTTAAACCGACTTTGCTAACTTTTTTTTAACTCAATTTTCTATCCAAAACTACGTCGCTTGATTATTTTAGTATTTGAACTTGTTATGATATTGAATTTAATTATTATGGATGGACTGTGCGTACTTTAATTTGACTAGTATTTGATTGTTAATTTTTTATGAAATTTTGTTTTGACTAGTATAATATATAGGATAAGGAAATTTTAAAAAATCTCTTATAATCTAGTAAGCCGACTAGTCGTCAACTACTCAATAGTTGCCAGTATGACAACCGACTAGCGACTTCTGCAACATTGACTCTAATGGATATTATATGCAGGAAAAAAAGAGGTAAACTTTCCGGTAGCACTTTCAATTTGCAAAGACAGTTTAAAAACATAATAATAATAATAATTCAACTGACATGTAATAATACAAACAAGATGACTACAATAAGTATGTAAAGCTCCCATTGTTTCTTTGGGGAATCTGCCTAGCTGTACACATAATATTACCACTTTAGTCTCCTACATTTTTCTCAAAACCTTTGACCAAAATAATGTACAGAACAGTGTTTGTTTTTAACTTAGGATGAGTAGACAGAATCACCAAATTTGCAGGCCATGTTTAATAGCAGCTATATATATTGTCTTTAGGGGTGACAAAACCCACTGCTTTCACAAAACGTGCCGCTAATGAGCTACAAAAAGCCTCTGTTTTGTTTTACATCCTTCGACAGAAGAGGACAGTTGAGAGACTTGATTATGTTCCAGTAGGATGCAGGGGAAGGGCTCATTTTGCCGCCGAACATGCTCTGGTATTAACCGATTGATCAACTCAGGTGAAGCTCCGGTTAACTGCAACCGGAGGCAGAATGAATGAATAATTAGTACTACATGACTTATCCAGGTTAATATACCCAGCCGGAGAAGTCCAATAATGGAAAAACGGACAACTAGCCAGAATCGATCAAAGGTGTACAAGAAAAGAAGTTCAATTATCCATGGCAAGTAGCAGTAGCATAATCCATACTACAACATAGCTTGATTTTCCGCCAATAAAAGGTATACTAGCTAATTATAGAAGTCAAACCAGCCAACTAAACCCACAAGAGGCAACGAAATGAAGCAACCGTGGTTAGATACGAACAGGGGGTAAGAAAATCGCCGGAAGGAGGTACCACTGGATCTACTTAATACAATGAGAAAACCGATAATCATTTATGAATATAAGTTTCCTACCAAATCTTCCCCGTTTTACCTTTCTTTGCCTAGCTTCTTGGGCAGGGAGACACCAGAGGATCCAAGTTATCCCAGTTCTACAAAAGAGCCTCCAACTTTCATTCACAACCCATCCACAACACCAAACATCATTTAGGAAGTATTAGGTAACCACATATTGATGATCGGGAGCAGCTCTTCTTATATGCTTTTACTTTCTCTGGAAAGAAGCAACATGATTCCTAACTCTAAATAACTATTTAACAATTAGATCTAGAAAACATAATGGGGTTTGAAGCGTATAAACAAAATAAGTAATATACCAAAATAGCTGGTTAAAAATCATACTTCCTGTTTGAAGTTGAAAAGGGGTGGCAATGGGCGACCATTTGGTAGGCGAGCATTAGGATCGCGGAGTTCATCAAAGAAAGGGTGGCAACATGCTTCTAACTGCAGGAACGTGGAAGATAAATCAGAGACTGGTAGTAGTTGCAGGTTAAGAAAAGGAATAACAGAAGCACCATAGTGCATTGCCTGGAAAAGGTTCTAAATTAGTTTTGAAGCGCATAAACAATATATCCAAGCTGTAAAGCTACCCGCCTAATTTTAAAGACTGGTGATTTTATTTAGAATTTCAAATTCACATGGCAAAATATTTAGCATTTGTAACAAGATGAGTTCAGTTAACTCACGGCAGTACAGCGAAGACTTGGTGAATATTGAAGGAGTCGTGATGCAAGATCAATTGCTTCAGGAGGCATACGTTTATGGAAGACCTGAATTAAGGAACTTTATTATCTACCATTATACTTTAGCCATCGCACCAATTCCAAGGAATCTAATGCATTGTAACTGAATAAGGTAAAATGTCATACCTTGCGCCACGGATGAGCTTTGATCTGAGGAAACCTAAAATCAGTATGATTTGGATTCATGCATCGAATTTCTTCCCGAGTTGGAGTACCAAGAACCTAGGTAAAGAATGAAGTTAGGAAATTCAATACAGTAAGTTGCAATCGTCAAAAGTCCAAAAAATAAATATTGAGGGAATACCTTGATAATCTCTACAAGTTGGTCGACTGCATTTTCTCCAGGAAACAATGGCTGCAACAGGATTTATCGTTAATCTTAAAAAAGCGGTCTAAAAATTCAAATAGAAACAACCATCAGGGCAGAAGATGATAATTGCAAATTTTCAAAATCAGAAGAATATCATCATCGCATACCTGGCCCAAGAGAAGTTCAGCAAGGACACATCCGACTGACCAAATATCAATAGATGATGTATATTCGGTCGCCCCAAATATCAGCTCTGGTGCTCGGTAGTAGCGTGAACAGATATATGATATATTCGCTTCACCCCTGACCTGACCACCACAGATTTTAAGCCAATAAACGAAGAAGCAAAGCAAGAAGCGTTCCTTTACATAATTAATGACTCCAGGCTAAAGTTCTTAAGATAAATTACAGGAAGTAGATGACATGAGCAAACAAGTTGATCCATATAAATGCAATGTAGCCTTAAGGCCTACAAACATAGGGAAGGGACAAAATGAACTAAAGCCACTAACTCACAACAACAAAAAGTGTCCACAATTAGGTTGAAGAAACTTGGACAATAATAAAAAAGAAAGGGTACCTCAAGTAAGAGCACAAAAGATATAGAAGGCTAGCCATATATTAAGACCAGTAAAATAGTTGGAGCTAAGCACGAATATGTATTATTAAGAGACCTAGATTAGAGAAAAGTCGACTAATCCCTTGAAAATGTAATTGACTTCTGGGGACATATTCCATTATCAGATACTCTTTCTTAGCCGATCAAATAATCTTTATTAGACGGTATGTATGCTTGTCCTGCATTGGAATATCTACATGATACATTACAGGAAACGTCTTAGCATATTAGTCAAAACCAGATACACAAGCAACAGGGCCACATCACTTTCTTTAACAATCAATTCTATGGGTGACAACCAAACATACCAGAACTTTTGCGCTTCCGAAATCACAAAGCTTGACCTGGTGGGTAAGAGGATCAACCTGCAAAAAAAATAATTATGTGGGTTCTAATCATAAAATTTTGAATTGACAATAACTAGGAAAGATTAAATGAGATACCAAAAGATTTTGAGGCTTCACATCCCTATGGCAAACACCAGGAACAGTATGCATATAAGCTAGCCCTCGAAATATCTGATGAACATTAGCTTTATAAGAGAGATAGAAAATAGAAGTAAAACAAATGCTCCAACAGAAATTAAAACATAAGGATACACACCTGGTATGTGTAAAGTTTGACATATATGAGTGGCATCATTTTATTGGAACTGCTGTAATGCTTTAAAACCTCGTATAAGGTCTCAGGCACATATTCCATCACCAAGTTAAGGAAGAGTTCATCTCTTGGTGTCGTAGAAAAGAAACAATGCTTCAAAGAAACAACATTTGGATGATCCATCAGGCGCATTAATTGCAGCTCACGATTTTTATGCCGTCTGTCCTGCAAAACTTTCTTTATGGCAATGGTTTCTCCAGTTTCCAAGCACTTTGCCTGTAACGGTGATGTCATATCATTAGCTTCAAACGATAGTGAGCGTTAAAGTGATCCGGAAAATCGCTAAAAGATACAAACCTGGAAAACAACTCCAAATGTTCCTGTTCCCACAACGCGTTCAGCCATGTAACTGATGGTCTGTTAACGAAACATCATAAGCAAGCAGATAAAGTCCAAGATTTTAGAATCCCTTCCATTTTTCTATAAAGAAATAAAAATAAAAAACTTCACATTATCCAACTGCAGAAAAGAAAATTCCAACGATTTCAGTGGATAGATTGTAATATCCGTAACTTTTTCTTACGTATTATTTTACGTGAAATTTATTTTTGTGTGACTTAGTATGTAGTCGTAATTTATTTTGTACGATTATGTGTTTGCATATCTATTCATTTTTATAACATGTTACATGTTACTTTTTGGGTACGTTTGTGAGAGACGTTTCGTACACGTATCGTAATTAAGGGATTTAGTTGTGATTCACCTAGAGTAGTAATTTAATTAGATAATTGGTTAGTATTTTAATTGGAAATTGAGTTAATTAAGAATTTATTTGGTATTAGAATAATTAAATAATGAAATTAATAGAGGAAAAAAGAAATAATAAAATATAGGGGCAAAACGTGTGTGCGTGGGGGAGGTTCGCGGGAACCGTGCAAGGCAACAAAACAAAGAGAAAGAAAAGGCTCTGGTGGTTCTTCTCCAGGCAGTCGTGCCAATTAGAAAGAAAAGGCAGCGGCTTAATTGAGCCGCGAGGCAGTGAGGGTAAAACAGTGAGATTTTCTTGTGAGTTTTAGAATCTGTCCTGAATTTTGAGAGATCACCGAAGGGTCGTTACTTGTCCATTTTCAGTGTATAATATACTGATTTGAAGATAATTGAATAAGCTTCGAGTAAGCGCAGACGGCACATCATTCCGAGTCCCGAGCAAAAAGTTATAGCTCCGAGAGTAAGACTGGACAGTGCTGTTCGGATTTTCTGTTATCTTTTGTCTCCGTAAGAGGTAGGGACACCCCTATGTCATTTAATTCTCGCATTAATTACTGCACAGTAAAAGCGAATAAACTATTTTATTTACAAAATATTTGAATGAATTGTGTTTATTGCTTTCGATATTGTATAAACTATTTTGAAATTGAATATCTATCTTGGAATTGTTATGTTACCTAATGAGATATAATCTGAAATATTTTCACCGTTTATGTAAATTTGTTATATATCTAATTGTATACCGTTATAGTTATTCGTGAATTGTTAATTGATCAATTGATGAACTTGTCTAATTGTTTTATCGTTTTGGTCGTCTTAATTGATTAAATACTTTGAGTCGTACTATTTGGTCATGTCATCTTTAGTCCTATGTAGTTTGGTCGACCGAGTCATCGCACTATTTTGAGCTCGTGTCTAGGATCTACTAAATGACAGGACTCGTTCAATTAGCAAGATTCCTCGGGTGGTCCTCGGGTGTCCTTGGTGCGGATCCCGAGGGTCTTGCGATGTGAATGTGTGCGGATACCGAGGAATCCTGCGGGTGCTCTTTGTGCGGATTCCGATGGTCCTGCGATATGATTATGGGGAGATTCCGATGGTGGTCCTGCGGATGTCCTTGGTGCGGATCCCAAGGGTCTTCCTACGTGAGCCTTACCCTGATGTGGACTATCATTGGGATTGCAACGGTTTTGTGGAGTCCAAGGTTTTGGATGATGATACAATGTAGAATGAGTCCTTAAAGTGTGAATCCGTCGTTCATGGAATGAAACTGAACCCATGTGATGAACTATTTGAGCCCTCCTAGTTTGGACTATAACTAGTACCGTTGCAATTATTGTCGTAGAGTCGTGAATAGATACCTGAGCTCGAATTGTGGGAAGTCATGTCACAGCGGTAGCTATACTCGTAGTGTCTAAGTAAGTATACAATCGTGCGTACCGTTTGGACAGAGCATGGTATCCTTCGTACATTCGGTTGTATAAGTGATTGGACATGAAGAGCGTAGTTATTTAGCTTATATGTTATCTTAACTAGTTGTTCTTGTCCTATTTGATTCTTGTGATTGTCGGTCTCTACTGAGCACCGGAGCTCAGTCCATCCGCTTTACTGTGCAGGTGAGGATGAGCAATTTGATGATATTGTTGAAGCTTGGGAAGGGGACCATGATGAGTGACTCATGACTGACTTCAATTAAAGAATTTAGTTTATTTCATTTACTCATTTTTTCTTAAAACAATTTTATTATTAGTATCGTTGAACAATTTCATTTGTAATTATTAGTTTCCGCTGTTGAACTCTTATTTCGGATTACTTCCTAATTGAATTCCCATTTAGTAACTATGTTTGTCGGCTTTGATGTTTCATTAACCAATGAGACACTGCCATGTCATCGACTCTGGTTACGGGGTGTGACATAGATTAAGACACTTCATATCCTAGAGCTAGACTTATAAACTGTATAATTCTGAAAATTCAGCACTAACCCTTTTGGGTTCCCCATTTTTGCCTCCGATTGTAGTTGATATAATGTGGCCAGTAACAGCATCATTCCCTTCAATGACAGGGGGAGACATATCCTACAAAGAAACAAGATTCAGCAATCAATGTCTCAATGTCACATAACAACAAACCCTCTATAGATGGATAAGAAAAGATATTCTACATCCAATATTTTAAAAATACTTTGAACAAATATTGACAATGATCACACATTACCATCAATAAGCAGGAAAAAAAATTGAAAGCTGGCCTTTGAAAATGGAAATATGGGAAACTCAAAAGGGAAGAAGGACTAAGAAGATATGCAGCATAATTCAGAAAGCAATGTCTCATTATTACACAAAACCAAAGTTTAGAAGGAAGCATCACATGCCCATAAAGCTTGTAACTGAAACAATACACTACTCCATTTTTTAAGGAGAATCAATGTCGTCGGTAACCACATGAAGCAAACCCCTATAATAGATTGAAGCATAATTCACCTAAAGGCAAAGAAAGGCAGCTAGAGGCAATACTTAAGAAAGGAATTCTAAAGATAGAAACATGGGCTTAGAAACATGTTTTTGGACAAGGAATAAAGATCCCACGAAATGTTTTAGAGATCTAACAACATATTGAGCAACACATCATCTTAAAATTTATTGTCTAGCTATACAACAACAGCAATGACATAACTCATTAAGTCACTAATAATTGCGGTATGGACGAGGTGAATAGAAGACCGACCTAACCTTGACAATAAATGCATAAAGTGACTGCTACCAAAAATTTATTGTCTAGCTAAGAATAAAAAAGTTAAAAAAAAAAAAAAAATTGCAAACTGCATTTAACTGCAGCTCAAAGACTTCAGGTCTAAGATTTTTGGCGAAAGTGCCGGCAAAACTTCCGGTGATGGCGTCCCACCTCCGTCCCATCTAGACCAGAAAAAGACGGAGATAAAGCAAGAGAACAGAGCAAGAAATGTAAGTAAAGAGAGCTAAAGAGGTAGATCAAGATCCCATCAAAGAGAAAAGCTCGGCAAAGGAATGCAGTGGAAATAATTACAGAGTGCTTTAACTTTTAAGATTACCTTGTCGGAGTCCATGTCAGAACGTCGAGACTGGGCGGCAAGCTTCAGTGAAGCTGCACCTGCTCCAGCTCCTTGGTCATGATGGTGGTGGTGAGTGGTGGCGTTGGGTGGCGGAATATTCAGGTGGTGGTGCTGCTGCTGCTGCTGAGGTCCCAGCGGCAGAGAATCCATGTGATGGTGTGAAAAGACACTCTTACTTTCACTCTCTTTCTCACATTACTACTACTTTATTTGCTTTCCTTCTCCAAAGCACTCTTTTTCAATTACTTTTTCTTTTTCTTTTTCTTTTTGTGGGAAATTGGCCCCCAGACGTCCCTGAACTTAGCCTATAAAGTCTCAGTGCGATTTTAACAGCATAAATAATCCCTAAACAATTTGTGTTCAGCCTATACAGTACTCCTTCCATTCCCTATTAATTGTCGTTTAAGAGATATCTAGGTATCCAAATTAATTGTCGTTTAAGGTTGTTTTATTAGTTGTCAACAATTTATTCTAATTATACCCTCATCATTTTTCTTTCTTTATGACAAAGAAGTGAGAGAGAGGGAGGGTGAGGGATAATATTGAAAGTATAGGAAAAAATGACAATTTCCTTAATTTTCTCAAATTGTCTAAAGAGTCTTATATTTAGGAATGGAGGGAGTACTAGGCACCACTTTCGCGGTGGAATCCGGTCAATTTCAGCATGTGCAGTGCACGTGCTTTAAAAACGAGGGTATAACTGTCATTTCGTATTTAAAATTAAAAAAAACAAACTTCTTCTTCCTTTCTCTCACCACCGCCGCCTTCCTCCTCCATCGTTCATTTTATTTTCCCTACCAGCACCAATCTCCAAACCTCTCATTTCCTTAAATAACACCTTAGCCTTATCAAATTCATTATTCTTAATATACCCATTAATTATTGCAGTCCAAATCACAGAATCCAAATAAAAACCCTCCTCAAAACACCTTTCAACACAATTTAAGAAACCATTTTTCAAGTAATTTTCCACAAGCCCACTAATCAAGAATACATTTTTAACAAATCTTATTTTGATTGAAACTCCATGAGTCATTCCATTATACTCAAACCCAATTCCATCATCACAAGCCTTAATCAATGAACTCAAGTATACACATCAGTTTCAAACCCTTCTTCATCAACTAGTTAAAGAACATGAAAATGGTGATCGGTGAATTTGAGGTTTGGGGTTGCGGGGTGGAGGGCACTAGAACCCAAATTTGAGCAAAAATCTAGATCAGTGGGCTTGTTCACAAGTTGTTTCAAAATGAGAATTTTCCATTTTTTATTTGAAAGATCTTTTAACTCGGACTTAGCCTACACAAGTGATTTTGGGTGAAGATGGTTCTTGCTGAGTTTCATTAATGGCTGCTTGATTTCTACCATTCTTTTTGTTGGTGTTGCTTCGGAGGATAAACATTGGGCTTGAACGTGACTTTCCTCTGCTTCTGCTACAAACATTTGTTCTAAAAAAAAACTCATTATTAATAGGGTTGGGAATTTTTCTGCTCCTCCTGGACTTAGAGGCGGACAAAATGGTGTTGGTGGTCGGTGGCAGAGTAAGAGGGGGATGTGAGCGGTGGTGGTTTGGAGAAGAAGGGGGATTTTTTTAAATTTATTTTAAATACAAAATGACAATTATACCCTCGTTTTTTAAGCATGTGCACCACACATGATGAAATTGTACGGATTCCTTTGTGAAAGTGGTGGCTAGGACTCTATAGGCTGAATGTAAATTGTTTAGGGATTCTTTATGCTGTTAAAATTGTATAGGCACTATATAGACTAAACAAAATAAGTTCAAGGACGTCTAGGGCCAATTTCCCTTTTTTTGTCTTAATTTTTTTCTTTTTATTTGTCACACCCCGTAATCGGCTGATTAACCGTCAACGTCTCATGTGCCAATGAGACACTGAACTCATAACAAAATTATAATACCATCAGTCTTATATCATAAACTAAAAATAACTTACATAATTCTTATATAATTACTGCAAGTATATCCTCAAGTGTACATACATAGTTTAGAATTTCATCATAGTTCTATAAAAGCAAAGCTTAAACATTTCTATTACATATCATCTTTCCACATTTTTCTTCAAATTCCCCATCCCCGGACTCCTCAACAACACCCTTCACATAATCATCTTCAAAAGAGGTAAGGGAATGAGCTACACTAGCCCAGTAAAGTTAAAACACCTTTGAGATGAAGCATCAAATAAGACTCAAAACGTTTACCCATTTTCCCAAATTATTTGAAAACATAACATGAGTTAACTTGACTTGAAACATCATTTAAAATTCTTGAAACAATTGGAAACATAATTAACTTTGAATTAGTACAGGAAAACCTCAAAACAGTTCCAAACAGGGGTACGGACGAAACATCATTTTGGTCCTTTATGATTTCTGTTCTGTTCTGGTTTCATTTCAAGTATTCTAAAGGTTATATTAAGTGTATAAAAAGTGTCTTTTGAAGTAATCGAGTTGAGTTAAGAATTGCATGGTTTCACACACTGTTTTGGAAAGTCGGGAAAAAGTTTTAGAGCCTTATTTGACATTTCATGCAAAGGGTTGTTGATCCTTAATGGGCCTCATAGCTCATGCATTTACTTCTTTTCGTATTGCAGATGATGAGATTAAGGATGATGTATATGAGGGTGTCTGGGAATGGGACTATGATGAGTGATCTAATCTAAACTTGATGTAATTGTTGAACAACTTATTTACTTCTTGAACTCTAAGTTATGTAGTGACACTTAGTAATGACTTGTACTTTCATTTTAATATTAGACTTATGTAATACTCTGATAACTATGTAAGACTATTGGATTTCCTTCAGGTAATGATATAACCAGATTTATCATTTATGTTCTGGGTTCGGTGTCTCATTGGTAGATGAGGTGTTGACAGGTCATCACCCGGGCACGGGGTGTGATTGTCAGACATACAGATAATCAGATACTATAATTATCGTTCATACATATAACAATTAATTCACACAACCAATCTCAATTGTCTGGCTACAACTCTATACCAAATGTTAACAACCCAAAACTATTATTACCTATTAAGGAGGGCCAGACAGTCAATGATTCGGGTACTTCTCCCCCAAATAAAGGGCCAGGGAGTTTAAGGATATACCATGTTATGTCATTGCTCACCCTTGCGAACTCCATAGCTATTGTTAACAGCTCTAACGTTTTACTCCCGCTAGGGTCTATGTCAGACAGTCAGAACATCGTACTCCCAGGTGCGGATAACAGTCATGAATAGTGGGATGTATCCTGTTATAGGGTCATCAACATACAAGAACTCTAAATTGGGAATAACACATAAACTTGACCAATTGACGATCAACCAAATAGACAATAACATAAGCACATAAAATCCAACATACAAGTAATGCAATTACAATTCAACGCTTCATCCATTTTGATGCAATAAACAATGTAGAAATCATTTCATCGAAATTCCATACTTAATATAAGATCATTTCATACATTTAGACAAAAAATCAACAGTGTAAGAAATTTTCCTTAAATGCTTTTCGAATTCTTCAAAGTTTGCAAATACTTCATTTTCTCATATTTTCAGACCTAAGTTCTTAAGGAAATTCTTCTGAAACTAGCTGTTAGAATTGATCTCCAACATTCGGATTAAAGTCTTATGAGTCTTCAAACTTTTGCCACAAGTTTGAGGTCGATCGGAGTTCGTTTGATCACTCTACTTAACAATCTAAGATGACAACCCTGTTTTACCAGATATTCTCCTTTCTTCTTTTCTCTCTCTCTTCTTTCTTTCTTTCTTACAATAATAACTCTAGCAATAACTAACATCCCCTTCAAATTCTAACATTACTGTAATGAGACGTTCTAATATTACACTTAGGTCTCTTTACTTCATAAACATGTCAATGTGCCTCTAAACAAAATATAAACATAACACTTAACACATAAAATCATGTAATCAAAAAGTTACGGGTATCACATTATTCGAATTGAATCACTAGAAATTTAATGTTGTATCTGTTTCAAATTGAATATTTATATTTGATTTTATATAAAAATTAAGAAAACATTTTTTTATCATGAATTATTTTATGTAATAACTTCAACGATAATAATTTGAAACTCTAGTTATTGGCTAGCAGGAAGTAATAAGCCTACTACAACATTTTTTATTGTATGCCCTGATGCATCGGAACGCTGTTTGAAGACGATTCTATTATCTGATGAGGAAATCCACTTCTTTAGAGTAAGATCAGACAGTTCTATATAGGTGAGACAACTCAAGATGCGTGAGACCCGCTACTTATGAAAAGAAAATAGATAAAACAATATGGTTATTATCTTAGGATTTTGATAAGCTAAGGATATATTTTCATGTTTGAATTTCTTAGATGATCAGTTAAGCTGTATTTTATTTGATAATGGTTGATCATAGATGTCTATTTTAGGGAGGAGTTCTGGTGGAACTCTACTCATTTATGTCAGACTATCTATGAAATGGGGTGGTTTAGGCGAGAGCTAGTACTTTTTACGTTAAAAAATAAAAAGAATCTAGCAGAGAGATGTATCTAAATAACTTAACTAAACCTATTCGTGTCTTTAAGTAAACTGGTGTTATATATATCATGTGCTTTTATATGATCTTTCTTGCACATTATATGTATTATTTATGATACCTTGCCAGGCAATATACTGATTCATATCTATGATGTTGTCTTGATTATATATGATGATCTTGGTATAAATATCATGTTCTACTATATGTTATATCTTGTTAATTATGTATTAAGTGTGGTATTTTGGCAGACATTCTATTGAACTATATTCTCTATGTTGTTGCCCTAATATTTTAGACAGCATGGATGGTTATAACTTTTAATTCTCATATTGTGTCTATCTCTTTTGGTGAATTGCTAAGAACTGAGAAAGTTACCCTATGAACCAACAACCTCTGGAGCTCCCACTTTATACCTTGATCTTGGTTGTCTGGTTGGTGATTTGTGCTTGAAAATTATCACCCTTAGTTGTTTAAACTTTATTTCAAAACCTAATGAGTGATTCTTGGTATAAATTTAGAGCAAATGTTTTCAAACATTTTCATCACTCAAAAGTTGCTCATAGTTATGGTTGGTTTTCTGAGAACATATTTGATTCTTAACTGCCATAACTTCTTGTAAGTTCTTTGCAAAAACCTGTTTTAGTACTTTTTCCAGTTAACCTTGTTATCTTCTGATTAACTGCAGTTTTGGCGGAAATGTCAATCCAGTTTTTTACAAGCCCTTGTCTTTAATTTGACATTCTTTCATGAGCTTATCTTTCTGGTGGTGGATTATGTTATGTTTCAAACTGTTTCTCATCTAAAAAACATTCATACACATATGTTTATATGACACATCCTCAGGAGAATTTTTTTTAAAGATGATCTTTTGAAAAACTCAAAATCTCATTGAAGAAAAATATTTTTCAAAAGTTTTCTAACATTTTAAACTTGCCCAATATTACTGGGTGGAAGGAGGCATGAATGTTGGTTGGAATATAAAATGAGGAATGGTTGGATTCCTTCGTATTGTGTCATTGCCCACTACTGTGTGACTCCATAAAGACCGTTTGTAGTCTCTAACATATCTGCCGGTTAGGAACGGGCACTCACCATCACTCAATTCACTCCTGTCGAGAACTCACAGGATCAATGACAAAACATTCATATATGCACATTCGAAAGAATCCTGCAATGAAGTCATTTCTAAACAAGTGATCGACCAACGACGGCTCTATAGAACATATGGCATTTAAGACTCCAAAGCAGTAACAAGAAGACTCAAATGATCATGATGGGTGATGATGACAATTTAACAAGCACAATCAAGTAGAATGATCAACACACATATGGCAATCCAATGCTTCATCCTATACAGGAAATCATGAGTTTAAAATACTTGCAATACACAATTCAAGAGTATAAAGTATACATTTGATGAGTTTTAGGACTGAAAACACAAGTGTGAAGAGTCTTACTTGGTATTAAGCAAACAATTACACAAACCAAAAATCTGCGCACAAGCAGTAACTTCAAATACGTTCGCTGAGATCTCGAAATCAATCCCCGTTTCTTCTCACGTATAGCCTTATGTGTTGGCTTCGATTAGCAAGTAGAATTACTAAATTCGGTGCTCAATTGCTACTTCAATTATGATTTCTCTCACCAACACTCTGTTTTTTTTAGAAAACCTCTCTCTTTCTTTTCTCTCTTTCTTCCTTTCTTTTCTAACCTCCCTAACTTCTAACTTCAGAATTCTCCTGAGCTAACCACCCCCAAGAGACACAATTTTTCAGAAGTGTTAAACTAATTCCTAAGTTCCAACTAGTCTACAATCCAATCCCTTAAGTTAGGTTCATTTTTAAAGACCACCCTAACATACGTACATCAATTAAACAATTAACACACGAATTCAATTATGCTCATTATTAAATGCCAAAAAATTCAAGTTATGATAAAGAGCTTCAACACTGAAACTTCAACTGGCCTAATTGAAGGTGATGGTGAAGAGGGAGTCATGTTACAGGTGAATATGATAGTTGGATGCAACAGGTGAAGTGTCAATAGGTCTTAGGCATGGCAAAGGCTAACCCGGGTGGTCGTTGTAGGCAGTATATAATACATCATCAATAATATAACTTATTAAATTTCTAATAATTAGAGATATGAGTGCGTAATGGACAAAAGACAAACCTAACATTGGTCATAAATGCACAAAGTGTCTGCTCACAAAATACCACTGAAACAGATGGATTAGAGATTACTTAAATTTTGACAATGAATGCACAAAATGATTGCTCACAGAACAACGCTGAAATAGTAATCTCATATACCGTCACATAATCCTTAACTAAAAAGGTTGTAGAATCACATTACAACAAAAACAACCGAGCCTAGTCCCAAGCTTGCAGGGGCGAAGTTGGCCCCCCTAGATTTTTAAAAATACTACTATTTATCAAAATTTTATATATATTTTGAAAAAATTTATCAGTTCCCACCCACCCCCCAAACACCAACACCAATACCAAATTCCTGGCTTCGTCTTTGCAAGCTTGTACAGCCCAAATTAAGATCTAAAAATTCTAAGGTTTATAAAGGAATAAACAAAGGAGTGACATTACATAATAAGATTATGGCCATTACAAAAGAGAATTTGCACCAATACAAACCAGGCTAAGATATATTCAAGAATGTGGTAATTTGTAAACTCCTAATTCCCAAGTCTAGAGAAGGTATAGCCCAGAACAAAAGTCAGCTGCACTTTACTTTCTCTCCGGGAAGTTCTAAGGCTTGGGAGACTGCAATACGTGGAAGCTAGAGCCGCTACCTGCCTTCGAAGTTGCTCTTTGATGCTTCACCAATGGGACAAGGGATTGCACAACATCAGCCATCAGTGGCCTGTAATCTGCCTCTGCTTGTACGCACATTGCAGCAATAGCTGCAATCTGAATCACCTCCTTCATAGAGTATTGACCTTCCAATGCTGGATCCATAATTTCGACAACCTTTTCTCTATCAGTCAGTCGCGGCAAGGCCTAATCAAAAGAAACAAAAGCAACAGATTGATTGCTAAAAGGTCTACAGAAGCAGAGAATAAGAAAGTGGGAACCCCCTTATCGAAATAGGACGAGGATTTAAAGAAACGAGATGATGAGTTTATTTTCGAACTGCAGCAAAATGCTAATCAGGAACCTACCCAGGATACAAGAACACCTTCTCCTGGAGCCCTTTTCATGTCAACTGGAACTCTGCCTGTTAGCAACTCCAGAAGGACAATTCCGTAACTATAAACATCTGATTTTGTGGTCAAATGTCCAGTTAATGCATATCTACATGAATAAAGAAGCCTCCAGCAGTCAAGATAGAGAGTAAACAACACTTGGAATTGCTAATGAACAAAAGATTTAGTTCAGAGAATAGGAAACAGTTTAATACTGAAATAATTTCTTACTCGGGAGCAACATATCCTTGGGTTCCCAGCACTCTAGTGGAAACATGTCCACCAGCTTTGTCAGATCCAATTTTGGCTAGTCCAAAGTCTGAAACTTTTGCATGAAAATCTTTGTCCAAAAGTATGTTGCTGCTCTTAAAATCTCGATGAATTACTGGAGGACTAACATGTTCGTGCAGGTATTCTAAACCTTTTGCTGCCTCCAATGCTATCGTCAAGCGAGTCTCCCAGCCCAAGTTGGAACAAATCTTATTAGAACCTACAATACATGCAATAAAGAGAAGTAACACCAGTAAGTGGTAGACTCGAGAGTAAAGAAAAACCAGTGCATTGCATCCACAATCTGAGAAAGTTCGATTCATCCATCCATTATTAGACAGAAAAAGTTTCTGCCTCTTTCCTCACATATGCTCACCACCTCTTTGCTTGCCTTGGCCTCGATCTACATATAGAAGACTTAGCTACGTTCTGATTCTGGAAGCATTCTTCAACAACCGCCACCCCCCCCCCAAGTTTACTCCATTTGCCCAAACATAAAGTAATTGGCTTCCATTATTCTAAATTTTGAGGTACTGAAATTGGCAAGAAAAAATGTAGCCTTATTAATGAGCTTTATGGTCGACAATGACAAGAAAGAACAGAGTATTAAAGTCTAAAAATAAGTTGGGAAACAAAATACTAATAGCATGAAAGATAACACTTCAACTGTTTAGCATAAAACCAAACTGAAATTTCTGGAAATATGTCCAAAAAATGCAAGGAATTGAGTACTCTTCTGCATTACGCAAACCGTTCTTATGAACCTTCCACGAAGGCAATCTGTCCCTATGTTTGGCGCCATTGAATATTAGCAGTTTGACTAAATAACTTCAAATAGGCCCAGTGATATTTTCCATCAGATATTTTATTTTAGATTTGCCTTTTGTGAATAGCCAATGTAGCACAGTTGCTTCTACTTTATAAGTCCAAATTATGCACGATTGTTCCTTAGCACAGAGCGGTTTTTAATGCATTTGTTTTGCACTATTCTAGTGGTGCTTTACTGCCTCTAGGTTTCACTCTATTGCCACCCTCTCTCTGATTTCTGTTATAGCTTTTCCTATCCTTTTCCACAGTTTTCCTCACATTATGGTTTTAACATAACTGAGCTCTAATATTCTAAGTGCTTCCATTTTGTTGAAAAGGCTCAAAATCTAGCAGAAAAAATGACTTTTAACTTAAATTCAAGGGCCTTGTGGTCAACCTTCTGTTACAGACTCACAAATTCATGTTTCCTGTCTTTTTTACATAGACTATTATTTGCCCTTAGGAGTGGGAAACGAGATACAAATTCAATTTGATTACCATTTATAATTCCAGAATCATCCCTCCTTTAGGCACATGTTCAGATCTAGTGAAATTGGTTCAGAAATTCACTATGATAAACAAGAAAGATATCTAACACTAGTTACCAATTCAGATACATACTAACTCTCTAGTCTGTTTTCTGTTTTGTTATGTGTGGATTCGGGGGAAGAAATAGAATTCTCAAGCTTCTTATTGCTTCTGAGTGTTTCCTTTGGTGCTATGGACAAAAAATGCCTAAACCAAGCCCAGTGCACAGAAGAACTGAATTACTCACCACTGATAGGATACAAATGCTCCTGCAGGCCACCATTCGGCATGAACTCATAGACTAGCAATTTATGATTACTTTCTGAGCAGTAGCCAATCAATGACAGCAAATAAGGGGAACGCAGGCGGCTCAGGAGTTCCACCTATTAATCAAGATCACCATTAGTCTCTAAGAGGAAAATACAAGGTTCTATGAATTATCATGATGAAAACAAAATCACAAATGTTTGCGTGTGATAAATTACTTCTTGCCGTTACCTTAAAGTAGGAAAATCATATTTTTCCCTTTTCACTCGTGGAACTAAGATTGTATAAAATTCCATTACATGCATGAGATGAGATCTTCAACTCTAAATATATGAAAATTTAACAAAAGATTTGCCAGAATCTTGCTCATAAGTCTGAAATCAAACTCCACTGACTGTAAATACTTTCTTAAATCTCCAAAAGTAAAAAGATTCAGAACTGAAACAAAACAAAATCTATAGATGATAAGTTTTCATAAAAATCAATGTTATTATAAAAATATAAAAAATAAACTGACATATTCTTGAACTCTAAAGATATAAAATGCTCCATATGTCCCAAATTGAATGTCCACTTCCCTGTTCATTTTGTATGGTAAAGTAGATATTCAATTTGGGACGGAGGGATTATAAATTTTGACTCTGAAGTGCAAGAATCTAGCTCACAAGTATGATGTATGCAATTAAACATCTTGGGGATGGTACCTCTTTAAGATTGTAAAAACTTTTTCAAATCCTCAAAAGTGAATAAATTCATAAAAATAAACAAAACAAAAAAAATTACAAGTGAATTTCACATTTTATAGAGATTAAAGTTGTTAAAACCAGACCTCTACTTGGAATTCCTCCTCCCCTTGCTTTCCAGCCTTATCCATCAACTTAATTGCAACCTTCCTCCCATTTTGGAGCACGCCCCGGTACACAGAACCAAATGCGCCGTGCCCTATCATGTTGGTCTTACCAAAACCACCAGTAGCAGAATGCAGCTGCTTGAAAGTGAAAATGTGAAGCCCTTTTTCTGTAGCACCTTCATCATTTGCCCCTTCCTCATAATCAACTCCTTTGAAACAAACCAACAAAAGGGAACAAGATTAAGACAAAATTAAGCAATGTGGTTTGTATGAACTCATCTCCGGACTCAGAATCCCCCATTTCTGTATAGTACTGACCATGACTATATGAGAGCTAACATTATTTCTATACATTGCACAATTTTCTGAAGGACCAAGTAGAAATTTTAGGAACTAAAAATAGCTCCAACAACAACAACAATAACCCATTAATTCTCCAATAATTGGGATATGGATAGGACACAAAGACAATAAATACACAAAGTGACAACTCCCAGAATACCAGATGGATTGTAGACTGACCTAACATTTGATAATGAATGCACAAAGTGGCTGCTCACAGAATACCACGGAAACAGCAGTCTCGTTACGAAATTATGCTCTCAAATCAAAGCCAAAAGATATCAAAGAAGACAAACTTCAAGAATCATTTTGATTTAAATGCACATTAAAATACTTCTCTCATTCAACATCAAGAACATTCACGTGTACCGATAAAATGGCTCCAACAATTTTCAAAAATAAGATATTAAAACCTAGTTTATCTTCCAACAAATTATGCAAAATATCAGTAAAAAAAATCAATCAAAATATGACAAACTCCACATCTCCAACACATAACAATTTCTCATTTCTCAAAAACTAAAGAAGAAAATCGAGCAAGCAAAAAAACTTACTGTTGAGGTCTTTCAAGCGCTTAGAAACTTTGTTGCGGATGTAGCAATAGTAGCTAAAGGCTACAAGCAGAGAAGTAATGGCAACAGAAGCAAAGACTAAGACTATTACCAAAACTCTTCGTTCTTTCTTATGGTACTCAACTTCCTCACTTGCTTCCATGGCTGAATTAAAACAAAGAAAAAAAAATACTGATTTTTAAACAAGAAAATGAGGGATTCTTTTTGTTTTCCCTAAATTTTTTTTTTTTTTTCATTTAAGATTTGAACTTGGAAGTGACAAGCTTTTAGGGTCATTAAACAGTCCTTTTCATTGTCCTTTTGGCTTCAGTATTTGTCTTCTTCCTTCAATTTGTCTTTCAATAATGACTACCTTCTGTCTTTTGGCTCCCATTTCTTAATGTTACTTTCTAAATTCGCAAATTAATTTAATTTTTCTATCCATTTTTGGGAAATCAGCCTGTTTAGTCCCTCAGGAATTTTCGCTCAGCCTGTAAAGTCCCCAATGTTTAATTTCATCCTGTAAAGTCCCCCAGAAATTTTCGGTCAGCCTGTAAAGTCCCTTATCTATTTACTGGTTGCATATAGAGGTTCCACCGCCTCTTCTGCGGCGGAATCAGGGCAACTCCAAATTCATGTCATCCCCGTGCTTAATGAGCGGGGGAATAATGGTCAGTTCAATCTATAAAATTTACAAAATACAAAAAATCTGGGACTAGGTAAGGGACTTTACAAGCTGAACGAAAATTCCTGGTGGACTTTACAGGCTGAAATTAAACATTGGGGACTTTACAAGCTGACCGAAAATTCCTGGGGGACTAAACAGGCTAATTTCTCTCCATTTTTTTATACAAAAGTTGTCACATAGTCTCAGAACAAGGTTTTAGTTCTTTTTTGATGAATAATACATCAACTTTCATTAATATTCAAAGTGTTGACATCAGAAATTGGCAAAATTCCCGAGGAGCTTATATTTTGATTCAAGCTTAACCTTTTACAAGAATGTTCAATGGTAGGAGGGATAGATAGGGGAGGGAGATCTCATATAAAATTATTACATTTAGTCAAGGTTGTGTGCAATAGTATTGCAATTCCTTAGGCTAATTCACATATACTATGTTTCCTTAGATATTCTCTTATTGTAACACCCCAAAAACGAATAATGATCTGACAATACCTCATATTTCAATAGGGCACATAACCAAAGTAGAATAGTAAAGTCCATTATACTATTATTAAAGGAAACATTATTTCCTACATTAATTATCATAATTATACATAATCCAGCGAAAATAAAGTGAGTTGTACTAAGTTATTACATGTCAAAGTTAAGAGTACTAAAAGGAAGTTAATCTATTACAAGATAGATTATGAGTCACTCAAGGTCGTCCCCATCCCACTGCTCCAAATAAGCACATCATCAGGTAACTCATCATCAACAAATAAGAGAAAATAAAGACATGAGGTATAAAGCGCAGTAAACATCAACACCCTTGGGATGAAACATTAAATGAGACTCAAAACACTTTTCTCGATTCCCAAATCAAGTGTGAAAACATGCAAGTTTAGGCCCCTCTACTAGACATATTTCACACATGAAAACCTCACTAAGCAACCTTTAGGAAAACACTAGAAGGAAATAAGATTGCCAAAAACCATCAAAGCCAAACTCCTCAACTCCGGTCGACCGAATGGCCATTAGGAAAACAGAACAACTCACGGCCTAAAGTTCGGTTGACCAACATCACACACCGGTCGACCGACTTTACCTTCGGTCGAGGGGTTCACTAACCTGGTCGACCAACTCACACATTTTCCTCATCCATTTTCTCTTAGTACTTTGAGTCGGACGAAAGATAAGAGCTCTGGTCGACTGAACCGGTCGATCGAGATCTAGTCGCCATTTTTTCAATGCAGTTTTGTGAAGGAAAAGTGCATTTCTTCACAATCCGACTTCCAACCCCAAAAAGACTTATTTTGATGCATATGAACATATAAATGAAAAAGACAAACACATAAACAAATAAGACATGATCCGCACTGGTCAAATCCAACATTTGCACATCGGAATGTGATACAAGCTCCATACTTTCACTTACCCCAATATACGGACATACACAACATTGGATCCTTCGAATACAAGTCATGTTATGACATAAAATTTCACAAGGAATAGCTCAATCGTCTAATCATAACTCTAAATAAATTACTACAACGGCCCCCAACTTTTAAGCCTAGAACGGGAAGCTTTCAATGCAAAGCACGGCTTCAGTTTCTCCCCGAACGAAGGCTCACAGTTTAAGGATTCCTTCGTATTATGTCATTGCCCACCCCTGTGTGACTCTACAAAGACCGTTTATAGTCCTTAACATTTATCCCAGTTAAGAACGGGCCCTCACCAACACTCAATTCACTCATGCCGAGAACTCACGGGTTCAATGACAATCACTCAGTTATGCATATTCAAAAGAATCATGCAATGAGGTCGTTCATAAACAAGAGCTCAACCAGTGACGACTCTATAGAACACATAACATTTTAATACCCCAAAAGCATTAACAAGTAGACTCAAATGATCATGGTTAAATATGACAATTAACATGCACAAACAAGTTCAATAATCAACATACAAGTATGGCAATTCAACACTTCATCCTATGCAGGAAATCAAAACTTTAAAATACTTCCAATAGACAATTTCATAGGTGTAAAGTATACATTTCATGAATTTTGTAACAAAAAATACAAGGGTGAAGAGTCTTACTTGAATCAAAGCAAGCAATTCACAATACAAAAAATTCAGCAAATACACAGCAACTTCAAATGAGAACATCCGTTCGCTGGGAACTCAAAATCTAACATCGTTTCTCCTCACGCGTATCCTTATCAGTTAGCTTCGATTAGAAACAAGAATTACTAAATTCGGAGTCCGATTAATACTTCAATTGGGATTTTTCCCTCAAGCACTCTGTTTTCCAAATTTTCTTTTCTCTCTTTTCTTCCCTTTTCTTTTCTCTAACCTCTCTTATCTTCGAACTTCCAAAATCTCTTGCACCAACCACCCCAATATACACACATTTCCAAAAGGTGTCAAACCACTCCACAAGTTCTCTCTAGTCTACAATTAAGTCCTTTTAGTTAGGTTCATTTAATAAGCCACCCTAAATAATTGTGCATCAAATTAACACCCAATTAAACACTTAACACATAAATTCAATTATGCATATTGTTTTTAAATGTTAAAAAGTTCAGGTTATCACACTTACTTACAAAGTTGAGACTTTGCTCTGCCAACTTTTCGTACTTTGGTTTCCCAGAAAAGCTTGGATAGCGAATAGAGCATCCCCTCAATAATCAGTTTACTGCATTGAACATCCTCACCTATTGCAAAGTAAAAGTTGACTGCTTCGGTTTCAGTCGCAAATGGTGAGTGTTCCATAGATCTGTTGGTCCAAGTCCCTAGAGTTTTCCTCTCATCATTTGCCAAAATGCAAGCAAAAAATATGGGAAGTTTGTTTCCCAGTTTGCATCAAAGTTAATTTTACAAAATCCTTTAGGGGTAAACACCAACTAAATTTACATATTCTAACAGGTAACTTTTTTTCTTTGGACAGCAGCATTCCAGTATGTTCCAACCTAGGTCTCAATCATATTAGTAATTTTCATCCAGTCCGAGATTTTTTTTCATGCATATCAAGATTTCTCATCATTCTCACCATTTCCATCATCACATCTCCAAAGTTGAGGAATTCTTCCTTTTTTTTCTCCTGGGAAATTAAAAAACCATTGTTTAAGTTAAGCAGGTGATTAGAAATCCACTCATATAGGGAACAACTCATAAATGGTTCGATTTTAAAATGCCTTCTCACTTAGTAGAAGATAAGAGAAATAGTTCCCAATGGTGAAGAAGGGTTGCTTAGTGCATAAAAAGATCATTTGTTGGCCTTACCCTTGAAAGTTGCTTAGTGTGGAAAAGACCATGTGTTGGTTTTTCCATTTCGTGTAAAGAACTCTCAAAACAAACTAGTGGAAAGTTTCCAAAATCATAGGTGTGTCCTAAGACAGTGGATGTAGATCTTTGTGATTGAACCACTCAAAATAATTATGTTTGATCTTCTAACTTTAACTCTTTACTTTCAAGTTCTTATATTCATCAATTTACTTATTTGCTATTGTTGTTTTCTTGCAAACCCACAATATTCTACTCAAATTGGAAACAAGAAACTCAAGGCAAGAGCACCTATCGTTAATGTAAATTAGAGTGAACAACCAAGGTATCGTATTCCCGAAGAAGGGTAAGTACTAGTAGTGACTTTTATTTTATTGTTTAGTACTAAAAAGTTAAGAAGGTTTGTTACTTAACTAAATTAATCTACTAATAAGCTAAAACTAAGATTTAGAGTGTTTAGAGAGAAAATTCAATTAGGAGAGTGAACACTTGAACGGGTATCCCCTAGATGTACTTATGTGTTTAGGGAGGGGTATTGTGAATTAGAAACCTTAGGTGAACCTAAAAAGGGATTTCCAAATAAACTTCACTCATCTCTCAATTTGTGAAGTTACTACTCTAGGATTAATCAAGTCAGTATCTCTACTTACTCAATTTTACCCCAAGAGTGCATTAAACCCAAAATCCCTAATTTTACAAACTCAAATTATGAGGAATTGCTTAAGCCCATCTCTAGGTCAAAATTAATTCCCATTAAATGTGAGTGTTCTAGTCAAGTAAATCAATTTCTCAATTAATTAAATGACCAACAAGATAGAAAAAGATAATTCACAATAATTTCACTAATTAACTTCAATTCACAAAATCCCCCAATTGTCAACACATAAATAACATACTAGGGTTCAACCCATTCAAGTATTATACAAATTTAGCTATCCATAATCATGAAGGAAAATAATAAATTAAAAGAGAGAGAGGAAGAAATTCTTATTGCTAAGTAATCTTCTTCAATCTTCTCTTCTTCGAAATCCTCTTTCTTCCTTCAAGAAAAATCAAGTTTTGAGCCACACCTCAATTTCTTGCCAAGAATCTTCAATGAAACTTCAAGCTTTTCTTTTAAATCTACCTCTAGAATTTTGGACTTGTTTTCTCTCTCAAAACTCTCTTAAAACCCTAGGATAATAATGTGTCTCTTAGTATCATATGGGCACAAGACAAAATGGAAGGTGTAGATATTTTTAGCACTTTTTTCTATTTGCATAAAAGACCCCTGAAGTTTTAGGTCTTTTACATTCCAGTCCATGTACTTTCGGTCTTCTAAAGTTTGGTCCACAAAGTTGGTGACTTTCATCTATATGAACTTGTTTTGTGTAAGAGCAACTTGCTTACCTTAAGTTAGAATGCTTGCTTGTTATATCTTACCTTGGCTTGGCCATAAGACGTGCATTTAGTGATCTTACAAGCTTTATACACCTTACTTAGTGCTAGTCTTGTGACTTGTGTTGTTTCTTCTTACAAGTTTTGCATATAGAACTCTTGACTTAGTGATCATTGTGTATCAATGTGTAGGTTATGGATTCCTTATAACTCCTCTACAATGGAGAGTAACGTATCCATAATGTTGTAGAGGTATTGGAATATGGATTCTAACTTAATATTTTATATTTCTTAACACTCTCTCATTAAAGTCCTTACCATATAGAATACGTCTTGTTAAAATCTTACTAGGGTAAAAAAAACAGTGGAAAAGAAAAACTTCTCTAGTCAAGAAGAAATAGTACATCCTTCTTTATATTTTACTCCCTCTATTGACTAGATCTTTTACGATCCTCGTACTGGAGCATATCAATCTTTTAAATCAACTTCTAAAAAGTTAAGTCGGTAACGTCTTAGTAAACAAATATGCCAGATTATTACACAACTGAATTTGTCGCACTTCTATTTCACATTTATTTTTAAGTTCATAAGTAAAGAAGAATTTAGGTGAAATGTGTTTTGTCATATCTCCAATGATATATCCTTCACTCAATGAGTTATACAAGTTGCAATCCTCATATAATATTGTAGGGATTTTTATCTCAAAAGATAAATTACAATCCTCTCGAATCAATTACCTTAACTGTGCACATTCTCGACTTGCTTCGTGAATAGTTATTAATTCAACATTATTTAAGATATGGATATTATAGACTGGACTGTATAGCACTATGATATAGCAGTCTCAACACAAGTAAATAAATAACCAGTCTGAGAACGTGTTTTATGAGCATAATATAAATAACCTACATTTACATATCTAACCAATGCTAGTTTTGATTCCTTAGAATACAATAATACGAGATCAATTGTCCCTTGGAGATGTTGAAGGAAAATTTTGTTAGATAATACAAATTATAGTACTCGTAATGACAAATAAAAATTGAGAAATCATAAAGATAAAACTGAGGCTTGTGTTGGACATGGTTTCCTTAAAACAGATTCATCTTTTCCTAGATTAGTGATGCGGTTTGAAAAGCGTATGTCTCTCAAAATACAACGGAAACGCAGAGTATGATTTGCACTAAACAACTCCACACCGATGAACTAGAACTTGGACTGTTGATGAAAACCAGAAGATACAAAGAATGCAGATTTTCGGAGTGTTTGTTTAGTGCACATAATCATTGAAAAAAGCCTCTATTTATGAGCTGGCTTGGGAGAGGAGTTATATATTTCGAATTTAAACAAAATAAATTCGGTTGTTACAAACCATTTATGTAACTCCTTACTTCAATTCAACTGTTACTAATGCAAAATTCATTGCATAATGAATTCAATTGTTACAGAACATTTTGTGTAACTCTCTTATTGGAAAAAACAAATTGAACCATTAGCAAAAACTTATAAAAATAACATCCCTTACCTGTAGCAATAGCCAAGAGAGTTCTAATGGATGTCAGCTTACCTACTAGGGAGAAAGTATTTAGATAATCCACCACAGGTTGTTGCGTATATCCTTTAGCAACCAACCTAACATTATACATTTCAATAGTTACATTTGATTGAAGTTTAACCTTGTAAACTAATTTCTTACATATAGTTATTTTCCCCTGAAGTAAACATGTCATAATCCAAGTATGATTAGCTTTTAAAGCTTCCAGTTCTTCCTGCATACATCCCTCCATGGCTGATGTTTAACAGCCTTTAAGAAAGAATTCGGTTCCTGTATAACACTAAGAGAAAATAAAAAAAGATAATGTGTTATGGTGTAACTTCATATGACGTGATTAAAATAGTGATGAGTTGTTAGTTTAAAAGCATTACATTAAAAATCCTTTACATAAGTGAGGGGTAGCTTTATGTCTGACATGTCTCTGAGAAGTGAATTCAGAATTAGAAACAGAAGTAGAGGGATAAGAAGACTCTCGTTGAATAAGAGAAGATGAAGTTGAAGGCATAGGCATAAGCATAAGCATAGGAATGAAACAGAAGATGAAAAAGAAAAATAATCAACATAGGAAAAAAAATCACCAGAAGATGTTGCATTTTCTTGAACGGTAGGAAAGGAATCAATTGCATTAGTGGAAACAAAAGGGAAAATATGTTCGAGGAAAATAACATGTTTAGAAACAAAAGGCTGAAAAGTGCCAAAATTTAGTAAAATGTAACCTTTAGAAGTAGACGATTGTCCCAGAATATATACACTTCTTTTCTCAAGGATTAAACTTTCTCGTGCCATTCTCTATTATACATGCATATCTTAAATTGCCAAAGACTTTAAGGTTCTCATTACTAGGGACTTGTGAACACAACCTCTCATAGAGGGACTAATTTTGTAAAATATGAGATGAAGTCAAATTGATCAGGTAAGCAACATGCTTTATATAAAAACAAAAACGCTATAAGAGAAGGGCACATTGTAATGAAACCTTAAGGATCTAGCAACATATAGGACATGTTGATGCTTCCTTCAACAAGACTATTTTGTTCAAGGGGTATATACACAAGATGTTTGATGATGTATACCCTTTGCAATGTAAAATTGTGACATAATAAAATCTGACCCCATTATCAGTTTTGATGTTTTAAATTTTATCAAAGAACTGAGTTTCAATAAAAATGTAAAAGCAAGAGACAATATATTTGCACCTCATATTTAGATTTCATTAGAAATATCTAAGTAAACCTTGTAAAGTCATCAACAATATTGAGGAACAATCTATGCACATATATACTAGGTTCATTATAAGGACACCGTACATCCTTATGAACAAAATTAAAAGCTTTCTTAACGACATAAGTTCTAAGTTTAAATGGCAGCTTGTGTTATTTAGCTAAAAGACAAACAATGCATTTTTTTTTTTTAATGTTTACAAGTTATAATGGGAATATTTTTGATGAGAAGTAACCTAGGAAAAAAAGATGTCTTGGTCTATAATGTCAAATGAAATCATCGACTTCTGAATTGTATTGGGATGGGGAATCAATTGAGATAGCTGTATGATTATTAGAATTAGAAGAAACAACATATGAAACATGATTAGATAGAAAAGCTAAATCATAAAGAAGTAAGAATTACAGGTCTTACCAGGCTTTAGCTATTATAATTCTCTGAAAGATTGGCGAGTCTTGTACAATACAATGATCATGATGGTTTATCACACAATAGTTATTTTGTAAAGTGAGCTTAGAAGTAGACACCGCATTTAGACTGAAATTAGGCGCATATAGAACATCTATCAGAATCAGATTAGTAGTAAGTTGTATAGTGTCTTTAAGAGTAACAAGAGCAGACATAGTATTAGGCAATTTAATGAAAAGTTTATAAATTGGATGTGACTCAAAAAATTATTATAAGTACAGACCGCTTGATCTGTTGCACCTGAGTCAATGATCCATGTATGAGTCGTAGAGTTAAGTGATATACTTGTTGGAGCATTGAAACCTCCATGATTTGCGGTTGCAACTAAAGGAAAATGGTTAACAGTTTTAAAGGGGATGTTGCTTCCAATAGACCCCCCCCCTCCCCCCTTCCACCTTTAACTTGGAAAGAATTATATCCAGCAGATTGTGAAGGAGTTGTCCAAGATTCTGCAGATCTGCCTTTATTTCTATTTTCACCAAAGTCGGGTGTATAACCAATTTTTTTGTAACACCTATCTACAATGTCTCAAACCTCCACAATAAATACAAACAAGTGGATTTCTTCCACCAAAAGTACCACCACATCTACTAGGATTATTATAGTTACTTCTCACAACATTTAGTGAATGATCATTACAAATCATTAAACGGTTATTCTCATAATCATAAAACGAACCAGCATTATCAGAATTACAACGAGATTTACTCCTCGCATTCATTAATATAGTTTTTCTTTAACATTTTATATTTTATTTATTGGAGGATAAGATTTGAGAACAGGATACTGTATTAAGAATAACAAAGAATAAAAGGAGTCAAAGAAACGATAAATATTGCAGTATTGGGATGGACTTTAAATCGGCTACTCTCTTCTTTTTTTCATGTTTTTCGTACAAAAGCATTTCTCAATAAATGATTATTACCAATGAGGGGATGTAGCTCAGATGGTAGAGCGCTCGCTTAGCATGCGAGAGGTACGGGGATCGATACCCCGCATCTCCACTTATCCTCCAGTTATGTATTTTCTGCACATTTTGTTTATAAGCAAACTTATCCTCTTTTCTCTCTCTTCTCTCTCACCCTCTGCGTTTTCTACAAACTTATCCTCTCTTCTCTCTCCTTTCTGCGTTTTCTACTGCTCTGCTTTTTCCCTTTGTTTCTGGTCAGATTTAGCCATTGGCTCCGGCCAATGGTCGAATCTTGGTCCTTTTGTTTAGGTTTTATACCTCTATTTTGTACCACGAATCATATGAAACTTTTTTCAAAGTATTTTTCTTCAAGATTCAAGACATAGAGGTTAGATCTGTCTCAGATCTTCACAGATCTAGACTTGTTTTCTATCTTTCTAGGAGGATTCGCTCAACCCGAACTTGATCTGGGTCTTTTATCAACTTTCTACATCTTCCCGAGTCAATTTGTAGGACGGTTGATACGCCAATGGTCCTATAAATTGTCGATCCCTACGGAAGATGTTGAAAGTGATATTCCACTGTCTCTGTGGTTCAAGGATTGCGATGAAGATGTTGCGAAGAAGAAGATTATGTTTTTGTTTAGTTTGCTAGTTTTATTAGTAGTATTTCCTAACCATCCAAGTTTTCTGGGTGTGTTTTTTTGTCTATTATCATGGTTTTCTAAATCATTGTATAACTTTTATTTTCTTGTATTTTTAGATTTTCCTTTGATTGTAATGGCTTCGGCTATTTTGTGATTAATGAAAATTTTCTTATTCAGCAAAAAAAAAAACCATTAAGATACGGCAAAAAATCGTTTGGGGACATAATGTTTTTTTATGACAATCCTTAAGAAATTTACCTCCATATAGTAATAACATTATTTAACTATGTTACATTAAACTTAAGATGATATAAAATACTTATCTAAGATTGTTTATGACAATGACTTCATTTTTTGGTTAATACCGCATCCTTTAACTTTCGAATTCGTACTAACTCGTCAACACAATCACCTTCTTGTTGAATCCAAAATATTTCTAGTTTGTCAAACATTTTTGAAGCTTCTTGACAAGAGACGTTTTCTATTTCTACATTGTTTTTTTTATATTTCATAGATATTGTATGTACATGAATGCATCTTCTAAATATAATATACACAATGTATTTTTTTGGTTATTTGGAATCATACATGGCTGCTGAATTTGAAAGTTGTTATTGAATCATACATGGCCAAGAACAACAATAACAACAAGAAATCGGAGAAAGAATATGAAAGTTGTTACTGCTTGTATGAACAACCTCGAGTCATGAATTTCTCAGTTTTGCTTCAGATTTTGGAGCAATCCCCACAATCCTTGATTGTAGAAAGCATGTTGTCCAAAGACTGCATAAACTTTGGCCCACCTGATAGGACTAAAGGATTTGAGTGGAAACTAAAAAACAAAAAATTGAACATATTAATTTTACCAATAGAAAAATACATTACAAGGAGAGAATGTTGATTTTCTTTTAGAATATAATTTTTTTAATTAAAAAATTAAAAAATATCAATTTAATATTAGTGAAAATATGGAATGAAATATCAAACTGGGATAGAAGATTCCAGTCTTAAAGATTAATATCATTAATATGTCCAGATATAAACATGTTGGGATAGAGGATGAAACCCAAAAATGAATTTTAGCACAATTTAAATGAAAACGAATATAAATAACAAAGCTTCGATGAATAACATTATGAATTTGTTAAAGTAAACATGTAAGGTTCGTTATATTTCTATATAAGGCGATCACTTATTTGTACTATAAATTCGTTAAAGTAAACATGTAAGATTCGTTATAGTTCTATATAAGGCGATCACTTATTAGTACTACAAATTTATTACAGTAAACATGTAAGTTTCATTATAGTTATATATATAAGGCGATCACTTATTAGTACTATGAATTGTTAAAGTAAACATGTAAGGTTCGTTACAATTTTATATTAGGCGTTCACTTATTAGTAATATGAATTTGTTAAAGTAAACATGTAAGGTTCGTTATAGTTCTATATATATAAGGTGATCACTTATTAGTACTATGACTTGTTAAAGTAAACATGTAAGGTTCGTTATAGTTCTAGCGATCACTTATTAGTACTATGAAAGGTTCGTTATAGTTCTAGCGATCACTTGTTATTACTATAAATTGTTAAAATAAACATGTAAGTTTCATTATAATTCTATATAAGGAGAACTATTATTGTATGACTCATTGTTATAGTAATTAAATTACTTGTAGCTATTACAATGAATTCATTTAGGGTTCAATTATAAATTTCCTAAAATTAATTTCGAACTTTTTGGGTCAATTTGTAAATTTAAAAACATTAAATGGAAACTTGTGGATCAACTTATAAATTTAAAAGATACTATGCGGACTTCTTTTATAAACTTTTTTAACTTTTGAGTCTTAATAGTAATATACTTTATGTACTTTAGGGCTGCAAATACAGTTTATTTAGGGACTTGGGGTTGCAAATTTACTACAATTATATATGTCACGTCATCGATCCCGAAATACCCTACAGAAATTTTGGACCTTTGATGACATATTCATTTAACGGCCAACATTCCTTCACAGTCATAAAAAATTTCCAACTTGGAATGACAATGACGCATGCTTTTGTCTTCATTTGCTTAGGTGGACTGCATTTACTCTACAGGGGAAGTGGGGCTACAAAAAGTCAAAAGAAATACTGACTGATGGGATAACTTGGAGTGACAAAAAAATAATTTCATATTGAAAAGGCACTTCAGGGGCATTATTGTCCCGTTGACCCATTTTGACCCAATTTAACCGATTTTTAGCCAATTGGGCTTAGCCGAAAATCATTTTCATTCTTATATATCTTTTAAATTCATATTTTTAAAATATGAAGGGACATATTTCCAAGTGCGTACAATGTATATCATTATTTTTTGAAATTATAATTTTTATATGTAAGCCTCTATTTAAAAATAACCTCTCTATAGTAATATTTTTCTCCGGTACCGAGAGTATTACTGTATAGAGGTTTTACTGTAAATAAGTTTCCGCTCTTTCCTCAATCCTCTTCTTTCTTTCGTGTTCCCATTTCAGTTCTTAAAAAAATACAAAGCTTGTTAATTAAGTAAATTTGTTCTATGATGAATAAATAGTCAATTTGGTCATCAACAAAATTTTGTCTAGCCACTTTTATCAAAAATCACTTATTTTTTAACTTTTTTATCATCAAAACTTTTACGGACTGCCATTTTTGTCAT
Organism: Vinca minor; assembly: GCA_026122235.1. Lineage (NCBI taxonomy): Eukaryota > Viridiplantae > Streptophyta > Magnoliopsida > Gentianales > Apocynaceae > Vinca > Vinca minor. The sequence goes on from JAOCZM010000121.1 coordinate 576,372, forward strand.
TCCATCAAATAATTGTGTTAAAATCGTCTAAACTAGTGACGTGTCCAAACGGCTGTGTACCTTTCTCTCTCATTTGAGGGTAAAAATGAAAGAAAAAAAACTTTACCACCACCATCTTCATCTTCATCATCACCGCTATCACCATTAATATCTACGATAGATCCAAGATATGAGACCCACAAAGCAGCCCTTTTAAAAAAAAACATTATAGAAAAATCTTCCACATACTTGCAAACTTCACAATTAGATCAATCTAATAAGTTACAAAATCTGAAAATTTCCCAATTTTAAAAATCTAAACACATGTAAACAATATTCCCAAACCTCCCCCCAATAAGTGCAAACTAGTGGTTTTCTTTCACCAAAAGTACCACCACCTCTACTAGGATGGTTATGGTTACTTCTCACAACACTAGGTGAATGATCATTACTAATCTTTAAACTGTTATTCTCATAATTATAAAATGAATCACCATTATCAGTATTACAATGAGATTGACTCCTCACATTCATTATCTGCATAGACACTTGATTAGTTTTATAATTCAATTGATCTTCATGTTGCTTAGTCAAACCAAAATCCTCATCAATTTCAAGCATAGGTTTTGTCATCAATACATGTGACTTAATCTCAGCAAATTGTTCATTCAAGCCCTTCAAAAACCTAATTACATAATCTGACTCAGAATACTATTACATATCAGTTAATCCACCACAAGTACAATTTATCAATGGTCTTAGTAGCGCGGGGCGAAATTTCTTGATCCACGGCGGGTCACTGGGTAGGGCGGAGCGATAGGTCACCTGCGGGGGCGGAGTTGGGTATTGAGATACCCGCCGCGATCTACCCCATTGTCTTCCTTATGAACATTGTTATTATTTGTTGAAAAATATATTTGGGCCTAACTCAATCCCTCGCGCCATATATATTGCAAATATAAACACAAACTAGTCGATGTAGGATTTTTAACATACCCCTCACACCCAGGACTGGACATCTGAAACGTGAACATAAATGGGGCCCAACATCGGACTAGATGACTCTGATACCAATTTGAAAATGAATTTGGGTTTAACTCAATCCCTCAAAAGGTACCTCGAGAAGGGAGAATTACGAACAAACTTGCTAACTAACTAGTTGATGTGGGATTCTCAACATTATCATCTACGAAATCATCACCACTCTTCAAGATTAAAGGTCTTTCGATTCCAAGATTTATATAATGGGCAAAATTTTCTAATAGACCTTTCGATTTTTTTATTTTTTTTTTAGGGGAAGGGTGGGAAGGGTGACAAGATGCATATTTTAGCTTTTTAGATCCACAATTGACGACAACAGCTCAGCTCAAATCCTTAAGATAAAACTTAAGTTATCGTATTAAAAATTGGCTATATATTTGTCAATAATACTAACAATAAAATAATATTGCGTTGAGACATTGGGTCAGGTAGGGGTGTTCAAGAAAAATCGAAATCGATCAATCCAAACCGAATTTTCGATTTGAGCGGTGCATTGGACTGGTTTCGGTTTGAGCTAAATTAAAATCGAATTTTTGGTTTGGTTTAAAAAGAAATTATAAACCAAACCGAATATATAATATATAATATAATATATATTAAAGGACTTTTTTGTAATAAAATATATTTTTCCTTAAAATGATTTGTAGTATAATTGCTAACTTTTGTATCTCATTCTAGAATTTTCAAGTGCAAGTTCTTCAAGTGTTAAACCAAGAGATTAAAAAGTCATCATTTGGTATGCGATTTTAGATTTACCAAAAGATTTTATTGTATTTCACTATTTTGAACTAATAATTATGTAATTTTTGTGTTTTTCTTTTTTCTTGTAGGATGATTTTGAAGTAATTTGTTTGAAGTGAAAGGATCAAAACCAAGAATTTATATTTTATTATTTTGTTTTCTTTATTGTGTTTACCTTGAGAAAATAATAGGCATATTTTTTTTAAAATATTTTTAGCAACTAACTAATTAAATAAAGTTTTTTTAAACTTTATAATCAATATTTTTGTGTCTCGCAAAACCGAGCAACCAAACCAATCCAAACCAAACCAAACCGAATGCACCGGTTTGAGATTTTAAATGGTTTGGATTGGTTTCAAAATTTCCAAACCGAATATTTCGGTTTGGTTTGAAAAATGTATAAAACCGAACCAAACCGAACCATGAACACCCCTAGGGTCAGGGACGAAATCAGGAATTTAGCGTGGGGAGCAAAAATTGTAACAGTACGTCGAATTGCATATAAAAACTGCAAAAAAAAATGTTGGGGCGAATATGATCAAATATTTCGAACTACATATAAAATTTACTATACATAATAGTATTTTTAGAAATTTCGGGGACAATTACCACCCCGCCCCTGTCTTCGTCCCTGCCTTGGGCAAAATCCAACAACATGCACCGTCAGTCAGCAAAGGCCATCAATGATGATCAAATGATTTACGTTGCTAAACATACCCTAGCTAGGATGAAGGAGGAAAATTTTGTTATGAACATTATCCATATTCCCATATATAGTCTTTGTAGTCCAAAATACTTCAGAATAAACGACAATTTCTATGAATTATTAATTCTCTCTCATTATCCTGATTATCCTGTAATGATATGAAAAATTATGAATCACAGGTTTCATTCGACCATGTTCGTGACAGAATTATCCAACAAAGAAAGGAGGTAGTGCCCACTGCCCACCCCCAAGATTTTTAAAACTCTTTTATTTCCTATAAAATTCATTTATTTTATTGATAAAATTTACTTCTTATCCTCCAAAAATTAAGTAAAAATTCTTCTCGATCCCCCAAAATAAACTCTCTAGCTTCATCCCCCGTAAATCAATTGCTTTTACATTCCGATGGCTTCTATGATCAATTGCACCAGTTTTGATTTATCCTACCAAGTTGTCGAACATTTTGTACTCTACAATTTTGTATATGATTAACCTGTGTTTATGGTACGAACAAATACGAGTAGGAGCGAAACTAAAAATTCTTTTAGAAGGGCCAAAATGTTTGTCTAGTGTTCTTTTAAAACGTTGAATGCGAAAAACAATTCTTATTGAGAATGTGTCATTTTTCAAAATGTTGAAGGGACAGTCGACCCTTCCCACCCCTGGTTCTATACGATGCACTTCACAAATTTGTTTTTGGAATTAGTCAAAGGGTCTATCCAATTCTGCTTCTATGTTCGTTTTGAAAACTAGAGAAAATTCTAATGTTTATATCCCATCCAAGTGTCTTGTTTGGGCCCATTTTTTAATTTAGATCGTCGGACAAACAATCTACTAACTAAATCCATAAACATATAGTTGAAAAAAAGTCACATAAGATTATATTCAAAATGTTTTCAAGAACGGCTAGTGTAATTAGCTTATCATTTCTGACATCAAAAAATAGGCCTCAAATATCACATTCCCCTGCCTAGTAATTAACCAAAAGATCTACTTATCGTATTTTCTTTTTCTTTTATAAATAGATCTACTTATCTGATAATGGAAAATATTTATTTTTATAAAAAAAAATTTACTCAAAATGGATCTTTGTATTAATATGCAAAGGGTAATTTACAAGGTCCACACAGGAACCATATTGTTATAAATAGTTGCATTCATAAAACACCGAACTCTAGAGATAACCACACTAACTTTTGCGTGTACTGGTAGGTAAACATACCCAGGATCGTAAAGCGTTTGATTATGCCAACGCCATAGACTATTACAAGCTTCACAAAAAATGAGTTTCCAATCTAAGGAACCGAAGGACTGTCTCCACCCACCTACCAGACCCATGTCAAACCCTCGAACTACATCTGCCTCATCAAAAAACGGACGACGTTGATACGGCCTAAAGATCGACCGCCAAAATGACGCCGCTGAAGAACAGTCTCGGAGGACATGGAGAGTAGACTCAATATTAGCACCACAAATCTCACAACTAACATTTTCCCTTATACCCCATGAATGTAGCGACTCGTTCGTCTTAAGCCATCCCAACTTGGCCTGCCAAAGCATAAGAGAACTTCTAACTGGCCCTCTAAATTTCCACAAATAGTCTCAAGCGATTTTTTCGTGAGGATTAGATGGCTTGATCACATTATACGCAATACTAGTAGAGAACACACTTGAGGGCGAAAATTTCTAAAAGACCGCATCTGTAGTGTCCTGTTCCAAGATTACAAGATTAAGAAGTCTAATGCAGGAAGAGAAGAGGAACTGAGACAGGTAGTCCATATCCCAACCCCCACCATGTAACCAGTAGTCGGAGACAGCTGCCTTTTGTCCCTCCTCCGGTAGAGGAAAAACTATCTCATCTTTCAGAGTCATGCCCACCAACCATTCATCCTGCCAGAAACGCACCCTTCTACCATTTCTAACCGACCACCTCAAACCATTCTTCAAAATTTTAAACCCTTCACACAAAGACTTCCACACATGTGACGGAGACTTTGACACTTTACCCTCAATAGCATCCACTTTACTACCGTACTTAGCAACAATCACTCGAACCCAAAGAGCATTCTCTGAACGAAGAATGCGCCAAGCCTGGTTAGATAGAGCTGCTAGGTTCAGATCCTTCATTCTTCTAAAACCGAGACCACCTTCATCATTTCTACCGCAGATCTTTCCCAAGATACAGTATGTAGCTTTCTTTGAGCATCTTCCTCGCACCAAAAGAACTTCGTCATAACCCTCTCCATTTGTTCCAATGTTCCTTAAGGCAGCTTCGTAGTTTGCATAGCATAGGAAGCTAATGTCGAAGAAACAGTTTGAATCAACAATGCTCTATACCCCGTAGACATGGTCCTTTTTTTCCAACCACTAAGCCGTCTCCTTAACTTATCAACGAGAAAACCATATGTAGGGATGCCCACTCTCCCATGATTCAAAGGCATTCCCAGGTAGATGCCTAAATCTTGTGCCAACGGAATACTAAAATTAGCAGACAAGACTGGTCCTCTACCTTGATCCATGCCTCTTGAGACAAATAACTTTGATTTCCCCATATTAATATTTTGTCCCGACTGTCTACAAAAGGATGTTAGTGCATCCACCATCACGGTTGCTTGATGATCTGTAGCAACACCAAATAATAACAGATCATCGACGAACAACAGATGAGACACCGATGATCCTCCTCTCGATAACTGGATACCCTTCCAACAACCCTTCTCAACCTCCTTCGTGATTTTCTAAGCCAAAACTTCCATACAAAGGACAAACAAATAAGGAGAGAGCGGATCACCTTGTCGAATACCTCTAGATGGGCTAAAAGAATCCAATTTATCTCCATTCCACAAGATTGAAAGAGAGGTAGACCGGATGCAAGTCATAATAAGCGTGGTAAGATGTAAGCCAAAACCCACTTTCAAGAGAACTTGTTCCAGAAAACCCCACTCAATGCGGTCATATGCCTTCTCAAGATCAATTTTAACTACCATATAACCTCGCTTGCCACCTTTGTTCCGCATAGAATGAACAATCTCTTGTGATAAAAAGATGTTATCTGCCGCCTGCCTGCCAGGAATAAAACTACTTTGATTCTCACTAGTTAACCGTGGCACAAGTATTTTCAGTCGGTTTACCACCACTTTAGTAACAACCTTCATTGGGACATTACACAATGCAATATGTCGGAACTGCGAAACATACTCAGGCAAGTCAACCTTAGGAATTAAATAAATCAAAGTAGCATTCAAATTAGCAGGAAATACCCCTTCAATGAAAATTCGTTGAATAAACGTTGCAAGAGAGGGCCCTACAATATCCCAATACTTATGATAAAACGAAGGTAGGATACCATCTTGTCCCGGGGCTTTATGCAGCCCCATTTGATAGACAGTATCCTTAACCTCCAAAGGGTGGACCTCCTAGTTTAAAGAATGCAATTCTGCTGAGGAGAGAGCAGGGAAGCTCCGTGTACCAGGCTCACACCGATCACACGGCTCCGAGGTATAAAGTTTCAAAAAAAAATCCCGAACCATGCCTTTAAGTCGACTAGTATCCAACAGTGTTGTCAATTGTGGCGGGACAGCGGCCCATAGCGGGATAGCGGAGCGGCCTTTGGCCGCTATGAATCTTGAATAGCATTGCGGATTTTGGGTGCGGACCATTGCGGCCGCTATTGAGGCTCAAATAGCGGAAATAGCGGCGCTATTTGGATCATCATTGAAAACAGTGGCGGAGCCAGGATTTGAATTTAGGGGGGGCCGAACTAAAATTTGCTTACGGCGTAAAATGATATATTTGAGGTAGAATTATATATTTTATTAGAAAATTTTAATTTAAACGACACTTATATTCGAAAAGAAAAATAAACTAATTTTTAAAAAAAATGACAAAAAAAATTATAAAATGAAGAAAAACTGACTATTTTTGCATAGACTATTGTCACGAATTATACTTCAAAATACGTAGACCAACCTTATTCCTTTGGTCCCAGGAGTAAGAAAATCAAGAATTAAAATACGGTAACGAATACATATACAAAGTCTTAGGTCAGTGGAACACAGACGGCGGTCCCCGCTAGCCCGTTAGCGGGCGGGGGTCCGCCCCCGGAAGAAAAATCTGATTCTTCGTCAACTCATCAAATGAGTATTCTACCCCGATTTTTTTAAGATTTGATTGAAGTTTTTGAAGTCATTAATATCATCACAATTACAAACTGTTTGGTGCAAAAATTGGATGAATTTAATGACACGAAAAAGATTTAAGTCTTAGGGTTTAATTAAATTAGAGAATTTATCATCAATATCATCATCAAAAATCAATCTGAAACGCAGAAATCACTCAAAAAATTGGGCCTTCACTCAAGTATATAAAAAAATTAAAAATTCTTGGGGGGGCCATTTAAAAAAAATAGCTCTATTATTCTAAACCGTTAAATATATATACCTAGTATATAAAAAAAATTGAAAATTCTTGGGGGGGCCAGGGCCCCCCCTTGCCCCTTGTAAGCTCCGCCACTGATTGAAAAGTCTTTTTTTCCCATTAAAATAAAATAAAATAGGGGCAAAATGATAATAACAACCTTAAAACCCCCTAAACCTAAACTACAGCATCTTAAAGCAAATAAAAACCTTCTGCTCCTTTTTCTTCTCATCTATTCAACGCAGTAACAAAAAAAAAACTTATGCTTTTCTTCTTCTCATGTATTCTCAAATATATATTTTTAATTATTTGCATAGAATTCCAAATAGCGCCGCTCCCGCTACCCCGCTATAGCGTTTTCGGGGTCGGCCGCTCCGCGCCGCTATCTGGGATTGATAACACTAGTATCCAAACACCATTCCCCATTCATATCCTTAAAAGCATCCTGATTTGGGCTCGGTTCTTTTTAATTATAGCGGAAGTATGAAAAAATCTCGTGTTTCTTTCCCCTTAAGGAGTAATTATCAATAAATGCATAAATTGACCTCCGACAATTCAAAAACAAACTCAAATTGACTGTATCATAAATTCAGTCATCTTGTGAATTCATTCCTTTATGATATATGACAGTTCAGTCCAAAGTCGAATTTTCCAAGCATATTACAACCGAAACTCAGAGTAAAAGAGGGGGGGAATTGATGTCAAAATGTCTATGTAGAACTACAAAAAAAAAGGCGATGAATTCATCTAAATTGAACCTCTAAACCTGTAGCCGCAATCTGTTGTAACGATCGACAGCCAATGAGAGTGATTGCACGGTCACAGGAAAAGAAGGACCCATCTGAATTTAGCACCGAACCAATCAACATATTAGAACGGAGAACAGTTTAAGCTAATTGTTGCAGTAAAAAGATGAGTGCGTGTAAAAATGCAAGGAACATTTGGGTAAAAGCTAGTATTACAGACGAGAGATAAAAACAGTTCGCAGAAAGAAGTAACTAATACGCGCTGCTAATGGGGGGAAAGAAAATGAAAACTAATAAAGGCTTATGGCATTTTCTACTTTCCTAACTTGCTTTAGATTTTCTGTGCTGAAATAAATTGATAATGGAATGAGAGTAACTTAAAGGATGAAATTAAGAGCTTACCGAGCTGCATACGTGAAAAGTACTAACGTACCCAGCATATTTGGAACCTGCAAGAAGTGAAAAGATTATTCATCAATAAAATAAAACCGCAGTATCTTCTAATAAAATAAAATAAAGACCGAGTCACATACTATAACTAAGTAGTAAAATCTCGAGTGCAATCCAGCAATTGATGTTCAGCATTCCCCCTCCCTCTCTCTCCCGCTTTCCTCTGACAACCCAATAGCACCCTTCTTTCTTCTCTATTACTCCCTCCATTCCTAAATATAAGACTCTTTAGACAATTTGAGAAAATTAAGGAAGTTGTCATTTTCACCTAAATTTCCAATATTATCCCCAACCCTCCCTCTCTCTCACTAATACATCATAAAGAAAAGAAAAGAAAATGTTGAGGGTATAATTGAAATAAATTGTTGACAACTAATAAAAGAACCTTAAACGACAATTAATTTGGATACCTAGATATCTCCTAAACGACAATTAATAGGGAATGGAGGGAGTACTAGTTTTAAAAGGAGATTCAAGGGGGCCTGAATTATTAGCCTATTTCATTTGAAAGTTACTAGTGGAGTTTTTTAATTTGAAGTTATGCTTAATCCGAGAATCTAGAAAACACTATCACATACAGAATAAATTGGTGACATTATGTTGGAAATACACAACCGCTTTCGTACTCATAATAACATCACGGGCGAAACACGAGAGGACGACTCGGTGAAAATATCCATCAATCTAATTGATAAAAATAGCAGTCAGCCTTCATTTTGTCATGACTCAAGAGTTTCATGCTTTAGAAAATGAATTATTCTTGGTAACAAGCTGCCGATCGCTTTCTATTCCAGCATAAGCCCTTCAGCCTACAAAAAGTCATACTGACAAACAGCAACAAAAAAAAAGAAAAAAAAATACATACTATCTTCTTATTCTTCTTTTTTTCATTTGAACTTTATGGACTCTACAGTGGGATATCAATGCAAGACCTCTGAAACCCTCTAGACAATCTTTACTAGCAAATCAGAAAGAGTGGGATTAAAATTTACTCGTATGTTGTCGTATATTAACTATTTATCAGAATTACCTTTTAATACTAAAATACATGTTCAAACCATTTGATCAAGCCGGTGGATTCAAAATGCAAATACATCACGGATACCACTTACTTTTTTTTAATCCCGCAGGTTTAGCAACCAGTAGTGCATTCATAAAGGCGCCAATATTTTCTCGCAAAGCGTCTTCTGAATAATTCACCTGCAAAAGATTGTTTCATTGAACATATATTATACCATATATGATATGATCAAATCAGTCTCTAATACTCCGTAATTACCTCCCCCACCCAGGGAAAAAAAAGATGAGGAAAATTTTGAAGATCCATACCTTCCCGAGTGGTACATGCACAATTGCGGTTTTGTCTTTCTGGAAAAAAACAGTTTGACTCACTGCTGCTTTAACAGCCCTTCCGATATCATTGGTCACAGTCCCATTCTGCATATATTAGTTAAACATAATTAATCCCACCGTAAAATCTAGAACGGTTCATGAAAACTAAACTCATCCATTAAAACTAATTAATCAAGTAACATAGCCAGTCATGAAAAATTACCTCAGGGTTGGGCATCAGCCCTCGCTTTAAACGTTTAGCGATCTGAGAAATGGAAAGAAAAGGTTAGCCAGAGTGCTAAGCTATACACACTATGGATTTGACAGGATTCAAATTTGCAATACCTTCAAGACATGTTTCATCATTTGATGAGTTGCGAAACATTTGTCAAAATCAAACTTTTTACCTGCAAGTCAGAATCAAAGCATTTAGTCTTGCTTTGAAATAAGGCGCCAAAAATTTTGTTTTCCTTTTTACAAAAAGGAAGAATGGACATAGGCCTTCAAGATTACACCCAATCACCATGAAGCAGCAAATAATAAAACCACTTGCTTCCTACTCTCAGTGCCACTCAGCAATCAGTTTCAGATGCAAAGGCTGGTGAATGCAGTGGTCAAAGCAAACTAGGAAACCATATTGTTAAATGGTTTTGTGTGGAGAAGTTGGATTCAGAAGTAATAAAATCACCCAATTCCTTACTTTCAATGAGGTATTGTTTCTTATTCTGTGTTTCTCCTCAATTTCCGTAAGGAAAACAAACAAACAAGGCCTCTCTTTTCTTCACTCAATAAAGTGATTAACCTAAATCTTCAGGTTGAGTGGTTGACAGGTAAGTAAAGTGACATAGGAGATTCAAATCTTGTGCCCCTCTTCAGCTAATGTTTGGATCAACAAAGATCAAACTTCATTTTCTATTTACCAATTTATTTGCTGTTGGATCTTAAACTGGAACAAAATTGACTTTATCCTGTACACATTAGAGCCTAAAAAGTGATAATCAACTTTATTTAATTAATTATGCACATTCATAAGTATACCCAAGTTTTTTGGCACAAATTCAAATTATTCAGAGACAACAAATGCAGGCAGTACTGACTACTGAACACTTTGACCGCCCCTTCTGTTTCAAGTACATTGGAGTTGATGGTTTTACATGTTAAGTTTCTTATTCTTCCTTCAATGGTAGCGGACACAGGGTCAAGGAAGATTATAAAATTAAGGAAACAATTATGCACCTGTTCTCTAAGTAATGCTTTTTGCTACATATTCATGACCTATTCACTATGTTAAGATATTTACCGTCGTTGACGACATATAACAACCAAAACATTCCTATATCGTACAAATATAGGAATGTTGTAAAGAGATTGGTGCCTCACCATTCTTTATTTGCTCTATAAACTCCAAACCACCAACTTCAGCAGCCCCTGCTTCTCGAGCCTCTTCTGCTGCATCGCCTTCCGCAAAAACAGCCACCCGAAATTTCTAGAGAACAGGACAACATTTAAGTTCAAGAGGTAATATAAGTAGCAGATATGATCTTCGAATAGTTCACCAAGAATAAGTTTTACCTTTCCACTACCATGGGGAAGCAACACAGAGCCACTTAGCTTCTGCATTTAAAAAAGAAACCAAGAAATGTTAATCATACTCCCTCCTCCGGAATTGAATGTCCAATTTTCCTTTTTAGGATGTGCAGAATTGAATGTCACATGCTTAAATTAGTGAAATTTTCTATATAAACCTCCATTACTAACCTCACTTAACTTGGGCTGCATTTTTAAGGGTTTAAGCTCCACTACCATATTGATCCCACCACTCTCTTAATTTAATGCTTGATTTAAGGGAATAGCTACACTAAGAGCATGGCTGATGTGGGCAGCCTTGCATTGGAGCCTTATGATTCGTCAGGCTAACAGCCCCGCAAAGGCAGTATCCTTCGAGTGTCAACTCAGTCTTTTTCCCTTTTTTTGTTGTTGTTTCAAGTGGGCCCTTCTCTATTTTTTTGTTCCCTTTTTAAGGGTGTAGAGAAGTTAGGTAGCATTGGAGTGTATGCTTGCCTTAGCCTCCAAATATGATGTGGCATTTTGGGTCCCACAAAAAGTGTTCTGCTAGCATTGGAGATGCTCTAACTCATGGCCCCACCACTAAACTCCTTTTAACTCCCTTGATTTAAGGGTAAGCTAGTAATTTCATTAGAAGTCAAATGTTCTCCTTAATTTTGTATCAAATCAAATGGGATATAGGGAGTATTATTTTCTACCACTTAACAAACACCTAGACATAATGCCATTGCTATCAATAAAAAGCCTTCCTGCTTCCAGGATAAAGCTTACACTTGACATGCAAACTCCACGGCATTGGGAACTACAAATAATTATGTACAATCCTTTCTTTATTAGTAGAAAAAATTAGCACGTTGCAGTCAACTATAAACTTGAATCAGGTTGAAGGAGCTCCAAGCTGAATAATTGGTCAAGGATACATATTTATGCATACACAAAATAGAAGCAAGAGGCAATGAAAGTAGCATCAATGTGAAGACAATGCAGACAAATGAGAATGTCTCAAATCAACAAGTATGAAACATTTAGAAAGTCATCGCAAAATTCATGCAGAATTCAACGGGAAATGGATTTGACAACCCACAGCCCGAAATTCACATGCTATGTGACCCTGACCAATGTTGTAAATCCCGGATAGCGGAGCGGCCGACCCCAAAAACGCTATAGCGGGATAGCGGATAGCGGGAGAGGCGCTATTTGAAATTCTAATAAATAATTAACAAATAATCAAGACAACAATGAAAACAAAGGCATGGCCAAAATCATCAAATTCATGATAAAAATATAACCAAATTCATTACATTCAAGATTAAAAAAAGAAAAATCAAGACCGATCAATGTTCCAGACGATGAGAAGGACAATGCAAATGAAACTTCTGGAGTTGCAATCGGAGATGACAATGTTGCAACTAAAAACTTTTGGTTTCAATTTGAAAATGCTTCGTGGAAGATTTTGTTTTGTGGTGAAAATATTACCAATGAGCAAGTAATGAGCTGCAATTTAACTCGGTTGAGGAGGCTGATTATTTCTATGTTACTTACAACAAGTACATTGACCTTTAAATGCATAGGGCATATTGGATATTAATGAAGAATGAGATTACATTCATTAGTAACGTTTTATATAACAATATGTTGATTATAGTCGATGTGGTAGGTATAGAAGTCCGCAGTAAGGTAGCATTAATTGATAGCTCTGACCAGAAAGAGAATAAAACATACAAGTGCCAGGAAAGAGGGCACCCACCAGATCAGTTCTGCGTAAATCGGGTGTCAACTTAACATGAGCTTCAAAAGTTTCTTCAAAATTGCGCTTGGCATTAGCCTGTAAAATCACTAGAAAGACGAGAAAGCATATAAGAGTAACTAATCTATCAGGAAGAAACTATTAAGGTAAACTTGTAAGCATAAACAGAAGATAAAGAGAAGTTAAAGAAGTAATTGTCATCATTTAGATAAAATCTTTTCAAATGTTGAATGTTCTGCAGCTAAAATTCTACTTAAATCTTTACTGACCCTGCAGTCCGTTTATGTATTAACTAGAGCATAGAATAATCTTATAAATAGAATCGACTATGACCATGTCCAAGTGTTGGATCTTGTTGTATACACCAATCTTCGACAAAATTTTCAACTCAATTTTTCCTCAGCTAAAACACATGTTTAAATTTTTAAGGAGGTCGGAGAAAATTGATTACTGATATTGTCAAATTTGAGAAGTGACCTACCACAAGGATTAGAACTTTTTACTACTCCCGAGAAGAATCGGGAACTTCTTTTACAACTACAAAGGATTGGTGAATTATAATATGCTATTATATAGAGTCTGGAAGGTATTATTAACCATGTAATACGGCCATCAATGATTCTAAGGTCATTTGTTATCTTTTCTTCCCTTAACTGTCTGATTTCTAAACGATACAGCAACAAGTGATATCAACAGTGTAGCTAGAAAAAGAGGTTTTAATTGCCTGAAGATATAGTGCAACAAACCCTTGGCTCAAGAACAAGAGAGAGGATGCAGAGGTACCAATAAAGAACTACTTTACAAACGGTGATCCTAGGAGAAGGCAATAACATTGAACTATTTAAGCCCAAGAACCAAGCTAAAGAAGTAATAGATATAAAGAATGGTTTAGAGTTTGAACTCATAAAGGTGAACAAAAAAGTTCAAAATGGAAATATTTGGAGCAGTTAGTGGTAATTTCAACATTTAATGAAGCCTTGCTACAGAAAACCACCATAAGCCAACTTCCAACTAGAGGAAATACTCTCCGGATTGATTGGAAATCCACTATTTACTGTGTAGTACTTTTACGAGGTACGGTTCTTGTGACTCACCAGCTTACATGCTGCTGTTTGATTTTGAGCATTATAGCAACCAGTTCAGACGTCACTGCCTTGCAGGAATATCACTTTAATCTAAGAAGCTCTATTATCGACCTAAGTAGACACATTTTTTTACTCAAAAATCATTTTTTTGCAGTATTTCAATGACATTATTAACCTTACAGAACACGAAGACCTCGAAGACCATTTAGGTAGGCAAACTTCATCATAGATACTTTCTTAGCCAAAAGAGTTATCATGCAACTCTTGTAGCACCAATGCCAGCTTTCTAAGAAAAAGAATAAAATTTAAAAGTTCAAAGCAAAAACTACACTTCAATTTCAATACAACACAATGGAAAAATGCATCATTTTCTTTATCTGACAAGAAATAAGAAGTCTAGAACTAACTACATAAAAACAAAAAGAAGAAAAGAACTGACCTTTACAAGTTGAATGGCCTCTTTAACATCATAGATAACCTTCCCTTTGCTACTTTCAGGCCTAATTAAAGTCGGGAACGGTACTTTCTCTCCCTCAGTCATTAACATTCTCCTCATGTTGTCTAAATTCCCGGCCTCAATTCTACTTCTCTCTCTATCAAGCTCCTCATTGCGCCTCATCTGGTCCGTAATCTCGTGATCCTCCTTAACTTCTTCGGCGGCTACCCGGTCCTCAGGCAACGGTGCTACCCGGGACGAGTAGGACACTGGAGCCAACGAAGGACCATCTTTCACAAATCGAAAATCCTCCCGGGACCAATCACGGATATCATTCCTATCAGCTGATTTGGGATCTGATTGCTGCTGTGGCGGCGGCTGTAATCGTGGAATATCCCAATCGTCAGATGGGAACTCCGCTGCTGGTGGGTTTTCAGGATTATTTTGTTTAACAGAATAAGAAACAGGTACAACAGTTATTGGGGTTCTTCGGTTTGAATTGGGTTGAGTTGACGCTGGTGTTGAGGATTCGGCTTCTTCAGGTGGCGCTGACGAATTAAATAGCCGGCTTTGGTGGCGGAGGAGGAGGGGAGAAATGCAATTTTGGGCGGTTCTGGTGAAGTATTGGTAGCGATGGGCTTGAGAGAGTAGGTTTCTGAAAGCCGCCATGAAAGCAAGCTGGAAATGCAATGACTCAGTACTCAGTAAAACAGGGAACACCACTGAGGAGAAGGGCTTTGGGGGCATAGGGGTTTTAGGATCACAGCTCAGAGGGGAAGGGTTTTTTTTTTATTAAAATACAGAAATGCCCTTTTTTGAGTTAATAGCATTTTATGCCCATCGGGTATGTTTCAAATGCAAGCGTTAACCCTAACCTATTTTGTGTGCTAAAAATACCATAACTATTTATGGGTGCTAAAACTGCCCAAAATAGGCGGAATTCGGCGAGAGTGAGCGGCGTTGCACATTTCCACTCACACCTGCAAAATTCCAGGGGCATAAATGTCCAACACAATTTCATCACCTTCATCAACATCTTTATCTAACTAACCAGTTCATTTTATCTTCTTATTTATCCTCTAAAATCAAGAATTCCTACCATTTTACTACATCGGGCTCTCAAGATTGGAAATTCAGGCTCCCTACATATCAAAATGGACTCGGGCTCTCAACATACAAGTATATTTCCCATATTTTCGCTCATCGAGTATTTTTTCTTGCGTGAGTTGCACTGCAATATTATGTAATAATGTATAATCTTCAAGCCCAACTTGAAAATATTCCAACAAGCTTCAAGCATAGAGCAATGCTCATTGATGAGATCTGGCATGCGCTGGAGATGATTCCACTGATATTGATAGGGGTGAGCAAATTCGGTTTTTGCCGAATTCCGACCGAATTCGAATTGAATTTGGTAATTTGGTTTCGGTAATTCGGCGTGAATTCGGCAATTCGGTCATGACCGAATTCGAATTGGTCGAAATTGGGACAATTTCGGTCAGACCAATTTTGAATTTGGTCTGACCGAATTCAAATTGGATTTTTTAATTAAATTAATAATATTATTATATAATTAATATATGTAGTAAATTAAAAAAAAAAATCTAACCTAACCCTCCCGGCTCCCCCTATAAGTCAGACACTTACTTTTCACACCACCCACCCAACCCTCCCCGTCTCAGAAACTTGAGTGCGGCGATTGTCAAGATCCACCGCCTCCCTCCACCGCCTCTCTTCCCCCTATCCTCCGTCGATCCACCGCCTCCCTCCACCGCCTCTCCTCTTCTCTCCTCCTTTCATAGCATCGCTCCCTCCAACTGAAAAATGCACAGAAGGCCTCGGAAAGCTCCAACTGAAGAAGATCAAGAAGCTTCAGCTGTTAAAGCCTCCAAACTTCGTAAACTCCAATACTGCTTGGAACTACAGAAAGCTCGCTATTCAACATTTTCTAAGCGGTGAAAGTGATGCAAATACTAATTCAGAGTCGATTAAATCTATTTTGGATGAAGAATTGAAAGTTGTAAGTTTAATCAAGAAGCTCTTTTGGATCATAAAAAGTTCTTATCTTTTAGTAATTTTCTCTATATTGGTTTTTTTAAGTTAGCAATTTATTTAAGAATGTATTCAAATAAATAAATAAATTTAGCCCCTTTACTATTCTGCAATTGGAAATGAGGCCCAAGTGTATTTGGATTGACTTTTTGGTTGAGAAATTCTGTCTCGGGTACTGAAAAAATGAATTGTTTGTAAGAGGAGATTTGAGCCCTGAAGTGAGAATTGTGTGGAAGTGTAGCGCAATTGCGTTAAAACTTTTTTTTTGGAATTACAGGAGGTAAAGACATGGATTTATGGTTGATCTTAGAACGTTACGACATTATTAATTTAAGTGATTTTGAATTGTGTGTGCTTGTCCAGATTTGTAACATCATTGAAGAACATACCGGTTTTGGAGGAATTAAATGAACCAGAAACTGCTCAAATTTAAACATCATTCTGCAAAAAAATTTTAAAATTGAATCTGTTCCAATTCGGTGATTTCGGTCGGCACCGAATTCCGAATTCACCAATTCGGCCATTTCGAATTCGGTTTCGAATTCGGTCGGTTTTTTTAGGTATGAAAAAATGAAAAAACCGAATTCAATTTACCGAATTGGCGAATTCGAATTCGGTACTCACCCCTAGATATTGATTGGTATGTGAAGCACACAATTCTTGGGGGCATATACACATCAACATAGTTGTATATGTTGACTAATGCATCTCTAGGTCAATAGGCCTTAACTTGGGTTCTTTATTTCTGGCAGCCTCTGTTATGTTATTTATGTTAAAGTTTGCACAATCTGTTGGGGTCAACAGTGTCTGGCAGTCTCTCTCTGGTCCTCTTTTGTTGCTCACTTTAGCAGTCAAAATTAATTTCTTATAGATTTGTTACTCTTTCTAGTGGAGTCTCTAAAACTTAAGTTCATTTGTCTTGCTCTATCTTGACAAATTATCATGATACATGGAATTTTTGGGTAGGAATTCGGAGGATAAATAAGAAGATAAAATTATCTGGGTTAGTTAGAAAAGGATGTTGATGAAGTTGCGTTGGACATTTATGCCCTTGGGATTTCGCATATGTGAATGGCACATGTGCAATGCTGCCCACCCTCGCCAGATTCCACTGATTTTGGGCCTTTTTAACACCCCATAAATAGTTGGGGACATTTTTAGAACACAAAATAGGTCAAGGGTAACACTTGCTTTTGAAACATACCTAAGGGGCATAAATGTCCATTTACTCTCTTTTTTGAACAAAAAATGGATTATATATCATTTAATGATATCATGTAATACATGTGGTAGGAGGAAACTCGGTGGGTCTCCAAACCATTGAGCGGAGGCTTGATGCCTCATTGCATAATGTGTCAACCTATCAGCAGAAATATTACATAATTTGGGCGTAAAGAATAAGTTGGTTATACTAGTCCCCAACAAATTTTTAATTTTACTAATAATGTAACCTAAGGGGGAGATATCCTCTTCTATTTGATGGACTTGGTTGATCAGCATTTGACAATCACTTTCAATAACTAGATGTTAGTAACCTTGGGCTAAAGCAAATCGAACTCCTTCCAAGAGAGCTTTGGCTTCAGTATATTCAAGACTGGGTGAGTGGGAGATAAATTTTGCAGCTCCTGCTATAAACCTTCCTTCATGATTTCTGATAATCATAATATCTATTCCGCCATAATTTTCCCGCCATGCACCATCAACATTGAGTTTTAATAATCCTTCGATAGGGGCTAGCCATTTGAAGCCAGACAATTGTTTTAGTATTATGGGGGGTAGGTTCATATCCAGTGGAGCAAACATTTTTGCCTTCCCCTTCAGCATGTACTTCATCTGCTAAGTATTTGGTAAAGGCTTGTGGGCTCCAGTTGATCCTAGGGATGAAGAGTAGATGTTACTACACTCGGCATCGTGGATTAGAGCAAGGTTTGCCACTTCTTCTGGCGTCTGTTGTTTTTCTTCAAAGACAAACTTATTTCGATTGCACCATATATGCCATGCAATGTAGGAGAATGGCGCGGAAAACTCCTCCCTGTTTGCCGAGATCGGCATTAGGGAAAATGTATTTTTTAGCAAAGTTTGCACATCGAAGCTTGTGTAATTCCACACCTCCATAGCAGTTGGGCATAAGAAAAAAGTATGTTCCACAGTTTCGACCGCCTCCTAACAGATAGGGCATTGTGATTTTATGGAACTGACCCTCTTGGATAAGTTTTGGCAAGTGGGCAGAATGTTTTGGAAAATCTTCCATTTAAAAACTTGTAGTTTATGGGGGTAGCCAATTTCCAGATGTCTTTCCAATGGTCCACGACATTGTTCTTTGATGTTGAAGGCTTTTCATGCTTGCCTTCCTTGATGTCTACTTGAAGGTGATGTCCAGACTTAACAGTGTATAATCCATTTTTTGTATATCCTCAGACAAGGCGATTAGGTGGCCAGGCATCACAGAGTGGAACTTTAAGTATTTCCTCGATCTCGTAAGATGAGAAAAATTATCTCAGTATATCTATGTTCCACGTAGCTCTTTGGTGGTCAATGAGCATAGAGATAGCCATCAGTTTTTTTTTATAAGTCCATATTAGGCGTGGCCAGGAGTTTAATAGTACTTGGGGTGTTTAACCACTTATTTCCCCATACATTAACTCGTGAGCCATTGCCAATCCTCCATTTTAATCCAGTTTTGAGTAGTTCCTGGCCTTTTATTATTCCTTGCCAAACTATGGAGGTTCGCTCCTTAAGTTGGACATCTGGAAATCTTTCCTGGGGAAGTATTTTGCTTGTAGTACCCTGGAGCAAAGCGAAAAATCCTGTTGGATAGTGCGCCACCCTTGTTTAGCTACTAAAGCCTTGTTAAAGGCTTCTAGGTCACGAAACCCAGTCCCCCTAATCCTTTGGTTTGCATAAGGCAGTCCAAGCCCTCCAATAGATCTTTTTATGATTCTCAGTTCCACCTCATAAGAAGGTTTGCATCATACTTGTGATGAAATCAATTGTGTATTGGGGAAAAATAAAGCAAGACATGGCATGTGTGGGAATTGCATGGACTACAGACTTTATAAGTACTACCCTGGCTGCAAAGGATAAAGTTTTTTCTTTCCAGCTGCTAAGCTTTTTCCAGAGTTTGTCCACAACAAACTGAAAAACCTCTTTTTTGGATCGTCATGTCATCAAGATACTTCCCTTTTTCATTCCCCTCCGAATTTTGAATGATGGAGGAAGCAAGATCCCTAATCTTGTCACGGGTGTTCTTACTATAAAACATGTTAGATTATTCGTAGTTTATCAGTTGTCCAAAGAATGCCTCATATGTTCGCAATATCTCTTTTAGTCTCTGTAGGCAGTTTTCGTCAGCCTTAGCAAAGAAAAGTGAATCATATGTGAATAGTAAGTGCGTAACAAAGGCTCCCACAACCAAATTGAAAGCACGTCAAAGACCCTCACTCCTGGGCAGAACGGACAAGCGAAGATAGTCCTGTTGTGCAGATGAGAAAGAGGAAATGTGATAAAGGGTCACATTGTCTGATGCCCCGAGTTGGTTTGAAGGATCTTGTGGGTACTCCGTTTAGCAAAATGGAGTACCTCACAATTCTGATACATTTCATTACTAGAGAGGAATTTTTTTTTTTTTGGGGAGGGGGGAGAAATTCATGCAAGTCATCACCATTTCCAGATAGTTCCATTCAACTCTATCAAAAGTCTTGCTCATGTCTAGTTTCAGGGCTAATTGGTGTGGGCCATTTGGTCGGACTGTTTGAAGGCTATGAACCACCTCAAAAGCAGCAATGCCATTAACCGTTATTAGTCTATTTTTCAAAAAAGCGCTTTGAGCTTCATCAATAAGAGAGTTCATGACGAGCTTAAACCTAATTGTTAGGATTTTTTTTAAATGAGTTTATATATGACATTGCATAGACTAATGGGCCAAAAATGTATCATGGAGATGGATTTTTTTTATCTTGGGGATAAGATCAATGCGCGTTGAGTTGATGGCTTCTATACTATCCCCTTTTGTTCAAGACCCCAAGGATGAAACTGGTAATCGAGTCTCCCAAAATGTGCCAATTTTTTTGGAGAAAGAGAACATGCATGTCATCCGGGCCTGGGGCCTTATGATGATTCATTTGCTTTAGAGCCTTTATTATTTCATCCCGAGTAAAAGGTCGTTCTAGACCATCAATCTCGCTGGTACTCAGCTTGTTAGTGAGTAGATGAGGTACGAGACTAGCTCCACCAGTAATTGCTGTAAACAGTTTTTCAAACAAATTAATGGCTACCCTCTCAATATCTACCTCATCATTTTTAAAGGTGCCATCAGAATCTACAATCTCATCGATTTAGTTTTTTTTTTCCTTCCTTTGCGAATCCTTATTATGGAAATAGGCTATATTTCGGTCTCCCTCAGCTAGCCATGTTGCTCTACTTCGAGCCTTCCAATAACTCTCTATGAAGAGAGCATTGAGGAAGTCCTCGAATTTTCTGAATTACTTCCAATTCCTTTTTTTTAGTTTCTAGCTTTTTTTTCAAATCCCCCATTACTCGGTTACTCCATTCCAGGTGTTCATATCTAAATTAGAGAGAGCTGCACTAAGGCCTTCTGCCGTGGTCTCAGAGGGCGACTCCCATATATGATGTGCGTATTCCAGAAATTCTAGTTCCTTGAACCAAAGTGGCTCAAAGTAGAGTGGCATAGGTTTATTGTTAGCTCTCTTTCGTCGTTTCCTTTGCAGAGGTATGCCAAGCAAAATAGGAAGGTGATCGCTATCTTTGGTGGATAAGTGCTGGATAGTCTTTTTTGGAAAGAGAATTTGCCATGATTGAGTGGTTATTCCCCTATCCAGTCAAAGACTTCGCCAGTGGTGTCTCAAAAATTGCACCAAGTATATGGGCTACCAACATAGCCCAGATCGCCTAATCCACAATCAGTGAGTGCTTCACGAAAGTTATTAATTTGTTTTTTACTTATGGGAAAAAAAACTCATTTTTTCATCATGATTTAGTATTTCATTAAAATCACCAATACAAAGCCATGAAAGTGATTTAAGAGAGTGCAGTCTTCTTAGCAATTTCCATGAATGAGTGCGCATGGAAACTTCTGGGTTTCCATAGAAACCAGTGAAACGTCATTTGAGATTATTTTCATTAGATGTTACACAACAGTCAATGTGACCAGCAGAGTAAGATAAAATATCCAGCTTTATTGATGAATTCCAAAACAAACATAAATCGTCACTAAGGCCTTGACGGCTTACATGAAAATGAAAAGAAAAACCTAACTTACTACAAATGAAGTCCATGGAACGAGCCAAAGACTTGGTTTCTGATATAAAAAAAAATAATAGCTGGATTGTGCACTTTACATAAGTGCACGATCTCCTGAATTGTCTTAGAATTAGTAGTTCCTCGGCAATTCTAAGCTAGGTAAATCATGGGTCTTGGTGGGGTCGCTTAACATCCTCCACCTTACCCTGTTTATCGACATGAGCCACAGTTGGAAATAGTTCCTCTAAAGTAAATAAATCATTAGCTATAAATAAGTCATCAAAATCATCATCCACTTTTGTAGGCTTATGTTTCTAATTTGAGGGAAAATATGGGTCCTCAGATTTAATGTTAGCAAAATATGGTCCAATTGGAAAAACCTCACTGCCCACCTCCACTCTTTTGGACCCGAATAGCCTAGCCCAATATTAACTGGAGAAGTCTCCACTGGGCCTGATCCATTGTCTAGTCCACTGTGAATAAATGCAAGCTTACTACTAGAAGCTTCAAAGCCCTAAGTCGACCCAGTTCTTTCGAGCTCATTGCCTTGAATAAACGGCTCAAATCCATTGAGAGGTAGTGATCCCTCTAGGTCTTCCACAAAGCCCTCATCTCTGGCGTTGGCCTTTTTCAACAGCCCGTCACCACCAGACCCAACAACCCCGCCGCGCCATCTCCAAGCTGGCTCCCGCAGGTCATGCTCCTGCTTTTTTTTTACGCCGGCAAGCATCCCGTTCAACTTTCGGCGGTTTACTTCTTCTTGTTAGGTCTCGAACCAGTTGGCCCAACCCTCTGTTTTCTATGAATTCCCATGAGACTACCCGAGCCATATCCTCCCCTTCCTCTTTGTTGATCAGCCGTCCGCTTGTCCACCACCATGGCACCGGCCATAAGTTTCTCTCCGCCACCAAAGCCCAACCTCCGTTTAACCAATTGTCTCTCGGTTTGTTTCGGTTCCACCACATTTCCCTTCCTCTTTCTAATTCGTTCCCCTTCTTCAAAACAAGTCTGGTTCACCTCAGCACTATCAAGACCTTGCCCTTGTTCAGTCGGCGCTGCATATAGGACAATTTCCCGTTCGTCGGCGGCAACAACATGCAAGTTTCCATTTAATTTAATTGTTTCAGGAGATTTTGTATTTTGTTGCCTCATGCTTTTAATAGTACGTCAAATTCAAATTTTTCACCGTCGGCAGGTCTAACCCCTCGGGGCAATTCTGGTCAGGTTATAGGGACGTGATCAAGCATCCCACAGTGGTTGCAGAAGCCTGAAAACCTCTCGTACCAGAAAAATCCTTCAAAACAGCCATCATCAAGCGTTTCCCGTAGAAACACGCGTCGAAGCGACTCAGTTACATTGACATTAGCCCTAAATCGGTAAAACCAGACTCCTTCCTCAATTACCTTGAATTTCATTATTACACAATTGTCCATTGTACTTGCGATTTTGATTCCCATCTCTGATGTTAATAGGATTTCAGTTTTGAAGAATAACTGGACCCATAATGGACATTTAAAGAAAACGTCATTAGTGATGACAATATTCGGGCTAATCCGTTTCGTCACAAGCAGGACATTGTCAAAACACCACAGCCAGTTTTCCAACACTCAATCAATATCTTTCTCACTGGGAAGATAAAAACGGCACGTATTTGCGCCCACTTTCTGATATGTAACCTTACAATTCCAATAGCGGGATAACATGATATTGAAATATCGAGGTAGGTGATCACTGGTTTGAATGAATCGTCCCACCAGCGATGCCTTGGCACCAATCAATCCCTCTTGGATATCAACTCAATAAAAACCGTAGTATGCTTTTCAGCTCCTCGAAGGGTAATGTTCTTCATCCTTGAGACTATATCGCTAATGTTTGCCATTAGCAAGCTTGGTTGTTGGAGAAAAAGAAAAGCTAGAGGAATTAACGACTGCTCAATAATGTTGTGAACAGATGATAGTATTAATTTTTGTTTATAATATGGTCGTCGCCATGAATAGCCTAGAGATTTTAGGAATCCCAGTACAATACTCTGATTCAATTTGAGAGAAACACTCAATATTTCCATATTATTAAGAAGATATTAGTGAGATTCTGATGTACTCCTATGTATATTGTCCTTCTATGTGATTATCTTGAGGATATTAGCATATCCTAGGAAATAAAATCAAAGAACCCCTTCTGAGTAAAAACCCAAAAAGAGTCCCGAGAGAGATAAGAATTCTTAGATGAGAGAATTTTTAGAGAGAGTGATTGTCTACACACACACGCGCGCACGTGCACATATATATATATATATATATATATATATATATATATATATATATATATATATATATATAATATGATCTACCAAAATATTGTTTAATTCTATGGATAAATGCCTTTATTCTTTCTGCTTTCTTTTTCTTTTTTCTGAAAGGGCCCTTATTTTTTTACCCATGGGTCAAATCCCATTCCAATTGCCGGCTAAAGATAATGAGATTGATAATAAGGAAATGTCTCCCATGGATCTCAGAGCAGATGGATGTACAAAAACATTCCACCAATCTGAATCTGACAAGTGGCAAGCACATCTTTTGAGAGACAAAGCTAATAAGGGAACCAGATAGTATAGGTATCCAAAAGATGCTCTATATGGATAAAATACATCCTTTAAGTAATCTAATAGTTGTGCAGTCGTTAGATATTACTAAATAGAATTTCCAACTGGGACAGCGAGGATGAAGAATTGCTTGGTCTTGAAGTACCATATACAGTGGTATTGGAGCACTTATGTATCTTGCAAATACTACTCATCCTAATATTTTATTTGTAATAAATTTGTTTGCAAGATAAAATTCTTCTTTTACTCAATAACATTTGGACATTAAAAATAAGCATTCGATATTTTTAAAGGAAAATAAATAACAGATTGTTTTATTTTGATGAATCATAGTCAGCATCGATTGAGATACGAGACACATTTTTAAACATTCACATATGGTAGTAAAGTTATATCATTGTATTCTATGAAACAAGTTGAGAATGTGCATGGTTGATATTCAATGTTCATTATATCCGAGAGAGTTATAACTTATTCTCAGAGGAAGAAACCTCTATGATATTACATGAGAATAATGCAGATTATATGACTTAATTGAGGATGATATATGAAGAGATATATACAAAACCCCATTTCACCAAGTGTTCTTTATGAAAATTGTGAAATTGATAAGCAATTGCCAAATGTGATAATTCAAAAGATTTATTCCCTAAGACATTATCGACTACAGTATTTGAAAATTTTGAATGTGTCAGTTCACCATTCAGTGATGTTTAAAATAAATGGAGTAAAACATAAAGAAGGATGTACTCTTTTTTTCTTCAATAGATAAGTTTTTTTCCACTGATTTTTTTATTCTAATAGGTTTTAACGAGACATATTTTTTATTGTTAAGGACTCCAATGAGGAGTGTTATGAAATATAAAATGCTGGAGTCTTTAGGATTTTTCATAACCTCATTACTTTATGGATACACTACCTCCCCATTGATAGATGAGTTTCAAGTAGTCCATAACTTACACATTTATAAGTCCATAAATGGTATGGTTGCAAAATTTGTTGGTCTGTATTTACTTTGGGCGTACATCTATTTCTTGGGCTTTTAAGTTGCAGAATATCGTGGTCTTATCTACCGCAGAAGCAGAATATATAGTAATTACAAAGGCTAGTAAAAAAATGGTATGGTTGCAGAATTTCTGGCGTGAATTAGGGAATGTTAGCCCTAAGGCTAAAGTGATCAATCTTGTTTTGATGATAACAAACCATTGAGAGTTCTAATGTTTGGGTGAGCATGTTCTTAATGATAGGTTCATTAGTACTCATACCAACATTGATAAAAATGGTAAGTTAGCTCATTGTATACATCAAAGGTATGATCATACACACAAGGAAGCTACACTTTGCAAGACTCCATAGCACAATCATGAAGTCAATCCACATGCTATGGAAGTACTTGCTAAGTCAATGAAGATCAACATGTCAAGAGCTACTCAATTCAACAAGAGTAAAATCAAGTGGTAGACTACTTGACAAGAAGAAGTGTGAAGTCCAATACACTACAACTCAAGATTGCTAGAGGACTTCACCACTCAAGAAGTTGTTGATCAAATGCTTCAAGTCAAAGCTTCTAGAAGATTTCATCTACAAGACTTGAAGACCTCCAAGAAGATTAGTCTAGTCTACATAGGTATATTCTTTGTGACTAATCTTCCCTTGAGAATACTAGGATATAAGAATGTTTAAAGCTCAACTATGCATGTTTTCAAAACCTCATGTTTTACTTTGTTCAATTCTTTGAAAAAGTTTTTGAAAACTAGTTTAAGTGTTGGTCAATGACTAAGTAATTTAAAATGTGTTTTATATCTTTACAAAACACTTAGGCATGTGCATGAGAACATTGGAAACTTGCCAAAGTGGAAAAACCACTTTGGGATTGCATTCCGGTCGACCTAGGCTTCAGAAGTAGTCGGTCGACCGACCAGTGTTGAGTCGGTCGACCGGTGTGTTTTTGTCCTTATTCAAGTTTCGAATGTTCCAATGCTCCAACGACTATATTCTCTCCGGGCGACCGAGATGAGAACAAAGGGCCTTTAACTTTTGATTTAAGGCACTCCGGTCGACCTACTGTCTAGTAGCGGTCGACCGAAGCTGTCATTTCAAGGCCAAAATTATAGTCGTTGTGACCAGCTTTGCTTGTGTATTCTTGCCCTATAAATAGCTCCTAAAGTTGAATTTTCATAACTAATCAAGCAATAAGAGGGCATAAGAATATACACTTCATAAACACACAAGAAAACACTTTTGAGCTTAATTTCATATCATTCAAAAGCATTTGTGTTGATCTATAAACTTCATCTATCTTTCTATTCTCAAGAGTGATTAGAGCTTACATTTGTAATATTTAATCCAAAAGGGATTTGTGTGTAAGAGAGCTTAATTGTAAAATCTCCTTAGAAAGAGATTAGTTACCCTTCTCATTTGTTGAGATACTAGTTCTTTGTGAACTAGCAAAAAGCTCTTTGTGAGCTTCACTCTTGGTGAGTGTTTGTAAGTCCTATGTGTAGGCAAAAATCCTCTTTGTGAGCAAGTATCTCATTGGTGTGATTGGCTCTTAGTGAGCTTAACACTCTTTGTGAGTGGAGTCTTCTTTGTGAAGCATAAGTCCTCATTTGTTGGGGCAATTGTAAAAGGTAGAACTCACATTACATTTGTTGTAAAAGGGTATCCATTAGTGGATGTTGAAATCCTTAGGTTTGCCCTAAGGTAGTGGATGTAGATTATTTGTAAATCGAACCACTATAAATCCTTGTGTTAGTTTTCTCTATCCCTACTCCTTTACTTTATAGTTCATGAATTGCTATAACTTGTTTACTTGATTACATGAACCATTTACTTAGGATAGAAAACTCTCACATGATTCCTTGCTTTATACAATTACTTCACTTAGTCATCTAAGTTGCCTTGAACATAATTGAATCGCTTTATGTGCTTAAACAACATACTTATTGTTAAAGTGAACACTTATGCAAAAGAAGTTTTAAGAACCTAATTCACCCCTTCTAGGTTCAATACCCCCCAAAGGGGTCTTTCAGGGAAGGAGCAGAAAAATAGTACTATCTACATCGATAGTCAGAGTGTTATCTTCTTAGGAAAGAACCTAACATTTCATTCAAGAACAAAGCATATTGAGTTGAGATATCACTACATATGATATCTCTTGGAGAGGAAGATCTTGCGGCTTATGAAGATTCGAGAAAGTGAAATCATGCTGATATGATGACTAAGGTTGTGACTTTAGAGAATTTGAAGCCATGCATGGCTTCAACTGGCCTTAGAGCTTGATAGGGAGGCTTGGCGTTGCTACACAAATATAGATTACTGAAGAGGAAATGTTTACATATTAGAGCCAGTCTCCAAGTGGGAGATTGCTAGGTTATGAAGCCTGAGGTTTGGGCTTTTCTATTAATGGGCCGTAATTAGGGTTTCGTCATTTTCCCTATAAATAACCTATTTATGTAACCTAAATATTGTATCTCATAATATATTTAATATCTTGACTTGGTAGCGCCCCCAGATGTAGTCAATTCTTTGACAAATTGGGTAAACAATTTATTGTGTTTTTGTTTATTACTTTCGATCTCGCTTTCTCTCCCAATAGTACTATTTATTTCCTAACAACGGCTTCAACACCCTCCTCCTGTCATGCTTTCCCCCAAATCCCTCAGACATATGAGTGAATTTTGTGAGCATATCTATGAGTGAAAATGGATATGGGTCTTATGAAAATATTAATTTTAAAAAGTACATTAACACAAATATTTTGTGTAAAAAATTGATATGTGATGTCAGTGTATAAAGATAGTGCTAGGGGAAAGGTGGTGAGATGGTGGTAAGAAGGTGGTGGTGGTGACGGAAAGATTGTGAGAAGATAATTATGAATGGTGGTAGTGGTGGGTGGTAAGAAAGAGCTTTGGGGGAAGAAGATGGAAAAAGAAAAAGAAATAACATTTTATTCTGGGACCTATAAGGAAGTAAAAGAACTTGTAAGATCTTATCGTGTTTTGCTAAATAATTTGAGGATGATCCATGTCATTTTCCCAACATTTTATATTATTATTATTTATATTAGGGAAATTGGCATATTTGGTCCTCATACTATTTCTCAAACAATCGAGTGGTCCTCATTTGTTTTTACTTCCAATTTGGTCATATATGTTATTTCGCGCTTCCTAACCGGTCCCAGCACCACCATACAAAGTGGTGTCCGTCTAAATCCTCATTTGTAGTATTTATACTTCTTGGATGATCTTAGAAGTATTTGCGAGCTTCCAAGATGGTCTTAGTACCATCTTCTTCATTCTCTAAGATCCATCGTCGCCCAAATTCGACCACCAACGCCAACTACCCACTATTTCTCTCCCAAATCCGACAACCAAATCCTCCCATGTGGACCCTCCATAACTGTTTTCCATGTATGATTTGAGGTATACTCATTGTTCTTGGTATGGAGATTCATGTGATTCTAATTTTGGGTTGGCTAAAAGTGGTAGGTGGCGGCTTGGTGGTTGAATTTGGGAGAGATATAATGGGTGGGTGGTGTTGGTGGTCGGATTTGGGAGAGAAATGATTGTGGTCGGCGATGGATCTTGGATGATGAAGAAGATGATGATATGATCATTTTGGAAACTCGAAAATACTTCTGGGATCATCCAGAAAGTATAAATATTGTATAAAGAGGGATTTGGCCGGAAACCATGGCTGTGCCAGGGTAGGAAGCACAAAATAATATTCAGGACCAAATGGGAAGTAAAAAACATGAGGACCACTCGATTATTTGAGAAATATTTTGAGGAACAAACAAGTCAATTTTTCCTCTATATTATTAAAAAATGTGGAAAATATAATAGATGGAGATGATCTAACTATGTATATACCTTTGCTTATTTACCACGTGTATTACTCATACTTGGGGCTAGCTTGATTCCGCCGCAGAAGTGGTGGCGGAACTTCTAAATGTTGCTCGTAAATTAATTAGGGACCATCAATACTGTAATTAAAAAGAGAAGACTAAACAAGCAAAACAAACATTACGGTGGACTAAATAGGTAAATTTCCCCCCACAAAATTTTAACCCAAAACAAAAGAAAGCCCAAACATATTCTTTAAGCCAAAATCCTCCATTTCCTCCTTTCTCCCAATAATCCCCCATCTCTCCTCCGCCTTCCTCCTCCTCCGTCCGCCGGGGAGTGGTACTCTGATTTGGTGGCAAAAGGTCAGTCTTCTTCTACTCTTCCTTTACTCTCAGTCTACCGGCACCCTTCGCCGATACGCTTCATCACTACATGGATGAAGAATCTGATTCATGAATTTATATCTATTTTGTATGTTTTCAGAATATGATATGTACTGATATCTCTGATATATGTGTTTAGTTATAATATGTGTTCTGGTTTTGATTTGACAAATTATCCAAATTGTCATCTCCTAAAACTCTATTTGATGTTGTATAATTTTGTTATTAGTGCTTCTGAAGGCCTTTCTAATATCAAATTTTAAAAATTCTAATTTCTATGTGATTTGTTTTAATGTTAAACTTGTTTTGTTTCATAGGTTTTGAATGAAATGCAGAGAAAGATGATGAACTGAGTGTCGGGCCGATGTATAATTCTCGGTTCGATTGCCTGCAATTCAGGTGAATGATTTGGAGGGTCTTCGGTGAGATAGAGGACCCTTCAAACCGGAATTGTCGTACTAGATTTTGGATTATACCAGAATTAGGTAGAGATTTCAATTTAGGCGGTTAGTTTTGGACGTTTTCGGGGTTTGGATAGGTTTCCTTTGTAAATCATGCCAGCTGTACAGAAGCTTTATAATGCTTGTATAGTATCTCTTTCTAAAAATGGACCTGTATCGGAAGAAGCTCTTGAGAAAGTGCGTGCTCTTTTAGGTAAGATGAAAAGAAGAATCTAAGCTTTGTCATTCCTTTTAGTGTTTTCCATTAACGTATCATGTTCTTGATGCTTTCAGTACCTGGATCAATGGCTATTATTTTATGTTGATCAGAAATTCGGGTGAATCTGATTAGAAAATCTGCATGCATGTTATCTCAGAGACTCAGATCTGTTTCTTACATAAGATGATAAGATTACTTTTTAGTTTCTAATTTGGTGGTGTTTCTGCATATACTTATTTGTTTCTTCGGTTCTTCCTATGTCATTCTAAATACGAGGTGCCTTATCGTTTTAAATGGATTTGAAAATTTACAAAATCTTTATTGCATTAGTCATATCTGTTTCATCTGCTAGTCAAATCAGATTAACCTGAAGTTTAACTTGCTCATGGAATTAATAGTCCTT
Organism: Vinca minor; assembly: GCA_026122235.1. Lineage (NCBI taxonomy): Eukaryota > Viridiplantae > Streptophyta > Magnoliopsida > Gentianales > Apocynaceae > Vinca > Vinca minor. Next base: position 606,826 of record JAOCZM010000121.1, read on the forward strand.
TATTATCACTCTTAATCCTCTGTCTTGGTTTGGTAGAACACTTGAGGTGTATCATATTTCAACTTCTAAGCACCAATCTAGTGTAAATAATCCTTTCAACATGTGGATTTGACGATGTAATACAATTGAATATTATGTTCTATTCTAATGTTGTCGCAATTTTAGTAAAATATTCACCTTAAATTGGCAATAGTCATTTGCATAAGTGTGTGTCAGGAGAAAAGCACTATTTCGCCTGTGTTGTTCTATGACACCACACAACTTGTTGGAAGCAACTGTACTCTTTATTTGATCATGAAGAGTTTGCAAGGGCTTGATCATTCATTTTAGGAAAGTTGATATACCATGTTCTAAGACATGGATCAGTCAATTGCTGTTTCAGTCATGCAGCTCACTTGAATAGAAGTCCATAAATTTAGTGTAAATTGGTTGACAATTGTGCTTTTTGGTATATATGCCTGCTTCTTATTCTTCTTCATTTTTAACCCTTTGCGTGTGTGTGTCTGTGTGTGTGGGGGGTCGGGGGTGTTAAAAATCAAATGAAACATGGAGAGAGAGAGAGAGAGAGAGAGAGAGAAACCTCTTCGTCTTCTTTAGCAGGCAAAGGAAACAAGAGACAGAAGGAATTGTAGGGGGGCTTGCCTGACCATTCTGAAATTGTAGGGAGGGAGGGTGGAGCGCAAATCTTTTCGTCTTCTTTAGGAGGCAAAGGAGACGAGGTTCTGAAATTGCAACTACCTCCATGATTTCTGATTCCTAATGCTTGATACTCTTCATGTGGTCAAGGTCACCTGGCTGGGTTATAGTCGCATTCATTATTCAAACTAGCAACTATGACTGAATGTCAGTGTCACTGTCAAGTGTTCTATGGAGAGCGGAATATTGGTTACAGTATCTCTTCTTTTCGGTTTTCGTATACGCATGAGTAAAGGAGAACTTTCAAGGTCAAAGGGAAAATACCAAACTATTTTGTAAGAATAATTTGCAGAGTAAGAAAGTCAAAACACTTAGACCACCCAGAATTTTATATATTCTATACGTTACTATGTAGCAAGGAATATAGTTTAATTTGCCTGTTTGTTAATCTACAAATTCTATCCATCTGCTGGGATATTTCTTCTTGTAACTGCTTATGGCAGATCTATTTTTCCAGTTAAAGCATATTGCATCATTTTTCTTTGACTTTATCTATTTCTGCACCAGAGAAAATCAAGCCTTCAGATGTAGGTCTTGAGCAAGAGGCACAGTTAGTACGCAGTTGGAAAGGGTCTGTCAATGAGCGTAATGGAGGTCATCAGTCACCACCGCCAATTAAATACCTTCACTTGCACGAATGTGATGGCTTCTCTGTAAGTGTTGCTCTGGTTCGTTTAATGCTCATCTGTTTTTTAGACTAGCATTTTGTATCTTGTACCATGGCTGTCATCTTGCAATTTCACCATTTCTTCTGGGTTTGAATGATAAGAAGCGGGAACTGTTGTAGAATCATTTTGGTTAACTGTTGTTACAGATGGGAATTTTCTGCATGCCTCCATCTTCCATCATTCCTCTTCATAACCATCCAGGGATGACAGTGTTGAGCAAGCTTCTCTATGGTTCCTTGCACGTGAAATCTTATGATTGGATCAATGCCCCTGGACCTTCTGATCCATCTGAAGGTGTGATACTAGATATTATTCTGTTTGTTTTAAATATTAAAGGATGCAAGATCCTCAAATTTGTACATATTACATTTCCTTGATTGGTCCTGCTTTCTGACAGTAGCTGTGGGGCTACTGACGGTGCACTAATTTTGGGACTGATCCTGTTTTTCCCCCTCATCTTTTAATACTCTTAATAAAAAGTTTTTTCTTTGCACTCTTATACCTAATGAGGCTTACTGTTTCAGTTTCCTTTTCCCTAAGCCCGCCCTCTCTCTCTCTCTCTCTCTCTCGGTTGTGTATAAGATTATTTTGAACTCTGCGAGTTTCATGAGTAGTCTGATATGCCCAAGATCCAAATTTATTTATTCCTTATATTGAAGCTAAGACTTTCAAATTTGCTGGAGTTGGCATCGTTTGGAAAGGACTGCATGTAATTCTAATCCCACTTGACCTAGATGAAAAGCTATGATGAAGACAAAAATGCTTCTTGGCACAAAATGCAGATATACAAGTCGCCGCTAGTTCCTATATCTTGATTTGACCATCACGGCTGCTTTCTGAATTGAACATTTTGCTTGTGTTTGTTGTTTATTTGTTATAATTGCTTGCCCCTCTTTGTCTTCTGTTCTTTAATGAATTATGCTAGATGTGGATGGAATGGTCGAATGACATTTTCTAAGGGCCGAATATTCACAATCCAACAATCAACAAAACAATCACCTATTTCTAATAATCTTAATTTTATTTTGATATGGTTGCACTTGCACTGTTGTGCTTTACATCTTGATATTTGTGGAGAGAAATGTTTTCTTTCAAATCCTTAGGCAATTTTACAGATTGGACTTGATATATTGTTATACTACCAACTTTATTGATGTTTGCCACAGCAAGACCTGCAAAGATTGTTAGGGATGGTGAGATGACTGCTCCATGTGGTACGACCATTCTTTATCCAAGTAGTGGAGGCAACATTCACTGTTTCAAAGCCATAACACCATGTGCCATATTTGATATCCTTTCTCCACCCTACTCCTCAGAAGATGGAAGGCATTGCGCTTATTTTCGAAGGTCTCCTAGGAGCGATCTGCCAGGTAAAGTACATCTGATCAATGTTCATAGTTACTGACATCCTGAATACTCGTGTTCCAAAGATCATACTTGAATCGATCCTCTTTTCTGCTCTTTCTTAATGAAGGTGATCTTGAGGTTGATGGGGTGACAATATCCGATGTCTCTTGGTTAGAAGAGTTTCAACCTCCAGATGATTTTGTAATACGGAGAGGGCAGTACAAGGGCCGGGTTATTAAGACTTGAATGTTGATTTTTGTTGTTGAGATTAAATTTTATCCAATGGATTGTGAGCTTAATTTTCGTCCATTTTTAAGGTGGTTTGGAGATATATCAATCGGTGCTACAGAGAATAATTATTTTCCTGGCCAAGGAAGTTTTGGCATTTGATTTGTACATATTAATGTACTAATATTGTTTCACACACCTCACCTTAATTTAGCATACGCGATGTTTGATAATGCTGGATCCTTGCCCCTTGTTGCTTCCTTGCTTACATTAGAGAAGATGAAACAAAACGGAAAAGAAAGGATTTGGTAAATCTATTATATTTTCTGGCCTTGAACTTCTGTTCCCCTGGAAATGAGGTATTTAATAGAACTTGCCCTCATGGATCATGATATTGAGAATTTGTATCCTATGTAGTGAATCTTGTATGTATTGTCTTAAAAGGGTAGTTAAGGAAGAGATGAGGCCTGAGACATGTAACCAAAGTTGAATTGAGCTTTAAGAGGACAGAAGTTATCTTGTGTTCATTGGTAATCATATGAGAAGCTGTCAGTTGATGTCCTAATATGATATTAACTCTGTACCACTAAAATGGTAACTTTAGCTGTTGGTAGATTTTTTATTGTTGGATTTGCTTGAAAGATCTTCCGGTTTATTTAGTTACTGAAAAGAAGCCAAACATTTGAAGAAGGAAATTTGGATTTGGCTGTTATTTATCTTGAATAATATTAAGGAAATCTTGGATTATTCTTATATTCAAATTTCAAGAGACCTAATAATTGTTTATCATCCAACTCAAAGTTGATGTTTTTTAAATTTGAAGGTTTAAATCTAGGGCTACTCAAGTATCTGATTCTGCGATGATTTTTCATAAAATCTTTGATAAAAAATACCAAGAATGCATCGGAATGAAAGTATAAAATAAACCTTTATCACTAAATTGAACATTGTTTTTAATGAAGAATTATATTAATCCTCGGCCCAAGTAGTATTTACCATTTTCTTGGGTAATGAAAACACATCATTGGTTACCAATGACGTCCTTCATATAGAATATATCTGATAATTCGAGTCCAGTCTCCTCGAGCCAACTTATGAACGTTGATGGTATAAGCTAGACATAAAATTTTTGGTTAGACATGCCATGAAAATTAACAAAGGCAAAAGATACTTGTAAAATATTTACACTTTCACATGTATCAGCATAGATACTAACTACAAAACTATCTAAAATACTCTTCAAGTGATGATATCATCATCGTGCTGTTCATCTTTTTTTTTTTTTTTTTTGGAGCAATTTATACTTTTAGAGAGTAAGTGCAACGATTTGTGATGGTTTGGCAACACGATTTTCGGGTGCTTATTTAATAGGATGTGGACCAGGTTTGAGGATTACGATACAATTAGAAAATATGATCGAAATCTAAGTAGGCGGATTCAAGAAACCCGTCTTATCTCAACGACATCCGAAAATCATATCACCTTACAACTTTTTTCACGTGGATTTACTGGATTTCGGCACTATTATAAATACAATCGAATTTCGGAATACCAATCACTCTCAAATACGCTGTAATCATCTCCCTTCCAAAACAAATTGTTTCTCCTTTGCATTTGAAAAAAAAACACAATGAACATCAACATAAAACATATTTAATGAAATGATACAAGTAGTAACTTAGGAAATAATATCAAAATTCAACAATGCAATACAACTAGTCTAAGGAAAATCTGTAGACGTGAACCGAACCGAACCGGACAACATGTCCCTGCGACAACAAAATATTAAAACAGAAACATATATTATAAGTTGGGTAAAACAAATTAAAACACCAAACAAACCTTGAACAATCCTAGAAAGCCTATTATACCCTGCAAAACCCACTTAACCCTAACAAATCCTATTATACCCTAACAAAGGATTGTTAAATTTCAAAGGAACCAAAATAACAAAAAAAAAAAATATTGAGTTAAAAACGGATTCTTACAAGCTTGTGAATCGAACCACTATAAATCGCTTGCCTTTTATTCTTTTTTTCTACAAGCTTTAATTATTGTTGTTATTTACTCTTGTCTCAAGTATTTTGAAGAAATTTTTAAAAAGAATACAAAAATCATATTCACCCCCTCTAGTGTTTTTAAATTGGTATCAGAGCCCTTTCTTTTCTTTTTGGATTTACATCAGATCATATGGCCGGACATTCCACACTGGCTTATCTTGAGGGTCATCTACAAACTATCCTCCTTTCTTTGATGGAACTAACTACAATTGTTGGAAAAATAAGTTTCGCATCTATGTTTGCTCTATCAACTTTGAGCTATGGAGTGTGATAGAGGATGAACCTTATATTCCTATGAAGGAAAAAAATGGTTCAAGAATTGAGAAAGAAAGACATGAGTTCAATGATTATGAGGTCAAAAAAATGACCATGAATTTTCAAGTTATGAACATATTGAGTTGTGCTCTCCAACAAAATGAGTACAATCGTGTGAGTGGTAGTGATATTGCTCATGACATGTGAAAAATACTCGAAGTTACTCATGATGGTACAAACCGAGTGAAAGAATCAAAGCTTAATATGCTTGTGAGGGACTAGGAGTTGTTCACAATGAAATCAAGTGAAACCATTAGTGATAATGAACACTCGTATCAAAAAATATCATAAATGGACTCAAAGCATATGGCAAGAAATACTCTTTGTGGAGAAATCAACATGAAAATCCTCAATGCTCTTCCTAAAACATGGGAAGCAAAAGCCTTGACCATTGAAGAGGCCAAAGACTTGAAGGCTTATCCTACCGAAGAGATTATTGGCTCTCTTCTTACTCATGAGAGGAAACTAAATAGGCAAACTGTCACACCCCGTCTCTGGTATGGTGACATGACAGTGCCTTATTGGTTAATGAAGCACCAAAGCCCACAATCAGAGATTACTAAATAAGGTAATTCAATTATGAAATTCATAAATAGTAAAAATTCACTAGCGGAAGCGTATTTGTGAAAAGGAAATTATTTCTAAGTTATTACAACTGAAAAGGAAAACTATTGTTCCATAATAAAAACTAGAAAGGAAATAACAATGGTTGTTAACTAGCCAATTAGGATCACTTTTCGTAATCCCCATCCCACGTGCCATCATCATAGAACTGATCCTCACCTAAGTCATCTACAAAATAAGATAAGTTGATGGACTAAACTCCGGTACTCAGCAATGACCCAAATATAATTGATACGGTACCAACCTCAGGGCTGCCCAACTCAAAAGATTGCTTACACGAACCAATGATGCGGCCTCGAACAAGGGACGTGATTCAACTAACCACATCATTGTTTCGTATATTAAAGTACAAAGAGGATGCTAAGTTACACATATAATATAAAAGGCATCCTCTCAAGTTCACAAGTGTACAATTAGGCCCTATCAAGCAAAGAGGCTAAGAAGGGTATTTTAGTAATCATACAAGATGATGAGGGATTGGACAGCTCTACAACAGTTTGGTAGAATGGTCATAACTTTCGATCTAGTTATCCAATGAAGCTGATTCCAGTTGCATATTAAAGATAAGAGGCAGATATACAACTTTCATGAGATCACGAGATCAGATTCTGCCTTCTTAATATCCGAAATCGTCGTACAAGTTGGCCCAACAAGCTGTCCAGAATTGGGACGAAATTAAAGGGCATTTTAGTCTTTGTACAATTAAAGTCTATGCTAGACTTTTAATTATTTTCCAGCTTTGTTATTTACTTTATTTAGAGTATTTATATGCATATAGCAAGTAGTTGCTATAATAAAGGACATGTTGTCCATGGTTGGTTATCTAGTTGTTAAGAGTCTCACATTTACTAGGACTCTTCTTGTTTAAGTGTTTTACTTGATAGCAAGTTGTTTTGTTTAAGAGTTCTAATTCTTCAAGGACTCTTACTTATTGTTGCTTGTAACCGAATTGTTACTCTATTTAATAGAGGGTTCGGCCAAGATGTAAACTTACGTTAGATATATTGATATTTTGGTAAGGTTATTCCTTAGCTTCTCGTGTCTGAACTCCTATGTAGAAATTCATTCATTCTTGAGTTACTGTATCAACAAGAATAGTTTCTCTTGTTGTGGTGTTTCAGCCTCCATTGTTAATTAACCATCCTTAGTGTTGCGTTGATTAAATTCCCTTAGAAACTAGTTCGAGAATTGAAGAAAGATCGGGCTCAAACTTAAGTCGAACCTCACGGTTCTTCATCAGGTGGTATCAGAGCAAAAGGTTCTTCTCCAATTCCCGGTGTACCCTACGCACAAAATTTTTTCTGCCCGAGTACTCGAATCGCGTTCCACCTGCGCTCACTCAAAGCCCCTTCGAATATATTCGATTCGGTATATAGCGGGTTGAAAACTTATGCTCGTAGCCTCTTCAACTACCTTCTCAAAGTTTAAGGCAGATTTCTTTTCTCTCCCAACTCTCAAGATCGCCTGTTTCTAATTTCTATCGTAACTGATGGAAGTAAGGAACACTTTATTGGAGATTGTCCAAAGGTAAAAAAACAAAGACAACCAAGGTGACAAGAAGAAGGGGTTCTTCAATGCAAAAAAATGCAAAAAGAATGATTGGCACATGTGGGATGGGGAGGATGGCGAAGAAGAAGAGGATCACCCTAGCACTCAAAACGCAAATATTTGCTTCATGGAAATAGAAGATGAGGTACAATCAAATTATTCTTCTTCCTTATATAGTTACAATGATTTGCGTGAATAGGAAGATCCTCATGACTTGCTACGTGATATGTATGTGGAATTGAAACGATTTCAAAACAAAACAATGATATGAAATCTAAAATTGATGTTTTGATTAGTGAAAACTCCATTTTGACTTGTGAAAACAAAAGACTTCTTGAGTCATTGGAAAATAGTAAGATTGAAAATGAAACTCTCATAACTACAATGAGATCATCACTTCACAACATAAGGAAGTCTTTACTAAAATTATGTCCTTAGAAGAAAAGCTTTTTGATCATGAATTCTTGAAGAAAAAAGTTATTGATCTTACAACTCTTGTTGACAAATTTACTTATAGTAAAAAGAAATTAGATGAACTTCTTGGCTCCCAGCTGCTTTTCAAACGACAAGAGTGGATTATGGTATGTGCATAAGGGGAACATTTCATCTTACATTGCTAGCACTTCATCTCATATTGCTAGTACCTCTAAATCTACCTTGCCATCTACATCTCATATTTTTGCTAGAAGAGGAATTGGTTATGAAAACAACATTCATGTTGCTAAACCTAAGACAATTGCATCTAGGACTTCCACATTCATACAACCTCATGTTAGATGCACATATTGTGGAAAATATGGGCATAAAGTAACTAGATGTTTTGTTAAATATAGAATTGAGCATGGGGCAAAATCAACTTGGCATATTAGAATTGTTCAAACTAACCCCAAAGGACCCAAGAACATTTGGGTACCAAAAGTCACAATTCTACCTCATTTCTAGGTAAAACAAGAACGAAAAGCACTTCCAAAAAAAATGGTTTCTTGATAGTGGATGTTCAAGACACATGACCAGAGATGCTACTCTTATGAGGGATGTCAAGCCAATAAATGAAGGATTCGTCACATTTGGTGACAAACAAAAAGGAAAAATCATTGGCATTGGGAATGTTGGTAAAGGCTCATCTACTCTCATTAGGCAAGTGCTTTTAATTGAGCTTTTAAAGTATAACTTGCTTAGCATTAGCCAATTATGTGATAATGGTATTGTTGTTTCCTTTAAGAAAGATGCACGATCTATCTTTGATGAAAACTCTAATAAAGTCATTTATGTGGTTAATAGAGTTGGCAATGTTTACATGCTCTCTCTTGATGAATTGCTTTACATATGATGTACAATGTTTAAATGTTCATGATGATGATGCATTTCTTTGGCACCGTAAACTAGGACATGTTAGCATGGACTTACTTAACCGATTATCGAGCCAAAAACTTGTACGTGGATTGCCAAAAGTAAAGTTTGAAAATAAACGTTTATGTGATTCATGTCAATTTGGAAAACAAACCAAAACTTCTTTTAAGCCCAAGAAAATGGTATCTTCTTTAAAACCGTTAGAGTTAGTTCCTCTTGATCTTTTTGGACCTATGAGGAACACTAGTCTTGGTGGTAAGAGGTATGTATTTGTTATAGTAGATGGCTTCTCTAGATTTACTTGGGTAATTTTTCTTTCATAAAAAGATGACTCCTTCATTGAATTCTCATATCTCCTTAAGAAAATTCAAAATTCATTTGATACAAAATTGGGTTCTATTAGAAGTGACAATGGCGGAGAATTCAACAACCAAAGTTTTGATTTTTTTTTTTTGCAATGAACATGGCATAAATCACAATTTTAGGCTCCTAGAACCCCTCAACAAAATGGTGTAGTTGAGAGGAAGAACCGTACTTTGCAAAAAATGGCTAGGTCTATACTTTCCGAAAACTTTTTATCTATGTACTTTTGGGCGAAGCCGTCAACACCGCTTGTTACATTATGAACCAAGTTCTTTTAAGACAATTTTTAAAGAAAACTCCATTTGAACTTATCTTTGGGAAAACTCCTTCTATTTCTCACTTTAAACTTTTTGGTTGCTAGTGTTTTGTGCTCAACATCAAATATAGCTTTGGAAAGTTTGATAAAAAAATCGGATGAAGACATTCCTTGGCTATTAATCCAACAAAAGGCTTACAGAATTTACAACAAAAGAAGCATTTGCATTGAGGAATGGGTGCATAGCTCGTTTGATGAAACTAACATTTATATTGCTAGCAAAGACGATGATGATGTAGGTACACAAATTGAAAACATGATTGAACATCATCAAGCACCTATGATGGAGGATCATGCTCTAGAAGAAGAACAACGTGAGGCACCTCAAGAAGAAGCTCAAGAGGAGCAAAGCAACGATACCTCCACAAATGAATTGCCAAAAGAATGGAAGCATACTCATGGTCACTCCCAAGATCATATCATAGGTGACATCTCCGAAATAGTATGGACTAACGGTATTTTAGTGATACTTTTGCTCTTTTATCTCAAATGAAACCTACTTGTTTAAATGATGCTTTAGATGATTATTTTTGGATTATTGCCATGCAAGAAAGATTGAATTAATTTGAAAGAAATCAAGTGTGGACACTAGTTCTTAGACCCCGTAGACCAACTTATTATTGGTACAAAATGGATTTTTAGAAACAAGCTAGATGAACTTAGTGAAATTATAATGAACAAAGCTAGATTAGTTGCCCAAGGATACAATCAAGAGGAGGGCATATACTTTGAAGAATCCTTTGCATCGGTTGCTAGACTTGAATCAATTAGAATGCTTCTAGCTTTTGCTTGTTTTAAAGGTTTTAAACCTTTTTCAAATGGATGTAAATGCATGCATTTTTTAATGGCTATATTGAGGAGGAAGTATATGTTGAACAACCTCCCAGTTTTGCTCATGAAAAATATCCAAACCATTGTTATAAACTTTCAAAAGCTTTGTATGGTCTTAACCAAGCTCCTAGAGCTTGGTATGAAAGACTTAGCAACTTTCTTCTTGCAAATGGTTTTCTAAGAGGAAAAGTAGACACCACACTTTCTATTAAAAAAAATAAATTCAATGACATCTTGTTTGTGAAAATTTATGTTGATGACATTATATTTGGTGCTACTAATATTTCCTTGTGTGATGAATTTGCCAAACTAATGCATGATGAATTTGAGATGAGCATGATGGGCGAGTTAAACTTCTTTCTTGGACTCCAAATCAAACAAACAAATGAAGGCATATTTATCAACTAAGCTAAATACACAAAGGAGTTGCTCAAAAGGTTTGCAATGAGTGATGCAAAAGAGAGCAAAACTCCAATGAGCTCAACACTCCAGCTTGACAAAGATGAAAATGGTAAAAAATTGGATGAGACCAAGTATAGATGTATGATTGGTAGTTTACTTTATTTAACCGCTAGTAGACCGGATGTTATGTTTGCCATTTGTCTATTGATTTTCTTACATGACATCAGACCAGCCGCCCCAGATCAACTCCACTAGTCCAGTTTTCTGGAGATTGACCAACTTTTAGCTTAAGTCGGCCCCTATTAGCAGTTCCACCCCATATAATACCAATTGGTCGTGGTTTCTCTCCATTCTCACCCTTCAAAATGATGAGGCTTCCGCTGTCTCCTTCAAGGTCAAAAGTCTATTGATTCTAGCCAAAATCTAGAAAATCAGTCAAGAAGCATATCCATTTTTCATCATTATACTCGAGTGCATATGCTAATACAGTTCCAGTAGTTAATCCAGAACTTCTTCCAAGCTTCGCTACTTGTTTTCCAATAAGACTGCTGATTGGTGATTGCAGGTCTATAATCTTTACTTCTCCAATTTCTCCTATACTTTTTGCAGATATAGTTACAGCACTCATGTAAAAATCATCAGTGAAAGGGATGAATGCTCCATTTGCTCTCACAAATGTCTCTGAATTTATCCCAGCAAAGATGCCATACAAGAGGTCATCCCTGATGAATGAAGTGGCTCTTTCTACTGCCCCAAGATATACCCCAGGACCAAGCGTTGGTGGTAAAGGATGAAACATCTTATGATTTGGATAGTCTAAAGCAACCGCAACATGCCTGTTGGTGAGGAAACCAACTTGTCGAGCGCTTGTTTGGCTCCTAACAATAGCACCCAACGTTCCATAGGTTTCTTGATTTGCAACCTGAGAACCTGAACCAATACATGGATCACTTCCACGTAGGTCATCCACAATTTCCGTGTATAACTGTTCCTAAGATGTTGGCTCTGGTGCACCAAAATATGAAAATTCCACCACATCCACATCACACCATACCCTTCCTGGTCCCTCAAAAGCAATTGGGAGACACTAAATTGGGCTAAGCCATTGCTTATTAACCTTCCGAGAAACAAACACCAATATTACAGGGATGTCTGTCAAAAGACTGTGTCTAATACGAAACCCAATGGCAAAGTGCAAGACTCAGTAATGTCAAGGATTTTGTTGTGAAATGCCCCGATGGTCATAAGCTCAAGTAAGGTAGTTGCCCGCTGCCCATCTGGTGAGCGGCCTAGAGTTTCAGGTAAAACCCATTTTCGTAGGTTTGCAAAATAATGTGCTCTCTCTTCAGCTGCATCATTCAATCGACTAGGCCACGAGAAGTAAGTAGCACTATTCTCACAATGCTGTCCAGCTGATGCATAAGGTTGAAGTGCTGGGGGACTGAATGAAGGGAGATTGGAGTGACTACAACAGTTCTTATCAAGATCTAAATTTGATACTTCAAATGGTGTCGATCCTGAGCAACGAGATTTCGTGTTCAACCTAGCTCGATCAATCTATAAAGTTTTACCACAAATAACTAACTTGATAACCAGAAGAAGGTTGTTGCTGATCAATTATTTTAACAGCATGTAGCAGACACGACCAACAACGAGTTGAATTTCAGAGTTGAAAAATCTTTGAAGCTGCAAAAAGGAAATTGGCAAAGCACTAAGGAGTCAGTAGTCAGCACTCAGCAGATTAATTTCCGTGTATAACTATTCCTTAGGAGTTAGCTCTGGTGCACCAAAATATGAAAATTCCACCACATCCACATCACACCATACCCCTCCTGGTCCCTCCAAAGAAGTTGGGAGACACTGAATTGGGCTAAGCCATTGCTTATTAACCTTGTGATATTTGTCACCGCGCTAAAGATTCCCGTTTTTCTTTCCCCCTTAGTGATAATAAAACACAATTTCCTTTTGAACTGATTCATTGTGATTTGTGGGGGGAAATATCAAGTCCGTTCTTTAAGTGGTTCTCATTATTTCCTTTTCTTTGTCGATGATTATTCCCAGGTTATTTGGGTTTATCTATTGCGTGATAAAAGTGAAGCAAAAACCGTTTTCATAAACTTCCACCAAATGGTCTCTACGCAATACAATGGGGTAATTAAGAGAGTGCGTAGAGACAATGGTACCGAGTTCACTAGCTTAGGTGATTATTTTTTGTCCAAATGAATTCTTCATGAGACCTCCTGTGTTTATACTCCTCAACAAAATGGGCGGGTCGAGCGTAAAAATAGACACATACTTAATGTCGCGCGTGCCTTACTCTTTGAGGCTAATCTACCTGTTCGTTATTTAGGGAGAAGTTGTACTAACCGTCGAGTATCTTATTAATAAGACTCCTAGCAAAATTCTTCATTTGAAAACACCTTATGAGGTCTTATTTGGAAACCCCCTTCATATTCTCACCTTAAATCTTTGGGTCCCTGTGTTACGCACATAACAATACTCCAAATCGTGACAAATTTCATGCACGTTCCAGCAAATGTATCTTTGTTGGTTACACTATGGGTCAAAAAGGTTGGAAAGTGTATGATCTAAACACAAAGAAAATTTTCGTATCACGGGATGTTCATATTTATGAGAATAATTTTCCTTTCAAAAATTCATCCGACAATGAAAGCCAATCTTCCACCGATTCTTTTTCAGAAAATTATTCTGCTCAAATTTCAACATCCAATCCAAATCACGCCCTAATCATTCCTTATCCGAATCCAAGCCATTCGGAATCCATCCCACATCCCTCCAGTTTGCCTCCACCCACTACGGAAGCTCGAAATTCCACTCAACAGGTTGACCCAATCTCTTCGATCCAGTCTCCAACCGCTTCTGGGCCTTCCAGCTCAGATCACATCATTCCTTCATCCACGGTTGGGCCACTTGCCCAACCAAGTATCTCGGTGCCCATCTGCGGTATTACAACCCACTAGTCCAGGGGGAGTTACTAGCTCATTGCATCCTTCATACCCAACCACTAACCCAAATCTTCCATCCCATCTTGGATCTCATCTTGGTTCTGCAAATCACCCACCATCGCAGCTCTCTACTGATCAGCCCCATTGTCAGTGCCACCACCGCCAGCGGCTAATCTCCGACGATCCCAACGAATCTCTCAACCGTCCACTCGGCTCAAAGATTTTGTGTGCAACACCGTAATGCCATCACGCAATTTCACTCTCCTCAATCTCCCTATAAAGGTACGGTCTACCCACTTAGCGATTATTTGTCTTATGAACGTCTCTCACCTTCGCACAAGTGCTTTCTTGCCACTTTGTCTTCATATCCAGAACCCAAGGATTTTGTAGAGGCATCTCGTTATTCAGAATGGCGGGCTTCCATGCAGGCTGAAATTGACGCCCTTGAGAGAAACAACACATGGGTTTAGGCATACCTACCTCCTGGTAAGAAACCTATCAAATCCCATTGGGTATATCGCATCAAATATAAGGCTGACGGTTCAATTGAGCGCCCCAAAAGTCGATTTGTTGCCAAAGGTTTCTCTCAGGTCGAGAGAGAGGACTTCACTGAGACTTTTGCCCCTGTAGCAAAAATGACTACTGTCCATTGTTTGTTAGCTTTGGTTATTGCAAAGGGTTGGGTCATTCATCAACTGGATGTGAATAACGCCTTCTTACATGGAGATTTATCCGAGGAGATTTACATGGAGCCGCCCCCAGGGGTCATTCCTCCTAAACCAAATCAATACTACTTGTTGGAGAAATCTATATATGATCTTAAACAAGTCGGACGGTGTTGGTCTAAAAAATTAACTAACACCCTTCTTCTCTTTGGTTTCAAGCAGTCACCTACTGAGCACTCTCTGTTTGTCTATGTCAAAGGTACCATCATTATCATTGTCCTCGTTTATATTGATGACATCTTGATTACAGGGAATGATGCTCAAAAGTGCGAAGAATTCAAAAGGTTCTTAGATTGTCACTTCAAAATTAAGGACTTGGGAATTCTCAAATATTTCCTAGGGATCGAGGTGGCTCGTTCATCTGAGGGACTATTTCTTTGTCAAAGAAAATATGCTTTGGATATTTTAACGGAAACTGGCCTTTCTGGTGCTAAGCCAGTTTCTACGCCAATGGAGCAACAACTTAAGTTGACAAATGAAAGTGACTCAAGCAATGTATTGCATGACTCAAGCAAATATCGATGACTAGTTGGCAGACTTCTCTACCTCACCATTACTCGGCCTGATATCACTTATTCAGTTCATGCAGAAACCCAAACAACGACACTGGGAAGCAGCCATTCGAGTAGTGCGTTTTATAAAAGGGTGTCTAGGTCGGGGAATTATGTTGCCTAAGAATAAGCCCCAACTTAAATCTTGTGGCCTATTGTGATTCTGATTGGGCGGTTTGTCCTATAACTCGAAGATCAATCACGGGAAACTTTGTTATGTTGGGAAATGCTCCGATCTCTTGAAAATCTAAGAAACAACAAGTTGTCTCTCGGTCTTCAGCAGAAGCTGAATATAGAGCTATGACTAATGTAATGAGTGAGCTGGTTTGGCTTCAGGGATTACTCAAGTTCCTGCATATTCCACTAGGGTCGGCTCGATTATACTGTGACAGTCAATCCGCGCTTCACATCGCTGTCAATCCCGTTTTTCATGAGCGTACCAAGCATATTGAGATTGATTGTCACTTTGTCCGTGAGAATATTCAATCTGGTACTCTCATTACTTGTCACATCCGTACCAAAGAACAACTGACAGACATTCTAACCAAAGCTTTGCATCCTGGGCAATTTAACTATTTAGTTGGCAAGTTGGGAGTTATAGATATTCACTCACCAACTTGAGGGGGAGTATTAGAATCTTTGTATATATAGTTATGATATATTGTGTGAATATTGTCAATTACCTTATAATATTTTAATTTCCTTGTAGCACACAATTCTTGTAGTATATATTAGGACTAATCTTGTAACTAATTCCTTAAGCAAATCATCAATAATACAATATTGATTTTCTTACACAGCCGCAAAGGCACAAAAATCTGAGAAGAAAAATGCAACAACAAACAAGGGGCAGCAGACTGGTGTGTCACCAAAGCAAGTTATTCCCGAGAAATTGGAGATATATGATGGTAGCCACGATTTAAGCGATGAATTAGATAAGGAGTATGGTCAGGGACCAAGAAAGGGAGCGGATGGGGACAGTCTCCCCCGATATTTAAAAAAAAATCTATTAGATATAGTAAATTTTTTATGTAGTTTAGAATATTTGATCAAATTCGTCCCCAACATTTTTTTTAGTTTTTATATGTTGTTCAACATACTGTTGCAGTTTTTCGCCCCAACCTAAAAGTTCTGACTTCGTCTCTAAGTATGGCCCCAATGCCGAAATCGGCAAGTACGAGGCCACCAATGCCGATGATTCCGAGACCAAAGCAACATGATTAGCAATTGGGTGCTAATTTTACTTGGCATTATTTTTTATGTTTTCATTGATTGTAACAGGCTGTCTTGCTTTTCTACTGTAATAGTTACCATGCATGTAAGCTAGATGGAGAAAGTTAGAAAGAATAATAGCTCTCCACCTCGGTCCTAGACTTTGGGAGCGTCCTTAGCCATATGCCTATTTTGCTAGGAAAACTGTGTACCGCTCATCGTGACTTTGCCTGCAAATCCCCTTTTTGATCTTATATACATTTACATTTCGATCAAAAAAAAGGAATGAGGTGAAAAAGAAGCATATATAACATGAAAGAATATGACAGTTTGGTCTAGTAAACTTTTTTCTATGACTACAACCAATGATTTTCTTTACAATTATTTGGTGCATAACATGTTATAAAACTTCTAGAAAACGGTATATCTCTATACAGGTAAACTTTTGCCGTGACTCATACTTAAAGGCTATGTTACTCGTACACTTCGTTTATGACTGTCGTATTCGTGTCGACACGACATGGGTATGGCATTTTTACCGGATCTGGTCACACTTTGTTTTAGATGTTTAAGTACCCGACACCTAAATACATAACCGTACCTGACATCCATACCCGAGTCCGAGTAACATAGCTTACATGATTCACTATGAGAAGAAATCCATGGCCAACACCACTCCACTAAAGGGATGTACATGAACAATAGCACTTAGTTCTCTGGTATGGGTGCCAGAATTTCCTGAGATAAAGAGAAAATTGTTAGTAAAACGTAGTAAACCTGCAATTATGGAAGCAAACTATGATCAAATTCACCAAGATAACAACAATTTCAAGTACCTCTGAGTATCTGAAATGATGTTGCTGCTGCACCTTTGTTGTTTTAACAATTGTTTCCCATTTGGCATCGGGTCCAGGTGTCTTTGAATCCTGATGCTGCCTAGGGTGGTTTATTCCCATCCCAAAATGAGAACGTAAAGATGAACTCTTCGAAGTCATGGATGGTAAAGCGCGACAAAGCCACGAATCTGATGGAGATTTTGGTAAAGGTGGGGCAATGGGAAACTCAGGGTGCATTCCTTGGGAACTTTCCAACTTTGCAGTTTTTGGAGTTTGCTTTCGAAAACCTTTAGTAGCTTCCCCATCGGGCACTTCAGAATTTACTGAATTAATTTCATGTAGTCGCAGCTTTTCATCTTGTCCAAATCCTTTGGATGACACCTTTTCTGTGTCTTGATTGAGTTTATCATCCAAAGAAACGAGATTGATGTCACCATGTTTCTGTTGTAACTTAACTCCTTCGTCAGCAATGCTCGACTTCTCGATACGTTCTAAATCTTTAGCGAAGTTTTCCTCCATCCCATTCTTAAGAATCTCATGATCTTGTCTCCTTGTGTTGTTAGATAGCTCCTTTCCACCGGAAGAACATGACTTCTTATGTGAGTATTCTCCCTTACTTACAGTATCTATGTACAAGGTCTTCTCAACTGCAGGATTCCCGACATATAATTCCTCAGAGTTGCTCTGATTAGCCAGTAATTCCTTAAAGCTTGTGTAATTCTTTTCATGCGAGCTGAAATCTTCAGACGTAGAATTCTTCTCTTCTCTAGAGATGCCGGAGACAGGTCTTTGTTCATATGACGGAAATGACTCCTTTTCGCAATGTGGCACGCCAGTACCACTGCTCTGGAAACGTCTATGCGGAAATGTTCCTTCGAATCTCTGAGAATCAGAACAAATTTGTTTAGGCTTATTGTTCAAACCACTCTTATCTTCACACGTCTCCATTGTTTGTGATCCATCTGTTGATCTTTGCTCACTTATATCAAAACTCGATTTCTGTAAATGCCAAAAGAAAAAAGGTAGTGAAAATTTATAGGATATATGAGGAGTTATTTGTGATTAGCTTCACTATACTGCGAGGAAACCGAGGAGAGTAGGAAAAGGCACCTCGTTTTCTGTTTTGCTGCAAGTACTTGCAGAAGAAGACCAAATCTGCACTCTGCTGGCAGGAGACACGGGGACTCTATTCCTCACACTCATCCCAGGTACAGGGTTTAGAAGACAAAATGAACTCCTTGAGCAAAAGCGAGGGAGAAATCCGCAAACTTTGTTTGGCAAATTTCCACTTTCATCATAGTCATCATCGCTGTCTCCTTCCCCATTATATTGGGATTGAGTATAATGTTGTACGAAACTAGGTCCGTACCTAAGTTGAGGCCGTTTATCTGCATTGACTACTTTCTTCAGCTGTCTTGGTTGGTCTTGAACTACCGTTTTCTTCTTGTGAACATACTGAGGCATTTGCGTTTCTGAAACCATTGCTTTAGCTGCAGGCAGAAACCTGCCCATCATGAAATCCCGAGCTTGAGGATCTGTTGAAAAGGCTGCAGATGGTTTTACATCTTGGTTATCCAGACCACCTACACCACTCACACTACAATTCAAGAAGAATGATTCAGTCCGCGAAAGTGTATCATGTGCATCTAAATAGACTACACTTTCATCCCCTGAATCTGACTTTTCCGCCTCCACAGTATCCTCAGAATTCTCAACTCGATTAGTCATTTCATCCATGGCTGGAATTCTGTGTGTGCCATCAGCATTTCCTACTTGGTTCTTATAGGTTGGATATCTAGGAGAATTATCAGATTCTTGTAGATTAGCTTTCGGGATCCTCCCAGGAGGAAGCTTTGGGGCAGTTGGAGGTGTCTCGACTCTATAAATTTCATGGCTGCTCTCATCCTTGGGCTTTCCAGGGCTCTGTTCCCAGACAAAAGGTACGACACCTGAATTTCTCACAGGGCCTGATTTTAATTCTGATTTATAAGGAGGCGGTCGAGGTAAAGTTGGGAGAAAGCTCTTAGTGCTTTTCTTTTCATCCTTTTTTGCAACAGCTGTTGATGAGTAACGTCTCACAGATAGAAGCGGTTGATAAAAATTTAATTGCTTATCCTCCATCAGATTCTTCAACTGCATGAAATCGCAATATCACCATAAGAACCATCATCAAATTCTAATGTCATAATGTGTATAGACAAATACTTAGGGTCGGATCGGATTGAAACTTCATTCAAGTTTTCAATCAACTTTTTTGAATTTTGGTGGTGTATATGTTGATTTTGGTGAGAGTAGTAGTGGGGTCCACAACAGAAAAAGTAGAAAGTTAAGTTTGTACTTAAATTGAGTTTCAATCCGATCCAACCCGTAATATTTCAGTTCATTTGGTAATTGAGACTCTAAAGTTAAAAGCAATGACTACACAAAAGTTGCACAAATGATGGATCAAACTACAGCAACTCTATTGTAGGCAACACATGAAGAGCAACATGAATCTATACGTCAGTCGAATCACTTCTTAGTTCAAGAAAGGATATACATGACAACATAAAGAAGCTAAGACGACCTATTCAAACTATCAATGTGGCTTCTTGGTCCAAATACAGAAATGAAATTTAATCAGGATTTTTTTTTATTTTTTATGGGAGATTGCCATTATAGTTGCATGCCTAGCAGGATTAAAGCGACTGTTAATACAGTAAGATATTAACATCGCCTCTTTCTTTTTCCTCACTCGACCTTAGCTGAATACTTTCTCATAGTCTTTGCGTGTATACTATAAAATACATCTAATCAAGTAATCCTAATTATTGTGTCTCAATTTCTAACCAATAATGTCACCTGCAATGCTCCTCCTCCCCAGCACCCGGCCCCTAAAACAACAGAAACAATATTTACATATTTCAGTTTTCCCCCAGAAAAACTGCAGCTACCTAAATGAGAGGACCTATATGAAAGGCAATCCTAAAGAAGAAAATATGTACTAGCATAATTATAAAGATCAAGAAATTGATATTAACCAGCTCTGCAGCCTCAGTTACTGACATTTTTCAATCAATTACAAGTGATCAATTCCATCATTCCAAATGCACAAAGGTTACCTATAGATGGTTTTTCACTTCACTGAATTAAGGTAGCAGTATACAAGGTCAAATCTGCATCAGGTACTCTCCCCAAGTACACTTCAAGATTGGACTTTTTAACTCAATTTCATTTCAACTAGACAAACCCACAAAAATTACCCACTTCTAAACTATCTTAACCCAAACAATCTCTGACCTCAATTGTCTATGAAAACCAACAAATCAAAACAAGAAATTCACCATAACCCATCAAAATTATCAACAAGAAACTCAAAACAAATACCATAACAACAACAAACAATAACATAACTCATTACGTCCTCAATAATTAGGGATGGATATGAGACAGACATAACATTTGGCAATAAATGAACAATGTGACCGCCCACAGAATATCCCTTAAACAAATAGATTGGAGACCGGCCTAACTTTTGGCATTGAATGCACAAAGTGGTTGCTTACATAATACTACTGAAACAGTAGTCCCTATATCGCGTTTGCTGCAGAATCATCCCTCGAATCAAAACCAAAAGATATCAGAAAAGGCGGAACCAATAACCATTTTGATTTATGTGCACGTATATTAAGAGAAGACAGACTCAAACACCATATAATCAATAAAACAGAAGAGCGATTCAAAGAAAACCCAGGCAAAAAAAAAAGGTCACCTTTGATAATCAGATAACCTTGCACTTGAACTCAATTAATTTTCTTGAATGATTGAGCATAAGTCACATATATGAAAAAAACCATATATATTTATATTAAAGAAAAAGAGGTGTAAAACAGAACCACCAATAGAAGAATAAGAAGAGAAAAGAAAGGACAGAGGTGAAAGATAGAATAAACCAATTTGCAAGGCTATGCTTTGATTTTGATTGGAATTGTTTTGAAGCTAACCTCTATCAATGAAGGATTGAATATAATAGTATATAAAGAATGCATTCAAAGTTTCCAAACTCATTTTATTAGTTTATGAGAAGTACGGTGGCTCCGTGCGAAACGGGGTAATTTTCGCATATATACAACTTTATACGTCTGTTAAATTAAATTTTAATTGTTAAGATTGATTTAAAATAGATTCATTTTAAGTTTCAGAATACATGTCATATTTTTAAGGCATATAATATCTATCCTGAATCATAATACACTTGTCCTGAGTTTCAAAATAATTGTACTAAAGTATTTCGTACGTACTGAAAAAAAATTTGTTCGCATAGAATCTGGACTGTATGAGAATCAATACTTTTCTTAAATGAGCAATATTTTATAATTTTTTAGTTTACTTTTGATCACCGGTTTTTGGATCATGTGATGATATTTATTTATAAAGTGGACCCTCAAAGTCATAGTCATACACATGCATGAAAGGTTTCATTTATGTATGTCAAATCTGGGAAAAATAAATTTTCTGACCATGCTACCCTGCGAGTATGAGTTGGCACTTGAATTAGTAGCTGGTGTTTAATATGGGAATGGAGTCCTCCAGACTAGAGTATAGCTCAGTTAGAGATATAAGTGTTGTTATGCAAGCTGGTTACTGTGTAGAATACTAATTACACCGTGCAAAAAATTTAGTGGTCGTCGAATTAAAAATTGGACAACTAAAACCATTTGTGTCTCAATATTCATTATGAAATTTATATTAAGTCAAATGATCTCAGTCGTCCGATTCTTAATTCGACGGTCACTAAATATTCTGCACAGTGCAGAATATTTGGTATTCAATTGTAGCCGAATTGATTGTTATGACAGTATGGTATCTACTTGTAAAATGAGGATCCGATCCGGTTAAAAGAATAGAATTTAATTTCTTATAATGATAATAATATACATACAGTTTGTGATAGACTCAAATAAAGGTATATTTGTGTGATTACATCCCCACTAACTCTTGGAACAAGGATGTGGGGTATATATATATATATATCAGTCCAAAGCTGCCTACTTTTTTCTTTCCCTAAATAATTTTTTTAACCATTAGAATTATTCAAAACAGAATTAAGGCTAAAAACAATATAAATCCCATCACATAACACAGTTGTGGACATCAGAAGGGACTATATAGTCAAATACATTACTTGAATTGGCTCAATCAACTCTATGTAAATGACAATATCTGTTTGTATACGTCGGCTTCCACAGTGTTTTTCTCTCTTTCCAGTCCAATCGTCCGCATTAAATTGACTTTTCAGGCTTTTTTGAGAACATTAATGTATGCAATCTCTTGTGTTAGCGTAATTTTGTCTCGTAAAATTATACAATTCATAATGTGCGAATCGAATTAAATTTTTAAAAAATGGATAGAGGATAAGATCGTACAGTATCTTCGATCCGGATAGTAAGATCGAACAATTTTGTACGATTCAATTTTGTCTCTATTCATCCGGGTCATTTCGTATTGGTTTCGGTAAGTTTTGGGTCCCTCAGTTACAAGATAGAAATATCTGATTGGATTCAATTTCTCATTTCTCTCAACTCCATCCTCTGTTTTGCAAAAATCAAGATTGATTATCTCATTTATTCCCCATCCTCTTATGAAAATTTTATCTAAACGGATCTGAGTTCTATTTTGAATTGGTATAAAATTGTTAATGAAATATTATTTATATGAGAAAACTTCTATTTGTAACCTATATTTATTTACGTATCTCGATAAATATCAGTATCTTCTTATTAGGCTATTTATAACCGCATCTTTTTACGGGCCACTATAAATGTCCAATTAGTGAATCCGGTCACTATTCAGGCAAAAAAAATCACACGTGTCTTGCACATACTCTCGGAGTGAAGGGTAAAAATGTCTTTATCTATTTACGGATTTCGATAAATAGCATTATCTTTTTATTAGGCTAAAAATAGCAGCATCAATTTACGAGCAACTATAAATGTCTAATTAGTGAATCCGGTCACTATTCAAGCAAAAAAATCACACATGCATTGCACATGCTCTTGTAGTGAAGGATAAAAATGTCCAAAAATTCAACCCGACCCATTTTTCGATCAGGTTAGATC
The DNA here is from genome assembly GCA_026122235.1 of Vinca minor. Taxonomy (NCBI): domain Eukaryota; kingdom Viridiplantae; phylum Streptophyta; class Magnoliopsida; order Gentianales; family Apocynaceae; genus Vinca; species Vinca minor. Next base: position 629,962 of record JAOCZM010000121.1, read on the forward strand.
TGACCCGACCCGTAATCTCAATCTTCTCCACCATATCTTTCATCTTCACCATCTAAAACTAAACCACCACCTGTTACAGTATCCCCTCCACCCCCCTATGCCTCTCTCTCTCTCTCTCTCATGAAAATACAGTTCATATTGGTTTATTAATGTCATGTTTGTTGTCTTACAAATTTCTGATTTACAGTGATGGAATTTCAACATTCGAAGTTATTCTCTGATTCTTAAGAAGAACTATTTCTGCAATGTATGTTTTTGGTCTTCTAAATATGATCTACCATTTTACTCCCTTTGGCCAACAATGCCAATGACCCCAAACCCAAGCAGCCCGAAGTCAACATCGATCTCGAAACGGGCTAGATACGGCTTCAAACCGTTTCTTCATTTAATCCAACAAATTTTTAATATATTTTTTACAATTCTTGAATTTTGTTGGTAGAAGCATTGGTAAGGTGAGTGTAGGGGTGGTACTGGAGTAGACGGTGGTTTGGTTTGAGATGGTAGAGATGATGGATATGGTGGAGAAAGACCGAGATCATGGGATCGGGTCGATCTTATCCCGGTCAAAAAATGTGCAAAATTGAGTTTTTGGAAATTTTTTACCCTTCACTCCGAGAGCATGTGCAAGGCACGTGTGATTTTTTTTGCTCGAATAGTGACCGGATTCACTAATTGGACATTTATAGTGGACCGTAAAAAGATGCTGCTACAAATAGCCTAATAAAAATATACTGCTATTTATCGAAATACATAAATAGATAAAGACATTTTTACCCTTTCACTCCAAGAGCATGTGCAAGGCACGTGTGATTTTTTTGCCTGAATAGTGACCGGATTCACTAATTGGATATTTATGGTGGCCCGTAAAAAGATGCTGCTATAAATAGCCTAATAAAAAGATACTGCTATTTATCGAAATACGTAAATAGATATAGGTTACAAATAGCAGTTTTCTCTTATTTATATAGTTTTGTAAGATCTTGTAATCCGTACTACAATCCTCGTATTTACGAGTTTTCTTAGTTCTGAGTCAAAATTACTATCTTAAAAACTTTGAGATTGACAGGAATGCTTATGGTACCAATTGTACCAGTTGGAAGTCTTGAGATATGTTAATCCAGAAATCAACTGTCTTTGCTACTTCATGAATTAACTGATGTTTTAAAATGGCGCTAATGAATCTCCCTTATATTTACTATTTTTCTCAATATTTTTTTTCTAATTTCTGATTTAATCTTCTTCCTGAATATCATGTAACCGTATTACTATGATGGATGAGCATTGGCAGATCCCGAACATTTTTAGAAACGATAATTTTTCTATAGGGAAAAAATATTTTTTGTGATGTTTCTTTATAAATATTGTATTTCGCCCCCTTAAAAAATTTTTAGTAAGAAATTTGCCTCCCTCCTAAAGAAAAATTTCTGGCTCCGCCACTGGATATGATTAAAGCTTTATGGTTTGAGAATAAGAATTTTCTCTTTTGAAAATCTGCAAAAATGATCTGTAAACTTTTTCTTTTTAATTTATTTTCTCATTTTTCATGAACTTTTTTTGTGTTTATTTCTTTACTTTCTCGATTATTCCCTTGAAGCCAATAATGACTTTAGGATTTTTTTTTCTAAATAAGAAATTATTCATTAATCATATAATAGGCGAAGCCATTACAATCAAAAGATAAAAAGAAAATACAAGAAAATAAAAATTATACAATGGTGAAGACCACTATGATAACAGATAAAAGTCCACAACCCCAGACTAGGTAACACTACAAAAAGTAGAAAAAATAAATACATAATAAAAAAAATTCGTAACATCTTCTCCAAAATCTTTAAACATCAGTAGCAAGCTCAGTTCCAACACCTTTATTAGAAATTAACAATCTACGAGACCATGGGCATATCAACCGTCTCATAAATTGTCTCGGAAAGATGAAAAAAAATTGAGGAAGGACCCAGAATAACTCAGGGTTTAGAGGGAAACTCCAAATCTGAAAGGATCTGAAGTAGATATTGCATCTGAGTCTTGAATCTTGAATCAGAATACCTTGAAAAAATTCTATCACGATTTACGGTAAAAGGAAGGGATGAAGACACCAAAAGTGAAAAAAATATGGCTAGATCCAACCTAATTATTGAAGCTAAAAAATGAAGATATTTTCAAAAGGAAGAGAGAGAGAGAGAGAGAGAGAGAGAGAGTCTTGTATATCTCACTATAATAATGACCTTAGGGTTAGTAGGATCTTTTAACGCCCCTTTTTGTTTTTGTATTATTCAGAAAGTGAACCGCAATGATTAAGGATAAAGAAATGATATTAATGAGAATTGGTGATTGAATTTGACGTTTCTTTAATATAATTTGAAAAGGATTGTTATATTCTTCTAAATTAATAAATGAAAAGTCAATATAAACATTCGACAAGTTGGTGGGGGTTAGCAAAAAACTATTGGGTTGAGAGGGCAAAAAAAAAAATCCTTTGTACTCATTATGTGTACTGTTTTCCATTCTGAAGAATAAATATTTATTATGCGTTTACTTTTTTTTTTACGTGTTTTATTATTTTTTTAGGTTATAACACTACAACAAAAAAGGTTTATTATGACGTTTGCCATATGTCGCAATAAGCTAAAAAAACGTCGGTATAGATCTATACCAACATTTATTACAAATGTCGTGTAAACGTCACATTTGCTCGTCGTCGTTATGGTTTTTTACGACATTTGTTATGAAAGTCTGCATACTATCTATTACGACATTTGTTGCGTCATTTTAAAGTGTTTCAAAAGGTATTTTTTCCAACATTTGTAAATAATCGCAACAAATAGTGTATTCCGACGTTTGTAAATATTGTGAATAAGTAATTTTTTCCGACATTTTTAAATAGTCGCAACAAAATATGTATCCCGGTATTCGTAAATTTTGAAACCAGCGTCAAACCGAGCTAAGCCGGGTCGAGCCCGACAAATCGAGCCGTTGAGTCTAATTATCTTTGAATAACGAGTCGAGCCCGCATCGAGCTGAGTCTAATTATCTTTGAATAATCGGAGCCAGAGCCTAGAGACAAGTCGATCCATCGAGTCTAGCTAGCTTTGAATAATATATAAAAAACTTTCTTCATATTCAAAGATATGGGAATTGAACACACGACCTCCTGCATGTATATCGTGCAATTTGCCGCTGAGCTAAATGATCATTTGTTATTTGTTTCTTCTCCTATTATATTTATTATAATAGAATTTGGATTTTGAATTTTGTACCTTTGTGTTTCGATTTTTTATGAATCAAATTAAAATTAATACACTCTCATTAAATTTTAATAATTAAATATTTTTAATTTTTCTTTAAAAAATATATTTCAAAAACATAATCTTTGTATTGTGTTTGTTTGAAAATGTCACGAGATCTAACGATATAATATATTAATATCACTATATTAGTCGCAAAAAGTAACATTTATAACATGTAGTGTAAATGTCACGAACTAACATCAAATTGTTTGTAAGAATAAAAAAAATACTATAACTATCTTTATGAAACGTCGTATAAATCAAATATAGCGCCATTTGTATGAAATGTCACATGATTTAATGTTATTGTATATAAATGTCGTTATATGAGTTGCAAAAAATAACAATTTATAACTGCATTTAATGTACACGTCGCTAACTAACATCAAAATGTTGATTTTATCAACAATTATTATAACATTCGCTATGAAACGTCGTATAAAATTCAAACTTAGTGATGTTTGTCTGAAAGGTCACAATATCTAACGACATAATATATAAATGTCGCTATATGAGTCATAAAAAGTAACAATTTATAACAACATTTAATGTAAATGTCGCTACCCAACATCAAAACGTCGGTATGAACAACAATTACTATAATTGACGCTATGAAACGTCGTATAAAATCCAAATATTGCGACGTTTGCAAAAAGTGTTTGCTTTAACTTACTCTTTTTGGTTTTAAGCGACGTTTGATAAAAGCGTTGGTACAAAAACGTCACAAAAATGTATTTTTGTTGTAGTGTAATTTTTTTTAATTAAAAAATTAACAAATGTTAATATCTTATTAGTGTGAACAAGAAATAAGAGATCGAATGGGATAGAAGATTCCCAGAGGTGTGATTATTAACGTTTACATGGCGAATTGACAAGAAAATAAGAAAATTATTGATTTTTCTTTTTTTTAATGAGAAATCCCCTATTTTTGACACCATCTTTATAGCTAACTAGCATAAATATCAACTTTTTTTAGGCTATTTTTAACACCAACAATTTACGGGCTGCTACGTTTGTCTAATTAACGAATCCGGTGAAATTTTAGGCTAAAAGTGAACACATGAGACACACATGAGGCCGGAGTAAAGGGCATAATTGTCCGTTTCAACAGTATGTCAAGTTTTCCCCTAATTTAAAACCCTAAAATAGTTATCTTCTTCCACACTTGAACAAAAAAAGCTGCGATTTAGGGCAAATTGTAACCCATTTCATTCTAAACATTACTTCATACCCATGAGATAGATTATTCTCTTCTCTCATCAAGCTTCTAGGGAAAAATCGAAATTGGTTTAGCCATATATTTCGGGCAAAAATGTCTTCTTCAAGCTCATTTACTTCAAGAAACATGAAGGGGGTCCAACAATGGCACAAAATATTGCAAGTGTTCCATTCTGAAACCCGTTGCATTGCGAACTTCTTGGACTGTTGACAATTCGGGAAGAAGATTCTACAATTGCATTAATTCAATGGTAAATTCTTCATTTTTTTTCCAAGTGTATATGCTTTTTACACATGAACTAATTATGGTTGAATTATTGTAGGATGGGGGATGTAATTTGTTTGAATGGATAGATGATCCAATTTGCAATCGGGCAAAATAAGTTATACTTGGACTCTTGAAGAGGGTTGAATCTTTGAAGAAATATCAACATGGGAGGGCTGCCATTGATGAGAAAATTCAGAAGCTAGAAGAAGAGAATGCATCCCTTATATTTCTTCTTCACCAGAAAGTAGAAGAGTTGAAAAAAAATTTGAGGATAGATGTAGAAATCTGATTTTTTATGTTAAATTTATGTTTGTAGTTTTTTTTTGTGTGTGATTGTCATGTTGGTTTGTAATAGGTATTGGTTGTTAATGTAATACAATGTGTTTGAATGTTTTGACCATGTTTTAATTTGGTTTTTTGAACACATCTCAACCTGTTACAAATTTTATGTAATTCCATAGTAAAATTCTCAAAATGCACAAAAAGATCATATTGTAATTAACATTACTGTCCCAGAAAATGAGATATTGTTCACTTATCCCACAAAATTACAAAACCAGATATCATAACTGGTAACAGTTGAGCAAAAACCAAAATGACAAATGTTAAAAGTTTACATTGTAACCATTCCAAAACTACACAAAAACTTACACATAGTTTCAAAAAATTAAAAAATCCATAACACAAACTACTGTTTAGTGTTTAAAAGTAAGAAATATTATTCCTTACCCATTTGCCCTTTCAGTAGGGCAAGTTCTTTGTTCCTGGGGACCCAAAAAATCAAAAAATAAAACAATAATCAAAATCACCAAACATGCTATATTTATGGACGAAATTCACCAATTTACCTATAACATTTTAATAATTAAGTACATTAATAAGTCCAAGATAAAAACTAAACAAATTAAAATCATCGATTTGATATGAAACACGTCAAGAAGAATGATAATTGCACATAACAAGCTCGAATGAAATGTTTACCGATCATGAACTCATAATTAGATAATTTGGCCACCTCAATAGATCATTAGGTGCTTATGCTATTAATTATTAGGTGAATCTATTTTTTGATATGTTCTTTATTTTTGTTCCACTAAAAGATTGAAATGATTAACGCTTTATGGCTTGAGAATAAGAATTTTCTCTTTTGGAACACTGCAAAAATGATCTGTAATCTTTTTCTTTCTAATTTATTTTCTTATTTTTCATGAGCTATTTTTGTGTTTATTTCTTTACTTTTCCGATTATTCCGTTGAAGCCCATAATGACCTAAGGATTAGTAGGATCTTTTACCAGTTCGGATCCTATACAGAACAAATTTTTTTCATTACGGGTATACTTGGATTGGGTTTGGCTTGTGATTGGTTTGGTTTGGTTTGGTCTCAAAATTGGAGAGAGAAATTCAATTTTTTACCTCTAAAATTGGCGGAAGAAATTTAAATTCAATTTTTTTTTCCAAATATTCGTTGAAATTCAATTTTTGACCTCTAAAATTGGCGGGAGAAATTCAAATTCAATTTATTTTTTCCAAATATTCGTTGAAATACCAATTTTGAAACCAAGCCAAACCCAATTCAAGTACACCCTACATACGTATCGTCTAAGAATATATATTGTGAGACTCAGTAATGTTCCGCATAGTAAAAAAAATAGGTGTTCTAAGACTCAGAATATTTATTAGTTTTAAATTAATTTTATTCGTCAAAATTATAATCCAACGAACGAAAAAAATTTTGCACGTACAAAATTATCACATTCCGCATTGGTCGATCTTTTATCCCTTTTTTGTTTTGTGTTCTTCGGAAAGTGAACCGCAATGATTAAGGATAAAGAAATGATATTAATGTGATTGGTGATTGAATTTGACGTTTCTTTAATATAATTTGAAAAGGATTGTTATATTCTTTTAACAATTGACAAGAAGATAAATTACCAAGAAAAAAAAAGACAAGAAGATAAAAATACCCACCTCCTCTCCCCCTACCCCCTCTCCCCAATACAAAAAAAGATTTAAACAAAAAATCTTTTAAATTAATAAATGAAAAGTCAATGTAAACATTAGACCAGTTTGGTGGTGGTAGGAATGTGATTATTAATGTTTCCATGGCCAATTGACAAGAAGATAATAAAACTATTTGATTTTTCTTTTTTAATATAACTATTTAATGAAATAAATTAAAAAAGGAAAATCTGTTTGATGAAATATTTTCGAACTTCATTGGTACACGCTTTGTTATTCAACCATTTTGGTCGTACTAGAAAATTTTTGGTTAAAAAAAAATGCATCATATAATTGATGATATAATATAGTATACCGGTGTAACTAGGGGCGACTTAAAAAAAAGTGTAAATAGAAAAGAAATTAGAATTTATATGTTATCAGTGGACGCATGATTTGAAAGAGAGAAACAATTACGTAATGTTTCATAAAAGAAAACAAAATTTTCATATAAAAAGCCTGGCTCTCCAAAAATGGGGCTTGATCTTAGACTGACCATAGATTGGCATAATGAGTCAATTATGACAATCTATTTTTCAGAAGCAACAATTTTGACATGAACGGATTCCGCAAATCCGTTCTCAATTGGTAGTAGCTATGTCTAAAAACACTTCAATTTTTTTTTACAAATATTCAATTCCAGAATAGTTTTGGGAAATCCGTTCTGGATTGGCAATGGTCAGTCCATAAAAATTGTTCCATATTGATTTGGCCTAAAAATTTTAAAGTCAAATTTGTACAACAAGATGCAAAATCGATAACACGCCTAATTCCCGTAATAAAAGTGAATATCAATAACTTTAAAAATTGTAGAAATAAACTTGAAAAACATTAACATCAATAATAATATGGAAAAACCACTATATGTATACACCAACCTTTTTTTGCTTTTTCTCTAAATAGCATTAACTTTTTAATAAGATCAAAATAGCGCTACAATTTTACGGGTTAGCTCCGTTTGTTAAATTAAGGATTTCGGCCAATATTCAAGCCAAAAAGGTCACGTGTAAGTCACATGTGACCCTGGCTGGGGGTTAAAATTGTCCAACGATCCATTTCCATCAAACCCGACCATTAACCCGACCCAAAACGTATTACCCACCCATTTAACCCGACGTATATAAATGAAATAAACCCAATTAACTTCATTCTAAACCTAAAAACAAATCAAACTAACCCTAATTTGAAAATTTCCTCTCAAACCCTTCCCAAACCCAATTGAAAATCAGCTACGAATTCATCGATTGTGACAAAGAACCCTAGAGTAAACATGCATATTCGTCTTCCACACAAGGAAAATCCAACATACGGTAAGAAATCGTTGAAATCTCTTATTGAAGATGAATCGTTTTTGAGTCAATCCAATCAAAATACTTGCAACCTTCATCCATTGAGTCAATGCAATTGAGAAATCTTCTACCCGGATTGTCATTGGTCCAAGAGGTACGAACCGCAACGGGCTTTCGATTCAAGCAATTACAAAATTTGGTGGGATTCAATGACGTTTTCATGGTTCTTGATGCATTTGAGTTTGAGGAAGACATACCTTGCAATGTATTTTATTCTCACAAAAGGGGAGCTTAGGATTTGTTTTAATGGGGAGCTTGGGTCTATGAAAATGGAGTAAGGGATATCATTTTGGGGAAGAAAGAGTGATTAGGGTTTTTTATTTAGAAAGGAAATAAATTTTGGACGAAAATGCCCTTAAAATGGGTTGCATGTGCGTTGCACGTGACCATTTTGGCCTGAAAATCCTTAATTTGACAAACGGAGCTAACCCGTAAAATTGTAGCGCTATTTTGATCTTATTAAAAAGTTAATGCTATTTAGAGAAAACAAAAAAAGTTGGTGTATACATATAGCGATTTTCCCATAATAATATTCAACAACGTAAAAATCGCACGATTAAAACAATAATGAATTGTAACATAAAATAAACAAAACTTAATAAAATCAACATCTCCTAGTTTGCTCCCCCCGGTGTATAAGAATCCCTCATTCTCGGGTTCGGCCTCAGATAGTACATGTTATCATATCTCGTTTTTATTGCATTACCTTGTGCGGTTTCTATGAACTCAATGCCTTCGAGGTCGATATAAACAGGCCCCTCAAGTGATCTGTGGCAGAAGTGGTGGATCCTCTTGTTAAGTCTGTGTCTGATCAAGTCCAAGGCTGAACGAGGGCCCCACAACAAATTGATCAGCCTGCAGTCCAGATATAGAGGCACCAGTATGCCCCCGACTTGATCTTCATCACCAGTCCAGTTGTAGTTGTTGGGTAACTCTAAAACCAATGGGATGGCATCAACACCAGGTTCAGACGAAGCTCTCGGAGCTTCCGTCTGAGTCTGATCCTCTGGTGGAGGAGGTGCACTCCTATCTCCGTTGGCCCCCTACACTGTATAGTATCGTAATGGTCTTGGGTAGCCCAGCGAGACCGACGCTCACCCCGCCTCCCAGTCTGACTCTTACCCTCCACATGTTTTCTAAGGCTGTGTCAATGGTCGCTCAATGACCTCCTATGAAATGCCCACTGAGCGCGTTCTGCACGAAACTGCCTTCCCAGTCGCCTCGAAAGGTTTCTGTTAGGAGTTTGGTCGCTCTAGCTAATCAGACTCTTGTACTGGCTCTGAGTTTGGACTGTACTTGAAGCTTTCTCGAAGTTTTCAAGCACTCTTTTATTTGACGCGACCTGTAAAAAAAAAAATCAAAAAATCATAGTAAAAATTAAAAGAATAATATTTAATACAAAAGAAAAAATCACTTACAAAAATTTGCTCCCCTGTGGCGTTTGGTTGAAATCCCATTGGGAGGTGCGAAGTGTCCTTAATTTTTGGGTTGCTAATATAAAGGACGATAATGTTCTTGTACCAGTCCATGAGCTCATTGCTTGGTACAAAAACACTTCCTACAACAGGAGCCCCCGCCATGACTCTCTCCAATCAGTGATCCATAACTCAATATAATGTGCATGGGTAGTCGTCCAGTTCTTGTTCGGGAGATTTCTTGTTTTGTGGACGTCCTTACCCGCATCTTTAGACCCTATCAGGCAGATGATACTCCAATATATCAAAACATATAAGTGGTACTCAGACACACACATTTAGAAGAAAGTCTCGATCCATTGCAACTCTCTCTTCAACAACAGGGGACGGGGTATGGTAACCACATAAACTGTAAGATAAAATAAACTTACATTTAATTTAAAGAAAAAAAATATTCTATAATTAAATACAAATATAAATTAACATTAAATATAACTTACCCATTGTGTCTCATTCATCCCGTCCAATTGATCCCGAAACACCAGGAATTGATGGTTTGCAGTGTTACGGAAGCTCCGGGGTATATTCCATCTTGCCCCGTAAGGAGCACCGACGGGATACCCAGTGGAGCTAGGCCTCGGCTCCCCGGACGAAGACTGTAAATGCGCTCCCATTCCCATAACTGTTAAAAAAAAAGTATGAATTATAAAATAAAAAAGGAATTCAAAACATTGCATCTTATAGAATTTGAATTATTAAACATTAAAATTACCTGAATTGGCAAACAACAGCCGGCAATGTCCTGGGGTAGTGGATCACGAATGTGGGCATTAATTTCTCTCCCAGGTTGATAATGTTTCCCCTAATAGAATTTGGTATAGGGTTGAAAACCTAAGTAGCTCACTACAATACCCGACCATATCTCTACGGTATAATTAAATTGATCATTCCACGTCACTGCACTTCCCCTGGTAGGTAGTCCAAGTAGGCATCTTACGTCCTCTAAAGTGATGGTTGCCTCCGCGCAAGGTAAATGAAAGGTATGTGTCTCTGGGCGTTATCTCTCAACTAGAGCAGTCACTAAAGCGTGATCTACCTTGATGAAACCATCATACAAACTCCCCCAAAACCTAAATCGTCTATAATCTTAATGAGGGACTTGTTCGTTTCTCTCCTATATGTCTCATAAAATTGACTATCACTGCGAATAACAATCAAATGTGTATCTAGTTTGTCTAAATTGTGTCATATTCCTAATGACCTATGATGTGCATGTTTGGTTAAAACAGTAGCATCTAAAGTACCGAGATGGAGCTCTGCAAGTGTAGACATCTGTACATAAAAACAAATAAACAATTAACATCCATTCCCACTTAATTAACATCAAATTAACCTATTTTCCTAAAATTAACATACAATTAACAAAATTATCTTCAAATTAATATAAATTCCCAAAATCAAGATCAATTTAACTAAATTAACATCAATATAACAATATTTCCCAAAAATAACTAAAAATTAACAAAATATTAACTTAAATTCCCAAATTAAAAAAATATATAAACTAACAATTTTTACAAATTAAACAAATTCATAAAGTACCAATTATACAATTACATACATTCATAAAATTTAAATTTCCGAAATTAAAAAAAAATCAATTTATACCTTTTTTTAATTGAGAGAGATGAGACAAGAGCTGCGGCGGTCGCAGTGGACGGTGACGGCGGCAGCCTGGGAGGGTGGTGATGGAGAGGGATTTTTGCGGAGTGCGGGGGAGGGGGAATTTTTTCAGATTTTTGCTGTGATTCGCGAAGGAGGAAGAAAGAGAAGGTTGTGATGTTTTAATTTAGGGCAAATGAGAACGGATTGCGGAATCCGTTCTTAGTTGACGTGGCCAAGCGCGTTAATATTTTCCACATCAGCCGAGAACAGATTTCGCAAATCCGTTCTTACCAAAAAAGTTGGTTCCACTTTAAATACTACCATGGTTGGCCTTTTATGCCAAATCATGGCCAGCCAAATGTTTATAGGCGTAAAGATTAGAAGAAATAATTAATTGTTGATATCATGTCAATATGATAATAACAAATTTACTTTCTGATTCCCCTACTTGTGAAAGCTTTGTCATCAGGGACGAAGACAGGGGTGGGGGCCCCCAAGATTTTTAAAAATAGTACTATTTATCGAAATTTTATGTGTATTTTGAAAAAATTTATCAATTTCGCCTCCCCCCTAAGAATTTTTTTTTTGCCTTTTTTATAGCCCCCAAGAATTTTGGAATTTTTTACCAGTTTCACCCCCCAACACCAAATTTCTGACTTCGTCCCTGTTTGTCATGACGAATACACTCTCTCAAATTTCAATGCTTTATCTGTTAAGATGAGTCTAAAATAGGAATGCATGCACTTTTCTCATGTTCAATGGCCATGGAAGTCTTGAGTCAAACTAGTTTTGATATATAGTCTATGCTGAAGATTGACGTGTTTCCCTTTTGCCTAATACCCATTCTAGCAGGCGATGAAGATGTCTCCATTCTTTTACATATATTGCATGTAATGTATGGTGCAATAGAAATCAAACAGTTTTCGAAGGGAAACAAAAGTTAGCTGAGGAAGTTGCGAATTTTGCTCTATTTGATTCTGCAGAGTTCAGCAGTGTCTTTGTATCGTCTTCAGGGTCAGTGGAGCATGTCAGCATTTGTCAATTTTTTTGCAAATTAGATTCATGCTCAAAGGAAAAGAAAAGAAAAAGTTTACTTCTATGGAAGCAGCGGACCCACCTGAGGCTTTACAGCATCAATCTATCCTTAAATGACAACCCCTTGATATTGATTTTCTAAAAATCAATGTGGATGGTGCATAGAATCATAGCTTATGTGGATTTGGAGTGACCGTGCGCAATAAAGAAGGTAGTTTTCTAACAAGGGTTTCTGGCACACCCATTCTTGAATATGTTTAAGTAAATGCGCTTCTTGAAGGACTTCGGCTTGCAATAGCACACGGATATCAGACATGCCTCATAGAAAGTGATTGTCAAACTTTGGTCGATCGAGTCAACCAGTTAGAGGAATATTTTTTTTCAATATGGCACATTGTTAGTCAAATTAAAAACTTAATGGGGGAATAATATAGTCAATTTATTTGTTGTTCACATATCTTGTAATAATCATGTTGATAATTTGACAAAATATGTAATGAGAATTGGAGACTCCACTCAATAGTTTGAATTCCCACCAAATTTTCTTTTATTACATTTAATTTTTTATATCACTTGATGATATAAAAAAAACAAATGTACTTTTGACAGTTTGTGTAAAAATTAGCTCATGAGCCTCCATATCCTCTTAAAACCAATTGGTAAAGAGAGGTGTTAACCCATGAGTTATAAGTTATTCGGATCTTCCTTAGGCACTCGATGTAAGACTTTATATTTCAAGAGTTTGATATCACCTAATACATAAGCTAGTAGTCGTGGAGTGTGGAGCTCGTAATTAAAATTAAAAGGAAAAAAACTAACTGATAACACGCATTAGTGCTAGGATATTTTGTTTCTATTGGGGACTTTTGGTAGTATGTTTATTTTTTACTCACAGCTCAAAACTTTTTTACTCTGTTCCTTCATCTTCTCTAACAAATATACACCTTTCATTATTTTCAAAACAAAAAAATTTCAAACTAAAACCTTAATCTAAATACACACTAGGATTCATTTCCGCGCGATGCACGACTTTTATTTCTAATTTTTGTTTTAATTCATATCTCTTTTGATGATGCTATATTTGAAAGCAGCATTTCCAATCACTGTAAAGAGCATTTAAGAAAGTTTTTGGAACTGAGCATATGATGTAATATATTATACGGTTGATACATTTATAGTCTTGTAATTTTTTTATCTTTTCAAAAAAGATGTAATCGAGTATTTTTTACTGATGTTAAAGGATTGCGAGTTGTTGAAAAAATACCAACAAAATGAGTATGTTAAACCTAGTGGAAAATCTTGTGAAGGTAATCCTTATGCTTTATTGATTATTGTTCAAATGCATCTACTAATGATTATGGTGTCTAAAATCAAATGAGTGTTTAATATGACTAATAAACATGAGAGGCAATTGCATAGAAGATTAGTGAGGAGTAGATTCTAGATTTGCAAATCCTCTATATAAGAATGAATAATCACTATTACAACAACAAAATAAATTAGAATAAATCTTACCTTTTAATCCAAAATCAAAGAATTAACACTCATTAAATCGTCAGGTTGCTAAGCATTTAAAGTGTTCCATAATCTGGTTATTCGAAATAATATTCTCTTTTCTTATTTACCTTTTACGAGTTCATTGTTATACACATACCGAAATTTCCCTATAATGTTTGTTTTGATGATATTATTTGTTTTTTTTATGAGGGAATGCATGGCTGATTTAGATTTATATAGTCGATTATTTTCTTGAAATATTATTATCAAGACTTTTAGAATTCCTTCCGTTAAAAAAAAAAGACTTTTAGAATTCTTTATGATGGAAGACTTTTAGAATTCCAATATACATTAAATCTAATTCATCAAAAAATAAAACTATTGAATTTCTTTATTTCAAAAAACCCATTCAACTTCTTCATTTAAAAAGAATCAATGAATTACTTCATTAAAAAATAAAAATATTCAACTTCTTAATTTAAAAAACCATTGAACTTCATTTAAATTATATTCATTTATGCTACATAGCCTTTTAGAATTCCTATATACATGTTATTTTCTTAGAATATTAAATATATTTTATGATGGAAGACTTTTAGAATTTCTATATACATTAAATCTACATCATTAAAAAAAGAAAACTATTGAATTTCTTCATTTAAAAAAAATCATTGAACTTCTTTATTTAAAAAAAACCCATTCAACTTCTTCATTAAAAAAACCATTGAATTTCTTCATTTAAATTCAATTCATTTATGTTACATAACTTTTAGATAATCTATAAATATGTAACTTTATAAAGAAGATAAAGATTATACTTTATAATGCAAGTCTTTTAGAATTCCTATATGCATTAATAAAAACTCAAAAATTTATTATGTGTATCTGACCTTTAGTTCTAATAGGTCATTTCATTTTAATGGTAGTGAATTTGGCATTTCAGTTTAGAAAAAACTAAAAAGGAACTTCATTGATTAATAAAAACCCAAAAATTTATTATGTGAATCTGGCATTTAGTTCTAATAGGTCATTTCATTTGAAGGGTAATGAATTTGGCATTTCAGTTTAGAATAAACTAAAAAAGCACTTCATTGATTAATAAAAACCCAAAAATTAATTATGTGAATCTGGCATTTAGTTCTAATAGGTCCGTTCATTTGAATGTTACTGAATTTGACATTTCAGTTTAGAAAAAACTAAAAACCCACTTCATTGATTATTTCAGTTGCATGTTAGCATTAATTACTTCAGTCATATTTTTTGTTGTAAGCTTTTTAGAATTCATATATAAATGTTATTTTCCTAGAATATGAAATCAAATTTATGATGGAAGATTTTTAGAATTTCTATATACATTAAATCTACTTCATTAAAAAATATTATTGAACTTCTTGATTAAAAAAAAAAAAAAACTTCTTGATTTAAAAAGAATCAACAATAAATAAATATAATTACTATAATAAAAGTTACAAAACTCTTCTTCTTCATACATTAATATAACTAATGAACTTTATAAATATGTACCTATAGCCATTAGTTATAGAAATCTTCTAAAGTTTTTATCTCCATAACAACTTGAGATTATAATTGAAGATTATAACTCATGAAGAAGTAATTTTATAGAGTAAATTAATGATAAAATTGTCACATGGAAGTTTCTAATTGGTCCACATCCCATAAAATGTCAAATGTCACATCATAAAATTTCTACGTCAACTTGGCATAACTTTATATATTATAGATTTTCCAACCAAATCCCTATTCCCCTTTCCTTCGGCTATTTCTCTATTTTGGACACTTCCTTTATTTATTCTAGTTTTTTTTAAGTAACTTCTCTTTAATTATAGAAGATATGTCCAAGAAAATGAATTAATAGTCAATTTGGTTATCAATTTATTTGTGATTGGCCACTTTTATCTTTTTTAGCATTTTTTAACTTTTAGAGTCCCCAATATATTTACGGGTTGTGATTTTCATCATTCTGTCACAAACTTTGGTAAATTTTGAGTATGGCATAACTGGATCCAATCTCTAAAGCTTCAATTGGCTCTGCTCAGCTGGAACCCGGTTTCGATTTTCCCATTGTTATGAACACCCAATCCCTGTTTTTCTCCCTATTCATTTGACAAAGATGAATTCTTTGAGATTTTTAATCCATATCCAGAAACATTGGGGGACATGTTGGAGTGTTTGATAGTTAAACTCATGTACTTCTTTTTTTTACTGAATAAATTTAGTTTCCATTAATCACAAATAGCCGAAGCCATTACAATCAAAGAAAAATCTGAAAATACAGAAAAATAAAAGTTATACAATAATTTAAAAAATCACGATAACAGACAAAAGACACACCCAAGAAAACTTGGATGGTTAGGAAAAACAACTAGAAAAACTAGCCAACTAAACAAATACATAATCTTCTCCTTCAAAGCATCTTCATCGCAATCCTTGATCCACAGGGACAGGAGAATATCACTTTCAACATTTTCCTTAGGGGTCGACAATTTATAGGACAATGGATGTATCAACCGTCCTACAAATTGCCTCGGGAAGATGTAAAAAGTTGATAAAGGGCCCAGATCTAGTTCGGATTGAACAAATCCTCCTAGAAACATAGAAAAAAAGTCTAGATCTGTGAAGATCTGAGACTCATCTAACCACTGTGTCTTGAATCTTGAAGAAAAAAACTCTGAAAAATGTTTCATATAATTCATAGTACAAAATAGAGTAATATAAACGGAATAAAAGGATCAAGATTTGACCATTGGCCGGAGCTAATGGCCAAATCTGACCACCAGCAGCAGGGGAAGAGCAGGGGAAAGAGAGAGGAGAGAGAAAAAGGGGAGAAAAAAAAGGAGTTGAATATCTATTAGTTAAACTCATGTACTTCGAATTTAGTAAATAAATTGATTTGAAATGGGAGTTTAGACCATAATTTTGTGCCAAGAAAATACCAGAGCCCAATGGATTAATAATACTCAAAAATTTTGAAGAATTAGATGGATCTTACTGTCCCATATGGGAACCTATCAACATAACTACACAATTGGGCCACTCCATGCTCATCTCAAGACCAAACTATCAAAAGAAACGACACCGTCTTCCACCTTTTTTTCCACTTCAACCAGCAGCAGCTTATGGAAATAAGACATTAGCTTCTTAATTTAGCTAGATTCACAATCAACCAAATCTGTCATTTATATGAGCTTTTGGAAGCATGTCAACTCTAACTAAATAACAGTTCATGGAGTTTTGGTACAGTTTGGTAAATGGTGGAATTAAATTTGCCAACAATTGGAATACCAAGTTCATGAGAAACAACACAAATTTGGTGGGATAATGGAGACTAGTCTCAATTTAGGGGGGAAATGGTGGGTTAAAGAAGGGAGTGACGAGGGATATGTTTTGGGGGATTGCATTGGCATGACCCAACTTTTTTGTAATGGTCATGACATGACACTCAATATTTGAGCAAAAACATTTGTGTCCCACTTCCGTCCTGGCTGATGTGGCAGTTTCCCCGGACTTCCGTCCTCAACTTGCCGAAAAAAAACCCTACAAACCCTAATTTCCACTTACGGAATTGCCACTTCCGCCTTCAAATTGTAGGCTTTTTGCAGTGTCTAGTTTTTTCTCACTTTTACTTTTTTGACCATGCATTATTGAACGGAAATTTCTGAACGGTTTTGGCACTTTTGTTCACATTTCTGACCGATTTTCAAAGACTTGTCCAATTCAAAAATTCAAAAATTAATTTTTGAATTTCCCATTACATATGTAAATAACCCCTCAAAACCTCTCCACAATCTACAACATTCTCAACTCTCAAACCCATAAAAACCCTATCCTCTTCACAATTCATTTTTTCAAAACTTATTTCCACAAAAACCCATTCTTCCCTAATGGCAAACTTTCCAAAATTTATTCAAAAGGAAATGTGTAACAATTTCAGGGATGTTGATTTTACCAAAGATTGGCCTGCAGAATACGAGTAGGTATTAATAGAAATTTGTTACGATTTTAGTACACTGGGTTACCCTGGTGAAAAACGTTGGTCTGATTGGTACAACGAAATTGTCTACGGAATGAACTCCGTCACCGGGGGACAATTCACAATAGCAATGATCGACGCAGGTGTAGCAAAACTGCGTAGGCGGTTTTGGAATTTTGAAGCACCTAATCGCAAACTATGGTTCAAGTACGACGGTAGGACCAACATTGTTGATTTGGACGGTGCTGGGGCCCAGTGGGAGGAATACGTTGCGGTAAGTTGCATGTAATTACAGCACACTGTATTAATTCAATGTTTTCATAACTTACATGTTTGGTTTATATTGTAAGCCCTAAGGGCAAACGAACTCTGTTTTTGATATTGGACAAACATTTGATGTTGTGTCTAATGATCTTAATCTTTGTGATAGAATATTGGAAATCTTGTAGGAAGCACTAAGTACTTCAATCAAGCCATGTTCAAGATTCAAAGTCATACTATTCAAGGCTCATCTATGAAGATTGAAGATTGAAGACTTAGTTTGGTTAGTTTAGCTTTGTCGTCATTAGTCGTAATCTTTAAAGCTCTAACCAAAGCTCTTATGAACATAAGCTCTACACTCTTGTCTTGCATGTTTTCATAAACACGTTTTCAAAAGGCTTAAGTTTCAAAATGATCTTTACATGTGTTCTTATCCAAAAAGCCTTTGATTTCATAGATAAGTCTTTTAGAAATGTTTTCCAAGTGTTCTTACTTGTTACCTTTTAGGAAAACCTTTTTAGACTTTAAAAGACTTCAAAAGATTTCAAAACGTGTGAAAAATCACTTTGGAAGTTCGGTCAACCGAGCTCAAGTTCGGATCAACCGAAGAGATACTCGAGAGATTTGATCGAAAAGGTTCTGGCCGACTTTGTTGTAGTTCGGTCGACCTAATAGGGGTCTGGGTTCGGTCGACCGACCTTGGTTCGGTTCAACCGAGCTTGGTTCGGTCATCCGAAGTCCGCGAACGGTCAACCGAACTCTGTCTTTTACTAGCCGTTATTTGACCGCTATGCGACTCGATTTTCACCCTATTTTGAAATGTATATATACTCCAAAGCTAGAGAAACATTCCAAGACTTTGACAAACATAAAACATTGATATCTTATCAAGTCTAAACACTTTCAAAGAAAAATACTCTTCATCCTTATGATCTAAAGCATTCAAGAGTATTCTTTCAAAAGCAAGACTAAGAGTGAACTTCATATGTTCAAAGAGCTATAAATTGTTGTGCTTCAAAGGTATTAATCTTTCACTTAGAAGAGTGAACTTAATTGTATTGTGGATTAATTGCCATTTGGGTCCCCAACATATTTGCGCGCAGCCAATTTCATCCTTTTTCTTTTTTTTTAACTTTTTCGGTCATCAATTTATTTTCAAACATACCACTTTCATCCCTTTAAACTTTTTTTCACCACTTTCATCCCCAATATATTTTCAAACTGCCATCTTCATCCCCAATATATTTTCTAGCAGCCACTTTCATCCCCAAAAAATTTTCAAACAGCCACTTTAAAAAGGATGAAAGGGGATGTGAAAAGTTAAAAAAAAAGAAAAAGGATGAAATTGGCTGCGCGCAAATATGTTGGGGACCCAAATGGCAATTAATCCATTGTATTGTTCTTAAACCTTTTCATTCCCTTTCTTAGTGATAGGGTAATCTTGTAAAAGACCTACTTAGTGTGGGCAAGCTCTTAGTGAGTTTTCTTGTATAGTGGTTGTGTGTAAAACTCTTTGTGAGTTAGCCACTAGTGTAAAGTCCTACTTTGTGTGGGCATCTTCTTAGTGAAGTGTTTTAAATCCTTGGGTGCGGCTCAAGGTAGTGGAGGTAGATTCTAAGTGAATCGAACCACTATAAATCCTTTGTCTTGTTGATTGGGTTTTGCTTTAGCCTTTGTTCATCTTGCTTATACTTTCACTTGCATTGCAAAGATTCGAAAAAGTTGCCAAGATTAGTTAAAACCCAATTCACCCCCCCTCTTGTGTTTTACATATATAACTCTGCATTAGGCTAATCCAAGGGCTAAGCGGTACAGAAGGACTAGCGAATTTTTCTTTATCCTTCTCTGCCATATTTTTGGGTACGAAGGAAGAGGATTTGTGGACAAAGCCGGTCAGTGTTCAAGATCACTGGAAGAGATAACTGTGGAGACTCTCCCCCCGACTACCCGATGTCAGATGCATTCATGGAAAATGATTGAGCATAAATTTCGAAAGAATTAGGGTTTGAATAATCGGGACTTTGAATTTTTATATGTTCAATGTAATTTTGTTTCTATGAATGGAATGTAATTCTTAGTTTCATGATATTTGAAAAGTTCGAAATGAGTAATATTAAAAAAAAAAACCTACAACACACTAAAAATAATAATAATACTGCTACTCAGAAGTCCCACTTCCGTCCTCAAGCGGCCGAATTTTTTTTCCCAGCAGACATTTGTGGCCTGATTTTTTAGGGATAGAAAATCCTATCCATTCACTATCAAAATCTCTATAAAATCCAATAACCTTCCCTCCAATTTTCTTACCTCAAACAACATCCTCCAATCAATTTGTTCCAAGCAAACCCATCTTTCCTCAACTTCATATTTTTTGTTAAAAAAATGCCACTTGAATGTCCGATGAGATTGTATTTACATTTCGACCACAATGTAGTGTATGAAAATGGTGGTTATCCCCGTTTTGCAGAGCCAAGCGAAAAAAGTATGGAAGTTATACAAAAACTTTCATTCCGACAACTTTGCCACAGAATATGTCGGCGCAAAGGAGTCGATCTTTCTAGTGTCACTGTTCGGCTAATAATGATTTGTCCATTCTTCATGCCGACGTACAACATGGTGATGTACGATGTTGTACACCTTAACGACGAAGAAGATTTAGACAATTTGTGGGGAATCCAAACGGATTTCAAACTACAAGGGATTCATGCTGGTGCTCTGTTAGAACCTGTGCAGAGACATGTAGATAACTTTGTAATCCCGACAACAGAATTTTCGCCACAGGCACAATTTGTTCCGGAACCATATTATTCGGAGTCAACTCCCATACCAACTATGCCCCCACCGTCTAGTTACGAACCCTGTACAGATAATTAGGTCATGGATTCCTTGGGTCCAATTTCAGACATTGACGGTGTTTCGGAAACGGAAGACGACTTCGCCGACGATAGTGCTGGAGAACACGAGGACGGCGGGGTCGAGGATGATGCAGAGGCGGTAGCGGAAGATGCCATCTCTGAAATCCAACAGAAAACCGCTAAACCAAGTAATGAAGAGACGGTCCAAGAGCCTGAATCAACTCCACATACCTCCACCCCAGCAATTCCAGAATGGAATTTGCCATCATGCGGTAACTATGTTAATTTTGCCTGTTGGAATGAAATGGGTTCCATGGAACCTGTCCCTGAACTGACATACGGGGGAAAAACAATTAAAATATGGAATCCCAATTTTCCCGAAATATGTTTGGGGATGCAGTTCAAGGATAAACGTGAGGCAATGTTGGCAGTTAACGTGTGGCATGACAAGGTGGCCTTGAGGGAGTGGAAAAGAGAGAGGAGCAACAAACAATGGTTCGGCGGGGTGTGTAGAAACTCAACTGAAAAAAGCCGATGCAGTTGGTACATTCGCGTTAACCATAGCAGGATGGATGGAATGTGGTAGGTTACCAAGCTTAACCAGGGCCACTACTGCTTGATGGACCAGAACAAGAAACGCAACATGTCCTCCAGCTATATCGGGGTAAAAATTCTACACCTTGTACAGGCTGATCCTGAAATTTCTGTTAAATTGATTAGGTCTGCTTGTGAAAATAATATGAGTTTGACTTGTACCTATAGAAAAGCTTGGTATGCTCGTCGACATGCTATAGAAACACTTTTTGGTACTTGGAAATCAACTTTCCAAGTACTGCCACAGTATATGCAGGCAGTTCATGATTCTAACCCGGGTGCTATAGTCAAATTTCTTTACCACCTACGAGAAACTGTTAATGGCCCTAAGGTGTTTAGGTCATTGTTCTGGACTTTTAAACCGTTAGTTGATGGTTACAAGTGGTGCCAGCCTATAATTTCAATTGATGGCACACACCTTAGGGGGAATTATAAAGGGGCACTCTTGGTTGCAAGCACTCAGGATGCTAACAATCAAATTTTACCCCTTGCTTTTGCCTTGGTCGAATCAGAGGCAACTTCCACTTGGTCATGGTTCCTTAAGAACTTAAGGGAACATGTTGTGAAAGACCTACAAGTTTGTCTTATTAGCGATCGTCATGCCGGCATTCTTAGTATCGTGGCTAGCGTCCCCGGATGGCAACCCCCAATGGCAGGGCACCGATACTGCCTTAGGCATTACAAGTCAAATTTCCACACTCATGCAAAAAACAAAGAATTGAAAGATTATGTGTGGATTGCTGCAACACAAAAGAAAAAATGTAAGTGCGATTTTTATCTTGAGCGTATTAAACAAAAAGATGAGGATGCATTTAACTGGTTGATGCAGCAACCCAAAGAGTTGTGGACTTTGGCATACGACGAGGGAATGCGTTTCTGTTGCATGACGACAAATATGTCTGAGGCGCTTAACAGCGTTCTGAAGCAGTCTAGAGCGCTGCCTTTGAAAGCTCTTGTGTGTTAGCCCTAAGGGCAAAGTTACTCTATGATGTTTTTGATGATAACAAACCATTGAGAGTTCTAATGTTTGTGTGAGCATGTTCTTTGTTATAGGATCCTTAGCACTCACATTAACATTGATGAAAATGGTAAGTTAGCTTCTTGTGTAAACTAAGGTATGTATAATACACACAAGAAAGCTACTTGATGGAAGGAAGGAGGCAAGGAGGATGGTTGGGAAATAGGGCTCTTCTAAGAGTCCCTAGTTTATATGGCAAAAGAACTTATAATGCTAGTGCTTATGTCTTTGCATATATGTGTCTTTGCAATTGGTATCGTATACAATTGGTATCTTCTAAGCATTAGTCTTTGTACTTATTTGTTCTTAGATCCTTTTGCCATGCTTCCATGTACTTACATTGTCCATATTCTATCTTATTACATCAAAGTTTGTCATAATCAAAAAGGGGGAGATTGTAAGCCCTAAGGGCGAACGAACTCTGTTTTTGAGATTGGACAAACATTTGATGTTGTGTCTAATGATCTTAATCTTTGTGATAGAATATTGGAAATCTTGTAGGAAGCTCTAAGTACTTCAATCAAGCCATGTTCAAGATTCAAAGTCATACTATTCAAGGCTCATCTATGAAGATTGAAGATTGAAGACTTATTTTTGGTTAGTTTAGCTTTGTCGTCATTAGTCGTAATCTTTAAAGCTCTAACCTAAGCTCTTATGAACATAAGCTTCTCACTCTAGTCTTGCATACATGATTTCATAAACACGTTTTCAAAAGGCAAAAGTTTCAAATGTGTTCTTATCCAAAAAGCCTTTGATTTCAAGTATAAGTCTTTTAGAAAAGTTTTCCAAGTGTTCTTATGTGTTACCTTTTGGGAAAACCTTTTAGACTTCAAATGATTTGAAAACAAGTGTTTAATCAACTTCTCTGAAAGCCCAGAAAGTCGGTAGACCGAGATTTTCTCGGATCAACCGAACAAAGTACTGAGAGTTGAGCTGTCTTGGTTCGGTCGACCAAGATCTGGTTCGGTCGACCGAGATGACCAAGGTCGGTCGACCGAGGTCCCAAGTCGGTCGACCGAAGTTTTCCTTCGGTCCACCGAGGCCTCGTGTTCGGTCAACCGAGGTGCACTCATTACTAGCCGTTATTTGACCGCTCTGCAGTCGCTTTTTCAAATGAGATTTCAAATGGTATAAATACTCCAAAGCTTTAGAATGACTCTAACACTTACATAGACTTGTACATACAATAGAGATTGATTTCTTATCAAGTCTAAACACTTTCAAAGTAAAAATGCACTTCATTGCAAAATCTAAATGATTCAAAAGTGCATTTCATAATAGCAAGACAAAGAGTGTGCTTCCTATGTTCAAAGAGCCAACAAGATGAGCTTCAAATGTATGTATCTTTCACTTAGAAGAGTGAACAACTTTGTTCTCTAAACCCTTCATCTTATCCCCTTTCTTAGTGATAGGGTTATTGTTGTCTAAGTCCTACTTAGTGTGGGCAATTGTTTATAGTGGTTGTTTGTAAAACTCTTTGTGAGTTAGCCACTAGTGTAAAGTCCTACTTTGTGTGGGCACATTCTTCTTAGTGAAGTTGGTGAAATCCTTGGGTGCGGCTCAAGGTAGTGGATGTAGATTCTTAGTGAATCGAACCACTCTAAATCTCTTGTCTTGTGATTAGCTTTGGGTTTTGCTTTAGCTTTTGTTAAACTTGCACTATCATTGTTTAAATTGGAAATAGTTTGCAAGAATTATTAAAACCCAATTCAACCCCCCCTCTTGGGTTTCCTTCATTGTGGAGATGATTTTTTTCAAGCTTGTACATTATTTTGACACACACCGGGAAGAAGCTAATAGCTGTCAAACGCCTTTCCCTAAGAGGATATGGGGCCAGTACTTCGCGTACAAAGAAACAACAACAAGTATGACTGTGCAACGACACCACAAAGACCAAGGTATCTATAGGGTCATGTCCCGACATAGAGGACCTGGCGAAGGTGGAAAAATATACACGGTCAACTTATCAGCTCGTGCGTGTAACTGTGATAAGTGGTCTACTTATTCAACTCCATGCTCCCACGTTATTGTTGTGTCCAAATCGATCATGGAGGATGCTTCTAAGTATATCCACCATGTCTATTCTCTTGATCATTATAGGAATACGTACAAGTCCATTTTATATCATGTACTTGATCCCGTTCTTTGGAGACCTCCTCCTTTTGATATGACACATTACCCTCCTAACATGAAAGGTACGCAGGTGGGTCGACCTCAAAGGCGGAGATTTCAAATGCCTATGGACACAGAGAACAGGGGCACTCAAAGAGAAAAAAAGTGTGGCCACTGTAAGCGAGTCGGTCACAACCGGAAGACTTGCCCCATGTTAGCACATCTTGACCAAGCACCTCCTCCACAATAATTGTATTTCAATTTTACTAATTTGTAATAGTTTAGAATGTATAAATTATCATTTTTGATAGCAATCGTATAAAGTTGTTTTAAATGTGTTCAATTTTTTTCATTCAATATCAAAAAATTGCTGAGATTACAATTACTTATTATTAAAATTGACGTAATAAATTGGCAAAATCATCATTCTCGACCCTATAATCAAGGATATCTTAAGGGGCTGGATGAATTTGTACATGGTCACCGGGGTGTAATCTTGAAAACACAACAAACTCATCCCACCCCAAAAAAATAGTAATCGTCTCCGCCTTCGTCTCTAGTCACTTGGAGTGTCAATTTGTTCTCGTGAAGATTGCGCATGTGTAGTACTTCGGGGATTCCAAGATGCATTCTAACACGCCATTGCATGTACTTTCTACATATCCACTGTACACGGGAAACAACATTACAACCCATAATTGTAAAATGAACGAATTTATTACTAATATTTTAATATTACTAAACGTACCGGTTTGGATATACCTATAAGATCAGTCACAAGGATATACCTATAAGAATCTTGACTATTCTTCTTCTTGGTCTTTAAGTCTTCAAGATGAGTTCCTCTTTGAGCTTGGACTTGAGACCTTTGATCAACTTCTTCTTGTGATGAAGTCCTTTGTAGTCTTCTCAACTTGTAGCGTCTTGGACTTCAACACTTCTTGATCTTCCTTTGATTTTACAATATCTTCCATTAGCATTGTGGATGACCTTTTAGCTTGTGCTATGGAGACTTGTAAAATGTAGATTCTTCTTGTTTGTAGAATGATCTTTGAAATCCACAAGAAGATCTTCCTTTGATTTTGCAATATCTTTCAATGGCATTGTGGATGACCATTAAGCTTGTGCCATTGGAGAATTGCAAAATGTAGCTTCTTCTTGTTGAAGAATGATCTTTGATGTCCACAAGAAGCTACATTTTAATGCATGTGTGAGTGTATAATATCCTATCATTGAAACACAAGCTCACACAAACATTAGAACTTCTCAATATCTTGTTATCATCAAAACAAGACTGGTCACATTAGCTCTTAGGGCTTACAATAGATAATCGATGAAAAATGAAAAAGTGAAATGTACCAAGTGTGGGCGTGAGTACGTTTACAAAAAAGGTTGGGGAACGTTATCACTTAAAAGAAAAGTTGTATTTCCATTAGAGAGGTTTAGGCCCTAATTCTCCATCATGTGTAACTTTATTTTTGTTATTAATAACACTAGTAGGGATCCATGCCAAACCCCCACCACTACATGGCGACTTTATGTATATTTATTTCTCACTTTATTCTTTTAGGGTTTCACATTCAAAATACTTATCATTAAAACCCAGTTCGGTCTGCCCCGTGGGTTGCGGGTTTTCCTTTCGGGGCGGGGTGGGTTTGGTAGATTAGCCTTGAAGATACTGGGTATACTAAGGTATATTAAGAGAGTGTTGGTTGATGTATTTGCTAGGAGTAGGGATGAAAATTTGACTCGTGACCCATTGATCCGCCCTGCCCCAGCGTCTTTTGGGCAGATTAGACCCGCATTGTGAGGAGAACATGGAAGATTAGACCCGCCCCGGGAATAGGGCAGATCGGGGCTGGATTTCGTCTGAGATCGGCCCAGCCCCGCTCTATCTATATTATAAATTATTATAATATTATTATTAGACATATTTGAGAGAATTTCTATGTTAGCCAATGTGTAATCTTCTATGATTTTTGAGTTTGTGAGTTTTATTTGGTA
The DNA here is from genome assembly GCA_026122235.1 of Vinca minor. Classification (NCBI taxonomy): domain Eukaryota; kingdom Viridiplantae; phylum Streptophyta; class Magnoliopsida; order Gentianales; family Apocynaceae; genus Vinca; species Vinca minor. The sequence goes on from JAOCZM010000121.1 coordinate 656,530, forward strand.
TTTATGTTCTTTGATATTTTGCCAAAAAATGGGGTGGGGCAGGTCAGATCCTCACGAGGTTACATACTGTGGATGATCAGGACACTCATTAGACAAGTGTTATAAAAAGTATGGGTATCCACCTAGTTTTGGTGGTAATAGAGGAAGAGGAAGAGGAAGAGGAAGAGGAAGAGGAAGACCGGCAAGATTGAATAATAACAGTTCTGGACACAATTACAATGCTATAAACACATAATATCGGGGAAATATGAGTGAAGGGATTCATGGGCGGAAACTCGTTACAAACACCCATGAGTCCTCCCCTGAAGGATCCACTCATACAAAACGAATCGAAAAATTCAAGAAAAAGACTTACGTTTTGGGTTCAAGAATCTGATTCTTGAATGGAAGATGCTGTTTCTTGGATACGTTGCTGCCACCAATTGATTTCCCTTTGCGCAATGTCCCTCTACCGGTATCTACGCGACAAAACGAACAATGATTGCTAGCTCTTCGTTTTTCTGAGTTTCGGGAATTAGAGAGAAAAGGGAGAGGCAGAATCCGAAATCTAATTTCGGGCGGTTTTGTTAATTGCGGCTGAAGTGAATTAACCCTAGGGTTTCGGCCAAGAGAGGTTTATGTAGGGTGTGAGAGGTTGTTTCAAAAACAACTCCCACGTCCCTACCAACTCTCCCAGCAGTGGGAGTCTTTAACTCCCACGTCCCCTAGACTTCTGCTGGTAGTGGGAGTCTTTATCGGATAATAACTCCCACGTAATCCCAGCTATACCGAAAATGCCCCTTATCTCTAATTCGAATAATAACGCTTTATTATTCTCAGAAAAGTGAATGTCAGATACAATGAACCTAGACACATTCTAGATTCAATGAATCTGGACATGAAGCTCGTTAGCTCGTCTATGCGTGTGACCCTGTAGGTTCATATCACAATGGCAATGAAAACACAACAAGCGGTCCCTAGCAGGACATTGTGACTATCCCAAAGTGAATGAATATACAACGGAACCTATTATCAATCCACTATTTAATCCCTTTATCTCGCGATATCCTAATTAAGCATAAGGCATGGTAGTCGTCACCCTTATTAAGCTTAATTATATTTATGCTCGATCTCCAGGTAGACTGTTCCAACAAATAGTATCTGATAACCACTTTATCAAATACATTTGAGCACGGCCATGCATTTAGACAGTCTTTCCCTATCGAGAGGCCCATGGATATCTCTCTCTAATAAGAGAGGGACAAATTCCTTACAATGCCTCTCACATTCAAGCCATGATAGGACACTACATCCGATCATCAGTCGTATTGATTACTCGATTAAAAGCAACGTACGACTGAGTCAAAACGTGGCTCCATTCATGCTAGAATCAATGGAGACACAAGGTCTAAGGATTCTAAAATAGTATTGAGGAAGTAATACTTATGACTAAGGACCATGAAGTATTACTTCTCTAACGGATCACGTCCAATACAATGTATCCCTATATATTGCATCTATGATATGATTTGTATTCATTACACATGACCAGTAAAACATGATCATCAATCATACATCATACTAGTTTTATTTCATTGTAAATAAGCATTACATAAAACTAGGGACAACTAGAATAGTAATTACATAAGCTAATGAGTTTTACTATCAAATCACACATTTGATAATCAAAAGCAAAATTAACTATTCAAATACATGCTCAAAAGATGTAAAACGTACAACATATGCTAATGGTCCTAGGGCACTACTAACAGGGAGTTCTAGTGCTTTTAAGGTGGTGAATCACTTAGTTGGACACCATGATGCTGGTCCAAGTAACAAGATGAGTCATATTTCCTTCCAAACCAATTTAACACGTTTCAATGCAGAACAACAGCATCAGCTAGAAAATATGTTCCAGAATATTAGTGTATGTGTATCACATTTCAATGATGGATCTGCTGGAAGTACCAACAGTGGACCAGAAATTAGCTCCATGGTTAATCAAGCAACACTGATGACATCCAATTATGGTGTTTTCAATGCTCCAACGGGTAATCATATTTTCTCACAAACATTTACTTGGATACTTGATTCTGGTGCCACTGCTCATGAGGTCTGCACTGATAAATTCTTTGTTGAGCCTGAATATGTTTCAAATATGTTTATCAAACTTCAATAAGTCTTTCATACCTGTTGTCATGAAAGGCACAATAAAGTTAGCTCCTAAGTTAATTCTTAAGGATGTATTATTTGTGCCTATTTTCAATCTAAATGTTGTTTCTGTTTCCAAACATACCTTGCATAATCCTTGTTCTGTTTTGTCTTTCCAAGATCAATGCATTATCCAGGACTTGTCAAGCTCTCATAGGATTTTGACAACTAATGGATGAAAAAGCTTGTACTTATTACCTCTTCCCATTTATGTTTCTGTTTCTAATAAATCAGTTCACTCTTTATATCCTCAGTTTGCTAATGTCAATAATGTAAATTCTTCACATGATGCTGAAGTGAAGGATCTGATTTAGCACTATAGACTAGAACATTTATCCTATTGTAGACTTAAACTCATTAGGAATGTGCCTAGTATTTCTTCTTATAAACACTCTAAGGAGTGTAGTGTTTGTCCTATAGCAAAACAATACAAATTACCTTTCAATCTTAGGACTTCTCTTGTAAAAAAAACTTCTGATCTTGTTCATATGGATGTGTAGGGGCCTTATAAAGAGCCAACTATATATGATCAAAGATTCTTTTTTACTATAGCTGATGATTTTTCCAGATTTGTTTGGGCATTTCTAGTAGATCTTTGTGAAGGAATTACAGAACTGTCACTTCAACTCATTCCTTACATCATGTAGTATCATATGATGGGTTAAACCAGGATCCTTTGTATATGTTATTGCTGTCATACAGGAACCTACCAATTATAAAGAGGTTGTTAAACATGAGAAATGGAGACATGTTATGAAGGAAGAATTAGATGCTAGATGCTAATAATACTTGGGTCTTAACCTTTTTACATGATGGGAAGATTCACATAGGGTGTAAATGGGTATATAAGATCAAACAGAATGAAGATGAAACTATAGAAAGATATAAGGCTAGATTTGTTACCAAATGATACTCACAACAACCTTGGGTGGATTATTCAGACACCTATTCCCTTGTGGCTAAGATGATTACAGTAAGAACCTTATTAGCCATTGCAACTGGAAAAGGTTGGTTTGTTAATCAATTGGATATGAACAATGCCTTATTACATGGGGAGTTACATGAAGAGATCTATGTGGTGCCCCCTCCTGATTATTTTGTCAATCGTTGTCAAGTATGCATGATGGTTAAATCTTTGTATGGTTTGAAACAGTCTAGTAGAGAATGAAATTCTATTCTTACTCAGACCCTACTATTTCTTGGTTTCACTCAGTTATGGCATGACTACAAGTTATTTCTTACTCTTACTGGTATATGCAGGTGATATTATTTTGGCTAATGATAATATGGCTGTAATTGTTGAAATCAAGGCAGTGTTGCATTCTCAGTTCAAGATCAAAGACCTTGGAGCGTTACATTTCTTCCTAGGTTTGGAAGTTATTAGGCAGGACAATGGCCATTATTTGTCACATATGAAATATGCTGTTGAACTCTTACTTGATGAAAATATGCTGGATTGTAAACCAATATCTAGTCACATTGATCCTAATGTTAAGTTCACTCACCAAGATTCTGAACCATTTTCTGATGTTACTGCTTACAAAAGAATAATAGGCAAGCTTTTATATTTAACAGCTACCAGGCCTGACTTTTCCTATTGTGTTCAACAACTTAGTCAATTTCTTTACCATCCTACCATCCTTCATCACAAAGCTAAACATAGAATTTTGAGGTATATCAAATTAGCACCTGGTCAAGGTTTGCTCTTTCCAGCACATTCTAATTTCCATCTTAGAGGGTACACTGATAGTGATTGGGCAGGGTGTGCTGAAACTAGGAGGTCTATCACTGGTTTTTGTCTTTTCCTAGGTGATTCATTAGTTTCTTGGAGGTCTAAGAAGCAGCATACAGTGTCTAGAAGCTCTGATGAGTCTAAATATCGAGCTATGACAATGACAACTTGTGAAATTCAGTGGATGGTTAATGTTTTGCAGGATTTTGGTATTGAACAACTCCAAGCTGTCCCCTTATTTTGTGACAGTCAAAATGCCCTTCACATTGCTGAAAATCCGATGTTTCATGAGCACATTAAACATATAGAGATAGAATGTCATGTGGTTTGAGAAAGGTTACTTGTAGGAGTGTTGATACCATTGCCAATTCCCTTAGTTAAATAATTGGCACACATTTTTACAAAGTCTTTGTCTACTTCTCGGTTTCAGTATTTGGTATCTCATATTGGTCTGGTTAATCTCTACAAGGGTCCAACTTGCGGGGGTATTGAAGACTGAATCAGAAGCAGCATCTCAGTTTGATTAAGTGAGTGATCAACAACAATCTCAGTTGCATTACTTATGGAAAAGTCGGGAAGACGAATAATAGAAGCTGGGGATTTTATCTTTCTGGGTTGGATTAATTAGTTTGTAGTTTGGGCTTTGTATGCTGGCCTAGTTCGAAATAGTCCAATTAATTGTTTGTGCAGTTAGTTTGTTAACCCACTTTAGTTGACTATATATGTTTAACTCCAGCCCAACATATTAGTTAGAAGTAGTTAGTAGAGCAATATTATAAATAGTTGGACTTTCCCTTTATGTAATCATCTTCTTCATAATAATATTTTCAGAAGTTTCTCTCTTTCTCTGCACTCCATTTTCAATCTTGATAGCACCGTTTAAATTCTCTTGAAATTACATTTTTCGTTGTGAATTCTTGAAGGAACAATAAGAAATTAGGGATGTACTTGGACAAGGTCTGGCCTGGGTTTAGTTTGTTCTGGTCTCAAACTCAAACCCCAAACCAGGTTTGGATAGAGACTCAAGATATCTGGATATAACCTATATATTTTGACCCAAGAAACATATCTAATCCGGGTGGATATAACCCAAGAATACTATTCAAATTCCTTCTTACTTCTATTTCCACCACTTATCTACCCAGCATAATTCAACGGAGCTTAGATAAAAAAATCCTACCAATTTCGACGGAGCTCACAGCTTTTTCTATTTTTCTTTTTTTCTTAGCAGAGCTGTATAGGTTGGTTTTTTAAGAATAAATAATTATGGAACGAAGCTCACTACTTTTTCTATTTTGCCTATTTTTTTTTAGCAAGAGTTGTATAGGTTGGTTTTTTATAAATAATTATGGAATGGTTTCTTTTGGCAGAATGTTGACATTTGAAAATTTGTCACCGAGTTATGTGGTGCTCCCAAAGTGATGTAGCTATTGCTTCTCTGAAAGAAGCCCATTCACTCGATTCTTCTTGAGCATTCCCCCACTCAGTTTCTATATTATTTTTCACTGTAATATCTTCATCAACACTTGTTTCTTCCTCCTCAAAGTTAGTAAAATATTGATCATTTGAGTCGTTCTCTCTAATGAAGTTGTGCACAACACAACAAGCTATTAATATCGAGACTTGGCGCGGCATGCTATACGGAGGCATCCGTTCACCAAGAATGAAAAATATTTTTTTTAAAACTCCAAACGAACGCTCAATGACATTTCTTATAGAGGAATGACGTCTATTGAATAATTCATGACATCCTTTGTAGTTGGTAACGCCTGCAAAACTATTTTTGTGATAATTCTCTCCTCTATACGGAGCCAAGAAGCCTTTTGCCTTGGCAAATCCAGCATCAACCAACAAGTACTTGCCTGTAATATGATTGTATATAATTCAGATCTTGATAAGAAATGTTATTGCAAAGCAAAAAAAGAGCTACAAACAAATTTTTCACAAACGCATTAGCTAATTAAATTAAAATTATTTCAAGTCATTCAACAAACCAGGAGGTGGTCTAGGAAAATCAATATTTTCATTTGTTAGTGCATTCGTCAGCACTCTTGAATCGTGGGCGCTTCCCTCCCAACCAGAGTCGTGAACCCCATGTCGTGAATACATGCAGCGAGTACATTTTGAGTTATTTCTAACTACCTATTTCTAAAAGTTTCCATATTAGAACCTGAAACGTAAGCGCTAATATGTGTTCCGTCCATTGCTCCTATGCAATCCTAATGGATACAAGATATTAATAAGTATATCATCCCTTTTGGAATGGAAAAGAACATTAAAAATTTATTAGAACATAGGGTTGAGTACACTTACGATGAACCATGGAAATAATCGATCGTCACCAATCATCTTCGGGTGTGGCACTTCGATATTTTTTCCCGTTATATGATATCGAGCAAGCTTTGAAAGACACCGAGACATTTTCTTCACATGTCTTGATATCGTCTCAGCTGAATGTTGGAATCTTTCAACTTCGTCTGTATGTTTGTTGTTGCGTGTTACGGTATTCAAGAAAATGGTCAGGCTTTCGCGAATATCCACGTATTGTTGTGGTTTATTTTTCCAACATTCGTGCTCCACTAGTTCATTGAAAAGTTTTTTGAATGTTAGCTTCCCCATATGTAATGCATTCCAAAATCGCTTATATCCATGCATGCAGGGACACTAGCGAATTCAGTTGTTTGATTATTGCGAGCCCTCTTGGATTCAGCATTTACTGTCATCTCATTAATCCTTAACATCTCCATTCGCAACCACTGTTGCAACATATTGTTGATGCCTTCTTCAATCGGGCTATTAAATTCAGAACAACCGCTTCTTCCCTTATGCTTCAACCAGATAAGGTACAATTGTCACTTTTGGGAGTAACCAAGACCTCTGGGAAGGAACTTGTTGTTGCACATTATTATGAACCATCTTTAGTGTGACCTCTTCGGCATCTGTAGGAGGATCTTGGAGAGAAGAGAGGGAAAATGTTCTCGTCGCCACTGAATTGAAGAAAATTTCCTTCATTAATGGATAATCAGGGACACCAGCATTGCGAAACCGAGCTGTATCTTTCTTCATCTGAAAAAAGTAAGGATCCAACAGAGGACAACAAAAACAGATCAATAAAAGAAACATTTATCTACTTAAAATAATTCATGTATCAACAAACTCCATTGAAAATTCTTCTAACCTCCCCATTGAAATTATAGTTTCACATGAGTTCTAAAATCTTTCAAACAAAAGAAGCCAAACCTTCATAATACAAAAATTCATAATACAAAAACATAATACAAAAACATAATACAAAATAACTATTGAAGTTATTTCCACATTGATAAACATATCATTTGCCTCCACAGTAATACAAAAAAACTAGCAGAAACATCGCATAACCAATTTCACAACATGTTGAACCAATAACTCAATCACAAAATGACAATAACCTTAATCATGACATCCCAATTTTCTTTTTGCGTGGTTATGGTTTTACTTATCGAATCCCAACCTACACCGGTGTTTTGTGTCATCAGCCAATGCATGGTGGTAAATTCAGATCTCAGCCTTTTTGAATTTTCCAGAAATCTGGTCATGTGAGTATTCACGTCTGGATGCGAGAAACCAATTTTCAACCAACTTTTCCCAACCAATGTTGGTCCAACCATTGCCCGACCACATCCCATTCTTAGGTTTCAACTCGGCGCAAACCTCTAAGAACATTTGTTCATACGGTGATTTCCACATGTCCGATGGTTTCCAAACCACTTTAGGATTTAAACAGTCACTCTCCATATGAAAAACAGAAAAATTTGATATCCCAACCAAAGATCGAAGTTTAAACATCTTTTTACATTCCAAACATATTCATCAATACTTGAACTTCAAAAGCAAGAAATAGAAAGCTATAAGATGTCATGGATGCATGACTCTGGACTAAACCTACTGCTTTTGGTAACAAATGAAAAAAATGAATGCAAGCTGATTGATGCAAATTGTCCACCCATATATAATACCACCCATGGAGGTATTATCTAAATAATTCGATCAATACGAAAAAACGGCAAAACTCAATTAAAATAGCGATTAATGTAGATATTTCATGACCTAAACATGTTCTTAGCAAGCACAAGACTGCCGACAAAAACTTGTGAATAAACAGGAAACAAGCCTCTTAAACAACATGGTCATCCATAGAGATTAAATAATCAATTATCCAAAAAATTACTATAAAATAATTCTTCAACTTTGATATCACGAGAATTGAAAAAATAAATATAGATATCCTTACAAATAGTTTTCTTCGTCTTTTTTGCAGGGGACTTGGATAACTATTTGATTCGCTAGAGCTGACCATGTCTTCGAGATCTGTGACAAGTATATTTTTCGAATCGATCTACAAAGCAAACGATGAATATTTGTTTGAGAAATTTATACTTTGGTAATTTTTTATACCATTTTATAGACTATATTAATAATCAATTCAGTTTATAGAACAGGAAATAACATATGAAGTAGAAGCAAAATATTGCAGTAAAACAACAAAAACACTAGACATATCAGATCAAAATGGAACTCAAATCAAAGAAACTCATATGGGACATGGTTTCATACTTTTTCAATTGGATTTTCTGACCTAGCTTCGTCAAAATTGGTAGGAGCGGCAACTTCATGCACGAAATTTTGTTTTGTCATTGAAAAAAAATGGTGGAATTATGTTGAGAATAGAGGAGCTTAGATCAAAATTGTAAAATTTATAACATAATTACAGAGATAAATAAGAAGGAATTTGAATAAATTTATCTTCAATAAATCACCGCAATGGATACAAGATAATGGAGAGAGTTTTATTTCAGCCTCTTTGACTCCTCTAGCAGTGTAGTAGGGGGAGAAATTGATGGAGATAAATGTTCTGCCATTAATGGATTTTAGAAGATGGATGAAAAGTTGGTGAACATCTTCACTCTCACTATGGAGATGTTTTGTATAAAGTTGAAACGGGTAAGAAATATTCTTGGGTTATATCCACCCAGATCGGATAGTATCTTGGGGCAAAATATATGGGCTAATCTAGATCTCTTGAGTCTATCCAAATCTGATTTGAGTTTGAATTTGAGACCAGACCAAACTAAACCCAGGACAGACCTTGTCTAAGTAAACCCTAGATGTAGGCTTTAAGAAAGGGAAATCTCAAGACAAGACATAATATAAAGTTGTATTGTTCTTTTTTCATTTTAATTCATATTTTTTTTTAGATTTATAGAATTTTTTTTTATGGATTTAGGGAATTTCTTGGCTTTCGTTTTTGTGGGGAAGAGAAGAAAGATGAGTGTGTGTTTTTGTGTGTGAATGAACTTTCCCTTTTTTTTCTTTTGAAACTATGCGTTCTCTTTTTTTCTTTTATTGCATTCCACTTCCCATTCGATTACTAAGATATTTGATTTTGGTAGAGTAATTTAAAGCAATTAGGGCTTTTTTAATTTTGTATTTCTAGTTGGATTTTTCTATAATTATGAAGAAAGGGCTTCATTTGTTGGGAACATATGTGTTTATATACCTTGTATAGAATTGATGTGTTAATCTATGATTTAGAACAAGATTGACAAATTGTGTTGGGTTGGGAAAGAGCCTGAAGATTTTGTTGGGGGCAGTGGAAGGTAACACATGAATAATATGTATGGAGATAATAATAATAAAAAAAATAACACAAAGAATACCAATACTTTTAACGTGCTTCGGTCTCAATACATACTTAGGTCTACGACGACAAATAATCGTCTGTACCCATCTGTGTACCCATTCATGTGCCCAACCAATCACAATTTACCACGTGTATATATAATTAAAAAAAATGATCACTTGACGAATTCTTATTGGTTGGGCACAAGAACGAGTACACAGACGGGTACAAACGATTTTCACCCCTCTACGACCCCAAAAGGGAAATCCACTATGTAAGTTTTGCATGGAGAAAATTACAAATACTCTCACAAGCCAATTTTTGGATAAAACAAAAGTACAACCCCTCGAATAACCAACTCAAGAAGCTCATCATCTGAGTTGATGGCGACATCTAACACGGTACACACAATACTAAATTGGAAGATCCTTATTTACCAGGCTTTCTTCCCTCCCAGTTTCCTGAAACAACTAATGTGGGATATTGATGGAATCCTAACAGATTTGAAGACAAGTGAGGAGATGCATGAAATAGGGGCCTTGTGGTGATCTTTTGTAGATAAGAAAAGGGAAAAAGGGCGACCGATGATTGATGTCGTTAGGATTAGAAAAGAAGAAGATTTTTTTTTAAAAAAAATAATAATAATTAAAAGATGAAAAAAAATTAGAATTTAAACTTACCTATTTGCCTACAATAGTTTGGGCATGGTGCATCACACATGTTTTTTTTTTTTTTTCCAAAACCACCTCATATGGATTCCACAACACGACTTTGGACAAAAAATTTGGGATTATTTGATGAAAGGACAAAAATGATAGTCCGTAATTTTTTCGGGGACGAAAAAGTAAAAAAGATGACAATGGATGAAAGTGACTAATCGTAAATTCTTTGAGGAATAAAATGGCTAACAATTCCCTTAGTCTCTACCGCTAACGCTTATTTTCTCTGGACACGTTTGATATCTTTTGATAAGTTTGTTTTTGCTTATTTTTCTAATATTTTGAAAGATGAAGGAGTTTCTTTTCAACCTTTATAAAATGCAATATGACACCCACACAAAATAACTTTTCCCAAAGTTGGTCCTTTTTTAGGTTCTCATCGTTGTAAGAGCAGGGACGAAGTCAGGAATTGTCTGTTGGGGGCGAAAAACTGTAACAGTATACTGACGACATACCTATAAAAACTGCAAAAAAAAATTGTGGGGATAAGCTTGATAAAAAAATTTTGAACTACATATAAAAATTACTATATCTAATAGTATTTTTAAAAATTTTGGGGGCGTCGTCCCTGTGTAGGAGACGATCTGAGTATCATTTGAAGAAGAGTTTTTTTTTTATTATTGTTCAACAACCCTTTTCTATGTATTCCGGCGACACCCACCACAATGAATAATTTTTGCATAAATTTTTAGCCATAGTTGGTGAGCTTTTGATATGTTTTCATGTGGAGAAAACTCTCAAACATCAATCCAACATATATAGGATTCAACAAAGAAACCTAAGTGATTCAAGATTTCAACACTTTTTCAAGCTCAAAATTGAAATCCCATAACTAGATTTTCCTCTATAATTTCAATCCTTTTTCAACAAGTTTTTGAATAATTTTCACTAGAAATGAAAAGCTAATCATCAAATATGACATATCGAAGCAAGAAACTATTTAGAAACAGGGTTGTGTGAAGGAACACGGGGTTGAGACAAAATTTTATCAGTGGCTTATATTGAAAAAATATTTTTAAAACTTTAGCAAATTTTTTTATTTTTCTTGATTTTTCGGTTCCAAAATTACTTATTAAGTTTTATATTCAAAACGTTCTAATAAATTATTTTCAATAAATAATATACATAATCCATTTAATCTAACTTGTGACATAATTGATCTTAGAGATATAATGGAAGATAGAAAGTCACTGAGTTTTTATATTTTTAAAGTGAGTCTCAATGGATTTAGACTAGACCTATGTTTAATGGGTAATGAGTGAGATATAATTATATAGGGCCTCTATTTTATTTTATTTTAAGTGAAGTTTTAATAAAGTAAAATAAAATTGGGGCCTTTATTTTCTGGGGGTCTGAGTCAATAACTTAAGTAGCATCATGATTGACACGACTCTGATTAGAAATGAATATTTAAGGTTATTTAAGGTCTAATATTTTGTTAACTCTGTTTTTTATCTTCATCAAACTTGAAATGGGTCTTCAAATAAAGGCTAAGATTTGGATTAAATAGTTGTATATTCATCATCAATAACAGAAGAGAGAAATTAATTACTCAATGCAAATGATTAAGAAAGTGTGTTTGGAGATTTTCGAGATTTCAAATGACAAAGCGTTAAATTTTGCAGTAGAGGAGATTTTCGTGGTTTGGTCAACTGACCTATATCCACGGCTAATGCAAGCATATACTCTCATTATAATGGAGAAAGAAAATACAATGAAGATTTTCCTCTAACATATTAGCGGACATTCCATTGGACTGATCATGGTTTGGCAAAAAGGGCCAACCATGGCAGTATGTTTTTTTTGGACAAACATTTTTGTCCGGAACAGAAGTGCCACTTCCGCTTCGGGAGAGAACGGAAGTGGCACTTCCGTCCCCGGGAATGACTTGGCACATTTCAGACGCGTCTTGCCACGTCAGACCAGGACTTCAGTCATCCCTCGCCTTAAATCAATTGCAGCACATCTCCTCTCTCTCTCGCGATTCCAAGCAAAAAAAACTTAAGCCCCCCCCCCTTTCTTTACTCTTTTTTTGGACAAACATTTTTGTCCGGAGCAAGTGCCACTTCCGCTTCGGGAGAGAACGAAGTGGCACTTCCGTCCTGGAATGACTTGGCACATTTCAGACGCGTCTTGCCACGTCAGCCCAGGACTTTCGTCATCCCCTTGCCTTAAATCAATTGCAGCACATCTCCTCTCTCTCTCGCGATTCCAAGCAAAAAAAACTTAAGCCCCCCCTCATAGCCACCATCAATCAACACCCCTTCCCATTTCTCTCAATTTCAAAGGTATAAACCTAGAATTATTTTTAATTTTTTTTGGGGAAATTTAACTATAAATTATTGTGAATATTTGTTTAATTGTAATTTGGTGAAGTTGGTTAAGTTGTTAAATTTTGAGAATTTAGTTTATAAATAATTGTGAATTTGGGAATTTAGAGTAATTTGGTGAATTTGTGAATTTAGGGCATTTGTGAATTTGGTAAATTGTGATATATTTGTGTAATTTGGTGAATTTTTGTAATTATCTGAAATTGATGTTAATTTTCTTAAATTGATCTTATTTTATTTAATTTATGTTAATTTTGGTGATATAACATATGTTATTTTTGATAAAATCTATGTGCATTATTTTTTTGTATGGATGTCTACACCTGCTCATCTTCAGCCCGGTCCTTTTGATAGGAGTGTTTTAAACAAACAACCATTACATAGATCATTAGGAATATGAAACGGCGAGGAGTCATAGAGCACCCATTTAAAATGTATTAGAAGCGAATGTCAGTTTTATGATGCGTATAACAGAGAAACAAACCCTGCCTTAATTAACCTAATAGACTAATTAGGTTTTGGGATGTTGTAGGCTGGGACATATGAAGGTAGATCACGCTCTAGTGACTTTTTTAGTAGAGAGATAGCGCCCAGAGACCCATACGTTTCACTTAAGTAGCGGTGGGGTGACCATTACTCTAGAGGACGTATGATGTCTTCTTGGACTACCTACTAGGGGACCGTGGTGTCGTGGGGTGCAGATTACAATATGTCTGATACTCAGTGGACTGCTACTGTGTTCAATCTGTTAGGATTCCAACCCGCCCTGTCGTCAATTAGGGGAAACACTCTCAAGCTGTTTGAAGTTTATGCCCACATTAGTGAGCCTATAGGACACATGATGTTACTGATTTGGCGATAAAGCAGAGGGTTAGGGCATTGTTATTCATTTTGATGGGTAGTTTCCTTTTTCCCGATAAATCGATCTCCTGAGCGAACATGCGTTACCTCTTAACTATCACTGATCTCGAGCATGATACGACTTCGTGGGCTAGCGGTGTCCTTGCATATTTGTACCGCCAAATGTGCATCTCCTGCATGGCTGTTTCGAAGGACATGACTGGCTGTTGTTTGCTCATTCAGGTTTGTCTAAATTATATAAACTTTTAAGTTTAATATGTAATTTGAATATTTAATAATTGATACTATTTATTTTGACCAGTTCTGGAGAACTGAGGAGATTACATATGAGATCCCTATTGATGGTGCTCCTTACGGGGCAAGATGGAATAGAGCCTGGAGCTTCCGCAACACGCCGAGAAACCAATTGTTGGTGTTTCGTGATCAGCTAGATTTGATCACCGAGACACAAGGGGTAAGTTAATTTTGATATTCTCGTAATTTTTTTAATTAAATAAATTGTTTTACATTAACTTGATTTTATTTTACAGTTTAGTGGAGACCGTACCCTGATGCGGTAATTGCAGAGAGAGTGACTCGAGATAAAGACTTCATGTCAACCGTGCGAGCCCGAATGCCACTCATTTACTTCGACGTAGTGGAGTACCACCTGCTTGACAAGGTTATGAGGCAATTTGGATTCCAACAGGTGGTACCAATATCGGCAGAGACAAACGGTATTGTCGAGGGTGACACAACCAAGGCAGCATGTTGAATGTAGGGCTCATCGTGGGAGGCCGGGTACTAGTCGGAGTCGGCAACTACTCAGGAGTTTATGTAGAGATACGGCGCACTAGGCAACGCGGCGATACATGAGCGTCTCAACCACTAGAGATCAGACACAGTCTCAGCCTATATACCCCCTGAATATGAATACCAATTTCTGAGCAACATCATTCTTTCTCTAGGTAGTCAAATGGGAGGGGGCATACTGGTGCGAATCCCTCCATATCAGAACAGACATAAGTCTATTTTGGTGCGACACCCTCGTACAACCTAGGCCTGGACTAGACCCAGACGCAGCAGCAGCAGCACACTCCACTGCTCCAACCAGATTCACCTGAGGAGCCGATATGTATCGACCCCGAAGGAGCTGGAGTCATCGAAACGGAGCATGGTAGTGCCCTGCGAAACAGAGACGGTCATACATACTATCTACGGAAGAACCCAAAAACGACCGTTAGATACACACTGTCGGGGTGGTAGATAGGATTTAGTTTTTTTTCTTTAATTTGTTTAATTGTTGTTACATACGATTTGTTTTTTATGTTGTTCATTTTTATTAATAAAGAAATTTTTGTCATGGTAATTTTTGTACACATTTTTTGGTAAATATTCAGTTGTAAAATACCAACTGAAAAATTTGTAGGCTAAAAACAAAAATCAAAGTGTTTCAAGCACAAAGTTTCTGCCAGGCCAGAACGGAAGTGCCACTTCATTTTGGAATTGGATGGAAAAAAACTAAGTGTTTTTTACCAACCTACTGGAGGTTGCCACTTCCATCCTGGGGGGAGAACGGAAGTGGGACTTCCGTCCTGGGTTGACGTGACAAGGCTCGTCTGGGATGTGCCACGTCAGCCCAGGACGGAAGTGGCACTTCCGTTCTGGACATAAATATTTGTCCAAAAAAAAAGACTGTCATAGTTGGCCCTTTCTGCCAAACCATGCTCGGTCCAATGCAATGCCCCCTATTAGCTCTCCCCCATCTTACTACTCCAAACAATATAAAAGATTAGGAGTTTAGCCAAAAAGGATTAGGAGTTTCACATAATTAGTAATTCACCTAATTACAGAAGAAAAAAGGGAAAATGAGTTTTTTATAATATGTTTTGTCGTGAACTTCCCAAAAATACACCTCAAAGTTTAATAAAAATTCAAAATTTAAAAATGACTAACGGTTGACCTTTGACGGAATAGACAGAAGATCATATTCCTTAACCCGTAAATTATGTAGGGACTTTAATCTAAAAATAAAAAAATTAAAACGTCCCTCGTCAATTGCAATAAGAGTGGGGACTAAACTTGCCGATTTACTTTAAAAGAAAACAAATAAAATACCAAGACTATAATAAAGAAGTTCACGCGGAGGAAGTTGTGGATGTTGGTGAGCTAGCCTCGTCCGCCAGCTGGCTGTCGGAGATAATTGCCTCTCTTCGCGCCTCTTTGCACGTGATTCACACCTTTCTTCCGCCAACCTAAACTCTTTTGTACAGTCGGCAGACAATATTGTACTTCTATAAACCAAAGAAAAATAAAAAGAAAAAAACAAAAACCATCGTTTTCTTTCTTGTGGAAATTTTCAACTTTTGTGTTTTGGATTTTGGATTTGGACATGTAATTGAATTTCGGAGCTGTATAATTGAAATGTTGATATTGTGTTGTTGAAGTGGCACTGGAGTATACTTCAGATTCAAGTTTTAAGATCTGCTGGTGCTAATCTCCTCGATCATTGGTATATCTTGATGCGAATGTGTATTTAAAGGCTTACTGATTGGTATATCTTTTTATCGTGCTTCAGTATTTTATTAATCTGCTCGAAATGAATTCGAATTTAAAATGATTCGTTGCGGCTGAGAGTTGGGGATTTTGATTTTGATTATTTTTTATTTTTTGTTCTAATAATATCAAGATTGCTGTTGATTTTGGTAGATTTGTACTTAGTTGAACGATTTTTCATTGGAGCGTGATAAGAGAAGCTGAAAATGAAAATGTAGGGGCCTGAGAGTAGTAATCAAGTTCTTCCTAGTGATTAGTAGGTTTGGTGGAGACCTGAGAAGTCGGTGGGTTTGTTGTTTCCTTTACTTTTTTAGCAGGTTTTTCACATAATGCCGTGGCAGGCAGCTGTATTGATTATTTCCCCGCATAAACTGTTGCAGTTTGTTCCGAAATCTTTGTTGAATGATGTATACAAGTGTTTAGACACGTGTATATGTTTATGTCCGCTTGTCTATCAGGGGGATAACGTTTAAAACAGTTAGCGTCGTTTCAGTTTTTATCTTTTTGGATGGTCACAGATGAAATTGAGGGATATGTAGTGTTATTTTGGTTTCGGCTGTTGATATATATGTAAACTTTAGATAGCAAAGTAATAATGGTTGACAAAGTTGATGTGGAGATACTTTGGGATTTAGAAACTTGATTTTGCAGAGGAAATTTATTGGATTACTTGTTCTAGGGCTAGTAGTTACTTTATCAACTGTTCTCGAGATGAACAATGTCACTCAAACCAAGACCAATCAATATCCAAATGTAACGGATTTAAACTTCTCCTAGAATAGTTTCCGGTGCGAATTGAAATTCATAGAATTGGATTAATTCGAAGGATAAATCAAAATCTTATAATTTCTTTAACTCTCTGGACGATTCAAAAGCGGATTATCTTTACCTTTTTTTCTCTAAATCATTCAAGAGTTGGTAAAGAGTCCCCAAATTGTCTCCCCTCCTTCTGAACAAACTGATATAGAGCCGCCACCCACCTAGAATAAGAAACCTTTTCTGGCAATTCTACATGGGCTCTTATTTCAGGCACAAGCCTGTTCCAAAGACCTTTACGTAAGATTTTCCGAAACGCCTCCCGAGTCCCGACTCTTATCCTTCTTTGCATCGGTGGAGCTATTTCCACTATCACTAGTGGAAGGGGAAGGGGAATCTATCAAGGTTTTTGCTCGCAATAAAGCTAGGGTCCTGTTTGAGATGTCAGCTCGTATGCAAGAAAAATAATTTCTTGATGCATGGGTTTCCTATGTAGCTTTAGTGGGTGATATCTCAGTTTTGCTGTTTTAATGGGACCTCATGCAAGCGGTTCTCAATTGTCATTGCTTTGGGGGCTACTTTGTGGTTGAAAATTAGTATAGCTTAAGGTTTCGACACATTTATTATGGAAGTTATTCAAGAAAATTGAATGACATATTTTAAAACGGAGGAAGTACATGTTATAGGCGAAATCGTAGGGTTAAAGATATGCAGTTGTTTCTAACAGTTAGCTTTCTGGTAAATATGTGACATTCTTACACAGTTACACTTGTACCTAATTGCCCATTAGCCTTATAACCTTTACCAAAAACTAAATGATGTTTAATATTCAATCAATCTTCTTCAGTTTTTAACATCGTTGTTAACCACTCAGTTTGATATTTCATTACCATCCCATTTTTAGTTTCTGTTCGTTTTTCTGAAACAAGGATTTAAGGAAATTTGGTTTTAGGGGATTTAAGGAAATTTGGTTTTAGGTCAAATAAAATTTTGATTTGTTCTTTATGGCAATGGTCTCTTTGTAATTTTATTTGCATTTGTCCGGAACAACTAATGTGTTAGTCATGTTGGAGCGCATCCCTTGAATCTGTTTTTGATTGCAAGTATTTAGCTGTCAAATTTATATGCTCAATACTGCCCTATTTGCTATTACAGGAATTATCATATAGTTATTAATGCTTAGAGTTCTAATTTCTAATTCAGAACATCTCCAGTGTCATATATCATTCGGAACTTCTTTTGAACATGGGAAGACCTGAATTCTGTAAAGAATAGGCCATGGATGATAGACGTGAGGAAGCAGGTTCTGCCGAGCAGAGGCCTCCAGGTTCTACATGGTGGCCATCAGATATTGTTGGAAGATTTGGATCTGTTTCCTTAGACTCTAAAGAAGAAACTAGGAACAAGAGATCGTCTGAAAAGGATGAATATAGCAGGTCATTGCATCAAACAGCATCGCAGATCCTTTGGAACACTGGAATGCTTTTCAGAACCAATCCCAAACGGCTTCTACTCTGTTGTCCCCGTAAGCATTAAAAGTCATTTTATTACTATTTTGGACGTGCATTTGCTAGTAGAATTGGATTCACTACGTACAATCGGTTAGTTATTGCCTTTTTTGTGTGTTTGCTTCTGTGGCTAATCAACAAAAAATTAATCTTATTGTTGATTTGCTCTTCCTTTTTCATCACGGTCTCCGGTATCTGGCACATGATTCTCTTTTGTAATCCACAGCAAATGGGTAGAAGGAAAATCTGGAGAACTTGCCCTTGGCTGGCCAAATAAACTTGCTTCTATGGCCTCTTGCATTTGCTCTATGATGAACTTGTGGTTAATAGCATACATATTTTCTTTATGATAAACGACCAAAGTGTCTTCCCCTTATGTTACTGTTTTAGCATCAAACACACGTTTTAATGTCCAAAATCGAAGTCTTCGAAATTACCATTTGGCTAATATGCACATGAATATTCTTTCTTGAAAATATCTAGCTTTTTAAATATCGAAATTTCGTGGGATTTTACTGAAGTATGCATTCTCAATGGAATGAAAAAGAAAATCTCTGTTTGTCTATGTATTCCAATTGTTCTCTAATAATTCTGCACTTTAATTATCAAAAAGCAGTATTGAATTTGATTTAAGAACACGTTATGTTAAATCATACCCCTAACCCCCAATTAGAAAAAGGACATCAATATAACGGTGTGAAAAAAAGGAAGAGACGAAGAATGTAGAGCTAAAGAAGGGATCATTTTAGCAACTGATTGGAGGACTTCTCCTCTTTTGCCATCCCAAAAATTTTCATTTTGTTTAAAAGTACATTTGGGGTTCAAGTATTGTATTCAATCCATATATTGGCATTTTTTTTTAAAAAAAATCTTTATTTTTTAGTTTTAATATTCATATTCTGGTTGTTCACGTTAAACATTTATGAAGGAGAAAAGGCTCAAGCAACTTTTTGAAGATATTCCGACTTTGGAAGAACTTAATGCTTTGGAGCTTGAGGGTTTAAGGGCTGATATCATAATAGTGGATGCAGAGAAAGATAAGAAGCTTTCCATGCTGAAGCAACTAATAATTGCTCTGGTTAAAAGCCTGAATTCGAGTCCTGCAGCAATAATTAAAAAAATTGCAGGATTGGTGAGTATTAGTTTATTCCTGTTTGGGATCATAAATTCTAGTCAATTATGTTTGTTGGTTCTCTGGGTAGATTCAACTCTGCTTGAGTACATCTGTTGTACATGTCTTTTTTGCAATAGTCTTTTTCTTTTCCCTCTATAATTTGCCTCTGGGACTTTTGTTATTGGTGATTGCTTTATTTCGTATAATAACACTTAACAAATCTTGGCTTTAGAATTATCTAACAAACTTCCTAAGCTTCTTGATACATTTTTAGTATTCGCTGGATTCTTTCCGTTTTTCGAAATGGAAGGTTTTCCTTCTTGCAATATTTCCAGGGGATCTCCTGAATTGATAGCTCTATTAGTTCTTATGTTTTTAGTGCTGGATATTATCTACTTTGCTATTGGTCCAACTAGCTGAATCTCTAGTGTTTAAGGACTTCAAATACCTTGATGGACCATTGAAGAGTGCGACAGTCATATCAGTTTTAGTATTTTATTCTCCATACCTGGAATATCTCTGGGTTTGCTTTATGATTCAGAAGGCAGTTTGAATACTTTTCAGCATTTTCTTACAGCTGTTCACTGCTTCACAGGATGATTTCTCTTGCTTCAGCTTGCATGTTTCTTGCTGTGTTTTTGTCTTCAACTTTTACTTTGGTCTTTTTTAGCCTGTTAAGTTTTAATGCCTCTAATGTTATTGAACAGGTATCTGATTTCTATAAACGACCAAATTCAGATCTTAGTCCAGCAAAAACTGTGTTTGATGAATCTTCTCATGCATCTGAGCATAGAGGCATTCAGATGCTAGGGCAAATAAAACAGGGTTTGTGCCGTCCTCGGGCAATTTTATTCAAAGTTCTTGCAGATACTGTTGGTCTTGAAAGTAGGCTAATGGTGGTAAGTTTAGCTTCCTTATGTTTCTGCAGCATTATTTGTCTAGCACTTATAGTCACTGTAGACTGTAGTAAACTCTTTGGGCAATTCATTTGTAATTTGTTCTTCATTGTTTCACTTGTGGTGTTTCTCAGGGTTTGCCTGCTGAAGGAAATTCTGAGTGTGTGGACTCATATAAGCATATGTCTGTGCTGGTTGTTCTGAATTCTGTTGAACTGTTGGTCGATCTTATGCGGTTTCCTGGTCAGCTTATACCCCTCTCAGCCAGGGCTATTGTTATGACTCATGTGTATGCTGCAGGGGAAAGTGACTCTGCAGAAAATGATTCCTGTGATTCCCCGCTTGAGCCAAATAGTCCTCTTTATGGGTATTCCGAGAGAGCTGATTCTGAGAGGTTAATCTGCAATGTTGATCTATACTTTTTAAGTTGCATAATTTGGATTAAGTGATAGTGTAATGTCTTTGTTAAGTTAAGTCAATCTTCACTTCGTATACCGACTGAATGGTTATCTGAAACTTTCTACAGCACCGAGAAGGATGATGGCCTCCAGTTCCAGAGGAGGCTTGAAGCATCTTCAAATACTGCTGGACCATCTTTGAGGAATGTGATGATGCGGTCTTCTACTTTTGTAGACAGAAAACTAAGGTACAATTTGAGCTCATGTTGCCGATTCGTTTGTCCTGGATTATTATATGTAACAACAAATTCGTTGAAGTGCACTTTTCATTTCAAATTAGGATTTTGATATATCTGGGTTGGCGATGTTTGACTGCTTACATAAATGATACTTATTTGATCTGTTTCTCTGTATCAGTTCGTATCACAGTGAACCCAATATTGCTACTACATTTTGGAGAAGGAGCAGAAGAAGGGTCATTGCTGAACAGCGGACTGCAAGTTCAAGGTACTTCTTGTGGAGTCCATGTGTAGATAATGCTGTCTATATTTCACTCAGTAGTTCGCAAATCATTATCCGTTGCTGGTCTTCCATACCTAGAACATAATTTTAAATTTAAAGCATCATATAATATTTCCTGTTTATCTTCTTTCTTGTTCATTAATTCAGGTCTTGCCTGTTATTTATTCAGCAGAAACCATTTACTATTAAAATTAATTTCAACATGCTTCTTTTTCCCATTTGAGTCATGGTTCTACATTTCCTGTTTATCTTTTTCTCTGATGCCTTTTGGCTTTGATTTGATGGCATGATTCTGTAGCAAACGCGACGGCATAGGGGACCATTGTTACATGTGTATTATATGAGCAACCACTTTGTGCACTTGTTGCCAAAGGTTAGGTTAGTCTCCAATACATCTGTTTCAGTGGTATTCTGGGATCAGCCACTTTGTTTGACAAAGGTTAGGTCTGTATCCCGTCCATCCCCGCCCATACCCCCAATTATTGGGGACTTAATGGGTTATGCTATTGCTTGCTTCTTTCATCAGCTTTTAGTTCCTTTCCTGTCAACTTCTTTATGATTTGTTGGTAACGTTTGACTTACAGTGATGCATTTAGTGCTTCATAATAATTCTGGAAATGGGTACTTGTTAGGATAATATGGCTTGGAAAAGTCTCTTTTCTAAATTTTTATGCCTTTATATTTTGGGATAGAAATGCTATTAGTTTGCATATTGCTAAACCCTCTTTATTATTTTGTGGGATTTTAACAGTCCTGAGCATCCTTCAGCTCGAGCACATGGGAGGTCCATGCTTAGTGGTGATCAGAAAACCTTTAGAGATTTTACTGACGATATTGCTACATCAAGGTGCCTATTTTTATTGCTGTACTCTTAGGCCTTCTCTTTTAATGCTCTCTTCAAACTCGTCATCAAGCTTCTTTTGTTTAATAAGGTTCTGGAATCATGTGTCTCTCCTTTTTTTTTTATTTATTTTTATTTATTATTATATATTATAAGCTTTGACATTATGTGCACCACTAATGCTCTGGATGCTGAATGAAAGAAGCATGGTGATGTGCACATAAATCAAAATGGTTCTTGGGTCTGCCTTCTCTGATGCCTTTTGGCTTTGATTTGAGGGCATGATTCTGTAGCAAACGCGACGGCATAGGGGACCATTGTTACATGTGTATTATATGAGCAACCACTTTGTGCACTTGTTGCCAAAGGTTAGGTTAGTCTCCAATACATATGTTTCAATGGTATCCTGGGATCAGCCACTTTGTTTGACAAAGGTTAGGTCTGTATCCCGTCCATCCCCGCCCATACCCCCAATTATTGGGGACTTAATGGGTTATGCTATTGTTGTTGTTGTTGTTGTTGTATTATAAGCTTTGACATTCTGATACTGATCTCCATTCCATTTTAGCACCAAATCAGAGGGGGCTTCAACCTCAGAAACACGTAGATTAAGAAGAAGAAGCATCAGTATGACACCAGAAATTGGTGATGACATAGCAAGGTTAATACTTGCAATCCTGAATATCTTTAAACATTTTACTGTTAGCTTTTTGCCTCAAAATTTGAGTCTCTATGTTTGGCGTGATTGATAAATTTTCCTTATGTAGCAATCTTAATGAGGACCTTTTTCCACCCTAAAAAATGATTTTCCTTGAAGTAATGCTATGCCACACAGTAATTTATTCTGGATATTATTTTTTTGCATGCTTAGTTCTCTCTCGCTTTGCTTTCTTCTTCTCCCTATACCTTTTGGTTAAGATGAAAATAGTAGCCAATTGATGTGATAAACTGGAACGTAAATAACTGTTTAATAACTCAAGGGAGGTGTTTTGTTTATTCAATGTTCTTTATTTCTGCTGCATTTAAGGATTGCTGGTAAGATTTTTTTTCTTCTCTACTATATAGCCAAGCAATGAACTCCCTATGAGGATATATACCAGAACGAAGGGTGAGTAGGAAGTATGAGTGATGTGGGTGAGGGGTGGGCCCTCCGATTCATATCGAAGTTATGGCTTTTTAGGGGGAAAAGCCATTCGGAAAACCTAGTTTAGGTGCTAATTTAGAAAACCCTAGGTTCTTAAAGAAGAACACGAAGCCAAAGTCTGTTTCATATTAATGTAATATAAGATGATTTACAATGCTGGGAAATAGAATTATACATAGACTAACCCTACTACCCTAAGCTATTAAAGATTCTTGTTTCTTAAGAAAATAGAGAATATGGCAGGTAGCTAGCATGAAAACTAAAATATGCTGAGATTCTAAATTCTAATAAACAGAAAATATTGTAACTTCCTAAAAAGACCTATAGCCCTAAGATATCCTGTATCAATGAGGGCAAGTGTTTGAATCAATTCGGGGCTATTGGTCATACCGTTCAAATATTCGCTAAAAGAATCTATGAAGTGCGATATTCTTTAAACTTGGAACGAACATCAACTTTGATCATGTCTTCTTTTCTTAGAGCATTTCTGCTTCATCACCTTCCAATTTTGATTCTTGGAATAAATAAAAAAAGTTAGCACGGATGAAAGCAAAACAAAACAAAATAATACCATCATTGCTAAATTTCATTGGGAAGAAACACTTTTGATTGGTTCTTGTGAACTGTTTTTGCACCCTATCTCTCTTTGTTTGGATTCTGAAGCCAACTTCAAGTAGTGGAAAGTCAAATATGGAAGAACAGGAATCACTACAAAAGCTTCAGCAACTAAAAAGTTTTGTTATATTATGTGTTTAAAAAAAAAACTAAAAAGTTTTGTAGCAGAATTACGAGACTGTGAGAGGGCGTGCTAGTCTAAAAGTGGGAGAGAATCTAATATGTATGACATGCTTACTTATTCAAGGAAAAAAGAAAACAAAGATGAAAAAGGAGTTCAGATTTGAGAAGTGCTTTTCTCTGCATTCATGAATTTTAAGGCAGAAGCTAACTGGAAGATACGAAGTAGGATGTTAAATAGGCCGGTCAGAATTTGGCTGTTATTACAGCTCTCTTGAAGTAACCCTCATAATTATGAAGCTTGGCATTGGGTTGCATGTTCAGAAGATTTTTACTGCTTAATTTGCTGAAAGTAGCACTTTATTTTCTCTTGGTCTTTGTTTGTTATTTATTTATTTTCCTATAATGAATCACTGTAGGGCTGTTCGAGCAATGAATGAAGCTCTGAAGCAGAATCGTCTTGTAAGAGGACAAGAGGAAAATAGATCATTTTCCCATGCATCTGATGCCCAGAAAGACGTATGTTCCTTTTTTAGGTGGCTATTAAGAACATAATTACTTAGCAAGTCTTATTGTATGTAACTGCTGTTTCTTATTTCATTTCCTTTGCCTATTACTTTTGTTTGATTCTTTCTGTAGTCTCTTTTATTCATCACTTATATTCTTTTTGTATTTATAATGATAGATAAATATGATCATGAGTTCAACTTGACAAAATTCAGTGAACAAAGTCCCACTATCTGTATATTGTTTCCTTTTCTCTTAGAATTGGACTCTTATTTTATTTGCTTAGACATGTTGGGGAATGAGTATCTCACAGAATTCTCCAAAAGTGACACTTACATGTATGTTACGTAACAAGTTTACCACTTATACTCTCCAAATTTCTTCTTTACATAATAAAAATAAACTTGGAAAAGTCAAAGCCTCTTCTAAATTTGTGAAGAAGGTTTGTTAAGTTGTTAGTGTTGCTGTATAGCTCTTGATTTCATCTATTACTCTTAAAAAGCCTGGAATGCTTCTCAGGTATCTGGTTTCCACCTTGATGAACGGGAAGAAGTATCCGGTGGAGGTTCTTCCTTGTATA
Source organism: Vinca minor (assembly GCA_026122235.1). Lineage (NCBI taxonomy): Eukaryota > Viridiplantae > Streptophyta > Magnoliopsida > Gentianales > Apocynaceae > Vinca > Vinca minor. Next base: position 681,560 of record JAOCZM010000121.1, read on the forward strand.
CATTTCAAAAGGACCATATGAATTCTCAAAAAGCAATATCTTTACCTTCCTCTCCTCACGAGTACGGAAGTCCAACACCTGAGAGAATTAGGCCTTCAAATTACAGGATAAATGAAGAATTGGTCTTGACATGGAACAGAATACTGCGGTCACCCATGTTCCAAAATAATCCTCTCTTACCTTTTGAGGAATGGAACATTGACTTCTCAGAGTTGACAGTTGGCACCCGTGTTGGGATTGGTAATCATTTGGTCACTATAACAATTTCCATCTGTCTTTTTAAGTACTACATCATGGAATTTCATTCACATGAAGCATTTTTTTTTCCTGGCTTCGTAATGAAGTATTTTGTCAAAAAAAAAAGAAACTTTGCTAAGACTATAGAAGTACTTTGTTAGATATTAGTTACCAGTTCTGACATATTGGCAAAATTACTAGCATCAATTGTACAGAACCTTGTTCCACAGTGAAGTCATAGGCCTCGATTTTGATGCAGACAATTTTCTGGTTAAACTTTTCATTTCTTATTTCATCAATCATTCGTTTTCCTCCAATAGGGTTTTTTGGCGAAGTTTTCCGGGGTATTTGGAATGGAACAGATGTTGCCATCAAAGTTTTCTTGGAGCAAGATCTGACTGCTGAAAACATGGAGGATTTTTGCAATGAGATCTCTATACTGAGGCACTTCCTTCTTTTGTGTGCTTTTGTCTATTGTAGACCTGATAATATTTATTTTTGTTTCTGATGGATCATTCTAATTTTCATTTGTGCTTTGATAATTCTTCTGACAGCCGCCTACGACACCCAAATGGTGCATTCTTTTCTTCTTTTTGTTTAACCATTAAGCTCATTAAAAAGTTTTTAAAATTCTTGACAGAAGATATTTCAATGTTGTAATTTGCAGTTATACTATTTTTGGGAGCATGCACCCAGCCCCCACGTTTGTCCATGATTACTGAATACATGGAGATGGGATCTTTATACTTTTTGATCCACTTAAGTGGTCAGAAGAAGAAACTGAGCTGGCGAAGGAGACTAAAAATGCTGCGTGATATATGCAGGTTGGTTATATCTATTCTTTAAATGTCTAGTTTTTCTCTGCTTGATTGTGTGTTTGAGCTTTGCTTCGAGCTCACAGGTAGCATTTTCCATTTTCTTCCCCTGCTCTTCAACTGTAAAGTTTCATGTGCTAGGTATTCAACTTAAGGCGAAGATAGGGTATTCCTGCCAATAGTCTTCTATTGGTTTTTGATTTGCTAGTTGAAGAGTACCAAGTAATGACTTGTCAGTTCTTTAATCATGCGTCAAATACTGCAGCTGGAAAACCCTCATTCTTATGAATTGGCAGTCAATGTAAATACATTTGTCACTATCTACTGTGCAATGTTTTTTGTGCTCTGACATAACCCATCTGACTTGGGCTTTTCTTTCGTAGTACAAGAATTGATCTTCAGATTCATAAATTATGGCATTCTACTTTCAGTTCTGTATTGGATTAGATATCTATGCATAATTCTTGCCATGTTACACCATGCATTGTTCTCTAACCCTTGATTAAATTATTTTTCCGCAACAAAATGTTCTTGATTACCTTCTCTATCTTCAGTTCCTGCAAATATGGAGGTTTTGAGATTTTTTGTTTCTATACTTGGTGAAGGAGACTATTAACTGACTGTTCCTTTCCGGTTGCCTACGCAGAGGTCTCATGTGCATACATCGGATGAAGATTGTCCACCGGGATCTAAAAAGTGCAAATTGTCTTGTGAATAAACATTGGACTGTAAAGATCTGCGATTTTGGGCTTTCAAGGATAATGACCGATGTACCCATGAGGGACACTTCCTCAGCCGGGACTCCAGAGTGGATGGCCCCAGAACTTATTCGTAATGAACCCTTCTCTGAGAAATGTGATATTTTCAGCCTTGGGGTTATTATGTGGGAGCTATGCACTTTAAATAGACCATGGGAAGGTGTACCGCCGGAGAGGGTATGTCAGCATGTCCTTTGCTTTGTCAAATTTCAACCGAAATATGGATATCATTTAGCTATTACTCCCTCTGTTCAATTTGGGACTGCATGAGTAAATTTTCTTGATGCTAGGTATACGTATTAAAGAAATACTCCGTCATTCGGAATTGAATGTCCATCCTCTTATTCTTTTTGTATAGAAAAATAGATATTCAATTTTGGATTGAACGGATGAAGGGAGTAATTTATTTATTTTGCTCCAAACAAGCATTTGCTTTACTGCAAAACAACACATACCTCATCTTTTATTCATGTCCAGGTAGTTTATGCTGTAGCCAACGAGGGATCACGTCTAGAGATTCCCGAAGGGCCCCTTGGTAAACTTATTGCAGGTTGGTTCTTTTCCTTTGTCATCTGGCATTCCAAAGAGTATGTGAAACCTGATTTTGTGTTTCCAGAAATTTAAGATTTGTTTTCGATTTTTATTGCAGATTGTTGGGCAGAGCCACAGGAACGTCCCAGCTGCGAGGACATTCTTACGCGATTGTTAGATTGCGAGTACACACTCTGTTGATGCAATCTTTTCTATTGTACAGAATCACACACTTGTAGAGGTGCTTAAAATTATGATCGGCTCAATTGTAACTTCTGCGCGAATTTCCAATTTCAGAGAGTAGATTCTACCTCCTATAACTAAAATCAAGCCATGTATGTATGCTTTCTTACTTTTTTCATTTGCAAATTGAAAAGATTTTGTCTTGATCGATCATGAATGGATAAAAAGAGCATCTTTGATCAACTTTTTCATTATTGGGAGATGGGTACAAGTATCGAACTCAGTGTCGAACCTAGAATCTATAACTCCGAGTCAAGTACTGTGTGAACTGTGCTAGTATTATTAATCAGAAATACAACGTCTGTTGAGAGAAGCTTCGAAGCGGCTTAAAGAATCGACTCTCATCTCTGTGCTCATATCATTATCCGGTGCCGGGTAATAATCTTCCCTCAGCTGGGCATCCCTTAAATTTGGTAAACTTAGAAAAAAATTGAGTAAATGTTCATAAGCTGTTCCATGGATAAAAAGCTTCCTGAGAGTACGACATTGCCGAAGCAATCCAGCTGCTGGTAGACAAAGGCTCCTCCGATTCACATCCCTGTCCTGTGGTGGCCAATAATCCAATTCACTCAGACTACTTAACTTCTCTATTCCCAACAGATAAAATCTTTCCCATTGGCTCAAATCCATCTGTCCAGATGGTGCAGTTTGTGCATATCCTATGATGTCTCCACAGTCCAAATGCATTTTCGATAGCCGAGGATATCGAACCAGGCAGCTCAAACCAAATGAAGGTCTTGAAGGTTCTGACCATTCTCTGCAATCTCCTTCAACCTTGATCCTAATCTCCTCCAAGTTAGGACATTCCTTAAGACCAGCATCTGCTAGCGGACTCAGATGCTCGCCAACATCAATCCACAGCGAAAGCTGTTGGAGATTACCCCAAACATGATAGCAGTCCCCATTGCCACTGTTGTTGTATTCCACCGAAGGACAGTTGAGATCATAAGTATACCTACATCTCTTGTTCTTTCCGCACGTGCTATCATCAATCTCAGAGCTTCCAAATTCTCCATTTGGTTCCAAATCAAAACCGTCCGTATCCTCGAATTCCTCTTCAACACTATCCCAAATACAGTCTATGTGCAGCCTCTGAATTCGATCGTGTATCGGCTCCAATGCTCTCAAAGACATGGCTGCATTCAGGTTTTTACAACAAGAAATCTTGACATCAACCAAAGTTCGTCTAAGCAAACTAGCCAAGGTCCTCAATCCCTTCACAGTGATCTTCTTGCAGCCTTGAACTTCAAATTTGGACAATTTCCAACAGCCCCTACCGATTGCTATCAACCCCATGTCATTCAAGTCTCCCACGTTCCGTATTGACAAAGATTGAAGCCCTTGACACAAAGCTACTCCATCCAATTTCGACTCAATCGGCATAGAAATTCCATGAAACTGCCCCAATTTAAGCTTTCTCAACTTGGGGCATTTGGTATTTAGAATCTCTAGAGCCGGACCACTATCCCTAACATTATTACAAAGATCTAAAACAAACTCTTCAAGCAATGGAAGACTAGAAAATACCTCAATCAAACCCGCGGAGCTAATCTTTGAATCGTCCTGAGAAAAGCCTTCAAATGCCGGATCAGCCCTCGAGTTTACTAAAGCCGAGGTATCGGCTAAATGAAGCACAGATAATTTGGGACAATTAACAGCAACTGATACCAGAGTCTCATCCGCAACATATCCAATGTACCTGGGATCAAACATACAAGCCGCACGGAATTCCTTGAGATTAGGACAAGATTTCGTTATATCCTTAATTTCCTCTGATTTGAATCCTTCTGAAAATGAAGGATTCAAGAGATCAAGGCTGGTAAGGATCGAAGATACCATAGGGTAAGCACTTAGGGCAGCAGGAACATCATCAGTCCAGCAATAAAAAGAGGATAAATCAAGCTTAGAAAGCGATTGATTTTCTTTAAACAGAGCTTGCAGCTCTTCTCCAGATGCCAACAATTGGGGTCGCTGATGCCAACGAACAAGCTTAATTTCCTCCAAACCGGGCCATTGAGGAGCTAAAATCTGAACAGTAGATGGGTTTCTGGCGTAAATACATAGCGATTTAACTGAGGGAAACGCTAGGCGGAGGAGGTGAGTAACGAGAGTGGTGGTGGCCGGAGTATTAGAATAGAGAAATGGATAACCCCATGGGGAGATTAGAGAGAGGTCAAGATGGGTTACGGATCGGAAACAATTGGGAAGGAAGGGAAGGAAAAAAATGTCACTGATATTACCACGGAGAGTAAGGGAGGTTCGGGTGGAACGTTCAAGAAGTAGCCATTTATGGCAGACTAAGGAGGCGGCGTTTCTACTCCGGACGTCGGATACGGCGGCGATTATGTTGGAAAGGATCACGTCAGGGAGGTCGTTGATTGTTGTGGTAATTAGGGAAATTGCCATGGAATAAAGGAGATTTCCTGAATTGGAAAAAAATATGGAAAATTTGGATGTTCGGTTGTGATAATGATGATTTATGAGGAAGAAGAAAGATAAGAACTTTCACCCTTTTTTGGATTTGTTTTGGATTATTATTTTGGATTTTGCATCTCAAAGACAAATAACACCAGTCCCGACTTTCTCGTGCGAGCAGCGCTTAAATTCGTGACGTGCGGAGACATAGTAAGGCTAGTTGATTTCATTTTTTAAGAGGATCAATGACTGAGATTTAAAAGAGAGGTAAAAGGATATATATATGTAATTTTATTAGAGGTGAGAGAAAAGTTGCGGCTGAAAAGTCAAAAAAGGTGGGTTACCAAGGAGAGAGAAAAGTTGCGGCTGAAAAGTAAAATAGGTATATTTACTAGAAACGCATGTTCTCGTTAGAGAACACACGTTACGTGTATATTGTGAAACACATTTTTTTATTAGAAAAACGACGTTCTTTATTAGAAAACACATTTTTTTTGTTAGAGAACGCAAGTTCTCTATTAGAGAACGCACGTTCTCTGTCAGTGAACACATTTTTTGTTAGAGAACGCACATTTTTTATTAGTGAACGCATGTTCTTGATTATTGAACATGTGTTCTCTGGCAGTAAGCACATGTTCTCTGTCAGAGAACGCATGTTTTTATTAGTGAATGGATGTTCTTGATTATTGAACACCCGAGTTAAAAAGTAAAAAAGAGAAAAAAGAGCTCAAAGTTTATCTCTAAAATACCCCTGTTTTTTATACAACCGTTGGATCAAAAAGTACAAAAAGTACAAAATCCAATGGCTGACAGCATGTCCCGTATATACTGAATTTTCTTGTTCAGCATAGGAGTCGTGGTAAAATAACACACGCAAAGACACGGTACGATCCAAGGATACGCATGATGATGAGCAGTCCGGATACTATGCGGAACAGATGTCCTGAGGCTTACAACAGTTGTTTTGATAAAATCAGAACATATGTTTTGAGATTCAAAATAAATGTTCGTTTTAAATTAATTTTAACTGTCAAAAAGTTAATCCAACGTACGAGAAAAGTTCTACACATGTGGAATTTACCTCATTCCGCACTGGAGCCGTGGCAAATGAGATATGTATATATTTGACCATTAATTTTTCTAGGGAAATTGGCCAATTTAGTCCCACAACTTATTGACATTGGGCGCTGTGTTGCCAAATGTTTAAATCTTGGAAATCAGAGTCTCAATTTTATTTGTATTTTCATATTTAGGTTATTCCGTCCACAACATTCGATCAACGTTGTTTTCTTCGGATTTGGGGTTGTTTTTTCCCTCGAATGTGTTTGGTGATAATTGCCATTTCGTCATACTCTGTGATGAAAATAAAGAATTTTGAAGTTTAAAAAAAAATTATTTGAACTGGGGTTATTTTGGGAAATTCACCCCTTCAACGAGGTATCAAGATGAAAAATACACACCAATTACTCACATCTTCAGTTATATAGGAGTCCCGCTTGAGACTCACATAAAATATGTGAGAGAGGTAGACGACTATGCCCGACTTTCCCCTACTTATAGAACGAACTATTAAATTGATTTAAACGATTTTGATTAAAAGTTATCAAAAATAATATTCTTGAAAGATAGTTTTGTTGTCTCTTGTAGCAAAGAACAGGTATATTTGAGACTAACCAAACATTTGAAAATGAATGCCCAAAATGGTTGTTCTCAGAATACCACTGAAAAAGTAGTCTCCTCCTATGTGATCACGTTTGCTACAGAATCATGGCTCAAATCAAAGAAAAAAAGATCAAAAAAAGCGGACTCAAAAACCATTTTGATTTATATGCACATTATCAGCAGTTAAGTACACATCATTCCAAATATCAAAGCTTTTCACGATACAAAGCCGTCTATCAAAACTAAGATAACAGAAGTTTTCATAAAAAAATGTACATATATAAATATATAAACATTTACTTGAATGAAAAATCGGAATAAATAATATGCAAATTAGTGAAATTGGTTCCTAAACATAACATGATTGTTGATAATGGTCCCTAATCCTTTTTTCTTTGTATTTTAAACCTTAAACATATTGTGTTTGGTGGAAACGGACCTTCCGTCATATTCTATGATAGTTAACCGTCAGTCAACAAAGCATTAATTCAAAAATACCAAATTAAAAGGGTATATTGGGAAAAAATCTTATATCTTCTTCTTCAACTAGTTTCTACACCATCATCTTCTTTCTTCTTCTTTTTTGAAAGATTGAAAGATAAATCAAAATTGCAAGTAAAAATTGAAAGACAAATACAATTCAATCTAAGAGAATAAACATATATCAAACATAAAATCTGCAAATATAGTAATCATCTTCATAAGCCATCCTAACACAATTATTTCCAGAAAACTCAAATTAAAAAAAACACATCTTTATAAAGATTAACAAAAGGGATTTGACATTTTCCATTACTTTTTTGTGGTGGGTTTATCTTTGTGAAGTGTGATGAAATTTTATCGATGGAGAAAAAGAAGAGATGTGGAAGAAAGGGTGTCTCGGGGTGGGGATGGGTCTATGAGTGAGTTGACGAAGAAGACGAAAAGAGGTGGCGTAAAGGTGGGTCTTTGGCTGGGTTGAAGAAGAATAAGAGGTGTGGTGAGGTGAGGTGAGGTGAGGTGGGGTGGGGTGAGGATTGGGGCAGGGGATGTGTCTATAGGTGAGTTGAAGAAAAAGATGAAGAGAGGTGGGGTTGATGAAGAAGAAGAGAGGGAGGATGAAGATGGGACCAAAAACACCAATCATATTATGCTTTGGGACTCATATCGCCAATTTGCAAAAAAAAAAAAAAAAAAATGGGGTGAATTTCCCAAAATAACCCCAGTTCAAATATATATTTTTTTTAACTTCAAAATTCTTTATTTTCATCACAGAGTATGACGAAATGACAATTATCACCAAACACATTCGAGGGAAAAAACAAAATTTAGGGGTCACCCTCCACCAACCCTACTTCATCTCGTCGTCCTCTTTCTTCTTCTTCTTTGGGTTAGGTAAAATTTTTGGAAAATAAAATAAAATTGAAAGCATTTGAGTTCTTTCTGAGGTGATGGTGACTACTTAGACCCATCTTATATATGGGTCAGAAATTTCAGATTTATCCCATATGAGACTGGGGTTCACATTCGTGCCTGAGAGCGCAACACATGAGTCTAACAACACCCCACGAGCACCAACTTGGTAAGCTAATTCGCAATACCGAAATGGATATCCCGAGGTGATAGTGACTATTTTGGCCATCTTATATATAAGTAAGAACTTTTAGATTTATTCCCATATGGGACCAGGGGTTCACATGAATTCTCACAATATAGGTACAAAGTTCATGAGGTCTCAACTTTAGCGGTTTGCATGAGACTGGTACTGATTTATCAGAAAGCACAAAACATGGCACTGAAAATGTGTGGGACAACATTTTTGTCCGGAACGGAATTTCCACTTCCGTTTCGGTTCCGGACAAAAATGTTGTCCCACACATTTTCAGTGCCATGTTTTGTGCTTTCTGATAAATCAGTGCCAGTTTAATGCAAATGTCTCGACTTCATATCTCTCCAAGATTTTGTCCATTCAACACTTCATATTTTAATGAGGTGTGTAATTTAATTTACCTCCGATATTTCCACACCGTCACCATGTAAACCTGTTCTTTGCTACAGGAGACAACAAAACTATCTTTCAAGAATATTATTTTTGATAAGTGATTGTGAAACCACTTTTAATCAAAATCGTTTAAATCAATTTAATAGTTCGTTCTATAAGTAGAGGAAAGTCGGACATAGAGTAGTCTACCTCTCTCACATATTTTATGTGAGTCTCAAGCGGGACTCCTATATAACTGAAGATGTGAGTAATTGGTGTGTATTTTTCCTCTTGATACCTTGTTGAACGGTACTAACAGTAAAATTTCCCTATAAGTAGATACTTAAAAAAATCTTATATTGCGAACAGCAAAATTAGAGAAAATAATAAACTAAAATAAAAAGCCCAAAACTTGGGGTTCAGCCCGTTTCACCTTTGTGCCACATCAGCAGCAGTTGCCACCACCAATACAAATACCTCAACTCCCAACTCCCATTGCCTCCATAACGCCGCCCCTTCTCCGTCAAAGTAAGTTCTTCTGCAATTTCATATAAAAGGTAAATACACATTCTTCTCCTTTTTTCAATTTCATTAATTGATTGTTTATATGAACTTGATTAATACCTTACTTTCATGTTTCATTTTTTTCAATCAAATTAACTGATAGAAAACCCAATATTGATATGTATTTTTTATAAGATTCTTCGTTGTCATATAATTACGTTAAATACTTTTATTTATTGAAATTCTGTTAAAAAGAGGGACGCCATGTATTTCAGTTTTATAAAATACTCCCTCAATTCCCTATTAATTGTCGTTTAGGAGATATCTAGGTATGCAAATTAATTGTCGTTTAAGGTTCTTTTATTAGTTGTCAACAATTTATTTCAATTATACCCTCAACATTTTCCTTTCTTTTCTTTAGATGTATTAGTGAGAGAGAGGGAAGGTGGGGTAATATTGGAAGTTTAGGTGAAAATGACAACTTACTTAATTTTTTCAAATTGTCTAAAGAGTCTTATATTTATATTTAGGAATGGAGGGAGTAATAAATTTCCTTCTTCAAGGTAAAAAAATGTCTTCTGAAGAGAAATAATCTATGTTATATTTTGGAGTTTCTTTAGGTTGAAGAATTTTATTTAATATTCTTTAAGAAAATTGGTCCCTAATCATAACACAAATACTGATAATAGTCCCTGTTATGTTTTCTTTGTATTTTAAACCTTAGATAATTGTCATTTCGTCATACTCTGTGATGAAAATAAAGAATTTTGAAGTGTAAAAAAAAATGATTTGAACTGGGGTTATTTTGGGAAATTCACCCCATTTGTTTTTTTTTTTTTTGCAAATTGGCGATATGAGTCCCAAAGCATAATATGATTGGTGTTTTTGGTCCCAAAACATATTATGATTGGTGGTTTTGGTCCCATCTTCATCCTCCCTCTCTTCTTCTTCATCAACCCACCCCACCCCACCCCACCTCTCTTCATCTTTTTGTTCAACTCACCTATAGACACATCCCCTGCCCCCAACCCCCACCCCACCCCACCTCACCTCTTATTCTTCTTCAACCCAGCCAAAGACCCACCTCCACGCCACCTCTTTTCGTCTTCTTCTTCAACTCACTCATAGACCCATCCCCACCCCGAGACACCCTTTCTTCCACATCTCTTCTTTTTCTCCATCGATAAAATTTCATTACACTTCACAAAGATAAACCCACCACAAAAAAGTAATGGAAAATGTCAAATCCCTTTTGTTAATCTTTATAAAGATGTGTTTTTTTTAATTTGAGTTTTCCGGATATAATTGTGTTAGGATGGCTTATGAAGATGATTACTATATTTGCAGATTTTATGTTTGATATATGTTTATTCTCTTGGATTGAATTGTATTTGTCTTTCAATTTTTACTTGCAATTTTGATTTGTCTTTCAATCTTTCAAAAAAGAAGAAGAAAGAAGATGATGGTGTAGAAACTAGCTGAAGAAGAAGATATAAGATTTTTTCCCAATATACCCTTTTAATTTGGTATTTTTGAATTAATGCTTTGTTGACTGACGGTTGACTATCACAGAATATGACGGAAGATCCGTTTCCACCAAACACAATATGTTTAAGGCAGTGTTGTTAAAAATCGGCCATGGCGGATGGTGGTGGCGGAATTGGGCTCCGGCGCCATATAATGGCTGTGGCGTGGCGGAATTGATGTGGTGGTGAAAGCGGCCGCAATGATAGTGGAGGCCATGGCGGCTATGGCGTTAAATTTCTTCCATGGCAGATAGGTCTAGTTTTTTGGCAGTTTAATATATTTAATTTTTGGGCTTTTGCTCTTTGGGCCTAAAGTGGGCAAGGGCTTCAAAAGGAGCATTCTAAAAGTCACTACAACTTTTAGAATAAATAATAGTTTGACTTCATCTTTAATTAAACAATAAAGGAGCTGCCTTTAGTTTTAATTAAATAAAAAGCAATTCAACCGTCTCCGGCGACCATGCATTTTTTTTTTTTTTTTATACTTTTCTGATTTCTATGCCTTTTTTTTTCCTTCATTCTCTGCCTCTTTTATTTATTTTTTTTTAGGGGCTTTTTTTAAATTAGCTTTTTTTTCCTTTTCGCTAAGTTTTTTTTAAATATATTTTGGGCTTTTTTTTAATAAAAAATTTAGTGAGCCAGGGGATTTAAAAAAATTATTATTTTTAAATGTTAGGATGGAGGAGGACGATGAATAGATTTTACTAATGAAAGTTGGAACGTGAATTTTTATTTTCTATTTTATTTGAAATTATGTTACGAGTAGTGTTTGGTCTATGATTTTACTATACTGATGTTTATTTTGGTGTTTTTACATATATAAAACATATTTTTTAAAGGCCGCCATATCCCGCAACGCCATCCGCCATTTTCTATGGCAGATTTTGAGCTTTCCGCCGTAGCCCGCCATCCGCCATTGATAACACTGGTTTAAGGTTTAAAATACAAAGAAAAAAGGATCAGGGACCATTATCAACAATCATGTTATGTTTAGTCACCAATTTCACCAATTTGCATATTATTTATTCCGATTTTTCATTCAAGTAAATGTTTATATATTTATATATGTACTTTTTTCATGAAAACTTCTGTTATCTTAGTTTTGATGAATGGTTTTGTATCGCGAAAAGGTTTGATATTTGGAATGCGGCGTACTTAACTGATGGTAATGTGCACATAAATCAAAATGGTTTTTGAGTCCGCTTTTTTTGATGCTTTTTTTCTTTGATTTGAGGCCATGATTCTGTAGCAAACGTGATCACAGAGGAGGAGACTACTTTTTCAGTGGTATTCTGTGAACAACCATTTTGTGCATTCATTTTCAAATGTTTGGTTACTGGTTAGTCTCAAATATATCTGTTTCAGTGTTATTCTGGGAGAAGCCACTTTGTGCATTTATTCCCAAATGTTAGACCTGTCTCCTAATCCCAGCCCCTACCCCAATGATTGAGAATTTTATGTGTTATGATGGGTTTTAAAAAGAGCGCCTAGGCAAGAGGCGTTATGGAATTTAATGTGCACGACTGAGGCGATATAATGCACGTGATGTGCGTGCGATGCGCGCGCCCTAAACGCGAGTCGACCGAGGCTACAAAATGGTGAGACGCAGGGGATTATGACCCATATATACCTAATTAAAAAAAGAGACGAAATCGTCTCTTCGTTGCGGCTAGGCCTGTCAGTCAGACTTAAGAGCCCATATCTAGATTCATAAGACCCAATTTAGGTCTAGATAGACTTTTCTATGCTCAGATTTAGATTGGGTCTGGACTCATATGGGTAGGATCCAAGCCAAATATGAGACCCAAGAGTTGTGGGTCTAAATTATAATTGTATATACCCAAGATACCCAAATATCCAAAGACCCAATTAAGATGATTTTTTATTTTTGTTTTATAAGAACCCAAGGATATGATGCTAATATTAATAAACGGTGCTTATTATTTTTCACAAAATATTTCGATAATAATCGTTATTTATTTTATTTAAAAAAATATTCACGTTTGGATTGATAAAATTGAGTATCAATACAATTATAAGTAAAATTAGTGAGCGGACCCAAATTAGAATCAAGACTCAATGTGGTTGAGTCCGGACTCTAGTTGAAAAGATTTAAATCCAATCCAATAGAAATCCAATTGGGTCTCAATTTAGTGGGCCCGAGTCTGAACTCAATATTTTAGATTCAATAAGCTCAATTGGAAGCCTAGTTGCTGCTTCTCCAGTTGTCTTCTTGCTGCTGCTCTTCTTCCAGGTTTCTTCTTCTATCTCCTTCCTTCTTCTGCTGATTTCTTTATTCTGTGGTTTTTGTTCTCATTAATTTTTTATTTATTTTTTCTTCTTCAATCTCTGAATTTTTTTTCTCTTTCCGTTTTCTGATGATTTTTTTCTTCTTTCTTCATCTCATGCTATCCTCGTTCTTTTATGCATTTTCTTTAATTTTTTAATTTTTTTTCTCCTTCAACCTCTATTTTTGTGTCTTCTTCTGCGTTGCCTTTTCTGGAATTTTTTTGTGTCTTCTTGTGCCTTATTTTCTTGTTCATAGTTCATATTATATATTTTCCTGAGCCTTATTCATGTAATATAAAAATATATTTTTTATGACAAGAGAACATGAAAATTGAATACAAATTGTTTAACATTCGAAATTGGAACTAAATTGGTACATACTTAGTATTTATAATATTGAAATAATGTTTTTAGTACAAAATTTTATATAAATTTAATTTATAAGCATTTTTGCAAAAAAATATGTGCCTCACGTCCTTGAAGCATGTGCCTCGAACATGCGCCTCGTTTCCTAGGTCCCTCATCGCCTCGGTGCGCCTCACGCCTTTTAAAACTAAGAATGGGTTATGTGCCTCACGTCCTTGAAGCATGTGCCTCGAACATGCGCCTCGTTTCCTAGGTCCCTCATCGCCTCGGTGCGCCTCACGCCTTTTAAAACTAAGAATGGGTTATGTTATGGATGATTATGTTGAGGAAGTCTCTTGACATGTTGAAACAAAATGTCATGCTTATTTTCTGTAATTTTAGTATTGAGTTGAGAACTTAAGATACACATCCAAGTACTTTTAGCAATTAATATCATCATTATTAATTTAATATTATGAAAGAAGCACAGTAGATAATTTTTCTTGTTTATCCCAATTCCTACACTCTTGTAAACTATGGCACTCTTTTGATAAGAGGGATTTCTGGGATCAAACAATTTAAATTGTTGTTCGAGATAGTCACACACACACACACACACTCTGCATTTATAATATGAAATAGTTTCAAACTTGGGCTTTTAATGTTGGAGACGTTCTGATTCATTCTTTTTATTGGAACACCTTAAACAGATTAGCGGACAAGTTAATCTTCCAACTATCGTCTACTTATACAAGAAGAAGAATAAGAATGAGCCGCCCAGGACAGGAAGCTCTTAAGCGGAAGAGACCAGGGTCTGATGCACTCAATGGGTCTCAAGCCGATCTTGCAGTCTTAAACTTGATTAAAAGTAAAGGAAATATGGGAATTCCAGAAAGAGATATCAAATTTCAATTGGATACAAAACTCCCTGATACCATTCTCAAAAAATCCTTGAAGTCGCTCGTCAGCAAACTTTTTATAAAAGAGGTGAAAATAAAAAATAGGGCAAAGGTTTACATGGCAGCAGACATCGAAGCATCAGAGGATATCACTGGTGGCGTAGCGTACAAGGATGGGGAAATTGATAAAGATTTCATCGATCCTCTTAAAACCATCTCCTTAAGGCTCGTAAACTTCAAGAAGGTTGTTACAGTTCAGACAGTGTATGAAGCTTTGTCAAAGCAGGGAGCAGTTAAGGGCTGCACAAAGCAACTAGTTACAAAAATATTGAACTCTTTGGTTTTGGGAAACGAAATCATAGAAGTTAAAAGTACCGGTTTGGGAGAATATCATTCTATTCCTATTGGAGAACAATGTTTCAGAATTGCGAATGTTGCTGGTGTTAACAAGGGCCCGAATATTGGGGCAATGGCTTCACTTCCTTGCGGCATGTGTCCTCGGATTAGGCAGTGTACACCTGATGGGGAAATCTCCCCTAGGACTTGTGTATATTACAACAAATGGTTGGATATTGAATTTTAGGTATTTGCACTGCAAGCTCGACTCATCGCTTGCACAATTTTGATGGACAAGTAATAAAACTAGAGACACACTTCAAGGTTCTATTAACAAGGGTTATTTAGTCTGCTTTGGGGTAACACAATTCGACCCAAGGATGGACTTATCTTATTAGGAATTTTTCTACCAAAGATAGGAATAGGATCATACCAACTGGTATTCTGATTAATAAGCTAGAGTAGGCAGTTGTTTACTTTGCCAATATTCTCAGTAGTTTCATTTCTTGTGTTTTCGACAATCTACAAGGATTTCTGAATTCGCATGAGGTCGTTTACTTTCTGATGACCTTCACAAATTAAATTATATTCTTTTTATCAGTTGGATTCTAGCTTACTTATTGTTTTCTGAAATATGATGTTTGGATTTTGGGTTAATGAAAAAGGTGGTCTTCACAAAGTTCTGGACTATTTATTCTTGATAAGTGACAAAATTCTGAACTTATAAGTGCTTTATGATATTTAGCAATTAATATTATGCAATTTATTACGAAAACATCTCTATGTTAAGAATAGCTAAAATAATCATGTTTCTGTGCTTTGGTCTTTCTGCTTTTCCATTTGCAATGCAATTTGTGCATGATTTTGTGAACCCGTTGAAGGGTTTAAATGGGAAATTCATTGCATAACAAGAAAGCTTCGCTGAAGCCTTTACACTGGGTGAAAGTTTCTAGAGCAGTGCAGGGCAATCTAAGGGCTGATTCTCAGAAACAAGAGGATCAATCATGGTACATAGATGAAATTGTATTTTTTCAGGAAAAAATTATGAAATTATTTGAGAATCTTTTTTCATTGCTCTACAAACACAATCAGAATCAGATTTGCTATTCTGGAATATCGTATTGCCAATTTATTTGATGAGTTTTGTTGCAAAATTCTAATCTGATATGAAATACTTTTTAGGGCACCTGAAATCGACTTAAAAGAGCTTGAAAGTCTCATTTCAGTGGTATCTGCTTCAGATAGCACTAATAAGGGTGGAGTTCGACATGGTTGATGGTTCCAAAATCAACAAACCAGAGAAAGTGCAATTGGTAATTGGAACATCAGTTTATGTTTTCACTTCACATTTGTGTTGCAAAATTTTAGTATGTTTCAACCAGATCATAATAGTCTTGTGAAAAAACATATTCTGTGTGTGTGTTGAATTTGCTAATCAGCTTTATTCTTTTTTTAAATGTAAGTTCAAATTTGTTTGCATACAAAAGGTGGGGGATATTAAGTGATTTCTGTATAGTATATAAAGCCAAAAAATTTCTTCTTTCCAGCAAATGGAAAAGAGAAGTATAACGGTAGGAATAGCAGGTTTCCAGATACAAGTATGTTTTATTTTGTTTTTTGATAATTTGATATCTTTGTAATTCTGTATGGACAAATTGTTTTCTTTTGCTTCATTTCAATTTCATGCATATGTAAAGTATCTTGTGTTCTTGATGTCGGTCTGTCGTTATTTTATCAGTTTTGTTAGATTTATATTAGTTTCTTAGTCTGGCCATTCTTCGTTCTGAATTCTTTTGCCAGGTTGATCTCCGACGAGCCTACAACTGCGAAATTATGCTCTCAAAGATTAAAATTTCTCTGCCAGATATGCTTGTAAGTTTCTCTTAATCACTTTAAAATGGGAACTGGTGTTTTTAAACCAAAAAGAAGGTAACGGGTTAAGTTGAAATCTTGATACGTTCCCATATTTTCAAGTGAAAGAGCCCAGTGGGGCAAGCCTCTACCGTGACCAAGAGGTCCCGGGTTCGACACCCTCCCCTACGTGGGGCAATAAAAATTCTCCTCTCTGGTGAGGGAGAATTTAAGGCTGTGACAAAAAAAGAAAAAAAAAGAAAAAGTGAAAGAGCCTAATACTCATTTCCAGGAAGATCTAAATCCTAATAATTTCCATGACGAGCCTCCTTTACTACCTAACGCCCCTAATCAGAATGGATTCCCTGTGGATGTTGTGGATATGTTATAGAATTGGATTTAATAATTTTGGTTATGAATTGGGTTTCCTTGTTGTCTTGAATATTTGTTAATTATTTATATAAATTTTCAAATAGCACCACTCCCGCTATCCCGCTATATTCTATTGCCTAAAGTCTACGGATTGGAGTATGATCTGATTGTTTTCATGCACCCTGTCTCCCTCATCTATCTAACGGGGCGATGTTATCTTTTTAGGCATATGAAATGTAGAACACATCAGATTCTTTCATTTAATCATCTGATTTGGGATAATAAGGGCTTCTGTTTGTAAGTTTCACTTTGAGGTTTGGGACTAGCTTTGTTGACTAATTCCCTGGGAATTTCGTGGCCACGGAATATGATATGTTGCATTTTCTTTTAGTTAGACTGGACATCTATTCTACTAATGCTTATCTAATGCGAGATGTTAAGATTGGTTTGCGCAATTTTTTCATGCTCTGAGTGCCGGATTTATGTTACTCGATCTCCCCACCTTTTTACTCTCTTCCTCAACAAGTTTTACCGTCTTTTCCTTGTAGATTTCTGGTTATAACACCTGTTCTTCATGTGCATTTTGAATAACCATGTACCGCAAAATCAATCTCGACCTATAGTAGAAGATTGTATGGTGACTACAAATCCTTTTACTAAGAAGACAATATGGGTTTGGTTTCATTCTCCTTTCTAAAGTCACACTCTTTGATTTTCACTTCTCTTTCTGAGGACAACATTTGCCTACTCTTAGTGAGAACCTTGCACTGTGTGCTGCGCCAGCTATTCTTTGGCTGTTGCTGGTGCAAAAGTGCACCAGTGCTGATTGACGTCTCTTGCTTGTCACCACGATTCGTAGGAAATCACACCTACTTCTTGAATGCCATGTGCATAATTCTTTTTATTTTTGGGTTGAAATTTATTTATTAAATTTATAATTACCAAGATAACCTACTTTGGTGCCTATCTTCTTGCTAGTAGGTATTTGAAATCATTTTATATACGAGAGCTTGTGCATCGCTGCATTTGCATTTTTGCATTGTATTGTTTATGTCCTCGCTATTTTAGCTATATTGAAGAAAGTGTAAGGTTTCTAGTTGATGATGGGCTCGGTATTTTTCTGATGTCGCAATTCTCCATGTAAATGTGTGGCCCTATTTTGGGATTAACATATTGCTTATATTGCAAGATTCTGGAGTCTGGGTTTATCTGTTTGCACAGTTAAGCCAAGATTATTTTCCATCCTTACTCTAGATTATCAGTTTTAAAAATTTTCAGAATGCAATTTTGGCCTTGGACTCTTCTGCCTGGGACATTGATCAAGTTGAGAATCTCATTAAGTTGGGTATATTTCTATTAATCCTTTTGCGTCGTCTTTAACCCATCTCTGTTTCTGGATATCGAATGTACATACTGGAAAATAGTGGGTTATCCTTGTTCAGTTGATGTGTGCAACTTGTCATGCCTATGTATGTAATCTGAATTTTATTAAGGTTCGATTTGAGTTTTCCTTCGTAACTTTCCTATAGAAGCTGACTAGTCCCAGTTTTTACATTTGACCTCTGCATAGAGTTGGTAACTTGGTATTATGTGATTTGGTATTAAGTCAAATCATTTTGAACGGCTGATCAGATTTGGAACTTGGCTGTTTTCTGTTTCCTCACAAGGCTGGAGAAGGCACCTAGGTCTAGGTTGGACATAAAGTACACTAATTTTTATTTCTTCTTCATCACTTAGGATATTAACTACAACAGCCAAAATATGTGATTCATGGTTTGGGGCTTCCCCCTTATAAAATTACAATTACCATGCTTATAGGTTATGTGGGCAGACTTGCATACCCCCACCTTACACTTGATATAAAGTGCATAGCAACATTTTTTCCTGTACTATATTACTTATATAATGCACGTCAGACAAATATTAATGAGTAAATTAATCCGATCTATGAATCAAGGAATGAAAATTTATTTTCCGTCTAAAGTTATTTAACTACGGCTTTTCTTTTTTTATCTATTTTTTGTGAATGGTGGAATCATTACACATAGTATGTTAAATAGCGGCCATGGCGGGTGGCGGTGGCGGAAATGGGGACCGGCGCCATATAATCCCTGTGGCGTGGCGGAATTGGCGTGGCGGGGAAGGCGGCCGCCTTTGCAGCGGAGGCCATGGCGGCCATAGCGTTGATGGTTAGGGTTTTGTTTTTTGGGCATATTTAAGGCTGGGATTTTTGTTTTTCTGGGCCAAAATTATGTTTGGGCTTCAAATAGTTTGGCCCAGCCCAAGTTGCTACAATCTGTATTGAACTGTCGTCGATACTTACTGTCGATCCTAAGCCAAGGATAAAGGAGGAAAGTTATAATAGGTGCGTGGCGGTCAGCATAAAGTTTAGTTACGTCGAATGTCATGAACTAATTTATGGATTTCGTGGGGTGTTACATTACATAATCCTTTCTGGTTCATGTAGCTACTCTAATTACTTGTGATTCATGCTTGATTGTTGGTGTTTTGTATTGAACAATTGTGGACTTTCTTTTCAATTTATTGAACTAAGAGTGAATAGCCATAGTTAGACTTTAACAATTTCTACTTTTTTTTTTAGACAAACATTGTTTTTGTATATTTTTTTACCTAATTTTTTTACGGGTAATCATAAATAAAAAAAAATTAGAAATTCGGCCAAAAAGCACCCGTTGAGTAAAACGATGCTGTTTTAATCAGGGGGTACAATAGTCAAATTACGTCCTCTTTTCAGTGTTTATTATATACACTCATTCTCCTAACCCACTCACATTCATTCTCAACCCATTTCCCTTCTTCTCCTTCTTCTTGGTGAGCAAAGCCCTAATATTTCAAATGTGAGAATCATCTTCCATATTATATAATCCTCTCTTCTACCTTGACCCATTATTCTCTCTTCTTCTTGTTGATAGAAATTAACCCTCGAATTTAAACTTAACAATGACTTCATCATCAAGCTCAAGCAACTATAGAGCAAAATACAAGGAAGATTGTAGATGTCCTAGGGTTGTTGCTTTATATACTTCTCGAACTGTTCAAAATCCAGGAAGAAGGTTCATTGGTTGCCTAAAGTCTGGGGTAAGTAGCTCATTTCTGAAATTTTGGTGATTTTACCACTATTATAGAAGAAATTAAAGTTTATTTGGTTTGTTAATTAAAAGATGGTGGTTGCGGTTTCTTCGAGTTGATCGATAATTCAAGCTCTATTCAAGTTGACAATGTTCTGCCAGGTCGAATAGATTGGAGAAAAAGGATGGTGAAATTGCCATGTTGAAAGAAGAGTTGGAGAAGATGAAGTCTGGCTCATGGTTTTCATTGAAGCTGATTGTTGGGATTATAATGGTTATTTTAGTCTTGTTGGTTTTAATGATGTTCTGAGTTTGTAAACTTTGGATAATGACTTGAATGTTTTCCTTTATGGCAATTGAAGTGGTATTCATTTCCAATTTCATTGTTGTTTACAATTTGATTATGGTATTTTTTGGACAACCATTCATAATAAACCATTGCTTTACCAAAACATAGTTAATTGTCATAAAGAACATCATTCAAACAGTTGAACAGACCAAAAAGGGACAAGTTTCTAAACAAAACACTACCAAAAACTTAGACAAGTTTTACTAAACTTAAAACAGTTTAGTGTTAACAGAACACTACAAAAAAAAAGACAGTTTTAGCTTCTTATATGTCATCATCAACAACTTGAGATTGTGGATTCAATTCTTGAGTATCAACTTCAACATTAGCATCATTATCCTCATCACCTCCTTCATCATTGAATTACATGTCTTCATCTCCAGCTTCATCATTGTCTTCTATATCATCATCTCCAACTTCATCATTAGCCACCTTATCTGGAGCTCCATCTTCTTCTTCTTCAAACTTGTATTCCTCCTGAATTACCAAAAAAATATGAGTATAGATTTTGTATGTCAATCGTATATCAACAAGTGTAAGAAATTTACCTATGAATCTGTTACCTCAATTGAGATAGACTTCCCCTTACTGTTTTTCCTTGAAAGTGGGTAACCTCTTTTGTTGTGGCCTCTCTCTTGACAAAGACTGCATTTGTTCATGTTTGTTGGTGCATGTGTTGCAGTATCATCTATAACCTTTGGAACAAGACACATTCTTGCACTGTGTCTTGTTTCTTTGCAATTCCTGCATGAAGATGTTTTTTCATGCATTGACATTTTTGTTGTTCCACTATTGAATTTCTTTTCAAAAGCATATTTTCTTCTCATTTTCTTTGGTCTTCCAGGGAGTTTAACCTTTTTTGGGGGAAGAACAACCTTCTTTCAGAATGTGCAGAAACCACTTCCATGTTTCCTTAGTCTCTGATTCAGCCACTGCAACAACTATAGGATAGAGAGAATTATTTGGATCCACTCCCACAGCAGTCAACAAAATCTCAGGGTGGGGTCCTCTTAGATGGCAGCCATCAAGACCAATCAATTTTCTACAACCCTTCACAAATCCCCTTTTCATTGCCCCCAAACACATATAAAATCTCAAGAACCTCTCATTCCCCTGACCATCAACATCAACCATCATACCAACATTGCTCCCAGGATCAGATTGGTTAAGCTCTTCAACATAGTCCCACAGTTTATTATACTGATCATGATATCTACCTTTAATGATATCAACATCCATTTTCCTAGTCCCATATACAGTGTGATGTGAAATGTTCACATGAAAATCAGTGAATACCTTATCAATGAAGTCTTGGACTTTCATTCCATTGCTTGCTTTAAAATCCTCCAAGTATGTATGTGCCAGAAATTTTGGACCAACTATATTGGGCTTGAAAGACCTTGCACACCTATGTAGCTGATGAAACCTCTTTATTTGCCAATCAGTGCTTACCCCAACCTTGGAAGCATAAATCTTCCAATTACATCTTCTGTCAGAACATGTAAACAGAACCCTGAAACTGTTTGACCAACTAACCATAATAAACTCCTCCATCTTTGCCTTATGGTTCTTGACAGCCTTTTTCAATTCACATTTGCTGCTAAAAATCATGCCCAGTTTAAACCTTGGGTTTTTCATATCAATTTACGGTATAAACCTCTCAATTTTTAAGGTCTAGGCAGATTTTTTCCTTTACACCATCATCCTTAGACTTATCAGCAACATCCTTAGACTTCTTAACAACATCCTTAGTCACAACAACAAGTTTATCAAGTTCCTCATCATATGAACTTAAGCTTTCAAGTTCATCTGAATCATAATCATATGATTCTCCATTTCCCATTGCCCCATCAACCAAAAACTCAACTTTTGAACCACTCCCCTCAGTAGTTTCCCCCCCATCAGTAGGCTTTGGATTTTTTTAATTTAGACCAAATCATCATGTCTTCATCACTCATTTGAATGTCAGAGTCACAAAATGAAGAAACTTCAGATGATTCCTCAAACTCAGATGGATTAAAATCCATATCATATACATCACTCAATTCATTTTCAATAACTGTACAGGTTGATTAGCTTCTACGTTACTAACCTCCATCCAAACAGTACCTATCTTCTCATTTTCTTCATAAGTGTTACAAAACACTTCAGTGAAATCATCTACAATTTCCCTAAAAAACTTTGATTTCCTGGCACTCACGGTATTTTCCCTAGGTGGTGACCCATAACTCACCTCAGCTACCTTAAAACCACTTTCTTTAACTTTCCTAGTCCTACAACCCACCCCCAAACTAGACTGCCCAGTCTTTTTTAAAGGAATTTTCAAAGGTTTTGCAAGCCTCTTTTTTTTTTTACTTTGGATCAACAATAACAAATATTTCAACTTCCCCATTCCAGACCCCATTATCACCCATAATGGAAACATCAGTTTCGGACCTCACTTGCAAAAAATGACTGCTTTCAGACCAATAATACCATACTTCATTTACTTTCTTATAACCCAAAAGATTACTGACTAAATTTACTTCAGCTAAGGCAAAAGTATCTGAATGACAAAGTAATCTACTGTACCACCAACATACTTCTTACCAGGGCTATTTGGGTCATCAAAATGACCATTATGCTAGACTTTTAAAGTGATTTTTTTCGATTTTGGATCTACAAAAAAATAAAAATAAATAAATACACCAGGGGACCACAAACAATAATTAACTCAAAATAACTCCTAAAAGGGACCACAAACACTAATATTATAGTCTGAGAATCTTTTGGGGACCACAAACAATAAAGGAGACTGCTACAGGGACCACATGCAAATATAAAATCCCCAGAACTATAAAGATTCTTCTTTTTTAGATTTTAATAACAAAAAAACAACCACAGTATAAAAATATTCAAGATAGAAGCTAAGAATTACCGTATTTTGGTCGTTCTTTCACCTTCTCTTGGTCGCAAATCCGCATATTCAACAACCAATGCAAGAAAACTGAAAGATTAAGTTGATTTGTTTAGATGCGATTAGGTTAGGGTTTCCGATTTTCATTTCGGGTAGGTTTTAGATGTAATATGGTTTCCCATTTCGTTGCTCCGAATTACATACAATGGGTCAATTTATTTCATTGGTCAAAAGACAGTAATACCCTTAATAAAACGACATCGTTTTACTCAACGGGGGCTTTTTAGCAGGATTTCCAATTTTTTTTTTTTTATTTCTGAGTACCCGTAAAAAGATTAGGTCCAAAAATGTACAAAAAAAAATGTTTATGTCTGGAAAAAGAAAAGCATAAATTGTTAAAGTCCAACTATGGCTATTCACTCTATCGAAGTATTGCTTATTTCCTCAATTGTCAGGCCAATGCAAAACTCCGCCAGTGAGTGTTGAGGACTTTAGTTCGTGTCACTTACTGCCGGTCACAAGCCCGGATAAAGGAGGAGGGTTGCGGTAGGTCTCGTGACAACCAGCGTAAAACTCAATTACATCCTATGATATGAACCAAACTAAGAATTTCGTTGGGGCGTTCCATACTCAGCAACGCGCTACACTTTCTAGACCCGGGTATGGTGATAAATGTGCAAGGGTTGCTAGGTCGTTGCCCGGAAGCAACGCGCCATGTCAAGGCCCGGATGTGGTGTCAAATAGGCAAGGGTGCTCTAAGTCGACACAGGTACATGTAAAACGGTCAGTTCACAATGGAATGATTCGTTTTGCTTCTTGGAATATCAGATCGTTATCTAGAAGGTCTATCGAATTAGTAGAGGTTATGGTAAGAAGAAATATCAACATTTTGTGCCTCCAAGAAAATAAATGGGTTGGTCAGAAAGCAAAAGTCATAGAGCCTTGGGGATACAAGATTTGGTATTCAGGTAAAGATAAGAATAGGAACGGTGTTGGAATAATTGTCGCTCGTGATTTTATCAACGACGTGGTGGAAGTTCGCAAGAAAAGTGATCGAATTATGAGTATTAAGATCATGATAGGTGGCGAGGTGGTTACCATTATCAGTGCATACGCGCCTCAGGTAGGGTTGTGTGATTCTGTGAAAAAACAGTTTTGGGAGGATTTAGAGGAGGTGGTGCAAAATATACCGCCAGACGAAAAACTTTTCATTGGAGGAGACTTGAATGGACATGTGGGTTCTAGTCGCGATGGATTTGAGAGTGTTCATGGTGGTCAAGGGTTCGGAGATAGAAATGAGGCCGGTAGGGATATTTTGAACTTTTCCTTAGCTTACTATTTGTTTGTAGCGAATACTTGGTTCAAGAAAAGGGATTCTCATTTGGTGACTTTTAGAAGTGGAGTAAATTCTAGTCAAATAGACCTTTTTCTAGTGAAGAGCATGTTTCGTAGTAGTTGTACTAATTGTAAGGTTATCCCTGGCGAGAGTGTGGCTACTACACAACATAGGTTATTGGTTCTTGATTTTCGTTTCGGTAAACAGGTAAGAAAGCATAAATATAGGACAGTTCCAAAAATAAAGTGGTGGAAGTTACAAGGAGAAAATCAGAAAATCTTCGTTGATAAATTTATTCATGTAGATGATTGGTTGTATGAAATGGATCCGAATTCTATGTGGGGAAAAATGGCTCAAGGCATTTTAAAGGTGGCTAAGGAAGTGCTTGGTGAATCTAGTGGAAAGGTGTCGTTTGATAAGGATACATCGTGGTGGAATGGAGAGGTAAGATAAGCTATAAAGAAGAAAAGAGAGTGTTATAAGACTTTGGGGAAAGATAGAATTGATGACAATTATGCGAAGTATAAGGCGGCGTTAGAGAAGCAAGATCAAAAGTTTATAAGGATTTGTATAATAAATTGGACACTAAGGACGGTGAGAAGGGTATATATAGACTTGCTCGTTTAAGAGAGAAAAATACAAGAGATATTGGTATGGTAAGGTGTGTTAATGATGATACTGAAAGAGTTTTAGTTAAGGATGAGGAAATCAAGGCGAGGTGGATGATGTATTTTGATAGGTTATTTAATGAGAATCAAATTCAAAATATTAGAGACCTTTCTATCCCGGTTGGAGAGGTGAACCATGATTTTATACGTAGAATTCAGAGAAAAGAAGTGCAAGAGGCCCTTAAAAGGATGAAACCAAAAAAAGCAATAAGACCCGATAGTATACCGATTGAGGTTTGGAAGTGTTTAGGAGAAATAGGTGTTGACTGGCTAACTAACCTTTTTAATAAACTACTTAGAGCGGAGAAGATGCCAATAGTGGTGCCATAATATAAGAGTAAAGGAGATGTTCAAGATTGTTCAAATTATCGTAGTATTAAACTTATGAGTCATACTATGAAGTTGTGGGAAAGGGTAATTGAGCACAGGCTGAGAAAAAATGTGAGCATTTCAGAGAACCAATTCGGTTTTATGCCCGGACGATCAACCATGGAAGCAATACATCTACTAAGACAATTGATTAGGCGTTATAGAGAGATAAAGAAGGACTTGCATATGATGTTGATAGATTTGGAAAAAAGTTTACGAAAAGGTTCCCCGAGAGGTAATTTGGTGGGCAATGACTAAGAAAGGTTTATCTCGGAAGTATATTGATCTTGTTAAGGATATGTACGAGAGAGTCAGCACCAGTGTTAGAGTTTGCGGCGGGATGAGTGGAGAGTTCTCTATTACAATTGGGGTACATCAAGGTTCATCACTTAGTCATTTTCTGCTTGCAATGGTTATGGATGAATTGACACAGGGTATACAAGATCCAGTACTGTGGTGCATGCTGTTTTTCGATGATATAGTTTTGATTGATGAGACAAAATAAGGTGTTAATGCCAAGTTGGAGGTATGGTGACAAACCTTAGAATCTAAAGGTTTTAGGATTAGTAGAAGTAAAACAGAGTATATGGCATGTAAGTTTAGTACTAGTAGAACTACATAGCAAACTGTAGTAACTTTGGGTGACAAATATTCCAGAGAGTGAGTATTTTCGATATCTTGGTTATATTATTCAAAAGGGTGGAGAGCTTGACGGAGATGTGGCGCATCGAGTTAAAGCTAGTTGGCTGAAATGGAAGAGTGTAACTGGTGTTTTGTGTGATCGTAATGTACCACTGAGATTGAAGGAAAAGTTTTACAGAACCGATGTTAGACTGGCATTGTTATATGGAACAGAATGTTGGGTAACTAAGAGGTGTCATATTCAGAAAATGCATGTAGCGGAGATGCGTATGTTAAGATTGATGTGTGGGCATACGAGAATGGATAGAGTGAGGAACGAGACTATTCAGAAGAAGTTATGTGTAGCATCGATTGAAGACAAGATGAGAGAGAACCCTCTGCGTTGGTTTGGGCACATTAAAATAAGGCTAAGTGAGGCTCCAGTTACGAGAATTGAAGGATTATGTAATATTGATGGCGTAAGAGGTAGAAGGAGACCGAGGAAGACCTGGACGGAAGTGATAAAAGGGAATATGAAGTTACTAGAATTAGATGAGAGTTTTGTTTGGGATCAAAAGAGATGGAGAGAATGCATCCATGTGGATGACCTTAAGTGATTCTTGATTTGGTTCATGTAACCGACCCCAATCATTTGGGATTAAGGCTTGGTTGTTGTTGTTGTTGTCAGGCCAATGCAAGTTAGGCATGATTTTCATGGGAAAAATGGTATTTTCTTTAAAACAGTCGATGTAATCAAAGTAAACTCAAGTATTTTGTCTAGAAAAGTTAGATTATCAATCCTTTCTCATGATTACTTGCGTTTCAAATAATTTTCAAGTTGGATAGAGAAATACAGAATTTGTTAAAAAGCATTGTAATGAACTAAGTAATCTTGTTTAATAAATATAATACTTGAAAGTAATAAATATATTATTTAAAATATATTTTGGGATGCAGCTTCTGCGCTAGAGTCTCTCTATCTCCCCGTGAGAGTAATATTTATCCGGTGAAATATTCGATCTACTACTCCAGTGAATAAGAACACAGAGAATTCCAGACTGGGTTCTATTAATATGGGTTCCCAAGAGTCCTCCATTAAAATTAGCAACACAACAAGCTCTTTGTCTTGCACCGACGCCGATGCCAGATCTCCATATCATATCGGCTATCATCTCACCGGAGATAGATACGAGGATTCGAGGATCCTAGTTCAATATTCTTGCCTCTTGTCGATAGGTATGAGACCCTGTATCAAAATTTCTACGAAGCCTCTCCATACTTCTATTGGATACGATTATTGAATTCAAAAATTGTGATGGTAATCAAGCAAGAGGCGAAAATAGTGATGACGGAATATTCAGAAGCTTCGACAAGGGAAGTAGTTCGACCAATGTTACAATGCAGGTCTTCCGAAAAGCTCCCAGAAGTTTGCTCGACAGAGGGGAGACATCACAGGTCGACCGACATTTCAATGCCACTCGTCTGATGAGCTCATAGTAGTTTGATCGGAAGAGGGAAAGTGGTTTCCGGTCGACCAGACCGGTCGTCCGAGTACTCAGGTGGTAGTGAACCCAAGATCATATATGTTGTCATGTCATGACCTACGGGAGTCCCAAGTTTCTCAAGTTGGTAAAGATATCCCTTCATCTTAAGAACATGTGCACTCACAGAGGTGCCAGAGGCCATCTTGCAACTGTTCAAAGCCTTATTGGTGATGAACCTTTCTTGACGGGCTTGCTCTTGGAACATTTCCTTGAGCTGGCTCATCATCTGGAAAGCCTCAACATCTTCAAACTGTTTTTGAAGCTCAGAGCTCATGTGGCTAATATGAGACAAGTCACATCGTTAGAATCATCACAATACTTATTCCAAGCATCTTTCTCAGCTCTAGGGGCGTTGTTTGTAGGTTTTTCAGGAATATCAGTGTCAATAACGTATAACTTTCTTTCCTTCTTAAGGACAATCCTTAAGTTGCGGGCCCAATCAAGGAAATTGGACCCACTTAGTTTTTCTTTTTCAAGAACGGATCGCAATGAATTGTGTGAAGTGTTGGTTGCCATTATCTACATTAAAAATTATTTGCAAAGTCATTAATTAGTTTTTGAGCCAAAAACTTTCCACAATTTCAACACTTGATAAATAGTGGAGAAAACCATTTTACGATAGTTATAAGTAAGCTTTGGCTTATCACCCATAATTAAAGTAAAATCAACCCATGAGAATGACATCTACATGTCCCGACTATTTCCCATGTTATGCCCTAGGCTCAAAACTATTTTGATAGCCTAGTTAAGTCGAACCATGTCTAAGCTTATGGAAATCACTATTTTCCCATCTCCTTTTGCTTAGATAACCACTTATATGTTGCTTTGGCAAGCAGACAAAATGATGATCCAAGATCAAGAAGTGCTTAGGATATGATAGGCATTTTAAGACTTAATTAAAACAATTTAATTTGACGAATAAGTTGTTAAGCCCCATAAGAAAATAATTAAGCATCACATGCATAATACAAGATAAATAATAATAAATGTGAGATAGCATGGCCTAATCCTATGATGACTCCCACGAGGCTTGTGGGAGCCAATGATCAATCTAAGTCAATACCCTTCTCATGGATAGTGTCTTCGATCCTGTGTCCTCCAGTCTTGTTGCATAATTGCATGGGCATACCCAACCTTCAATGTAAAGCAATAAAACTAATCTGAGAAAGCAATAACAATTTTGCAACATTGAAAAACGGCTCGCAAACCGTATTATAAAATTACAACTCAATAAATGTAAAGCAAGAGGGGGTATAGTAGGCCATGCTATTCACCATGCTAAAACTCACATAAAGCATAATAAAATCAAGTAACGAGTACAAATACAATGTCTTAGGGTTGCCCCCCTCGGACGGGGTCAAGGGCAGCGCCCACGGCAGGGTCCGAGGGGCAGGCGGCGGTCCCTAAGACTTAACCCTCAATTGCCTAACATATATAATCGAATAAACAGGTTTATACGATATAATCCATACACATAAACAGTTCATGCGATATTAATCAGAATAATGACAATAAGCATATGATCGCAGTTTATGCATAATTAATCGAATTAATAACATACAATAGCAGTTTATGCAATATTAATCGAATTAATACATATCGAATCATGCGAATAGACATATAAATCAGATTAACATATGTCACATATACATATCAGAATCACAGAAATAATTTTTATGGTTCACACATACACATACCAAATCGAGATTGATACGTGTTATGATGTGATTAACAATATCAAATTCGAATAGCATGAGCAAGGCTCTAATACCATTGAAGGGATTCATGGGCAGAAACTCTTTCTAAACAACCATTAATCCTCCCCTGAATGATCCGCTCATACAATGGGAATCAAAAATTCAGACGAAAAGACTTACAATTTTTCGTTAATGGTTTTGATTTCGGATTATGTATTGCTGCCACCAATAGCCTTCCCTTGCGGAATTGCTCTCTACCGGTATCCACGCGACGAAACAAGCAACGAGTGCTAGCTCTTCGTTTTCCGAGTTTCGAATAATCTAGAGAGAAGAGAGATTATATAGGGCGTGAGAGTTTGTTCCGAGAACCAACTCCCACGTAGTCCCAACCTCTTATTGTAGTGGGAGTTCTTATCGCATAATAACTCTCACGTAATTCCAACGAAAGCCAAATACTGAAAATGCCCATCCTTAATCTCTAATTCGAATAATAACATTTTATTATTTTCAGAATCATAAATGTCAGATACAATTAAGCTAGACACATTCTAGATTTTCATTAAAATTGGACATTAAACTAGTTAACTCGTGTATGTGTGTGACCATGTTGGTTCATATCACAATGGCAATGAAAACACACTTAGTAGTAGTATGTGTCCATAAATCACAAGAGATCCCTAGCAGGACATTGTGACTATCCAGAGTGAATGAATGTACCGTGGAACCTAATATCAATCCACTATTTAATCCCTTTGTCTCGCGATATCCAAATTAAGCATAAGGCATGGTAGTTGTCCCCCCTTATAATGCTTAATTGTATTTATGCTCGATCTACATGTAGACTGTTCCAACAAATAGTATTTAATAACCACTTTATTAAATACATTTGAGCACAACCATGCATTTAAACAGTTTTTCCTATCGAGGGGCCCATGGATATCTCTCTCTAATAAGAGAGGGACAAATCTCTTACAATGCCTCTCACATTCAAGCCATGATAGAATACTACATCCGATCATCATTCGTTTTAATTACTCGATTAAAAGTAACGTCCGACTAAGTCAAAACGTAGCTCCATTCATGCTGGAAGCGATGGAGACATAAGGTCTAATGATTCCAAATAGTATTGAGGAAGTAATACTTATGACTAGGCAACCATGAAATATTACTTCTCTTTCGGATCACGGCCAATACAATATATCTCAATATATTATATATATGATATGATTTGCATCCATTACACATGATCACTAAAACATAATCATCAATCAAACATCATACTAGTTTTATTTCATCGTATAGAACATTACATAAAACTAGGGACAATTAGAATAGTAATTGCATAAGATAATGAGTTTTACTATTAAATCACGCATTTAATGTTAAAAAGTAAAATTAACTATTCAAATGACATGCTCAAAAAATATACAAAACATACAACATATGGTAATGGTCCACTAACATTTTAAAATTGGACTACTAACATTTTATAGTGTTATCAATTTTGCATCTTTTTGTACAAATTGGACTTTAAAATTTTTAGGCCAAATCAATATGGAACATTTTTTTTGGACTGGCCACCGCCAATATTGAATATTTGTTAAAAAAATTTGAAGTGTTTTAAACATAACTACTGCCAAGTGAGAACGGATTTCCCAATTCCGTTCTCAGTTAAGAACGGATTTGTGGAATCCGTTCTCGGCTGACATGTCCATGCGCGTATAGAATTGCCACATCAGCCAAGAACGGATTCCGCAAATTCGTTCTAAACTGAGAATTTGGGGAATCCGTTCATGCCAATATTGTTGCTTCTGAAAAATAGACTGCCATGGTTGGTCTATTATGCCAATCCATGACCAGTCTAAGACCAAGCCCCAATAGCAGCATACTATGATTATATGGGATCTGAAAAATGAATGTCAAAATAGGTTTCCTTAACATAAAGCTTGATGAGGACGTCTATATAATACATCCTGAATGTTTTGTCGATTCAAATAATGCCAATAAAGTATGTAAGCTAAAGAAGTAAATTTGTGGACAAAATCAAGCTTCTAGAAGATGGAATCGTAGTTTTAACGAAGCCGTACGAGAGTTCAGTTTTATCAAGAATGTTGATGAACTTTGTGTTTATAAGATGTTTAGTGGAAACTCGGTTGTGTTCTTAATTTTGTATGTGGATGACATACTGCTTACATTCCAACCTTAAAATCTGTAAAGGTTTGGTTGAGGCAGTGTTTCTCTATGAAGAACTTATGTGAATCAAGCTTCATAATAGGGGTCAAGATCTATAGAGATAGATCACGTACACTCATTGGCTTAAGTCAGAGTACGTATATAGACAAAGTGCTAAATCGGTTTAGCATGCAAGAGTTCAAGAAAGCCTTTTATCCTATAGCAATTGGTACAATTATTTCAAGAGAACAGTGTGCTAAGACACTGAATGAGAAAGAACGCATGAGTAAGATTTCATATGCTTCATGTCACACCCCGTCTCCGGAATGATGACATGGCAGTGTATCATTGGTCGATGAGACACCCAAGCCTACGATACAGAGTTACTAAAAAGGCAATTCATTATGCATTAAATCCAAAGTAAATGTTTAACAACAGAAATCTAAATACATAACTGAAAATGAATCTACTTATTACATTATTGGAATAAGTCTAAGCGTTCTAAAAGAAATAACTTAAAAGGAAATAAAGTCTAGCAGCTACAGGATCACTCCTCGAATGGCCCCTCCCAAGTATCATCATCGTGAACAAGTTCAACATCCACATCACCTGCACAGTAAAAAGCGGATGGACTGAGCTCCGGTGCTCAGTAGGGACCTAAAAACAGTAATAACAATAGCTATATATATATATAGACATAACAGAACAGATACAACAGAATCAAATACAGATAATGCAGATGCCCATTTCCCAAAATACCACTATAGAAGTATATGCACACGACTCAATCCAAGTCTCACAAGACTCGGAACTCAGTACCGGAAAGTGCAGTACAGTACAGTACAAATCCGAACAGAACAGATGGTTCAGAACAGAACAGTGGAAAGCACCACTGCGGTTTCCAGAAAAATGAGATGCAAACTTGTGTAAAAGTGCACTAAACAATACTCAATCATCCCAACTCATATGCGACCAAATAGACTCTAAGAAAACATCAATTAAAGACCCAAAAACAAGGACGAACACATATAATGCAACAATTAAGCAATTAACAACATTCTTCGCACCTAAACGATTCCATAACCGAGTGTACGACAAGCACCACGCGTTGCCCATCCGGTACACCCAATCACATACTCGTCTTAAATACTTAGAACATCGCTAAGGCTATGACACACAATCCAACCACATGAGCTTACTTGTCTAGTCACTCATACTCATCAATAAAGATAGTGGTCCCAGTTATTAACCAAACTAGGAAGGTTCGGTATCAACACGTGGGTTCGGATTTTCCCCCGAACGAAAGGACCCGGGTTTAAGGATCCATCCATTACATTGTATCATCATCCCCAACCAGAGACTCCACAAAACCACTACCGTATATGATGATTTGTCCCATCAGATGCGGACCCCGGACAAAACAGAGCAGAAGACATCTTGGGTCGCAGAGCAGATCAGAACAGAATGCGGACAGATCCTGCTAACTACTCGTTCCTAGACGCAGCTCAATAGAGGGCGACGACTTGGTCGACCAAACCACATAGGACTAAAATCAATGACTCCAAAATATGACGACCAAAGCGGTAACATTTATGCAAGTTCAGTATAAATCCAATTAATCCAAAATTCACAATTATCAGTTAATTATGACAATTTACATAAGGCAATAACAAAAGCGCAATAATTAATTTACGAATAAAATTATAATGAATTTAAATCATGCCCAAAACAGTTTATACAATATCAAAAGCAATAAACACAATTCGTGCAACTATTTTTGTAAATAGAATAGTTTATTCGCTTTTACTGTGCAGTTATATGCGAGAATTAAATGACGTAGGAGTCCCTACCATTACGATGATAACACGAGGAAAAATAATTTTGAAAAATCAGCCGCAGCTGATGAGAATCTGGACAGAAAACTGGTAACAAAATCCCAAGGCCGATGAAGAGAGAGAGAGAGAGAGAGCAAAGCCGCGTGAGAGAATCGCCGGGAAGAGAAAGTCGACAATTTCTTTTCTTGTTTTTTTTCCTTCGTTCGCGTTTCCCGAGGAGACCTAACATCCTATTTCTTTTTCTTTTTTTCTTTTTCCTTTTTGCTTCCCACGAAGTACCCTATATATAGCTACTGTTTATTTTTCATTTATTTCTTTTCCTAATTAATTCCAATTCATCATCTAAGTGAAACACAATTTAAATCTATTAATTACGATACGAGAGCGAAACACTCATAAATAAAACGTACGCAAAATAAAACACGTAACATATATAACACACGAAATAATCACCGAGCACTTAGCATTTAATCATGGCATTAAATGCAAAATCAATTAATCACATAATTCAAATTAATAAATCACGCTTACACAGTTAGTCGCGAAATTTAAATTACACGTCAAAATCATGTAAGCAAAAGTTACGGGTTTCACATACTTCCCCCCTTACAAAAGTTTCATCCCCGAAACTTGCACTCCCTACAACATGCATACCAACACTCTCCACTAAACGAAAAAGTTACGGGTTTCACACTTCAACAATTGGATCTATCATGTATGCAATGTTATGTACTCGCCCTGACGTTTTGTATGCTTTGAGTATAACGAGCAGATACTGACAGACCCTTTTGGGTAATGAACCAAAGATGGGGGGGGTTGAATTAGGTTTGATGGGGGGAAGTTGAATTAGGTTCTTAAAAACTTTTTTAGCTTTTCTATTATTATTTTTTGCATAAGTGATAATCTTAACAAGTATGTTGTTTAAGCACATAACGTGAGTTAATTATGCTCAAGACAAATTAGATGACTAAGTGAAGCAATTGTATAAAGCATGGAAGCATGTATAAGTTTTCTATCCTAAGCAAATATGTTCATATAGTCAAGTAGACAAGTTATAGCAATATATGAACAATAAAGTAAAGAAATATGGATAAAGAAAACTAACACAAGGATTTATAGTGGTTCGATTCACAAAGAATCTACATCCACTACCTTAGGACAAACCCAAGGATTTCAACATCCACTAATGGATACCCTTCACAACAAATGCAAGGTGAGTTCTACCTTTTACAATTGCCTTAACAAATGAGGACTTGTGCTTCACAAAGAAGACTCCACTCACAAAGAGTGTTATGCCCACAAAGAACCCATCTCACCAATGAGATACTTGCCTCACAAAGAGGACTTTTACTTCACTAAGAAGGCTTCACTCACAAAGAGTATTTTTCTAGTTCTCCAATGAACTAAGCTCACGAAGAGCCAATCTCTCCAAAGAGATACCTCTCACAAGAGGATTTTTGCCTCACCAATGAGGACTTAGAAACACTCACAAATGGTGAAGCTCACCAAGAGGTTTTTCCTAGCTCACAAAGAACTAGTTCTCACAAGGAGAAAAACTTGGGTAACTAGTATCTTTCAAATGAGACTTTACAATTTAGGTTCTCTTACACAAATTCCCTCTTGGAATAGATTTACAATGAAAGCTCTAATCACTCTTTGAGAATAGAAAGATATATGAAGTTTAAGCTCAACTCAAATGCTTTTGAATGGATATGAACATTAAGCTCAAAAAGTGTTTGCTTGTGTGTTTATGAAGTGTATAGCTTATGCCCTCTTATGACTTGATTAATTATGAAAATTCAACTTTAGAAGCTTTTTATAGGGCAAGAATACATAAGCAAAGTTGGTCATAACGGCTATAATTTTGGTATGGATTTGACAGCTTCAGTCGACTGGACTAAGTAGTTGGTCGACCGAGGTGCCTCCGAAGTAAAGATTAAGGGCCCTCTGTCTTCATCTCGGGTGACCGCAATATGTGGTTCGCTCTTCCGAAGTAAGGCTCGGTCGACCGACCTATAACAAGGTCATCCGAGAGAATATAGTCGTTGGAGCTTTGGAATATTCAAAATCTTACTAAGGACAAAAACAACATCGATCGACATGACAACACATGTCGGTCGACCGGACTTCATCTGGTCTTCTGAGGATAGGCCTAGGTCGACCGGAATGTAGTCCTAAAGTGGTTTTTCCACTTAGTCAAGTTCCTAATGTTCTCAAACTCATGCCTAAGTGTTTTGTAAAGATTTAAAACACATTTTAAAGAACTTAGGCATTGGCCAACACTTATCTAAGTTTTCAAAAACCTTTTCAAAGAATTGAACAATTAAAACATGAGATTTTGAAAACATGCATGGTTGAGCTTTAAACATTCTATATCCTAGTATTCTCAAAGGAATATTAGTCACAAAGAATATACCTATGTAGACTAGACTAATCTTTTGGAGGCCTTCAAGTCTTTTAGATGAATTCTTCGTGGAGCATTGATTTGAAACCTTTGATCAACATCTCCTTGGAGTGATAAAGTCCTATAGCAATCTTGAATTGTATAGTGTTGGACTTCACACTTCATATTTTTAAGGAGCATATCACTTGATTCTTTTCTTGGATTGAGTAGCTCTTAACATGCTATCTTCCTTCTTTTTTACTTTGCAAATACTTCCATAACATGTGGATTGACTTCAAATTTATGCTATGGAGTCTTGCAAAATGTAGCTTCCTTGTGTGTATGATATTGACTTTGATGTATACATTGAGCTAACTTACCATTTCCATCAATGTTGGTGTGAGTGCTAAGAATCCTATCATTAAGAACATGCTCACACAAATCTAGAACATGTAAAAAACTAATATATATATATAAATTTTTTATAGACTGGTCTGCGGATCGGTTTAGGTCCAGTTCACAAAGTTCACATCCAAACTGACCTAAACCTAAAATACCCGATTTTAAACGGGCTTAAAATTTAAAGTCCGAGCCTAATTAATATAAAACGGAACTAATCCGCGAACTTCAAGTCAATTTGACAGTGCTATGCATATCAATGTGTAAAAACATAACCAATCGGAGCATTTCACCCTAAGTCATAACCGGTTGCCCTCCACTCATATACGTTTTGGTAATTTTATACTTCTTCTACGGCTGTCGGCGCTGCTGAATTATGTCCATCCCCGGTCGAGCAGCCTCCCCACCAAACTCCAAATCTTCCGGCTCCTCCTCCACCACCTCCTTCCATCTTTTCCAGGCCGCCACTTCACTTTCCGATTCCGATTCTTCCACCATGTCCGACGAAGACGAAGCTGTCCCACCACCTCTTAATAAGTCCACCCCAACTACTCCCCAATCCCCACCGCCCAGGACCAACACTGAGTTACTTGCACTTCCTCCGCCGCCGTTACCTCAATCAAGTACTCGTACTCCGTCGTTTCCCGTCCGGGAGGATTGTTGGTCGGAGGAGGCAACTCGCACGCTAATTGACGCTTGGGGGTCTCATTATTTAGAACTCAACCGCGGAAATCTCCGGCAAAAACACTGGCAAGAAGTTGCCGACGCCGTCAACGCTATTCATGCCCACAATAAGAAGCTTCAGAGGACTGATATACAGTGCAAGAATCGGATCGATACTGTGAAGAAGAAGTACAAAATTGAAAAATCGAAATTCATCGAGTCCAATGGCAGTTATGTTTCTCCATGGCCCTATTTCACATCAGTGGATTCCCTAATTGGTGATAACTTTATCAAGAACGCCCCACCTTCCGCCTCACCTCCGCCGCGGAAGAAACAAATTCCGGCAGTGAAAATTTCTTTACCACCAGCGCCGCCTAAAAAGGAGTTTCTGGCGTTGCCACCGCCTCCTTTAGTAGTACCTGTGGGGCCCAGGTCGAAAAGGCCGGTGCAAGCAAGGACGCCAACGGGAGAGGAGTCTTTCCGGCGGAACTTCTCAGCTATAGCAGCTGCAGCAGCTGCAGAGGCGGAGGAAGAAGAGGAGGATGAGGAATCTGATATGTCCACCCCATCAGCTGCCGTAATTGGAAGGAGAAAGAAGAAACGGCACGGGGAAGAAGATTTGGTGATGGGAAAGGGGTATAGGGAGTTGGCAAAGGCCATAGGGAGGTTTG
The DNA here is from genome assembly GCA_026122235.1 of Vinca minor. Classification (NCBI taxonomy): domain Eukaryota; kingdom Viridiplantae; phylum Streptophyta; class Magnoliopsida; order Gentianales; family Apocynaceae; genus Vinca; species Vinca minor. The sequence goes on from JAOCZM010000121.1 coordinate 718,995, forward strand.
GGGAGATATATGCGAGAGTGGAGGAAGCAAAACAGAGGCAAATGGTGGAATTGGAGAAGCAGAGGATGGCATTTGCTAAAGATCTGGAGATTCAGAGGATGAAACTTATTGTGGATTCCCAGCTCTACATTGCTAAGCTTAAACGTCCTAAGCGCAGTTCGCATTCTGGTAATGTATCACTATGATCTGCTTATATAAATGCTGGTATTGCTGTTACCTTTGTTAAATTCAGCAATAATGTTGAAATATTTAAGGGGGTTTAGGTCTTGTTCTTATGTAGGATATTTAGATTTATTTGCCTTTGCTGATCTTATGTGGCTTCCAATTTGAATTTCTTAAACTTTACTATCACCTTACTTCTGCTAATAATGATTGAATACTCATGACTCGCGCTAGCTGCTCGTAAAGTGTAGTGGATTTTATGTATTTTGTGGCTACAATTTTCTGCTAAATATGGACTTTGATGTTCTTAATGAGAGTTGAATGCTTTATATTATATACTGGTCTTTCTCTCCGAATTTGCTCGTCAAATTTTATGAATTGCTTGCAAAGAACATAAAGTTTAGTGGGAATATGGAACAGTTGATCTTCTTACTTTCATATTTTAGTGACTTTGTGATGCTTGTACTTTGTAAGTTTAGGGGTTGTATAGTTTTGTTTCTCTTTTTTTCAGCTAATCCTTGTGGTCCTAGACTCCTCGTTGATGGTGCACCATTTTCCTTTCCCTTTGTCTTGCTTCTCCCTGTTCATTATAGCTGAACTTACTCGAAACATAAACATACAAAGTAGAAGATAGCGAGGTTATAGCCCTTATAGCCCTCGGACTGAGATGGACAGCGTAGTCCTTATATCTCCAAGTTTTCTTTAATTGATAATGGTGTTGTAAAACTAGGCAACTGTGTACATAGTGTTAAGATAAACAACTTCGCCACTTGATTGGGCAAATAAAAATGTTCAGTTGGTCTTATCAAATGTTACTGCGTCTGTGAGATAGGTTTATGGTCCGGTAAAATTTATCTGACATTCTAATTTGTTATGATTAGTCAGGCATTGTTACTTAAGTTTGTATTGTATCTCCTGTTATGGACTTATGGGCATGTAATTCCCCCATAAGATCTTCTGCCCAAAAGTCTGTTTGAAAACCTTTTTAGCTGCTCAAGTGTCTTTTTTTTTTCTTTTTTTTTTTTTTAACATTGCTGCTCAAGTGTCTGTATGGCCTAGAAAATTATTCAAATTGACGTCATTTGACAAACTATTTTCGGGAATTTTATTTGCAACTTACTGTGCTACTGAATATGAGTGATAATATCTTCCTCGGTTGGTATAAAATGTCTGCCTATAAGTCTTTTTAATTTTACCTTAAAAATTGACTGTTCTTTTGTGAATATCAGAAAATGATGTTTGAGTTTGGAGAGATAGAAAAGAGATAAAGAATAGTGCCTAAATTTTGACAGTTCTTTTGGTTGTGCCTATATATATAAAACAAAAGTAGAAGAAGTATATTTGACCCTAAAGATCTTTATGGATAAAAACCACATTATTTCGTAGATCTACTTTTTCTAGCTCCAATGCTTTGGAAACTCCTTCTAAATCTAGACCCTCTGTAAATAAGGAAAATTTACTTATAGAAAATCTTGAACAAGCCATAGATAACTGGGAATTTAAAAGTATAAAAATACCAGATCTATAAATCCAATTTCTTTCCCTTTAAAACATATTATGTCATACGTAATAAATTCATTCACCATGAAGTAATATAATCGAGCTATTGGTCTTTCAGGGTACTTGACACTTAAAACAGAAATAACTTATAAGGTGATCTAATGGGTCAGCAGAATATATTCGTGCTTGTGTTTGTCAGTAAGTAATATGAGGGAAAAGCATATTATTTAAAAACAAAAAAAAGAAGAAGAGAAGAAGAAAAGTGGAATAGGCCCTGTGGGATTGGATACAAGGTATGCATGTTTATATACCCTGAACGGTATGCTTATATTGTTCTCCTGCAGACATGGTTTTCATCTCTGAGTAAAATTATTTTCTTATTTAATGACGGAGAAAACAGAACATTTGCTCATGAGAGGCTCTTTGATAAAGGTGAATCGCTAAATATTTTTCAATGAAAACTTATTCAAATCTCGAGATTTGTATTACCTTAGGTTCTACATAATCCTAAATGATGGTATATACAACCTTTTCTTCTCAATTTGCCTCCTTCATTTCATCTTTGTTTAGTATATTCTTTTAGGAATGCAATTACCGGATTCAATATTCATTATACATCCTGGATATTTTGGTTATATTAATGAAATTATGTAATTTTAGAATTTTATGCAATTATTTATATGCTTTTCCTCTTGATCTGGGGAAAATTTTAAAATTTGTGGCGATAATGAGAAACTCTGGGCTTTTCATATCCCTCTAGGCCTGTTTTTACACCCCCCCCCCACCAAACCCCTCCTCCCTATCTCTTGAGCATGCAAAGTTGCTAAGAGAGGAAACTTCTCTATTGTTGAAAGATGGGATACATAAATATCGTCATCTGTTACATACATAGATACTTGGCGGACATTTCAACAAATTTTGTGTCGTCAATCTGTTGGAATTTATTCTTCTTCTTCCTCCTCATTCAGACCTAATTATCATTTGGCAACAATATTTCCATTTTTGATTTCTAGATATTCTACTTTCTAAAATTCGCTTTCTCTTCTCTGAAAATTGTGGAATTACTTTGCATTAACCTGATATTTAAGTTTTTACTTTTTAACAGTTTGTAAATTTCATTTGACAGATGGTTACTCGTAGACGGGCGTGATTGGGACAATCTGTCAAGTGGTGAATGATGATTTTGAAAGGTTAAGAGGGGGTAGAATGTTGTAGTTTAGCTTTGTAAAACACCTATGCTGTTTAACTAAAAGGATGTAGAACCTCTGTAATAATATTATTGCGAAGTCTCGAGTCTTTCTGCCGTAGCTTTAGGGGTGTGCCCCCTTGTTCAATTTTCTGGTGCATTTTGGACAGCAAAAGTTGTAAATTATATATCTAATTGGGAGTCTGTTTCTCAACTTGTTTTTGTTTTGCACTTCCACGATATATCTCGTAGTTGGAGCTTTTCTCCGTGAAAGATGATGCCCTTGAAGTCACCGGTGCAATACCTTGCTTCAGTTTCAAGATCGATGGTGATGAAGCAACACTCTATTGTCAATAGCTTTTGATGCTTCTTCGGCTTTTTTCTCAACAAGTGCTTTCACTTGGCTTCTTGTCATAATGTCAGTGTTTGAAACTTGAGGAGTTGGAGATACAGTAAAACCTCTATATAGTAATACTCTCGGGACCTGAGAAAAATATTACTATAGAGAGGTTATTCTTAAATAGAGACTTACATATAAAAATTGTAATTTAAAAAAAAAAAAAAACTAATATACATCATACGACACTTGAAAATGTGTTCCTTCATATTTTAAGAACATGAATTTAAAAGACATATAAGATTAATGAGTTTTACTTCAAGCAAGTCATGGTACTTAAAAACAAACGAACTCAAAACACCGAAAGTATTCGTGTCGAGTTGCTCAAAATAAAAGAAACCAACACAAATTGGAAGAAAAAAATATCTTGCAAAATGGTTAAAATATACCCATAAGTTTAAGTTGTTATTTTATATAGATATATAAATATATTTAAAATTTAATGTTATTTTATTACTATATGGAGGTAAATTTCTTAAGAATGTTCCTCAAAAAAACATGGAATATTACAATGTAGAGTTTATTCTTATTTACAAGATTTTTTATTACTATAAGAAGGTTATTCTTATATAGAGTATTACTATACAAAGGTTTTACTATAGCGTTACCAACCCTCTTGATATCAGCAGCCTTGGAGCATGTGGATTTTGAGTTGTCGTTCTTCGGTGTCATTGATTTGACTTGAACTTAAGTTGAGACTCGAGCTTGAACTTTTGAAGAGAAGAGAGGGAAATAGAGAGGTCCCCTACCCGGCGCGCCAAAAATTTGCAAGCAACAACTATCGAATCTGGGAAATGTGCGGCAATTGATTTTATTGATGATCTTTGAAGTGATTATAAAATCTCTGAATGAATCCCTTCTTTGTAGGAAGATTCTTTGATTCTTCTCTTCTAAAAAAATATGTTAGACTCAATTACTTTGTAGCTTCATCTCGAATAAAAAAAACATTGATGATGCGTACTTGATCGCATAGGCTTTGAAGCTTTTTGTGATTCTTCGGATGATGATCGCGAAGAATGCCTTGAAGAACGCGAAGAACAACTTGAATTTGAAAAAGTCAATTGGAGGGCCTTGTATCTTGAGAGTCTTTAAAATAATCAACTGGCTTATGGTTTCTTTGAATTAATTGTCATTTTTGTCCTCAACATAGTTTCGGCCAGCCAATTTTATCCTTTTTCATTTTTTTTAACTTTTCGCATCCCCAACCAATTTTCAAACCTCCGATTTCATCCTTTCGTCCAAAAAATGTCTAGAAACCGTCAAGCTTGATGGCGTGGCATAACGAGACTTTTAGTTTCTCTCTCTTCAAAGGGCAAAACGGGCAAACATCTTTCTCTTCATCCCCTCAAACTTCATCTTCTTCGTCAAATAATCAACTGTATTACAACCATAACAATGGTGGAGAAAAAAAAATCATCAATTTCAATTACAAAAAATTATGATACCTTCACTCTTCCATTATTTAGTCATTTTTCCCACCAAATCCATCACTATTTCCATTTTTCACAAAAAAATGAGAGATAAAAACCCTAGAAATGTAATGTTGTGAGAGTAAAATCAAAAAATTATTTTGTTCTCTTTAATTCCTATCATCATCAAGCAACAACTTACTTCTCTTTTCAATATAAAGTGAGTGTTCTGATTCAATAATAACTACATACATCATCATCAACAAATAAACCAACAAAAACAGAGAAAAATCTCTAGTTTTACCCTGTTGACTGCTCCCGTTTCTTTGTTACCCATATCTAAATTTTCCCATTATCTTCTTTATTAAGGCATGCAAGAGAATGTAATTGTTTTTATCCACCATTGTTATAGTTGGAATAAAGAAGATGAAGTTTGAGGGGGAGGAGAATAATTTTTTCCCGTTTTACCATTTTAAGAGAGAGAAACTAAAAGTCCCGTTATGCCACATCATCAAGCTTGACGGTTTCTAGGTATTTTTTGGACGGAAGGATAATATCAGCGATTCAAAAATTGTTTGGGGATGCAAAAAGTTAAGAAAAATGAAAAATGATGAAATCGGTTGGCCGAAACTATGTTGAGGACAAAAATGACAATTAATTCTAGTGTCTTTTAAGCTTTTAAAGGAAGCCTCGTATTTATAGGCGGAGTTGTAGTAGCTAAGCAACTTATCATTTTTACATATTTAGCAAAAAAAAAAACTTATCGTTTCTACTGGAGCAGTGGATGGGTGAAAATCATCTGCCATCATTCCTGTTCCCATCCATATCCCCAACCAATAAGAATTTATTATATAAATATTTTTTTCCAATTATATATACACCGGGTGAATTGTAATTGGCTGGAGACAGGAACGGGGACCGATGATTATTTGCCGCAGTGGATGACCGAATCTTTGTTTGGGGCAGCTCATGACTTTAATTTGCGAAGGTCCAATAACTTTAATCCATTGTCTAATGGGTTTTTATTTAAATATTAATCACTTTATTTGTTCCACCATCTCTGTGCTTGATTTTAAGCAGACTTGCAACTTATTTAAAATGAAATTTTCTTGTAACTCAATTTTAATGACCTAATTGAATTTATTCTCATCTGTTAAATTTAAATAATTAAGACCAAAATATTTATTTTCTTACTGAGTCTTAATTAAATAAATTTAGTTAATTTCTCTAAAATTTAATTGTTTACAGAAACATTCTATAGTTCGTTTACCTCTTTCTCTTCCCATGATCATGAGGGAAATAAAACTTCAAAGCTTATAAAGAAGGTTTCTTATCAAGAATAATGTCATACAATATCTGAATTCCCCTCTGGGAAACTTCTCCCTCAGTGTATGAATTAAATCCATGTTACGATGCCAAATTTTTTATTTAGGCATTTAAGAGATGAAAGGTTAATCTAATATCAATCTGGAGCACTTGATAAGTTTTTTATTAGCCATAAACAAGATAGAACATCAGGTTCATTTGAGAAACAACTTCAGTTGAAAATGAATTAGAAAATGATGTGGAAGCAATTGAACAAACAAGTTAAAAGCTTTGAAGGATGATGAATTAAAAACTATTGTCTTAACCTTGAAAATTCTTTAAAATTTAATGAACATTAAAATGTTTGATTTATTTTCAGAATTCAAAGTGTTGAAAGAAACTCTTAATGTACAAAATTAATACTCCAATTGAGGTACTAAATTTCATTAAAAAATTAGATTCTTTTCCAAATGCATGTATTATTTATAGAATTTTATTAACCATACATGTGACAGTTGCTTCTGCTGAAAGAGGTTCTTCAAAATTAAAATTAATAAAATCTTATTTAAGATCAACTATGTCATAAGATAGATTAAACGGATTAGGTATATTATCTATTGAAAATAATTTATTAGAACATCTTGAATATAAAATTTTAATAAGTAATTTTGCAGCCGAAAAATCAATAAAAATAAAAATAAAAATCTTTAAACTTTCAAAATATTTTTTCAATATAAGCCTTCGATAAAATTTTACATCAGGCCCTGTATTGCATTCACACACCTCGGTGACTAACGACATAGTTTCGGCACAATTGTAGGATGAGAGTGGAATGTTCCGCTCCAATTCATTCCGAAGAGTCTCTAGTTTTCCCTCATACTCTATGACACTCAATGAACTTTGTCGGAGAAGACGAACTTTTTGGCGCAACTGATAAATGTGCATGACATTGTGTGTATCGCATCATGAGAATGGCATACATGTCTTTTGGAGTCTTGGATTGTGTAAGCATGTCCCGATATTTGACGTCAACTGAAATTAGGAGTGTTCAAGAAAAAGTAAAACCGATCAATCCAAACAGAACCAAACTGATTTTTCAGTTTGAGCGGTGCATTGGATTGATTTCGGTTTGAACTAAATTAAAACCGAACTTTTGATTTGTTGGAGAATTAATTAATAAAGTGGACTGATTTGATCAAATTTAATTGAGTGTTCCATCGCTTAGTTTTAAAGTGTTTTGAATTCATCGCGTAGTGGATTGCGCAAGCTTCGCGATGATATATAACACGTGAGGAAACTAATTCTCGGTGTGAATGATAAATTTGGTTAAAGTGGAGAGGTTATTAATGGAGGTGTGATGGTATATCCCACATCGGTTGTGAAAATCGATTAAAACTAGTTTATAAGCACTAGCTAGACTAGTGTTCTTAAACAAGTGGGTAAGGGAGTAACCCTCGCGCGCCGTCCGTCCGTCTATCTCAACTCGTCGCGTCACGCGTGTCCCTGCCGGGAAAGGAGTAATAACTTTTTGGACAAAATTACCGTAATAGTCCCTTAAGTATTGAGTAACTACAAATGAGTCACATAACTTTTTGTGTAATTGCAGAAAGGAGGTCCTTCCACGATTCTCCAGCAATTTTGAGAACTGCACTTTACCCCACTACGAGAAGTGGGAGTTACCCACGTTCTCCACTACGAGGTGAGGGAGTGAGGGCTAACTTGCAGTTTCCGACTGCTATAAAAGGCAGTCTCCCCCCCTCATAATTTGTTTACTACGAAATTTTTTCTCCCTTCTTTATTTCTGCTCTCCATAATAGTTAAGAGAGTTCTAACACAGAAAGGGTTCAAAGTTCTGCTTCTAAGCTTCTGGTAAGCAGAGTGATTGGGCATTGTACATTGGGAACTCGTTGCTCTTGTAGGCCTGAAGCAAATAGGCGAGCAAATAGAGTTTAAGGGCAATTGGTGTACTACTGCCTCGTCCAGGATTAAATTCAAAATTTATTTCTGTCTATATTCTGTTCTGTTTAATTTTCACTTTCGTAACAGGAGAAATAACAATCTTAAACTCTATTTATTTTTTCTTCTGTTCTGCTTTAACGAATTAAAACAGAAACTTAAACAGTAGTACTGGAAAATCAGAGTATATATTCAGTTTATTTTCCTTTCTGGTTTTTTGTTTTATATTGCTATTGACTGTTTGTTTTGCAATATATAGAGAAACAAAATGGCTGCAAATGACTCAAACGTTAACGCTATTGGAGCTATGCCGTCAATTGAGACTCCGGCAAACGTAGTTAATCTGAATGCTGGTCAGACAAGCGGTATTGAGGCTGCTATGTCTAGGATGCCTGCCTTTGTGCCTCCAATGGCTTCCCGTCCAATTCAGTTTGGACAATTTGCACAACCCGAAAAGTTTAAAGGGGATTGCAACTTCAAAATGTGGAAGGAGAAGATGATGTTCTACCTTACTATGCTGAACTTAATTCGCTATGTCAACTGATAAATGTGCATGACATTGTGTGTATCGCGTCATGAGAATGGCATACATGTCTTTTGGAGTCTTGGATTGTGTAAGCATGTCCCGATATTTGATGTTAGCTGAAATTAGGAGTGTTCAAGAAAAAGTGAAACCGATCAATCCAAACATAACCAAATCGATTTTTCAGTTTGAGCGGTGCATTGGATTGGTTTCGGTTTGAACTAAATTAAAACCAAACTTTTGATTTGGTTTAAAAAAAATTGTAATTCAAACCGAACCAAACCGAATATATATATACACACGCATATATTAAAAGACTCTTTTGTTATAAAACATATTTAACTTCTTATTTATATCCATGACAAATAAGTTTTTCAAGTGCTAAAGCACGAGATTGAAGAGACGTCAGTTCATATGTGGTTTTAGATTTACATGAAGCTTTTGTTTTATTTTGAACTAATAATAGTGTAACTTTGTATTTTTTTTGCAGTAATTTGTTTGAAGTTCAATAATTTATGTTTCATTAATTTGTTTTCTTTATTGTGTTTAACTTGTGAAAACAATAAACATATTTTTTTTATATTTTTTAGCAGCTAAGAAATTATATAAATAATTTTTTGTCTTATTTTTATTTTATAATAATTATATTTTGTTTCTCATAAAAATCGAACAACCAAAATAAAACCGAATGTATCGTTTTAAGATTTTTAATAGTTTGGATTGGTTTCAAAATTTTCAAACCAAATATTTCCTAATATTATTATGTGGTCCGTCAAAATTAAAGTATTTGGACCAATCAAATGTGGATAAGTGGCAAAGTTTTAGCCTTCGTCCAATTAAAATCCAAGAAGCCTTGTGACAAATGAAATCGCGCCACGTCACCCGTTGGAGAAGATTTGGCCAATCAAATTATTTCTATTTTCTTAATTTATATTAAGTTAGTTAGGAATATAATTAATTTAATAAATATTTATTAAATTAATCGAAATATCAAATTCAAATTTCAAGTGTGATCATGTTCACATTTCATCCTAAGTCTATAAATAGTTGCTAAGGGTATTGATGAAAAGGACAGAAAATTGATCATTGGCAAGTAGCGAAGCTCTGACAACCAGAGGTTTTCACCAACTTGCTCTCAAATCCTCAAGTCAAATTCGTGGTCTTCTTCAACAAATCAGAGGGAGTTCCGCCGCCAAATCCGGAATTAAGCTGCAAAGCCCCGGGTCAAATCGACGAGAAGAATCAGCGGATCCAATTCTCAAAATCGAGAATAATTCGGAGATTGTAACTACATTTTAATCAATCTAAATTATCATTTGTTCCGATTTACTTGTTTTGTTTGTTTATTTTACAGACGAGTATTTTGTGTGTACAAATTTTTTGGCGTTCACGGTGGGACCATCTCTGCCGCTCATTGAAAGATTGACATTGAAAGAAATGCAAGGCAAAGTGTACCCCTTTCTAGATTCAGATGTTTCAGAAATGTTTGATGAAATGTTGAGAGCAGAAATGATTGAGTTACCTGAAATGAAGCGACCGGAAGAAGCAGGACGGATTACTTATCCAAATTATTGCAAGTATCACCGTCTTCTTGGCCATCCCATTGAGAAATGTTTCATATTCAAGGACAAAATCATGGAGTTGGCTCGTAAAGGGCGTACTCTGCTTGAAGAAGAAAAAGTAACGACAAATCAAACAAGCATTATTCGTGGCTCACCTCGACCTGCAGCTGCAGTTGTTTCTTCTTCACAATTCATCACTATCAAGTTCGGGGAATTTGACCCTGTAACATTTGAAGTTGAATTTCTACCCGATTCACCGATTAAGGAAGCCTCCCAATACTCTGTTAAGAATATTGATGCCATGTCTGTAAGCAATGATGCAGGTGGCATTGATTCAGAAGGATGGACGTTGGTAAAACGGAGAAAAAGTCATAAATCAAATAGTGTAAATCCAATTCAGAAATGTAAAATGTTGTGGAGGAAGGCCCCTGGAAGGATAGAAATCCAACCAAAGATTCAGGCTGAAATGGTCAAACCCTCTTTTGATCTAAAAGACCGACAACCTATTACACTAGGGGAGTTCTTTCCAAGAAGGCTTTTAGATGAGTTCAATGCTGTCTCTTGTTTTGTTACACATGTAGAAGGGCAAACTAGTTTCGAAAATGCTTATACAGGGAAATCTCTCCAGAATCCTAAGCAATGTTTGGCCAATGAAGTATCAGTCTCAAAAGTTGTTGCTTGTATGACTGCAATCTCTTTCAATGATGATGATCTGTTGCTAGGATCAAAACCGCATAATCGGCCATTGTTCGTGACTTGCTATTCACGAGAAAGAAAGGTGAATAGAATATTGATAGATGGAGGTTCTGCTGTTAATATTCTTCCTCTGCGTACGTTGAAAGAATTGGAAATTCCTGTGGAAGAACTGTCACAGAGTCGCCTTATGATTCAAGGATTTAATCAAGGAGAGCAAAGAGCACTAGGAACGGTAAGGCTGGATTTAGTCATGGATGAATTGACATCAAGCGTTCTTCTTCATGTCATTGATTCTAAAACCACTTACAACATGCTCTTAGGAAGGTCGTGGCTTCATGAGAATGGTGTCGTTCCATCCACTCTGCATCAATGTTTCAAATATGTTAGCAATGGTGTTATGAAAAAGGTGGTAGCTGATGATAAACCTTTTAGTGAAGTAGATTCTCACATTGCGAATGCCAAATTCTACTTTCGTGGAAAAAATGTGACATTTGCAGAGGACCAATCAACAATGAAAACGGAGATGCCAAAGGTTAAAGAATTGTTGCATGTGAAAGATAAGGCAAAAATTGATACAACATCGACTGCTTCTTCTCAAGAAGGTTCTCCTGTTTTACGTTATATTCCAAAATCAATGAGGAAAAAGGGGGCAATCCCCTCTTATTGAGGTCGAAGCATTGAAGGAACTCACTCTTCCATTGACTAAAATTGAAGCAGTCAAGCAAGCAAATCCAGTCTTGGAGGGGTTTGTGTACTCCGATGAAAGATTGAAGATGGAGCATGGCATGTTACCTTCTGAAAGGACAAAAGAGGGCTTCGATCCGAATGCATATAAACTTCTTGCTAAGGCTGGATATGATCCTCAAAGTTCCAATACTTTGGAAAAGCTCATCCCTGAGATTGTTGTTGCAAAGGTCCATGGCTTAAATGAAACTCAAAGAATGCTGAAAGAAAAGGGTTATTCTGTTGAAAGTTCTCGTGCTGGTCTTGGATACAAACCATCTTCTCCTGTGCGCATTGTGATAAAAAGAGCTAGCAATTTCTATATCTCCGTACAAGATGAAAACTCAAAGGATAATCGAAGGTCTGTCTTTGATCGATTGGGAAATGATAACTCCCGTTTGTCGGCATTTGATCGCTTGGGGCCTAAAAGGGTTAGGTCGACCAAAAAGCCTGTATGGAAGAGACTTGGAATGACAAAGAATCTCCAAGAAAAGAAAAAGGTTGAATTATCTTCGGTTGGAAATGAATGTTGCGGCCTGATACCTTCAAGAATGAAGAGGAAAACTACACGTCTTGTGAAATGTGATGAGGTGTTGAAGGCTAAGTTGCATACAATTGTAGAGACCAACCCTAAGGAAGAAGATGAAGAAAGTGTTGGTTCATCTAATCACGTCACATTTTCACATAATGCAACTCCTCGACCGGTTTCACGACGACGTGATCCAATCTTCGTTGAACTTCAAAGGTTAATCGCACCTGGTTACATCCAATAGAGTATCAATCTGACTATCCAAAATGTGCCATTGGGTAGTGAAGGAATTCGAAGGCTTGTTGCAACTAACCCCACAAGGAATCCTGCAAGAAGATAAATCGATGAACGGGAAGATGATGAAGTTGTTACATCTCACCATATTACCCATTGTCGATGAAGAGTTTTGCAATGAGGAAGATGCCGAAGATGCCCCTCTCGAGCTTGAAGAGGGTGTAAAAAGCACTGTAGATGAATTGAAAGAAATAAACCTGGGCACTGAAGAAGACAAACGTCCAATCTTCATAAGTGCATTTCTGTCGCCAAAGGAAGAGCAATCTTATGTTCAACTCTTGCATGAATTCAAAGATGTCTTTACATGGACATATAAAGAAATGCCAGGTCTAGATCCGAAAGTCGCTGTCCACCATTTGGCCGTGAAGTGAGGGGCAAGGCCAATAAAACAGACTCAAAGGAGATTTCGCCCTGAATTGATTTCTCAGATTGAAACAGAAGTCAACAAGTTAATTGAAGTTGGATTCATCCGTGAAGTCAAGTACCCCACATGGATATCCAATATTGTGCCTGTGAGAAAGAAGAATGGACAACTTCGAGTATGTGTTGACATCAGAGATCTGAATAACGCATGCCCCAAAGATGATTTTCCACTTCCAATCACTGAGATAATGGTTGATGCGACAACGGGACATGATACGTTGTCAGTCATGGATGGTTCGTCTGGCGCCGAAGGATGAAGAACTCACCGCCTTCCGCACACCTAAAGGTATTTATTGCTACAAAGTGATGCCATTTGGGTTGAAAAATGCAGGTGCAACATACCAGAGGGCCATGCAAAAGATCTTTGACGACATGCTCCACAAAATGGTTGAGTGCTATGTTGATGATTTGGTGGTAAAATCACGTGAACGGAAAGATCATCTGGGGCACCTAAGAAATGTTTTTGAACGACTTCGTCGCCATCAACTGAAGATGAATCCTTTGAAATGTGCATTTGGAGTCACCTCTGGGAAGTTCTTGGGCTTCATTGTGCGTAAGAGAGGAATTGAGATTGATCAAGCCAAAATTGATGCCATATTAAAGATGCATGAGCCGCGTACTGTGAGCGAAGTAAGAAGTCTCCAAGGGAGATTGGCGTATCTCCGACGATTCATCTCAAATCTCGCTGGAATATGCCAGCATTTTAGTCGCTTGATGAGAAAGGGAGTTCCATTTGAATGGGATGATTCCTGCAGCAATGCATTCAAAAGTATCAAATCTTACCTGACAAAGCCCTCTGTTTTGGCTGCGCCCGTACATGGAAAGCCGCTACTGTTATACATTGCTGCACAAGAAAGTTCTGTGGGAGCCTTGCTCGCTCAAGAAAATGAAAAGGGTAAGGAAAATGCATTGTATTATTTAAGCAGGATGATGACTCCGAATGAGCTCAAATATTCGCCAATAGAGAAATTATGCTTGGCCCTTATTTTTGTGATACATAAATTGAAGCATTACTTCCAAGCTCACACAGTTCGTCTTATCTCTAAAGCAAATCCAATCAAATATGTCATGACGAAACTTGTGTTATCGGATCGTTTGGCAATGTGGTATCTACAACTGCAACAATTTGAAATTGTGTACATCCCTCAAAAGGTTGTGAAAGGGCAAGTTCTAGCTGACTTCTTGGCTGATTATCCTATACCTGCAGAATGGGAGTTGAATGATGATTTTCCCGATGAAGACGTGCTTGTACTTGAAATCTTACCTCCATGGAAGATGTATTTTGATGGTGCTGCTCATCAAGGTAGTGTTGGGGCTGGAATAGTCTTCGTCACTTCTGAAGGTGACGTACTGCCATATTCATTTACCTTGACTCAACAATGTTCGAATAATATTGCTGAGTATCAAGCTCTTATCTTGGGATTAGAAATGGTCGTTGATTTGAAGCAATTGCAACTTAGGATCTTTGGGGACTCTAAACTGGTCGTTAATCAGGTTCTCGACATATATGAAGTGAAGAAACCAGAATTGCTTCCTTATTGCAAGTATGCCAAAATTTTGATGGACTGGTTAGGCGATGTAGAGATAGATCATATTCCGAGGAGTGAAAATAAACAAGCTGATGCCTTAGCAAAACTTGCCTCTACTATTTCTTTCCCAGGTTTACAAACGCAAGTCTCGATTTGTCAAAAATGGATTGTTCCACTTCTGTTTGAAGACGAAGAAGAACAAGAGGAAGAACATGAGTCTAATGCTATTTCTGTTTGTGACATTGAAAAAGAAGATTGGCGCCAACCATTGATTGACTACTTGTGTTATGATATCTTGCCTGAGGAGTCGCGAAAAAGAAGTGATGTTCGTCATCGTGCGCCAAGATTCCTTTACTACAAGCATACACTCTATCGGCAATCATTTGAAGGTGTTCTCTTACGTTGTTTGGGAGATGAAGAAGCTATGAAGGCATTAGAAGAAGCTCATTCTGGCATTTGTAGTGCTCATCAATCTGGACCAAAGCTTCATTTTCGAATCAAAAGGATGGGATATTATTGGCCTACAATGGTGAAGGATTGCTTGGATTATTCTCGTCGATGCCAAGCTTGTCAATTTCATGCAAATTATATTCATCAAGCACCCGAACCGTTGCATCCAACTGTTGCTTCATGGCCATTTGATGCTTGGGGACTTGACATAGTTGGACCATTGCCAAAGTCTTCCGGTGGACACATATTCATATTGGCAGCAACTGATTACTTCTCAAAGTGGGCTGAAGCTGTGGCGCTGAGGGAAGTTAAAAAGGAAAATGTTGTTGATTTCATTCGTGGCAATATAATATTTCGCTACGGAGTGCCAAGATACATCATTACTGATAATGGGAAGCCTTTTTGCAACAATCTGATGAAAAATCTATGCGAGAAGTTTAGCTTTAAGCAATACAACTCATCAATGTACTATGCTGTGGCAAATGGTTTGGCTGAAGCATTCAACAAAACTCTCTTCAATTTGCTGAAGAAAGTAATCGATAAGTCTAGGAGAGATTGGCATTTAAAGATTGGAGAAGCTTTGTGGGCTTACCGTACAACATTTCGAACTCCTACTCAAGCTACTCCGTATGCATTGGTGTATGGTGTTGAAGCTGTTCTACCACTGGAGCGTCAAATACCTTCGTTAAGGATAGCTATCCAAGAAGGGCTCACTGAGGAGGAAAATGCCCGATTGCGCCTTGAAGAGCTTGAGGCTTTGGATGAGAAAAGATTGGAAGCTCAACAACGTTTGGAGTGTTATCAAGCTCGACTCTCTAATGCTTTTAACAAGAAAGTTCTTCCACATTCTTTCCAAGTGGGTGATATGGTACTGGCTGTTCGAAGACCAATCATTTTTCCTCAAAATATCAAGAAATTTACACCAAAGTGGGATGGCCCGTATGTGGTGCAAGAAGTCTACACCAATGGTTCCTATAAGCTTGTAGACAAAGATGGTTTGAAAGTTGGACCCATTAATGGAAAGTTCTTGAAACGATACTACGTGTGAAAAGCAAATTGCTCCTTGATTGTACGAGCATAAACTGCAAGGTTACTCCTGGTCCGCATGAGTATAAACTGTGAAAGGCAACCACCAAAGGTGTTGTATGTGGTTAAACTGCTGAAACATCCCCAACAAGTCCAAGTTGGTAAAAACGGGTACTCCTTGCCCGCACGAGTATAAACTATGTACGACCCCCCTCCAAATAATGATTCACTTCATTTTGAACTACGTTTGACTTGATTCCTTTTGGGATACGTAGGCAGCTTAGAAATTCATTTCTGAGTTCAGTCATAACAATTAAACATTCATGGTGCTTCTTGTTAGAAATAAAAATTTTGCAAGTTGTATCGAAGATGAAAATAACAAAAAAATTGACAAGTCATGTTTGATCAAGAATCAAGTGCAAAACAAATGGAATTGAAAATGTTATTATGTTTCTCAAGTTCAATAAGCAAGTGGTACAATGGGAATCATATCAAATCATAAACTTGTAATTGACCAGTTCAGCTAGACTTGCTTCTAAGACACTCTTAGTTTGTTCCAAATCTTGCATAACTTCATCAGATTGGAAAGAAGTACTCTCGATAGCATAAATTTCTTCCTTCTTCAGGACTGCCTCTGTTTGAATCTTCTTCACTTTCTCTTGACTGTGCTCCATAAAGGATTGAACATGCTTCTTTTGCTTCTCCAAGTCCCTCAGCTGCATTTCAAGTACCTTTTGCTTCTCTTCAATAGTGTTGAGTTCTGCAGTCAACTTGGTTAGCTGAGCGGTCTCGGCTTCCTCATTTGCTGTGATATCCCCAAATTGTGCTTTGGCGCTAGAAAGAGATGCAATATACGCGTCTCGTGTCATCATATCACTTGTTTTAGACCTTGATGAATCATATTGACGAGCCTTCTCAAAGAGGTTGTTAAACATTACTTCTACAGGTGCAATATCTATAGAAGTCATCTTCTTCATTTCAACTAGGATTACATCAACTTCCCCTTCAATAGAAGAAATTGAGTCAATAGAAGTATGAGAAATTTTATCTGTCACCCTCTTCCATAAAAACTGAAGAAAATAAAGATGAGATTCTCTGATCAAATTGGCCCCGTGAAATTCAGAAACAGCAACAGCAGGGGACTCTTTAGAAGACTTTGCTTTCTCATGGGATGAAGTCAATGCATTCGTGGTTGTTTGTTTGACCGGTTCTGCTACAGGATCACTAACTAATGACGGAACAAAATATGGGCTCTGTCCTGTGTCGCCATCACTCTCACATAAGTTCACAACATCTTCATTTTGCGTATTTTCATCACCAAAGGGGGCAATTTCTTCCAAGTTATGAGGAACTTCAAGTGCGTTCAACTAAAAAGATGGAACAGATGTTAGTTCATATTTGAATGTTTTCTTAAAAAATAAAAAAAATAAAAAAATGAATCAAGGAAATGCACTTACATGAGCAACCAAATCCTGGAGTGGCAAAGTAGAGCTAGGAACACCACTCAAGAAACCAGAAGAAAGTGTATCATCTTCTAAAATTCTCTTCTTTTTGGGAGGCCGGTTCCAAGGACGATCTTGTTCAGCATCGGTATTACTTCCACTAGATCGAGATGCATGAGTAGGTGCCGCCGAAGAACTCGCTATCTTAGATGGAAGTTTTGGTGCCTCAGGGATATGCAAAGATGTCTTGTGCGGCTGAGAGACAACTATATCTTTAGACAAACCTCCAACCTCAACAATAGATGGAGGCCTCTTGGAATTTAGGGGTTTCAGTATGAACCTGCTCTTTGAGTTCCTATATGACTTAGAACTCCTTAGTGGAAAGTGGACTTGCGAACGACGATAACACGGGCAACTTAGACCTCGTCTCAAGACAAACAAATGATTCCCATAGTCTGATTACATCTTCAAGGGTGGCGGAATAAAACCCCTCTCTAGCAATACCAGGAACATCTTGACAATATCCAAACTGCCGAGAAAATCTGTGTGGACTATAAGGCTCAGTCAAATAAATGTTGTCACGACGGTGGGTTAAGATATTGGAGCGAATGCTAATAAGATAATCCGACCAATATGAAGAGAGATTCCCATGATCAGCCAATGTCCTCTCGTCCGTGTCAGCAAAGCTGCGAGAATCCAAATGCGAGATTTTTACTTTCTGGAAAACAAGTTGTGCTTCAGAAACTTCGAGATATTTGGACATTTTCTCTCCACGGAATTTTGTCATTCTAGCTTCCGCGATATAGCCTAGATGAGCAAAGTGGGTGTCAAAGTGTTGAGCAATCCATCCGTGGACATAATGGACGGGAAATACGGCTCGACAACTCTTCAACGATGAGGCTTGCACAACTTTGTTTAAACCATTATAGATACTTGCTAGAACAGGTATAGCAAGAGAGAACTTCTCACCTATTGCCATGCGACTCGCCACTTTGAAAACACTAGGACGAATATGGCCAGCCTCTCCACCGGGGAGAAGAAACTTGCAAATCCAGTAGGATAAGAATGCAACCAAATACGTTTCTCCTCTCGAAATCTTCGGAATGTTGAGGATGTTAAATGGTTTATCTTCTCCTTTGATCCTTGCCGAATCTTGGTTTTGAGGACTGGAGTATGTGGAGTTACAAACATTGGTCGGTCTCGATGAAAGCTTCTTTCTATTCTTTCTTGGAGGAGGTGATGCATATTTTATGGGCCCTTTAAACCAAAAACGAATCCAAATATCGAAAGACACCCCATGAGGATCACCTTGAGCAAGTCTGGTAAATGCAAAGAAAAGATACTTACAACTCAAGGGGAGAAAGTATTTCCCTTCATCATCTACATCATAAAGCTCCTTGGCAGAAGGGATAACTTTATCAAAGAAGGTGCCTCGGACCGAAAGACCCCCAAGCGAGCGTAAGTCCCAAAGTGAAATAGACATTTCTCCAATTGAGGTATGCAATGTATTTGTGGAGCGACACCAAAGTTCACAAAAGGCGCGCATCACACTTTCACAACAGTCATACGTGCATAAAGAGGCTTTTACGGCTGCATCAATCTTTGCTTTAGAAAGAACATCATGGTGCTTTGAAATCACATCTTCAGCCCATTCCCAATAACTTCTCGTGTACAACGACTCGCCAAAAGCTGAGGAAGGAACATCCCAAATAATCTTATCAACATTGCAATGAGAAAAAGGGAGATAAAAGTTGTTGGAGTTCTTCTTTGTATCATGAGTAGAAGAATGCAGCAGTATCACCATTCGATTTGACTCGTTCGCAGTTGAATCGACCACATATTTTTTTGATGATGAAGTCCATTGAGGAAGATGTGGTTCTCCAAGTCAACAAGTGTTCGCTCTACAGGAAATGCCCCAATCACCGCTGGATAAGTCTTTAAAGTTAAGGCCTTTGTGCGAGATCCTCTACGATAGTCAGCAATGAAGATACTTGGATCTGGCTTAACCGATCTTTAATCTCCATTTCAGCAGCTATGTGTTGAACAACTCAAAGGTTCCAAAACCTCTGGGCGCCGAGTTTTATTCCCAAGATCAAAGATGCAGCTATGTGTTGAAAAACTCGAAGGTTCCAAAAAGATCAAAGATGCAGATATGTGTTGAAAAACTCGAAGGTTCCAACAAGATCAAAGATGCAGCTATGTGTTGAAAAACTCGAAGGTTCCAAAAAGATCAAAGATGCAACTATGTGTTGAAAACTCGAAGGTTCCAAAACCTCTGGGCGCCGAGTTTTATTCCCAAGATCAAAGATGCAGCTATGTGTTGAAAAACTCGAAGGTTCCAAAAAGATCAAAGATGCAGATATGTGTTGAAAAAACTCGAAGGTTCCAACAAGATCAAAGATGCAGCTATGTGTTGAAAAACTCGAAGGTTCCAAAAAGATCAAAGATGCAGATATGTGTTGAAAAACTCGAAGGTTCCAACAAGATCAAAGATGCAGCTATGTGTTGAAAAACTCGAAGGTTCCAAAAAGATCAAAGATGCAACTATGTGTTGAAAACTCGAAGGTTCCAAAACCTCTGAGCGCCGAGTTTTATTCCCAAGATCAAAGATGCAGCTATGTGTTGAAAAACTCGAAGGTTCCAACAAGATCAAAGATGCAGCTATGTATTGAAAAACTCGAAGGTTCCAAAAAGATCAAAGATGCAGCTATGTGTTGAAAACTCGAAGGTTCCAAAACCTCTGGGCGCCGAGTTTTATTCCCAAGATCAAAGGTTCAGCTATGTGACGAAAAACTCGAAGGTTTCAAAATCTCTGGGCGCCGAGTTTTATTCCACAAGGTCAAAGTGTTCCAGATCGCGATCAAGAAAAGGTCTGAGATTGAGACCTTTTCCTCTTCAATTTCAAGTGTTGTGCTGCGTGCAAATGACTCTCCTTAAATCTGGAAAAAAAAAAATATATGTCAAAGAGGATACTGGGATTTTTTTTTTTTTAAAAAAAAAAGGGCAACGGGCTGGGGGTAATCGTCATCAGCAAAGAAGCAGAAAAAAAAAAAAAAGAAAAAAAGAAAAAGAAAAGGGTCTTCGGAATAAAAGGTAGCGGGCCCAATTCTTTAACTCTTCAGGCCCCCGCCCAAGAAACTCTTTTACTAATCTGAAACGAAAAAAAGAAAAGAAAAAGAAAAGAAAAGGGTCAAAGAGAATATATATATATATATATATAGAGAGAGAGAGAGAGAGAAGAATCTGGGCCATTGGGGCGTTGGGGTCATCAATCATCATCAGCAGAGTAGCAGCTCCAAAAAGCAAGCATAACCAAATTAATTGAAAGTAGCACAGGCAAAGCTCACCAAAGGCAACGCCGAAAAAGGCTAAAGAGAAAAGCAAAAAAAAGTCTCCATCAAAATTCCACGGGTCCCAAAAGGGGAGCAGTCATATGGTTGCTGTCGTAAAGGCTAAGAGAGTGCATGAAATATATGGCCTGAGTATAGCTTTATTTATAGAGGAATTGGAGGTGTTTGATGAGTGAAACATATCTCATTCATCTTTATCCTACTAGAGTTCTTGTCTCAAACAAAGACATGATTTCAGGCTGTCTTTGTACTCCTATGTCTAGTATAACTCTACCTAGGATATACTCCTTATTCAAATTATTTTTCTATATGAGATTATCCATATTATGTGCTGATCTTTTGTGATAAGGATTTGGAGGTTAGTGAAGAATGGGATCTTTGACATGGGAATATTGGCTATCAGCACATTGGGAGCTACGGGCTTCAGGGAATAAAGGAGCAGCAGCCCAATTGGCTACTTCTCCAGGCCAGGCCCAATCCCAAATCGGCCTAAAAACAAGCAAAACGGGCTTCAGGGAATAAAGGGGCAGCGGCCCAATTCTCCACTTCTTCAGGACCAGGCCCAAGCCCGCCTAAATTCATAAAAAGAAGCAAAGGAGCTCAGGGAAGAAAATGGTGTCCGCCCAAATTAAATAATAAAAGAAAAAAGAAAGAGACACTTGGGAACACTCAAATTACATTCTTTGAGCCAAGCCCGCAAACAAATCCCAAGGGGGCAATTTGTAGACACTGGAAATTTACCAAATTAATTTCCTAATATTATTATGTGGTCCGTCAAAATTAAAGTATTTGGACCAATCAAATGTGGATAAGTGGCAAAGTTTTAGCCTTCGTCCAATTAAAATTCAAGAAGCCTTGTGACAAATGAAATCGCGTCACGTCACCCGTTGGAGAAGATTTGGCCAATCAAATTATTTCTATTTTCTTAATTTATATTAAGTTAGTTAGGAATATAATTAATTTAATAAATATTTATTAAATTAATCGAAATATCAAATTCAAATTTCAAGTGTGATCATGTTCCCATTTCATCCTAAGTCTATAAATAGTGGCTAAGGGTGTTGATGAAAAGGACAGAAATTGATCATTGGCAAGTAGCGAAGCTCTGACAACCAGAGGTTTTCACCAACTTGCTCTCAAATTCTCAAGTCAAATTCGTGGTCTTCTTCAACAAATTAGAGGGAGTTCCGCCGCCAAATCCGGAATTAAGCTGCAAAGCCCTGGGTCAAATCGACGAGAAGAATCAGCGGATCCAATTCTCAAAATCGAGAATAATCCGGAGATTGTAACTACATTTTAATCAATCTAAATTATCATTTGTTCCGATTTACTTGTTTTGTTTGTTTATTTTACAGACGAGTATTTTGTGTGTACAATTTTGTTTCTCATAAAAATCGAACATCCAAAATAAAACCGAATGTATCGTTTTAAGATTTTTAATAGTTTTGATTGGTTTCAAAATTTTCAAACCAAATATTTCGATTTGATTTGAAAAATGTGTAAAATCGTACCATGAACACCCATAACTGAAACCATGATCTATCATTTCACGAGCGAACTGGAGCGATTCTAGACCGATGCCAATATATGATCAGTTGGCTTATCTAGGGTCCGTCAAGGAAGTCAAGTTTGTTTTTCTGCTCGAGAGAATTTTCAAGAATGGAGCTCCATGTGCCGAAATTAGTTCCGTCAAATATGATCGGATTGATAGCCCCATGCTCCAAGTCGATGTGAGATTTTATATTTCAACATTTCCTCTTACATTGAGGTAGAATCAATTTCAACACTCCCCTCACTCTCGAGGTGGAAGTCAATCAATTGAAGGTCCGTCGCCTTATTTTAGCGTCACACGTGAATACTTCAATTGATTGTGAGTATTTAATGTAATGAGAATTGATTGTGAGCATTTTGGTTGTGAGCATTTTGGTTATTGCTGCTATTGCTGCTGTGTTTTGTAATAGGGATTTAATTAAATTAAAATTTTATTTTTTTAAATAACAACAATTTAGCGACGACCAACACCGTCGGTATTCGGTCGCTATATGGTGACCTTCTTTTCCGTTGCTAATTATCCGTCGGTATTCGGTCGTTCCTGGGTCAAGTCAAATGTCAACAATGTTGACCACGCCGTCGGTATTCGGTCGCCATATGGTGACCCGCTTTTCCGTTGCTAATTAACCGTCGGTATTCGGTCGTTCCTGGGTCAAGTCAAATGTCAACAATGTTGACCATGCCGTCGGTATTCGGTCGCCATAAGGTGACCCGCTTTTCCTTTGCTAATTAACTGTCGGTATTCGGTCGTTCCTGGGTCAAGTCAAATGTCAACAATGTTGACCACGCCGTCGGTATTCGGTCGCCATATGGTGACCCGCTTTTCCTTTGCTAATTAACCGTCGGTATTCGGTCGTTCCTGGGTCAAGTCAAATGTCAACAATGTTGACCACGCCGTCGGTATTCGGTCGCCATTTGGTGACCCGAGTTTCCGTTGCTAACTATCCGTCTGTATTCGGTCGTTCCTGGGTAAAGTCAATGTCAATAATGTTGACTATTCAGTCGGTATTCCGTCGTTCCTAGGTCAAGTCCAATGCCAACAATGTTGACTATTCCCTCGGTATTCCGTCGTTCCTAGGTCAAGTTCAATGCCAACAATGTTGACTATTCCGTCGGTATTCCGTCGTTCCTAGGTCAAGTCAAATGTCAACAATGTTGACTATTCCGTCGGTATTCGGTCGTTACAAGGCAAATTTAAAAGTCAACCATGCATTCATTTCCGTCGCTATTACGTCGCTAAATTGTGACCCCACTGGCCGTTGTTAAATACATAGTCGGTATTCGGTCGGAAAATATGTTAGCGACGAAAATTACACGACCACAAGGTTCGGTCGGTAATCGGTCACTAAACTCCAATTAGCGACGGAATAGCGACGGAACTGTCTGTCCTTGTTACACAGTTTTCTTGTAGTGCAAGGTTTGTCTCCCTTCTTAGATCCTACATGGATAATTCAAGGACCGACGCCCTAGCTATACAAGAAAACAAAGATCAATTAGGAGACTAATTAGTTGTACAATATTCTCTGACTATTTACTATATCTTTGAGATATGATTACGACTTAGTTTCTAATACTCCCTCCATTCCCTATTAATTGTCGTTTAGGAGATATCTAGGTATCCAAATTAATTGTCGTTTAAGGTTCTTTTATTACTTGTCAACAATTTATTCCAATTATACCCTAAATATTTTCCTTTCTTTTCTTTATGACGTAGAAGTAAGAGAGAGAGAGGGTGGGGTAATATTGGAAGTTTAGGTGGAAATGACAACTTCCTTAATTTTCTCAAATTGTATAAAGAGTCTTATATTTAGGATTGGAGGGAGTACATTGCTTGCTTTCACTTAGTACAATAGTGCAACTTGCACACGGTTAAGCATGCATCCATGCATCAGCATGCTCTAGGCACGCATACATTTTATTTTATTTTTTTTAAAAAGAGGGGTGTCAATTTAGAAAAATAAGGGTGTAATTGTGAGAAAAGACTGGAAACAAAAACAAACAATTTAGAAATAAAATTGACCAAACAAATGTTCTTAAATCGACGAAAGAGTTGCGATAAAAATGCCTTCATCCCTGGGTGTATACCTCTCATCCCTGGGTGTATACCTCAAGTCGAAATTTTGGTTTCATTAGTGTCATCTAATATTTATTCATCAAAAAAATATTGTCATCTAATATTTCGTCATTATTATCCATATAGAAAAACATAAGAAAATGAAATGATTTATGTACACATTGAAGTAATTAATTAATATTCATGCATGGCATGTGAAGTCATGTTTGATCACTAAGTTCCTCAGTCCCTCTTTTGTCTACTTCACATGAAATGTTCTACGTTTGTGTACAATCATCACAAGTTCAGTACATTTATGCACCATAGTCGGCAGGGACGAAGCAAGGAATTTGATGTTGGGGGACGAAACTGGTAACAAAATTTCAAAATTTTTGGGGGGATAAAAAAAGCAAAAAAAAATTCTTGGGGGGGCGAAATTGATAAAATTTTCCAAAATACACATAAAATTTCGATAAATAGTAGTATTTTTAAAAATCTCGGGGGGACGCCGGCCCCCCGCCCCCTGTAATCGTCCCTGATAGTCGGACCGCAAGTCGAATTCCTCAAATATCATTTTGATTCTATATGAATTGTCTTAAATTTTGCATGTATAAATTAAATATTTATTATCGATTTTAACAAACATCTGTTGTAATTTTTATAATATGTATACATATTGCTATGAAACATATGTTATAGCATAACACTTGTTCATTTTTATTCCGCACGTACGAAAAAAATCCTGGTTCACAGCGAAGCCGTGGACCTCAAATACACTCGACAATTTTCCTTTTTCATCATCCAGAGACGAGAGACTCCCGATATTGTCTCATCTAGATATGGACTTAAGCAGAAGTCAAGAATATCACAGTATGATAAGCCATCATTACAATTCCGTTTTGGATGTCACATTTTTTTTTAATTGGAATGTTTAAAATTGAATTTGTTAATTTCTAAATTTAAATAACATTTGAATGTAAATTTTCAATTATATTTCAAATTAAAATAATTTTTAAATTTTAACTTAAGTCGAAATATAACATTCAAATTTGGACAGTGAGTATCTAATTAATTGACGATCCAGTATTACAAATTAATTAGTTGTAAACTTTGATTTGGATAGTTAAACTAATAACTCATAGTGTTAACCAGTGACTATGAAACGTCGTATAAAACTCAAATATAGCAAAGTTTGTAAAAATTGTTATTTTAACTCACTTTTTTTAGTATTAAATGACGTTTGGAAAAAAAAATATTGGTACAAAAAACGTCACAAAAGACGATTTTTGTTGTAGTATGTTAGATGACAGTTGCAAATGTGTTTTCCTTTCATTGTCAATGTATCATCACTTTTGTTTTCATGGATGTTGCCAAAAAAAACTATTACCTTCGTTTTCCTAATTAATTGATACATTTCAACTTTTTATACAAACTAAGGAAATGATTAAAAGTCAATAATTACAAAGAAAAAAAGTCTAAATTACCCCTAATTAAAGTATGATTTAATGTGCATGGGTAAGTGTGAAATTGTCGGAAACATTAAGTATTAAGCAAAGTTGGTTAAGGGTAAAATTGGAATAAACATGCTAAATGTTTATCAAATTTTGAAATGTATCAATCAATTTGGAACATTTAAAAAAGTGAAATATATCAATTAATTAGGAACGGAGGTAGTATAAAGCATGTACCATTAATGTATTTCGTTCTTTTATTCTTATTTTTCATCGGCTCTTCAGAAAGGAGGAAGGTTATTTAGCCCTTTATAAGCTTCATAAAATTTGACTCTTCATAAGTTTGCAAGGGCAGACTTGATTTCTTTCCCATTTGCTTTTCTAGTTTTGCCTTTCAAAAATGTATTTGTTCTCCTTCCTCCACGTCATATATTTATTTCTTATTTTCCAATGTCAGATGGCAAATAATAAAAACAAAAATAAAAATTGGAAATGACATGTTCTTGAGGGTAACATAAGACAATTTAAATCTGTAACAAAATATATCATAAAATCACTCACCCTAAAAGAATCGAAAACCTAAACAAAATATACAATTGTTGATGCTTAAAAAATCTCGGTTGGCCGTGACTGCTCGAAAGACTAGTAAAATGGCGGATCAGCCAAGATACAAACGGGTCTCAATCGGAAAAGTGGTCAAATCAACCTAGAATTTTTTTTTAAGATCTGACCTTGCTAGACTATTAGAATTATTGGCTAAAAGATTGATTAAAATAGTTTTTTGAACATTTTTGCTCTTATAGTTGGGTGAATCTCTTATACCAGTAGGGGGTAAGATAGTCATTTAACACTCTCAATTTGGGGGTTTAGGGTTTCTATCTCCAAAATTCTAAGAGTAAATCATTTTTCAATCTTAAATATTTTCGTAATTAAAGTGTTGTAGGAAGTGATACAGAGTGTTGAATTAGAGAGAGAAAGCAAGATAAGCCCCACATGAAATTCTCTAATCCCCTCCTTTCAGCATTTCATAATCATATCACATTCACACTATAATTATATATTTTCACATCTAGGGTTTACCTTTTTTCGTTTAGGTTATATAAATGGAAAAATTAAAATATTACAGTGAGTGTTACAGAGAGTGGATTATGAGATTTATTTTTTTTTAATTCTTTTTGTGTTGAGAAAACGTAACTATTATGCTTTCCCTTTTTCTTTTCTTTTCTTTTTTGTGAATTATGAGCTGAGAAAAAATATACATTAATCAATTGAGCTAATTTATTTCTGTTTTGTTTTGCTAGGTAATTTGTTTCTGTGTTAGTTTCTAATCAAAGATTATTTATTTCAATTTAAGCTAATTTTTTCCATCTTAATTTTTATCTTAAATATATTATGTCAATTTTCAAAAAGAGAAAACCGCTATATGTATACACCAACTTTTTTTTTCTTTTCTCTATATAACTTTAACTTTTTAATAAACGCAAAATAGCCTAACAATTTTACGAGTTCTCTCCTTTTGTCAAATTAAGGATTCCGACCAATAATCAAATCAAAATAGTCACGTGCAAGGCACATATGATCGATTTTAAGGGTATTTTTATCCGACTCTTCATTTCCCTCTAACCCAATAAAAGACTCGCCCATACCCGCCTGACCTGACCCATTCTACCAATAGCACCCCCACCCCCCAACCACCTTCTCCACCACCGCCGACGCAGTCCACCCCCAAACCACCGCCGACGCAAGAAGTCAAATAGTTGGACTGATTTCTTCTCCTCACACAGAGTCCTTTTCAAAAGATTTATTTATATAGATATTATTTTAGTACTTAATTCCCAAAACCAAAAGTTCACACAGAATTACAGACATGAATTTCAAAGATTATGAACAATAATTGAAAGTATGGCCATCGCAATTGTAGGTGAATCTATTGTTGGTAGCAGGTAGTTTCTGAAGGCATTGGCCGGCAATGGTGGTGAAATTTCCTATCTGATCCTGCTAAAAAATTTAGATTTATCTGTCATTAAATACACAAATATATTTTCTGCAAAAAAAAAAAAAACTGGGAATTTCATCCATGGCTTCCTATAGCGGAACATCATTTGGGTCATCTGAGAATTCGGATTCTGAAGAAGATTTACAGAAAATGATGATCAGAGGAAGAGGGAAAGAACGATTTCGAATCGAGAATCGGCAAGGAGATCCCGGATGAGGAAACAGAAGCATTTGAATGATTTGATGACCCAAGTGGCTCAATTAACGAAAAATAATAATCAAATTATTACAAGCTTGGCTCAATTAAGGAAACAATGGTGGTTGTTGTGAAGGAGAAAGTGAAAGTGGGTTTGGAGAGAGAAAGTGATGGTTTAGAGAGAGAGAAAGGAGGAGAAGAGGTGGAGAAGCTCTCGTGGCGGCGGAGTTGGGGGGGGGGGGGGGATGGTGGTGGGAGTCGTTCAAGGCAGGGCCTTTCTTTCTCTCTGTTCTTGGGGGGAGGGGATTTTGGACGATTTTGCCCTTAAAATGAGTCTCATGTACATTGCACATGATCATTTTGGCCGGATTCCTTAGTTTGACAAACGGAGTACACTCATAAAATTATTAGGCTATTTAAAATTTATTAAAAAATTAATGCTATCTAAAGAAAAATAAAAAAAATTGGTATATACATATAACGATTTTCTCTATTGAGAAATGTAAATTATTTGCACAAAAGCTTAACGGAAGTAGAAATTTCGGAGTAACCAAATTAGGAGGAATCATAACAATACTGCAAAAGTCTTTTCTTTTAAAAAAATACTCCAAATGTTTTACAATAATAAAATAAATAAAAACATAATAAAGATATTCCAAAGTCAAATAGAATTTGTACGGCTTTACATCCCACAGATCTTTTTATTATGACAATATGTGTAAAATTTCTTATTATATCACGTTTACACCTATAACAAATTTGATACGTTAAAATAAAATAGAATGGAATATTTTTACAAACAGAATCGACTTCCACTTTAGAATGAGCTTGGGATATTCTTTCCATTCCATTGTCTGAAAGGCAAAGTTGGGATGAAAAGTTGATTTCTTTTATATGTTTAGTAAATCTATTTTTTCAATGTTGTAATCGAATAAAATTAAACACAATATGACATGAATGCTAGAACAGTATATAATGACGATAATTCATAATTAAATATCATTCGCAAAAATCAAACTTGAGTAGCATTGACATTATGCATCAAACATAAGCCAAAAAAATGTTAATTATTGAAATATAATTTATATTAATAGGTCAACACTATCATAAAAATAAATAGAAAACTACTACATAAAAAAATAAAATATTTATAAAATTATATATATGAAATTTTACTAAGAGAAATAAATTTTTGTGATGAAGTACGAATAAGTTGCAGTGTAACTCAAAGACTATAATTAATAAAATAAAGGATATAATAGTCATTTACTATTGATTGACGACTCCAGCTTTTACCGAAAAATTCAATCTATAGATTTTGGCGTGAAATGATCTTTCTCACTCCTTCCTGGGATGGACTTTCCCGGGAAAGATTTGTTGGAATGAGCATTCTAGTGGAAAAACCTTTCCAACTTTAATTTGACTAATCGAGCAATGGAATGGAAAGAGAAGTTGGAAAGCTAATTCCAATCCATT
This sequence comes from Vinca minor, assembly GCA_026122235.1. NCBI lineage: Eukaryota > Viridiplantae > Streptophyta > Magnoliopsida > Gentianales > Apocynaceae > Vinca > Vinca minor. The sequence continues at coordinate 748,179 of JAOCZM010000121.1, forward strand.
CCAGTGTATCAAATATTCTTTTAGTGCGTGTTTGGTACGCAGGAATGGAAATGAATGGAAAGGGTTTTCCCACTTCTCTTTCCATTCCGGCGTTTGGTTGAGTAATTTGAAGTGGGAATGATCATCATTCCACTCGAATGACGATTCCAGGAAGAAGTGGGAAAGGTCATTCCATACCAGAATCTATGGAATGACCTTTCAAGGAGAAGCTGGAATCATCAATAAATAGTAACTGACATTTGTACACCTGTTTTAATTAATTATTACATTCATTTTACATAGCAACGTATACATATTTAGTCATAAATATTTCTGTTTCACTTAGTATAATTTCATAGATGGTAATTTTATAATTTTTTTTCTTCTTAGTAGTAGTTTTAATCTATTTTAAATTTTAAAAGCAAAGATATTTTTATTACTAAACATTCATTACAAAATCTTACTTGAATAACATTGACATTATATATATAACTAATATATGCTAAAAGGGCATTTAGATCATATTCTGTTTAATTCCATTCAATTCTGACATTAAAATATAGTTTACCAAAAACATAAAAGGAATCGACATTTCATTCTGCCTTTGCCTTCCAAACACTGGAATGGAAATCGATTATGCCTGGAAAGGGATTCCATTCCAGCGTACCAAACGTGCTATTAGTGCGTGTTTGGTATGCAGGAATGAAAAGGAATGGAAAGGGGCTTTCCCATTTCTCTTTCCATTCCGGCGTTTGGTTGAACAATTTGAAGTGGGAATGACGATTCCAGGTAGAAGTGGGAAAGGTCATTCCACACCAAAACCTATAGAATGGCCTTTCTATGAGAAGTTGGAATCATCAATAAATAGTAACTAACATTTATACCCCTCTTTTAATTAATTATTACGTTCATTTTACATAGCAACATATTTATATTTAGTCATAAATATTCTATTTCACTTTTAGTATAATTTCATAGATGGTAATTTTATAAATATTTCTTTTTCTTGGTGGTAATTTTAATCTATTTTTAATTTTAAAAATAAAAATATTTTTATTATTTTGTTGACATTTTAATAAAAATTATGCTTTAACAATATATATATATATATATATATATATATATATATATATATATCAATGTTATTCAAGTAAGGTTTTGTAATGAATGTTTAATTAGGTTTTATCAGTAGTATATGCTAAAAGGGCATTTAAATCATATTCTATTTAATTCAATTCAATTTTGACAATTAAATATAGTTTACCAAAAACATAAAAGTAATCGATATTTCATTTTGCCTTTGCCTTCCAAACACTGGAATGGAAAGAATATTCCAAAGTCATTATGGGTGGAAAGCGATTCTGCCTGGAAAGAGATTCCATTACATTACATTCCAAGCGTACCAAAAGTGCCGTTATGGGTTATTCAATCCAGATTCTATGTAATTTTTAAGGACTTTAAAGTTTACATGTATTCAATTCGAATTTCAAAAACTCCATTAAAAGTTAGAGATATTTAATTCTGATTTTGAAAAGTGCATTAAAATCTAGAGGTATTCAATTTAGATTATAGTTTTTTTTTAAAATCTGTTGTTATTCAATACACTACATATTCTTATAGTTTTTCATTAAATGAAGGGTTTTGATGTATTCTCTAGTCAATTATTTGTATTGATAAATCTCTCTCATTTTCCTCCAAATTCTGAATTTCTCTCATGAATATGAAAAAGACTTTAATAATTTTATTTGAGATTACAAATTTTGCAGCGAACCCATTTCTTTAAAAGTAGAAGTAAAACTTCTCCTGTCGGATCGGGTGGTGGGGGCCTTGGGGGCGTGGGTATCGCCTTTTTGTGTACAAGAAGTAAAACTTCAAAACTCAATTGCTCTTTTCTTGCTGGTCAACTTCAAATAGAAATTAATAAAGAAAACAAACAATTTCTTCCTTTGATAACCACAAATTTCTCTCGGTTAATTTTATATGGAATAGGTCCATTGGACCTTGAGGTCCAGAACTGGCCACATCATTATAAAACAAGTAGAGAGACAACTTTGTGATGATATGATCAGTTCTGCACCACAAGGTCCACATGGATCTGATTAATATCAGAATTTTCCATTTCTCTTTTCCAAACATTAATTTTATTTTCCTACTCGAGGAAATCAATAGGGAGAAAGAAAAAAGTTCGAGGAACTGAAATTCAAACAAAATTCATCACAAAACATATCTTAATTAAACAAAAGAAAAGAATCACGATATACAAACTTTGAACAAAGAAATAAAAAAGGGCAGCAAATTCGTGATCTCCAAAAATTTAAAGCCCATCGTCATGTTTTTATTTTATTTTTTAACAAATTGCTTTGATTAAAAAAAAAAAATGGATGTAAAAATATATGTGGATTCGGAAATTTAAAACCATTGGATCAGTATAATACACAATTTAACCAATCTCTTATTTATTTTTGGGTGTCATTCAAATAATATATATAATTTATACAAAAAAATAATAAATTAATCTATAAGAATCTACGCTGTGTTAAAATAATCTATACAATCAACAAAATTCATAGAATTTTAAAAAATAAATTAAAATATTTTAAAATCTAAAATGAATACATCACATGAAAATCAGTTTATTGATATATCCTAAGATTTACCTATTTAATTTAAATTATATGAATGAAATTTTTCCTAATTGACATATTACGAGAAGTGTCTTCTAGAATTCGAACCGTATTCTTCCATGGAATATTCTCGATTATCCACTCCACAAAAAGAATCTTCACCAGTAAGACCTTACTTTTTCTCGTGATTATTATTAGGTCGGTAAAAGGTAATTATTAAATTATAATCTAAACCAAAGCAAATCCAACTACTTTACTGAAGAAGTTTCAAGAAAGTGACTTACGCATGCTTTTACTCATCCCAACTAACTCTATAAAAATCGAATTCTCTCCCCCAAATCTTGTGATCTGACAAGCTTCTTATCTATCTTTTCAATCTAATCCGTGATTGTAGTTAAGAAAATTAGTCGAAAATCTCGTGTCTTTTTTTGGGAGTTAAAAAGAGTGAAAAAAATGGCAACAAGGAACCTTGAAAAAATGGCATCAATTGATGCACAATTGAGGTTATTGGCACCTGGAAAGGTTTCTGAGGATGATAAATTGGTGGAGTATGATGCCCTTTTACTGGATCGCTTTCTCGACATTCTTCAAGACCTACATGGAGAGGAAATTCGTGAAACGGTAATATCAAGTTTTTTTTTTTAATCAGTTTTTAAAGATGCTTCAATTTTTATTTTGTCTTTCAGATATGTGGTTATACAATTATGTGCTTCTTCTGAGTAAAATAAATAAATAAAGTCGTAACCAGTGCACAGGGGAAGGCGAAGGTAACAGGGTCCGGGAAGGGAAGGTTTTGATGTACTTAGCCTTACCCTTTCGAACCCGTGACCTAGTCTATAACAAGTAAATGTTTGATCATAGCACCCATCACGAACTTCTTCTAAGTAAAAAAATAAAAAATAAAAAAATATATTGTTGAATTTTTTGTTCTGAATGGGAAAGGTCGTAGCTTTATCAGAATCTGTTACATATTGGGTTTTCGATATTTGCTGAATTAATTCAAGAATATTGATCATAAATTCAAAGTCTTTTCAGTGTTTCTCTGTTTTTCAATGGAAGTTGGATAGGATGTATCCTCCATGTGGATATACACGCAATTTTCTTGTTGATTTTCCTTTCCTTATTTTAAATGTGCCTTTGTATTGAACTTTTTTGTGTTATGTTTTGGACTGTAATCAGAGAATTAATTAGTACTACCTCCGTGCCATAATATAAGTCCTTTGGGACATTTAGGGAAAATTAAAGAAGCAAAAAAAAAGATACTTTGTTAGTCAAAATATCAATATTACTCTCTTAGATAAGACTTGTATACCACTAATTCTATTAGGAGACTAATATTGATATAAAAACACCTTATTTTTCACTGCCTTAATTTTCGCTACATGTCCTAAACTACTTATATTAAAGAATTGAGGGACTAGTTTGTTATTTGGGGTTGGGGACAGTACTCTTTTTGGTCACCACATAGATATATTTTGAATTTAATTGTAGGAGAAATTCCCCCCCTAAACGAAACTAAGAATTGAAATGGAGAGAATGCATCCACGTGGATGTTCTTACGTGATTCTTTCTTTGGTTCATGTAGCTGACCCCAATCTTTTGGGATTAAGGCTTGTTGTTGTTGTTGAAACGAATCTAAGAATTATTCAGTTTCATTAAATTTGAGCAATCTTTGGTGATTATCTTGGACGCCATTAAAGTATGGCTCTGCATATTTTAGTTGTGTTACTAAGAAAATCTCTTGTTCTTTGCATCTCGATTTCTTTTCCTTTGCATTTCTCTTGTGATCTTGTTGCTTTGTTGGATGTATATAAATTATTCTCTTTCATTTGAATGAATCCTCAGCAGTAGCTTTACAATTTTGGTCTTGGTGTCAATTGTATATTTAATGAATGAATTTTTTTTTTTGGAGACCTTTCGTGACATTAGTTTGATATATGCTGTGTTACAACATGATTAGGTTCAAGACTGCTATGAACTTTCCGCGGAGTATGAAGGGCAGCGTGATACTCAGAAGTTGGAAGAGCTTGGAAGAGTGCTTACTAGTTTGGATGCTGGAGATTCTATTGTCATTGCTAAATCTTTCTCAAACATGCTTAACTTAGCCAACCTTGCTGAAGAGGTTCAGATAGCTTATAGGCGTAGGAGCAAATTGAAAAAACAGGATTTTTCTGATGAAGCATCTGCCATAACTGAATCAGATATCGAAGAAACCATCAAGAGACTCGTGGGACAACTGAAAAAGACACCAGAAGAAGTTTTTGAAGCTTTAAAGAACCAAACTGTCGATTTGGTCTTAACAGCACATCCTACCCAGTCTGTTCGTAGGTCTCTACTTCAAAAGCACGCAAGGTTTGCCCCTGTTCTGCTTGAGTTTGCATTTTACAATACAACATCTGACTTTTTATTTAATTTGTTCCCTGAACTCTATCACATAAAGAAAATCCTTGAAAATTCGAGTTTTAGGAAGAAATCTCAACGGAATATTGGGCAGGGAACAGGAGCAGTATATTTGTGATAGTAGTACTTTCGCTCCCTTTGGGGCAGAATATGATTACTTTAATTTCACGAGTCCTTTTTTTCCCATGCGTCTTTAAATCTTCTCTCGTGTCCATGATATCTCAGGATTCGGAATTGCTTGACCCAGTTGTATGCCAAAGACATAACTCCTGATGAAAAGCAGGAGCTTGATGAGGCTTTGCAAAGAGAGGTATGCACTAAAGATGTTGGACTGGCCATGGTTATTAGTTATATTTTTGACATTCTTATTCTTGTTAGAGCTTTGATGTTGTGTATTTACATTTTTGAAGAATTCCCCAATTTGTTCAGTATCTCCTCCGATGTAGTGAAGAAGTGAGAAGTAGTGAGAATATTTGATTTCTCTTTATAATTGTCACTTTCTCCAAGGAAAACTCATTTTAAAGCTCTTATGGATCTTGGGTAGGAAAAAATCGTAATTTGTATAACTGCTAGGCTATTTGCAAGAATCATATATATGTCTCTTGTTTCCTGAATCCCCATCCTTCACTCTTTTCAGTAATTGAATCACCTCTCTATTTGGTTCTATGATTGATACAATTCTTTCCTCGTAGGCAATAGTTGCAGACATGGTTGACAGAAGTTTGAAATCTTCTTGTGTTTGTTTGTCTATGAACATACTTTTGAAGTTTATGTGATTTTGATGTCAGCATCACCATGAACTTTTGTAATCCAATACGACATGTTGCATTTATTGTCTCCTTTCTCTGTGTGTGTCTGTGACTATGTTACTCGGACTCTCCGTTTAGTCGTGCCGTACCGGTGTCAACAGGGACGACTTTGGTATGGGTATGGACCTGACATGGTCAACTGCGAATGGGTGTTTTGACCAACTCTTGAAAGCTCATCGCCGCCATCGCTGGGAACACCCATTGTTGCCGTTGCTAGAAATCGAAGGTACGATGATTGGATATTGGAGTTTGGGCGGATGAAGGAGCTTGAACAAAATTCAAGTAATAAGTGAAAGGAAAATGGAATAGAGAGGGGTAGGAGTCAAACAAGGCATGGAATTTGCTGGTGATTTGAATCTGTACTAGCTGCAAATTTGTTACGAGGAAGAGAAGAAATTAGTGTTAGGAAGAGGGAAAGACGATGGTGGAGAGAATAATGGGAGACGGTTGGAATTTATTGCCATATCCCCGTACCCGTGTCCGAATTTGGGGAAGTGTCTCCCTATCCTTTATTTTAGATGTTTAAATACCTGACACCTAAATACATACTCGTACCCGAGTCCGAGTAACATAGGTCTGTGATGTGTGGATCCGTGCACGAGTGCACGTGTCTGTCAGCGGCATGCTGTTGAATACCTATAATTAATTTGATGCTGACACATTCTCACACCTTCTGTAGATACAAGCTGCATTTCGCACAGATGAAATCAGAAGAAACCCTCCAACCCCTCAGGATGAAATGAGGGCAGGAATGAGTTACTTTCATGAGACGATTTGGAAGGGAGTGCCTAAATTCTTACGCCGTGTTGACACTGCTTTGAAGACCATTGGAATAAATGAACGTATTCCTTATAATGCACCTGTTATTCAATTTTCTTCTTGGATGGGTGGTGATCGTGATGGTATTATCTTTTCTCTTCTGCTTATTTTTCTTTATTCTCTATTTTATGGCTGATTTAAGTTAATATTCCACCAAAAGCATGGTTGTTATCTGAACTATATTTATGTGGGAATTATGGAATATGTTTTAAAAAATTGGGGTTGATTGTATATGGATTATAAAGACGACATTGCTGAAGTGTTGACCATATTTTCCACCTGCATTGGCCCTAGAATTATGTAAAGTTGGAGTTCGAACATTTCTTTTAGTGGTTTCGAGAGTATCATTGTTCTGTCCTAACTCACATCAACTTGGTTCTTATGGTTGATGATACATGAACTCTTCTACATGTCAATGATTTATTTGAAGATAAACTGTGCCCGGCGCTTTTGCATGTATAAAAAAGTTTATCACTAGTTTTCTTTCACTTGCAGTGGTTAGTTTCATTTGATCTCCTTGCATATTATTGTTCGTATACCAAATATCATAATTGACCATTTCTTGACAAGCTTTTTCTCATCTCACTTGTCATACTTAAGGTTTAGTTTACATGACCATGATGGTTTTGTTGCATATATTGCATATTTGGAATTTACCATTCCGTTTGCCATAGCTGCATAAACGAACATAATTGTCTACAGGAAATCCAAGAGTAACTCCTGAAGTTACAAGAGATGTATGCTTATTGGCTAGAATGATGGCTGCTAACTTGTACTTTTCTCAGATAGAGGATCTTATGTTTGAGGTAACGAATAGATGAATTTGATCATTTTTTTCTGCTTCCTTGATGATTGTCGAGTCTGGTTTACTCAATCTTTGTTATAATGCATCTCTTTCAGCTTTCAATGTGGCGTTGCAGTGAAGAACTACGTGCTCGTGCTCATGAACTCCATAGGTCTTCGAGAAGAGATGCAAAACATTATATCGGTAAAATCTCCAAAGCTTTCTTCTGTCTTCAGTTTGAAATCTCAGTTTCTCCTTGAAGGATATTGTCTTCAATCTCTGTGATCATCTCCTTTGTCAGTTCTGAAAATATGAACAGGAGGATTAATGAGGGTTGATTTTTGTTGAGTAATCTCAGTTATTCACCCTTCTTTTCTCTTTAGCCCTTCCTTCACTTTCCAAACTGACTTGTCTCTTTCGGAAATTTCTGATACAGAGTTTTGGAAGCAAATTCCACCAAATGAACCTTATCGTGTTATTCTTGGTGATGTGAGGGACAAGTTATACAATACTCGTGAACGTGCTCGACAACTACTAGCCAATGGAATTTCTGATATTCCTGAAGAGGCAGCATTAACAAATGTTGAACAGGTCTGTTCATAAGAAAAGGTTATGGTTTCGGTTTTCTTCAGTTTTTAGTTTTTATTCTAAAGTACACCAGAAGGAAAAAAATAAAATAAAAACAAGAGACTTCAATCACTTCATAAGATGCGACAGAAATGGAAGAAAATAGGCTTGCTCTGGCTGCTTTGCACATAAGAAGATCACCTTAAACATGTAAAACTTCATCATTTTGGAAAAGGATGTTAGGGGTATGCTGAAGCAACTTAGAAAATATCTCTAATTGGTATGACAATATGTTATGTGATCACAAACGATAAAAGGAAAGGAGGAGGAGGAGGAGGAGAGGGGGGGGGGGGGGGGTGGTAAAAATGATGAGTGATTTTTACTTAGAATGAGGGTTACATTTTGCTCTATTGTCTTGTAAAGTTATGAGGTGACTAAGATTGATAGACTCAAACATGCCAACCTGTGGAAGCTTATTCTTATTACCCTTTTTTTCTTTGTTTTCCTTGTAACACTAAATATTCATTTTATCTAGCTTTTAGTTGTTCCGAGTGCAGTGTTTTGTATATATGCCTCTCGAGAAATAAATGTTTATTTGTTTTCCTTCTGTTAATCTGTTCTAAGGAACTAATGTTCCTTTCTCCCTTAATGAGAGAGTTCTAATTACATGATAATGTAATACAATTCACCACTTCCGTTGGTATTGGGTAATTTTAGGATCTTGTATATCTCTACCTATAGTCGTGTGGATTTATCAATGTTGCCACATTTTCAATAGTAAATGTCAGTTCGACTTAAATCAGAGTTGAAATGCAAACACTACTTACAGAGGAAGGTGTAATTTAGTGAAACAAATTACTGTTTATGTATATGATTCTGTTGGTCCTAATATTCATCTAATGTCATCAGTTTTTGGAGCCTCTGGAGCTGTGTTACAGATCGCTATGTGCTTGTGGTGATCGACCAATTGCAGATGGAAGCCTTCTTGATTTTCTAAGACAAGTTTCAACATTTGGACTCTCACTTGTGAGACTTGATATTAGGCAAGAGTCGGACAGACATACTGATGTTCTAGACGCTATTACAAAACACTTGGAAATTGGATCCTACAAAGAGTGGTCAGAGGAACGTAGGCAGGAATGGCTTTTGTCTGAACTTAGTGGTAAACGTCCTCTCTTTGGTCCTGATCTCCCCAAAACTGAAGAGATTGCCGATGTACTAGACACTTTCCATGTCATTGCGGAACTCCCATCAGACAACTTTGGTGCGTACATAATTTCAATGGCCACTGCTCCATCTGATGTGCTTGCTGTAGAACTTCTGCAACGGGAGTGCCATGTCAAAACTCCACTAAGAGTTGTCCCTTTGTTCGAAAAACTTGCTGATCTGGAGGCTGCACCAGCAGCTGTGGCTCGTCTTTTTTCAATTGATTGGTATCGTAACCGGATGAATGGGAAACAGGAAGTCATGATTGGATATTCAGATTCAGGAAAGGATGCTGGTCGACTCTCTGCAGCTTGGCAGTTATATAAGGCTCAAGAGGAGCTTGTAAAGGTTGCCAAGGAATACGGAGTAAAACTTACAATGTTTCACGGTCGAGGAGGGACAGTTGGTAGAGGAGGTGGTCCCACTCATCTTGCTATATTATCTCAGCCACCAGATACTATTCATGGATCACTTCGTGTGACTGTTCAAGGTGAAGTCATTGAACAGTCGTTCGGGGAGGAACATTTATGTTTTAGAACACTCCAGCGTTTTACAGCTGCTACCCTTGAGCATGGTATGCACCCTCCTGTCTCTCCAAAGCCAGAATGGCGTGCTCTTATGGATGATATGGCTGTTGTTGCAACAAAAGAGTATCGTTCTGTTGTTTTCCAGGAGCCTCGCTTTGTGGAGTACTTCCGCCGTGTGAGTATCACTGTTGCGCTTTTATCTTCTTTCTGAGTTCTTTCTTTGATTATGCTTTAGAATCACAGTACATGTTCATTTCCTGTTTCCAACTTCAACCGTCTATTTTTTGTCTTTTAAATCCGTTGGAAAGCGCCATCTAACCAAGGGGTTATTGACATAAACTTGAATTTTTTACAAGTCATTGTTTATGTCAGCTCTAATGGTTTTTTGAAAGAATTGTCGTATTCTTGGTTTATATGCATGTGATTGATTCCTTTTCCTAAACTGATTCAGGCTACCCCAGAGTTGGAGTATGGCCGGATGAACATCGGTAGTCGTCCAGCAAAACGGAAGCCAAGTGGTGGAATAGAATCCCTTAGAGCAATTCCTTGGATCTTTGCATGGACTCAGACAAGATTCCACCTTCCAGTTTGGCTTGGATTCGGTGCAGCAATTAAGTATATCATAGACAAGGATATCAGGAATCTCCAAATGCTCAGGGATATGTACAACGAATGGCCTTTCTTTAGAGTGACAATTGACTTGATTGAAATGGTCCTTGCCAAGGGTGACCCCGGAATTGCTGCATTGTACGACAAACTACTAGTCTCCGAGGAACTGTCACCATTTGGTGAGCGCTTGAGGAATAATTATGAAGAAACTAAGAACCTTGTCCTTCAGGTAATGATCGTATTAAACACTTTAAGATCTTGTAGAAAGGATCCTCCCACCTGGTTTCTGTCTTACTGCCTTAATTCTTCTATAAATTGTACTTTCGAATAATAGCTTCCTGATTTCTTTATCCTGGGCGTAGGGTATCGTGATAAACTTGATTTTCCGTGTTGTAGGTTGCTGGTCATAAGGAGCCCCTTGAAGGAGACCCCTACTTGAGGCAAAGACTAAGGCTTCGAGATCCATATATCACCACCTTGAATGTATGCCAAGCCTATACATTGAAGCGAATACGCGATCCCAGTTACAATGTAAAGGTGAGACCACATCTGTCAAAGGAGATCATCGAATCAATGCAGTCGAACAAATCAGCTGCTGAATTAGTAAAGCTTAACCCAACGAGTGAGTATGCTCCTGGATTGGAAGATACCCTTATATTGACAATGAAAGGAATTGCTGCTGGATTGCAGAACACCGGCTAAGGCTTTGCGTTAAATCTTGTTTGTTTTTATTACAAGTGTTGTTGCTAAGTTATGTCTTTTATGGTTAATTATGTGGAGAAAACGTACTGTTACTGTTTGATTTGAGTTGCAAATCCTTTGGCAAACTGAAAAGAGTGGAGTATAATCTGCCTTGCCTGAATTTCCTTCATAGCAAATTGGTTCATGAGAATATTTGCATCTCTCTGTCTATGGCCTTGTATTTAGAAAACGGAGGAAGGTGCCCACAACTACCAGAGTAGCTGGCAATGTAGTGTGGCATTCGGCCCTATGTAGTGATTACAATGGGGGCGGCGACTGTCTCCTCCATTTGATTCTCATTTCGGCATAGCTCCGCCATTGGGGATGGATGGGATTCTATCCCCAACTAGGAAAAGTGGAAATTTTGTTTCTTCCAAATTTTGGCTTTCAGTCAACCCCGACTAGATAATTGAATTTATGACAAAAATCTGTTAAATATATACAACCTTTAAAAAAATAAATAATTATAAACAAAAAATATGTAATACATGCTAAACGATATAGCACTATTAAAAAGGTACTAGTTTGCTCCCTCAAAATGTTGGGGTTCCTAAAGTTTTAAAAGAGGGAGGAGTTTCGAAAGAGATTGAGAATTTCGGTATCTTTTCAATTTCGACTTTTTTTAAAAGTATTTTATGTGTTTTTTTTATTTGTATTTAATATTTTAAGTATGACAGATGCGACCGGTCAAGGCAGGGCTGGGATATCATCTCTCCCTCGGCCCTGATAGCGGGAGAAAAATTCATCCCTGCATTCGGCTTAAACTGGGAAATCCCCACCTAAATTAGGTCGGGACGAGTTACGCCTCCTATTTAACTGGGTCCATTGACATCTCTACCCGTGTGTTGTGAGATTCCTTGCCAATTTTTTTTATATATAAATAAATAAAATAAAATAAAATAAAATGGAGGAATGATAGTAATAAGATTCTTATTTAAGGCAAACAATATATAAGATTCTCATTTGCAAATTGGTTCATGAGGCACTAAATCGCAACATATTCTGCTTTACTAAGTCGCAACATATTCTGTTCAACAGATAATAGGCACCCTTTCCTTTTGGGCAGAATTGAATGGTCTGTTTTTTCTTTTTTTACAAAGTTTGGGCGGAGCAAATAGCTTTTTCTACACAAAATTAGTTATGAGTTATATTTGTTACAAATTATTTTTTCGTGTTTTTTGTGTCACAAACCTAGTTACGAATACTATATTTATCACAAATTATTTTTTGTGTCTTTTTTGGCATGAAATATTTTACGAGTGCCAAAAATGCCACAAAACGGTAGAAGGTGATGACGCTAAGGCAAAATTAGAGGGAAAAAAAAGTAAAAGGTAAAATTAATTTTAAATAGACCCCGAAATCACATTTTATTTTATTTTTACCATACCAGCAAAATGAACACCAAACCAACGAGAATGTCAACTTTCGGGAATGCCAAAAAAAAAAAAAAAAATGGAAATGTTTCAACCTTGACAGAGCAAGGTTCAATATAAATAATAATATGCTCATCTTATGACTAAATTCTTATAACTGGTTTTAAGAAACATCAAATCAAACGAACATAACCGAAATTTTCATTGAGATTATCCGATCCACATAATAACATAAAGTTCAATCCAGGAACGAAGTCAGGAATTTGATGTTGGGGGGCGAAACTGCAAGAGTATGTAGAACTATAGAGTTCGAGTGATAAAAACGGTAAAAAAATTCTTGGGGAAAAACATAAGGCAAAAAAAAATTTGGGAAGGGGCGAAACTGATAAAATTTTCCAAAATAAATATAAAATTTCGATAAATAGTAGTATTTTTAAAAGTGTCTTCGCCCTGGTTCAATCCACATCCATTCAATTTGAATTGATATTTTCTTTGTCAAAATTATTATGAGGAGAAATCTCCAAAAATTAGCCTTTCACAGTTTATTATTACCTCCATTCCTAAATATAAGAGTTTCAATACATATTGCAAAAATTAAGATACTTTTTGTATTCAAAATATAAATATTACTCTTTTAAATAAAATTAGTGGTATGCAAGTCATTTTTAAGAGAGTAATATTGATATTTTAATTATAAAAATATTTTAATTTTTGCTTCCTTAATTTTCGCAATATATAATGGAAGTGTATATTTAGGAATGGAGGTAGTATTAAAGATGTAGCCAAAACAGAGCCAATCAAGCATAGACATCATTCATCTTTTAAATGACTTAATAACTATAGAACCAAGAATATCATGATAATATACAGATTCAACCGACTCTTAATACCACCATTCACTGAAATAATATACAGATTCTTAGCACCGGTTTAGTGTTGGTGGTGGGGATTTCGGTAAATTTGGGTACCGAAATTGAATATAAAATGTGATTCTAGGGTCTATTTAAAATTGATTTTACCTTTTACTTATTTTGCCTTCTAACTCTGCGTTAGTGCCACCACCCTCTGCCGTTTTGTGATATTGTTATCACTAGTAAAATGTTTAATGGCCACAAAAGACACGAAAAAATGACTTGTGACAAATATAAGCACTCGTAACTAATTTTGTAGCAGGAAAAATACGAAAAAAAATGTTTTTTTGAAAAATATAACACTCGTAACTAATTTTGTGTTAGAACAAACTATTTGCTCTTTACCTTTTTTTTAGGAAGTCCAGAAATTCAATGTTGCCCATTTCCTAAAATAAACATTGGTTTTCATATAAACTTTCAATACTAACATTTTTTTAGTTTGGGAGAATTATACTATAATCTACTTCTTTGTTTTAGCTTTAATTTAAGATAATTAAATTTTCCTAACATATGGTCTCACCACTAATCCTTTTAACTCTTTAATTTTACCACTATTTGGTTTTTATTAATTTTAATTTTACCACTAGTGCAAGATTATAATTTCCTAAAAAGTCAAACGCTCTCTTTTAGGTGTAAGATTGTAATTTCATAAAAAAGTTTAACGCTCTCTTTAAATTATTGTATCGAGTTAAAATGACACATACAAGTACGAACATAGGGAATACAATATAGATACATTTGGGGGCTTTAAATACATTTAGGAAATGGTGGGGAGTCTTATGAATAAAAAACCTAAATTATCATAGGGTAATAAATTAGGTGTTGCAAAATAGTTAACTGAGAAATTAGTTATGGGGTAAAATTGAAGGAAATACAATAAATACTTATTAGTTTCTACAACTTAGCAAATATTCTGGAACAAATAAATTTTGATAATGAAGAAATTATTATAGAATAGAGGTGTTAGTTACCTCATATATATATATATATATATATATATATATATATATATATATATATATATATATATATATATATATATATATATTACATAGTATGTTATAGATACATATATTTGTATCTATATATTTCTTCAATACTATTTTCTTAGATTTTTACATTTTTTAATTAATTTACTAATTTTTATTGGTTGAGAATATTTAGGTTAATTAAATTAATTGAAAATTAACTTATCTTAATAAAAATTAAATATCAACTTTTATTGGTGCAAAAATGTTAAACTATTTTATTTAAATTGGGAGAGGGGGGATTCTATCCCCCTACCTGCAAGCCGGATGCTACGTCACATTGCCAACTACTCCGGCAGGTATTTGACAACTATTTTCTTTAATTCTTTTAATGGAATGCTAATTTAAATTTTATTTTGGTTATAAACTCTTAATTGGCTTATAAGAGTATCCCACATTGAAAAGTTACATTGTTTTTTGAGTTTGACAATTCTATAAATGATGGTACTTTGACATGTTTTGAGTTACAAAATTGGGCTGACATTTTAGCCCATCAAATTAAGGAAGCCCGCTTATTTGCTTCTTATATTTTTTATTTTTATAAATATAAATAGTTAAAGTTTTAACAAATAACGGGTAATTCATATGACCGTGTACTCTAAATTCCGATTTAGCTCAAACATATTCAATGTTCATTTTTTTTATTCTAATGGAGAATTTTTATTTTCATAATATATTTTTAAAAATAAATAAATATGGATATTTAAAAAAAATCAATTCGCTTCGTTTATACTGCAAAAATCAAGTGAATCTTTTTCTAAACTCTCTAAAACTAAAGTATTAATTTGTAGAAATTTTAATTTATAATAAAAGTTAAAAATATTAATCTAAAGTCAAATAAGAGAATTAACAACAATAAAAACTCCCACATAAAAAAAATAATTATTATTTTTAAAATTTGACAAATGACAAGACCATAAAAGAAAATTAATGTGCCTAAAATTTATACTTCCTCCGATTCAAAATAGAAATTTTTTTAAGAGTTATTTTTTGTTGCAAAATATAGGTCTTTTTACAAGAATGTTGCATTTATTGGCTAATTTACCCTTACATTATTTTCTCCATATATTCATATTTGTCAAAATGTATAGTTCTCATGCAACTCTTCATTAATTTATTTGTCCTTTTGGAGTATTAATTAGGGGTACTTTAGTCATCTTGATTAGTATCTTAATTTGTGTGAAAACTCCTAAAAAGACTTATATTTTGAATCGGAAGGAGTATCTATCTATATTTATATTACAGAGTCTGTTTTCAGTTTCAGCCAATCACATCCTTCTAAATCCTACGTGTAATTTCCATGTATTTTTGTTCAATTAATTATTTTATAAAATTTTGATTGGTTGGTTAAAATTTACTTTGGTTGTAAATTCTTAATTTGCTTATAAGAGTATCCCACATTGAAAAGTTACATTGTTTTTTGAGTTTGATAATACTATAAAAGAGTGTACTTTGACATGTTTTGAGTTACAAAATTACTTTGACATTTTTTCTTGGCTTATTGGTGAAATCCGTCCCTAAACAATTTACGATTGGTGACTTGGGTTCCCAATCATTTTTTTTTTAATTTTGGGTCCCCAAACAATTTACTTTTTTGCACCATGGGTCCTTCTGTAGAAAAACCGCTAGTCAACGGTTAGTCAACACAATTTTCAAAGTTTCACTCAAAACACAAGGATATTTTTGGTATTTCCTATACTAATTCAACCCAAACCCACCCACCCACCTATACCCGCCTCTAGCTTAGGGACCCAAGTCACCAATAGTAAATTGTTTGGGGACGAATTTCACCAATTTGCCTTAAAATTAAAGGGAAGTGCTATATGGCTCAAACTTAGTCAATATATTGGCTAAAATCCCCAAATCCCATTTTTCATTTCCCATTTTGCCCTTATTGATGCCTCACTATTTTTGATTTTTTTTTTTGCTCTAAAATTATATAAAATAATATTTTATCTTCCCAATTTTCCATACACTTACTTGGCCCTACTGCATTGTACCAGAAAGCATAAACATCACTCGCTCCAACAATCACATCAACTCTATGAACATCAAACTCCAAATTTTGACTTTGAAAAATATAAAAAAAATTATTCATCTTCCTCGGGGACTCACTGGTCAGTAGCACCATAGGCCATAGCCATGGCGATTCTTCTCCGGACTACCACACTCACAATTGCCATTCAGAACAAGGCCAAAAGCCCCAAATTCCCAGCTCCAACCCGAACCCGAACCCGAATTTTGTTTCCTTCATCATACCCCAACAAGAAACCAATTCTCAATCCCCTAGGCCTGGGCTGTAATTTTAGACCCCATGCTGTCACTCCATCTGCAGGTAGACTCGAATTTTTTGATTATTTGATGTATAAAATTGAGAAATTAGGAAAAAAAATCGTTGAAACTGGAAAAAACACGAATTACATGTCTGTTGCAAAAAATTAAGAATATTCATGTTCCCAATTCGTTAAAGTAAATTCTATTAAAGTTCTAGGCGATCACTTATTATAATTCTATATAAGGAGACTATAAATTCGTTAAAGTAAATCAATTAAAGTTCGTTATACTACTATATACGTCAATCACTTATTAGTAAACTTTCAAGGTTATATATATATTCCATTATATGATGATCACTATGAATATTTATTAGTTAGGGGTCTAATTATAATTTTTTTAAAGTTAATTTCATGATTTTTGGGTCAAATTGTGAATTTAAAAGATTAATTAGAAACTTGTGGGTCAATCTGTGGGTCAATAGCGTGCGGATTTTGAACCGTACAATGGTTATGCGGAACAGTGCAGATTTTGAACCGTTCAATGGCTATACGGAACAGTGCGGATTTTGAACCGTTCAAAATCCCATCTGACGGCTGGGATTGTTCCACACGTTCCGCATAGGAGCCGGAGTGATTCTTACGATGAAGTTTGTCAATCGTACGATTTTACGATCCAACTTGCGATATTGAAACAAGGTGGGTTGTTTTTTTTGTGCCGAAATCGCCACAATAGCGCCATGGACATTGGATAGAATTCTTTTATAAAAAAAAACTTTTTTTTATTATTATTCAAAAAAAAAAACCCACCTTTCAGAAAATCCAAACCATCCCACAACCAATAAAACACACACAAAAAGTAAAAAAAAAAAATATATGGGTTTTAATTTTAAGGCAAATTGGTGAAATTCGTCCCCAAACAATTTACTATTGGTGACTTGGGTCCCTAAGCTAGAGGCGGGTATAGGCTGGTGGGTGGGTTTGGGTTGAATTAGTATAGGAAATACAAAAAATATCCTTGTGTTTTGAGTGAAATTTTGAAAATTGTGTTGACTAACCGTTGACTAGCGGTTTTTCCAACAGAAGGACCCATGGTGCAAAAAAGTAAATTGTTTGGGGACCCAAAATTAAAAAAAATGATTGGGGACCCAAGTCACCAATCGTAAATTGTTTATGGGACGGATTTCACCAATTTACCTTTTTTCTTTCATTAAACATTACGTTTCCGTGCATAACACGGGTATTTTTGCTAGTATATACATATCAAATATTTTGTTGCTCTGCTTTAGATAACAAATAACTACAAAGAAATCAAGAATTTTGACTTTTTAAATATAAAAGCTGGAAGTGAACTTCAACTCAAATTACTTGGCCAAAAAAAAACTTCAACTGAAATGGATTGTACACTTTTTTTTTAGAAATGATACTTCAAATGTACTGCACTTTTGAATTTTTAGACTAATATTTCATTATATAATAGATAGGGTTTTATTAACAAAAAAGAATGAAAAATAGATGTGTCAAGTGATGCTAGCTCAATTTAATACACTTGTGATTCCTTAGGAATTCTTATGGCCAGGATTGTGGGTTCGAATAGTGTATACTTTCATGTAATTAAAATAGTATATGATGACTCAAATTGTTCAAATGATTAAAATTATATTTACAAAAGCGAAAGAAGCTTGAGGGAATGCAAAAATCACTTCCTAAATAAAATTATACAATTTGCTTTTGATTTTAACACCATTTTTAAAATATAAAATACTTATATCTGTGCATAGCACGGGTCATTAGGCTAGTATATATATTACAAAAACTCTTTTAATTTTTACCATCACTTTTCGCCACGTGGCATGCTCATAATTTTTCTTCATTTTGTGATTTTTTTTTATTTGAATAACTTCCTATTCCACCCCCAATAACCCATTATCTCTTAAAATAACCTCCTTCATGTCCCACCCCACTAACCCATTATCTCTTAAAACAACCACATTCCTATTCCACCCCACTTCTTTCAATATCCCACAAAATCATAATCATATAATCCATCTCATGTTCAAAAACCACGTTTTCTTGAATTCTTCCAATATCCCACAAAATCATAATCATAATCCATCTCATGTTTAAAAATCACGGTTTCTTGAGTTCACCAAACAACCATAAACATCAGTTTTAACTTCTTTAATTCCCATTCTTGCATTTTGGAAATTGAAGATTTTCTTCACAAAGATAAAATGCACCAGTCTCCTTCAAATTCGAATAGGTAAATTCTTTATCATATATTGATTTTCGTTCTCCCTTTTCCTTATGTTATAACCTATAGTATAAACACCTTTATCACAGACTGTGTGCTAATTTTTTTTTGTTGAACTTGCAGCAATTGACTTGATTGCTATGTATTGATCTATTATTTATATTTTCTATTTTGAGTTTAAAATTGATTGAACTATTAAAGTATACATATGATATATTTCTTTTCTTTTTTAGAACAAGTATACATATAGTAATCTGATTAATTTGAGACGTCCTATTATATGACAAAATAAAAAGATTAGACCTTAGCCAAAACCTGTCCAAATGAAGCTAAAGATAAACAAAGGGAAAAATTTAGAAGTCAATGTTAGGTACTAAGAAGAAGTGTAGTCCATAATGAAATTAAGCTCAACAACCATAACAAATAGTCATAATCTACTGGGAAAAATGGGTTCAATAAGCCAATCATAACACCCAAAATAGTGATGTAGAATGTTAACTTTTTCCCATGGAATTATTATGGAAAATAGGATCCATCTGATTCTTTTTGTGAATAGAAATTGGATATCATTAGAGATTATCAGTGAAAATATGTGGTAGGAGGAAATCCGGAGGACCCCCTAACCATAGAGATGAGGACCTAGACCTCATAGCGTACCTAGCCAATACATCAACAGAAGTATTACATGACCTATTTATACAGGATATATTGGCTAATCTAACCCCTTGAAGGTCTTTAATAAGACTGACGAAGAGACCTATTGATGACAAATCTTCTTTATTAGTAAGAGGATAAACTAAGAGGTGGAAGTGGACCAATAGATTTGGCCTCACTTTAAAGATACAAATAATCAGTCTTGGTTTCACTTGCAAACAAGAAAATCACATCTACCAGTAATACTGGGTGGGGTTATTATTCGTCTCTTAGAAGTGAGACGATTTATTAGTCTGGTTCCACTTTTCATTTTTTTGGAAGTAAGAAATATCGAATAGGAACTTTGAAGATGACTTCTTTGAAGACAGGGTTTAAGATGGTTCTTCCCTGTGTCAGTTTAGTTACATTTTAATGGGTTACACGATTATTTAGAAAACAATAATATGAAAAACAATGAAATCAGAAGTAGGGCTGGTTCAAGAAAACATTATCATGGCCAGAAAGTAGCTTACAGCAGTGGAGGAACACTAATAACATCAATAGATAATTTGGGTCAAATTGGGAAATCCTTGGCCTATCCAACAATTAGCATTACAACATTTGTCTCATTAGTAAGCATATAGAATTATCTTGAAAGAGTATCTGCTGGCTTAGCCTCAGAAATCTTTTTGATGAAATACAAATTCTTTATACCCTTAATGCTACTTCGGTACTTCTTTTCCCAAATTCGCTCTACATTGCTTCCTTGATGTATTCGCCTCGAACTTAGAACTCACTATTTCTTTATTTTTGGCAGTGACCTTAATATTTCTTTTTCTTTTATTGTTGAATTCATAATATCTTTCCTCTTTCATGTGATGAAGTAGGTGAGTTCTTTTATGGAACAAAAGCGTGATTTGTCTTTTTTTAATACGAACATGGACTGCATATAACTTTGATTCAAGCTTTCAATGCATAATTGCACCAATATTGATTTTACTCTACAAAGATATTATTTGAAAAAAATCGGTATGCTTCATGGTAAAAAAATGAGGAGATCTGGATTGTTGATGAAAGATTCATTTTGTTAATTTTTTTTTCATTGTTAATCTTTGGATGTAGCAAGAGCTTTTGTTAGCTTATATAAAGTATTAAATTTCTTTCTATTTTCTTGATACTTTTTAAAAGTTATATATAATTTTCCGTGCATAGCACGAGTCATTTTCTAGTGTATATATATATATATATATATATATATATATATATATATATATATATATATATATATATATATATATATATATATATATATAGTGAACCAAACAGTCTTTAGCAAATTTTCAGGAGTGAACCACTCATCTACTATAAATTTCATTGTTGCCAGCACTTACATGTATAATAGGGTATTTGTTTCGATAAATAATTTAACCAATTAGCTATAGAGATACAATTTCCCGGTAATAGATAGATCAAGATTTAGAGGTTTATATTCAAAAAAGAAATGCAATATTTCCCTGTAGGAAATTATCCAGTAATCCCACAAAACCCCTATATATATATATATATATATATATATATATATATATATATATATATTAGCATAAAAATCCGTGCTATGGATGGAGATAGAATTTTAAAAATAGATGTTTATTATTTTAAAAATAATTTTTATTTATGATTTAAAACAAATTTAGTAATCACCAAAGTATTTAGTATGGATCTTTAATACTTTGTATACTTGGACATTACATCACATCCTCTGTGATACTCTCTGTAAAACTCCATGTGACCTTTCTAATTATAGTGCTATTCACATCTATTATTTATTATGTTTAGTTAAGGATATATAAATAAAAGTTTCAATAATTAGAGTGTCATAAAAAGTGTCAAAGAGAATGCAACAAAGATCTAAACCAGTTTGACATAGTTAATTCATATTTTTGTTTTTTGTTTTTTTAAAAGAATTCTTTTTATGTTGGAAAGTATCTCTCCTATTAGCTATTTAGCCCAAAACCTCTAACTAATCTTTCTTGTAAGGAAGCCAAAATAGAAGATTAGCATAACTTTCTTGAAAAATGCCTTCTACGTTTAACCGTCTTAATATGTATGCACAACTATCTACGTATATGTATTGGACATTGTAACACTATAGCAAGTCACCAAAGGAAAAAAAAATAGAATTGCCTTTTTTCTAGAGATTTTGCCTATTAGATGGTCTTTTTTTTTTTTTTTTTTTTGGGGGTGCTAAGTTGGTCTATTGGATTTTTTTTTTAAAACTAGACCATTTATAAGTATGGTCTAGTTTATTACAATTATATATTTATTATTAGACCTCTCCAGAGGAGGTCGACCTTACCAGAGGAGGAATAGTAGAAGCCCGTTGAGCGGGTGCCCTGTGAGGGTCGTAGAAGTTCCGCTCGTAGAAGACCCGTTGAGCGGGTGCCCCGTGAGGGGAGTAGTAGAAGTCCCGTTGAACGGGCGGGTGTCGTAGAAGCCCGTTGAGCGGGTGCCCCGTGAGGGGAGTAGTAGAAGTCCCGTTGAGCGAGTGTCGTAGAAGTCCCGTTGAGCGGGTGCCCCGTGAGGGGAGTATAAGACCTCACACAAGAGGAATCTTCCCCTTGTGTGAGGTGGGTATCGAACCTGGACCTCTTGGTCTTAGGCAGTGGATGTTACCCACTGGACTACCGTGCCTTCGATGGTCTATTGGATGTTTGTTTATGGAGTTTGAGTAAAGAAAGTACAATATTCTTCAAATGCCAACAAAAAAAAAAAAAAAAGAAAAGGGTGACTTAAAAGAGCGTGGAGATGATGAACCTTTTTGTTTTCAAATCTTTATCAACAAAAAATATAAAAAAAATTCTTAAGATATCAAATATTTAAAAACCTTATCAACCAATTAAAAAGCTAAAATTTATGAAATTTATATTGGAGGTGTAAAAAATTTGACAAAACTCGCGCGGTAAATATCTAATGACTTGGCCATGCATGATGTTTTAAGAAAATGGGAAAGAACTATCAATTCTACAAAGTTATCACCTATCGAAACTATTTTTATCCTCATTTTCAATCATTGGATCCATCATTCAGATGTATTTTGAGTTGAGTTTTTATGAGATGTCTCAAAAATCAAAAGTCTCCATTAAATATATGTTGGAATTAATTGTTAGTCACTTTCTCATTGACAATGAACCTAGACTTCATATTTCCTGCCACCACCCCTCCCAAAAAAAAAAAAAAACAAAAAAAAAAAAAACTAAAGTAAATATCAAATTATTATTGTTTTGGTGGAAAGCAAGCAAATATAAAATAGTTATCTTTAAATTCATACAAATGGTTAAAAAGAAAAAAGCCTCCCATTAACACACACATTATATGCACACTACCACTCAACTAACTTTTGTACTGCCACTTCTACTTTGATCTACCCTCATTTGGCACGGCTTCTCTTGCTAGCGCAACCACCAATCTTTAACAAAAACTTTTTCTTCTAGAGATTTTAAAATTTGAACTTCCAAGTAGAGATTCAAGAAGAAAGACAAAATATAAAATACAATTGTCAAGCCACGATCTTGGTCTTCAAATAGGTGTTCAAAGAAACAAATGGAAATAAAATTCTCAAAAAGAATACATTTTCTTCAAAAGATCTTTTATTTTTTATTTTTGGCTTGATTTTGCTATTTGAATGAAGACAATACAAAAAAAAAAAAATTGATTTTTTCCCTCAATCCAACCCATTTAAGCAAGTAAAAGAAATTGAAAAAAACAGAAATCCCGCCAACGATTTTACCTTTCTAGAAAATAAAAATAAAAGAACTAAAAAAAGAGCGTGTAGAAACGGAAACGATGTAGAAAAATTATCAATATGAACTATGGAGTTTATATACTATATCCTCTTTTTTGCAGCCACATATCCAAGAGCATACTCCATTATATGTGGTTTCTACAAATTTCCAATGACTACAATTCAACACCGGGAAGAAAAATTAGATTTCGCTCACATAAAAAAATGTCCTTAATTCAATGGGTGGCATATAATAATGTTGGAGGTCATCTGATCTTTAAAAAAAAATCGTGGAAGCAGAAACTCTAAACAAATCGACAAAGAAACAATAATTGAAACTCTTAACGATTAGAATTTTTAAATTTCTTTATTATTATGTACTTTTTAGAATTATTGGCCATATCATAATTTTTTATTCTATTAATTAATTAATTAAAATTTAAATTCCATTTTATTCTATCTAATATATCTATATTTATATTAAAGAACCTGTTTTCAGTTTGAACCAATCAAAGACTTAGAAATTCAACGTGGATTTTTCTACAATTTGTAGCGTTTTAATTGTTTTACAAAAACTTGATTAATTTATAAGAGTTTAGATCGATTAAATGAATTAGAAACTAAATTTTATCTTAATAAACTTCAAATATTAAAGCACTTCCCAAATAATCTCTCCAAATCTTGAAATATCTCCAATTGATAATAAGAAATAGGGAAATCAGCCTATTTAATCCCCCAACAAATTTCATTTCGCCCAAATAGTCCCTCATATTTAATTTCAACCTATAAAGTCCCTTATCTATTTACAAGCTGTATATAAAGGTCACACCGTCTCTTTTGCGGCGGAATCCGGCCAGCCATACCCACCTGATAAATCAGTAGGGGTATAATAGTCATATCAACTATATAATTTATAAAATAAAAAAGAAAAAAAAATATAAAAGTGTTCATTCCATTCTCAAAATAGAAAATAAATAAGGAAACCCCAAATCAAATCCCACAAATCAAGTTAACCCCCCCTAATTTACTTATTTTTTCTTCTATTCTAAAAAAATTAACATTTATGGTCCTAATTTGCCAATATGTACTTTCCCCAACTTTTGCTACATATATTTATAGTATGTAGATGGATTTATGGGTCGATTCATGTATTCACAGGTCATATTAATTATTGGATTGGGTTTAAATAAGCTGAAATTTCGAATTTACCCTTGCCTCCGAGCGCATATTTGTTAATTTGACAAAAGGAGCAGCACGAAAATTGTGGCTTAAATAATTGTTTTATGACAAAAAGAGAAAAGTGAAAATTATTTATGTATATATATAACAGTTTTCTCTAAACCCTATTTTATCCAAATTAAGGCGTGGCTTCATGCATGCGTTAGAAATACCAATTATATTATTTTAGTGAAAGCCTGAACAGCTTGAGTGAGGTCATGCTTACACCCAACTCAAATAAGAATCGGGATTGAATTTACGCTCACATATTTTTGGATTAAGCGAGCCAAGTTCAAAGCGTCCCGACACATTGACAATATGCAGATAAGTGCTTAATTTTTTTTCCTAGTAATTTGTATTGGTTTGGTGTATTTATGTTATTATGAAAAAGATTAGGAAAATTAGAGGTATAAGAGTTCAAATTCTGCAGAGACAACATGTGGCATGTTTGCAGAATGCCCGTTGGATAAACCTAAAGTGCCATTAAAATCATAGAGGAATGCCCGCTGGAAAGATTTGTTTTTAATAAATATGATATATTTTGTTCCATTTAAATGATAAAGATATAAATAACCATATACAAATTGTTGTTCTTTGTTCCTGGATCCGTCACTAGTTAAAAATACTACTATTTATCGAAATTTTATATGTATTTTGAAAAAAATTATCAATTTCGTCCTCCCTCAAGAATTTTTTTTTTTTTTTTTTGCCGTTTTTATTGCCCCAAGGATTTTTTTACCGTTTTTATCACTTGAGCTCTGTAGTTCTGCATACTGTTGCAGTTTTACCTCCAACACCAAATTTCTGACTTCGTCCCGGTTAAAATCACAACCGAAATAGTAGCTACCAAAGGCCTACATATCGGAAAAAAACAGAAAACAAGAATATTTCTAAAAACGAAAGAAGGAAGAAGGAAGCGAAAAACTAGCAGAGAAACAAGAATATTTCCAAGAAGGATTTACAATAAGCAGGACATACATATATATGGTTAAGTACCCAAAAAAAAAAACCGAAAATCCAAGAAATCTAAGAATAACTTCGTTGGAATAATCCAAAATACCAAGATTTTCAATGAACAAAGACGACGACGTAGCCCACCTCAGATCTGCCCATAAAATCGCCTCTTCTTTGAAGAAATAATCCACTTCCCTTTAACGAACTCCTGATGAATCCTTAATTGATCTACTGAATAAGTAATCTCTTCTCCAGTATACCCAAAATAAACAGAGTAATGATTTCCTCCAATTCTCCCAACGATTTTCCCAATCCACCATCCATCTTTATCAAATGCATCAATTTCATCACCGGATTTGAACCGGGTCGCCGGAAAAGCCGGTGGTTGAGGGCGGATCTCATCAATCGAAACAACTTCTCGGAGAGGACCCGATTGGTCATCTTTCAATAAGTTATCATAAGTAACTATATATTCATCTCCATTAAGCTTTGTAACGATCGTTGCACCAAAATACGAACCCTTAAAACCTTCTTCTCTGCTAGCAACTTCTACACGATTTCCTCGCTTGTACTCCATTATTGAATGCGTTATACTTGAAGAGGGAGGAATTGGAATTATGGGTTTTGGTCTAAATTAAGAATCTTGAAGAGCAAGGAATGAAAAAACAAAGAGAGGAAAGATTGAGAAACTTTTTGAGTTCTTAAGTGCGGAAGGGGGTGAAAAAGGTAAAGGTAAAGGTAGGGTTTAAAAGAAACGGCGGTGTAACTATTAGGAAAATCGAAACCTTTTAAGGATTTGAAATAAAAAAAGTAGTTTTTTATTGACAGGATGGATTATAACCATTTTCTTTTTCCATTTTTCTTTCACCAATTTTATGGCAAAAAATCGTCTGTCCCCATGAATAAATATTTTTCAAATATATATTTTTGCTCTGTGGGTTTCATTATTTTTTTTAGGTTATAATTTTTTAATTAAAAATTTAATAAATGTCATATTTTTATTGGTAGGATAGGGAAGAGGACACCGAATGGGGACAGAGGATTCCTAGCCGAATTTTATGATACCACTACATGTAAACCCTGCGCGTGTGCGGTTTTGTTTCAATTTTTAGAAACTTTATATGTGTTCTACCAGATAGTCGAGGTGAAACAAAAATCATGCCTTGAGAACAAAGCACTTAAGTATCTCAGTTAGCCATGCTTGAATAGCGGTTAACCGATTTGATCAGACTTTTCTCAAAACAAGTATGAAAATAATTTGATACACACAAGTACTGTTTTCTTAGTTCATAAACCATTTAGTTAAATCACAGTTTAAAAAACAATAGCTTTGAAAATCTATTGTAACAGATGAAAACACATTTGATCATAAAGACTAGAAGTTTGAAAGTGATTTCCAATTCCTTTCAAGTTCTAAATTAAGCTCGATGCCATATTCCAAATGATTCAAACAAAGTGAGCAAAGGTTAATGGAGGGCTGTGAGGTTTTTCTGAGTTTTGACATAGCAAACGAAGTCGGAATTGAGTGATTTTTAGTGCGTTAGAAATATGATTGAAAAAGCTACGATTGGGCTGTGACGGATTGGAGTTTCGAGTTTTGAGAAGAGATTAACTGTTGTTTGAAGTTGAATGATTTTCTGCTTTTGGTGATTTCGGGGGTTTTGTGAATTTACGCTTAAGATTGATAATGTAATTAGGATCCTTCACCCTTTTTTCAGTCCTAAAAGTAGCATAAACTGTTGTTTTACAGAAATTACTGAATTTCCTCGAATTGGGTTTTAGTTCATGTTTTATTGCATTCAAAATTGGATCAAGTGTTTATGTTAATTACATTGATCATATGTCTAATAATTGGAATTGCTGCGTTTGGTAATTGTTATGTGGTTGATCGTTTTGTTTAGAGTCTTGTGTTTATTCCCAATTCGAGCTATTGTCTGTCGGTAATCCTATTCCAGGACATCATCAAAGTTTATATATGTTTAAAGTGCTCGGGAGCGCTATATGTCTGCTCCGTATGACTCGGTACCTAAGGAAGATAAAAAGTGGGCTCTGTCTAATAGTCTGACTTAGTCCCTAACGAGGATAAAAATGGGTTCCGTCTGACTCGGTCCCTAACGAGGATAAAAAAATGGGTTTCGTCTGACTCAGTTCCTAATGAGAATAAAAAGTAGGGTTGTTAATAGTTGTTGTGGAACTTAGAAGGGTGATCGATGACATAACCGACGTGTCTTTAAATATTGGCCCCGTCGTTTAGAGGGAAATAGTATCCAAACCCATGCTAAGTTATTCTGGCCCTCTGTCACACCGCGAAACATATGTCAAAGTCAAAGTGTGCAGTGTCCCATTGGTTAAATGAGACACCAAAGCCGCAGAACAGAGTTACTATAAAAAGAGAAATTCATTTATGAGCCATATGTCAAAGTGTGCTAGCGGCAACGGAAATATGTTTGATTATTCAAAGGAAATAACAATAAGCGATAAAGGTGATCAATCTAATGGATTAGTCTTCACTCATCAGAAGTCGCATCCCAGGACTCATCTCTATAATATGGTTCCTCCTCGTACTCACCTGCACAAATTAGCGAATGGACTGGGCTTCGGTGCTCAGTATCACTACAAGAAAACAGTTAAATAGCGACCGACTTTAGTGACTGAAATTTTCGGTCACAATTTGGACGACGGAATACCGACCGAATACAAACCGAAACAAATCGGTCGTTATTCCGTCGGCCATATCGGTCCCGTTGACCAAATTGAAACGACGTCGTTTTGTTCACAGTTAACGACCGAATACCGACGGAAGTTAACGACCGATTACCGACGGAATACATAACGGTGTATATTTATATAGTTATAAATGAAGGACATAGAACGAAGTCGTTTTGTTCATCGTTAACGACCGAATATCGACGGAAGTTAACGACCGATTACCGACGGAAGACATAACGGTGTATATTTATATAGTTATAAATGAAGGATGTACAACGACGTCGTTTTGGTCACCTCTAACGACCGAATACCAACGGAAGTTAACGACCGATTACCGACGGAATACGCTTAACGACGGATTAGCGACCGAAAGTTCAAAACGACGTCGTTTTGTTCATTTTATATTCAAATAACCTAAGTATTTCACCCAATTCATCCCGTCGTCTCACTCTGCCGCCCTCCTCCAGCCGCACTCTGCCGCCCTCCTCCAGCCCGCCACTATCTCATTCCCCCTTCCATCAAGAAGCCCCATCATTGCTGCACTCTACAACTTTTTCATTTTGCAGCCAAATCCCTAATTTTCAAAAGCTTAGCAAAAAAATCCCTCGAAGCTGGTCATTCCCGACGCCATCTCCGGCCACCTCCGATCAACTGGCTCTTCTATTTGTTGAGGGTAATTATTATTTTTCTTTTATTTCTGAGTTTCAATGGTTTCTTCTATTTTTTTGCTGAATTTCATTACCGTGATTTTAGTTTTTTAACTGAATTTCTTGAGTTTTTTAATTTCACCAGCTGCTCCAACTTGTTTCTTGCTCCAACTGGTATTGTCACAGTCCATGATCAGTAGCTGCTGAATGTATGTATAATTTCTTTATGCAAATTATTTTGCACTATTTTTTCTTGGAATTGTGAGAAAATGTTTATGTATGTATGGATGCAGAGCAAATGTTTATATATGTATGTTTCTGGAAAAAAATTATACTGTTTTTCTTGTTGGATGCCTGCAAAATGTTTTTGGATGTATGTTTCTGGAAAATTTTAATAGTACTTTATTTTATTTGTTTGGAAATGTTGTCAATTGATTCTTTTTGCAATTGATAAATTTACATCATTCTGATTTACCTATGTTTTCCGTCACTGGGAACTAATAATAATACAATTTTTTTTGTAACTGTTGTTGACTTTAGACCGCCGCACAGCTCCGAAGTCAAGCTCCACCGCCGCGCATCTCCGAAGTCAAGCTCCACCCCTACTCCGAGTCCGACATCTGTAAGGTTCAATATTTGCTTATTCTTGATTGCAAAAATGGGGTTTTGCCTAATCCTAAATTTGTGTTTCCATTACTAAATTTTTGATTGAATTTGTTCTGACTTTGTGATTGATAAGTGTCTAAATCCTTACTCGAGTTTAACTCTATAACAGTTGTGTTTTTGACATGCCACAAAATTTTATTTATTGCATTAATATGATTCTCCTTAGGCATTTCCTTCATCAAACATGTCTTAATGACTTAAGCGTTATCAGTGACACCTAGAAAGACACTAAAGTCACAATGTGAATCATAAAATTTCTTGGACTTCTTAGGATAGCTTCATTGTTTTATCTACTTATGAAATGAATACTAGGAACTGCTGCTTAGACCTTCAATGTTCAAATTATGGTTGGAAGGGTGAAAACACCATTCTTATATGTTCTTATATTATGAAATTGAGGGAGTGCATTATATTGATTAATGTGGTGGGTTTTTTGTTGGTATTTGGATCAGCAACAAGAATATTTGTAGTTGTCTTCATGAAATTTCTGATGATGGACTTGGACCTAAGCTGAAGTTGTAATATGTTTTGAGTAACTAAATTGTTGGTTATAGTGTGAAAAGATTTAGTTCTCTGAAAGGAGCAATGGGATGCTAGGATTTTGTACTTAGATTTAACTATTTGGTATTGATATGTTATCTCAACTTCATCTATATTTTTCATGTACGTATTTACAATGTGATTAACTACATATGTTTTAATTAGATACCTACACCATATGAAAAAGAAGATAAAGAACAAGGCTAGAGTTGAGGGGTCAATTTGCAATGCATACTTGGTCGAAGAAGCTGCTACATTCTTTAGCTATTATTTCGAACCCCACGTGAAAACGAGAGTTACAACCATTGGGCGAAATGATGGTGAAGACGAGATTAGCGAACCAGATGTATTATCAATTTGCAACTTAACCGGAAGATCATTTGGAAAAAAAGAAAGGATTTTATTAACTGATAAAGATTATAAAATAGCAAATGAATTATATCCTAATGAATTGTGAAGAGATCGAAACATATCTTCAGTAAGTAAACTTATCTATTTGCTTCATTTTTGTTATATAATTAAAAGTGGCCAAATAATAATATTGTCATTTAATTTGTAACTCAGGAAATTTGTTAGTCAAGTACATGAACAAACTCCGCAGATAACGGAGGAAGAACTTCAAAGTCGGGTTTATAATGATTTTTCCAAATGGTTTGGAACTCATGTAAGTTGGTATTGTGTAGAAATGTACTTGTAATAAGAATGCATAATTAAAATAATTTAACTTTTATTGCTCAACAGATACATAGCCTTCAGGAAGATTCCGAATTTTGTTGAAAAATCTGTCTTGGGGCCCGTCAAGGAGAGTGATGTCATACACCGGTTACTTTGTTAATGGTTATAGATTTCACACCAAAGCCCACAGCGATGGAAAAGGAACGACAAACAGTGGGGTATGGGTTAAAGGAGATTATTACGGTGAGTTGAAGCAAGTAATTGAGGTTGAACTTGCTGGACTACCTGACCAAAAAATTATTCTTTTCAAATGCGACTGGTTTGATTCTACTCCAAATCGAGGTTTAAGAGTGCATCCTCAATATAAACTTGTAGAAATCCATAGGAAAAGAACCTACCAGGGTTACGATCCATTTGTATTTGCTTCCCAATGTCAACAAGTCTACCACACACCTTATCCGGGTAGTAAGACAACATCTAGGGTTGATTGGTTGGCTGTATGTTGTTCCAAACCACGTCTATTTGACGTTCCTGGTGTTCCGGTACCGTATCAGGACGAAGTACGCGAGGAGGAGACCAGTCGCATTGATCCAACTATTACTGACGTTGGTCAACTTGCACACCGGTCAGGGGAAATTGAAGTTGTACTTGTGGCCGAAACGAGCCGTGTTCATGAAGATGATGACGATGAGGATATGTCGGGTGATGACAATTATGAAAAAGAGGATGAATTTATGTCGGATGATGATTTAGAATGATTAAGCTTTTCTCGCTTCTTGGAATTCCACATATTGCAGGTGAGTAATATTTGTTGGTTTTTTTTGTACTTTATTACCATAAATTAGAAGTCATATTGTATAACTTTTTAACATAATTCAAAGTAGTAATTTTATTGTCATAAAATAATTTTATTCTTGAATTTTCAGATTGCTACTCATGCATTTCCAAGGATATACATATGAATGACATCAAGGAGTTGATGAGAAGTGCACACTTTGATTGTGAGTTTTGATAATACAATGTGTGCACTTTGATTGTGAGTGTTGTAATGTAATATGCACATTTTGATTGTGAATGTTGTAATTCGAAGTTTGCACTTTGATTGTGAGTATTTAATGTAATGAGAAGTGTGCATTTGGATTGTGAGTGTTGTAATGCAAAGTGTTGACTTGATTGTGAGTGTTGTAATCTAATGAGAAGTGGACACTTTGATTGTGAATGTTGTAATGTAAATGAGAAGTGTAAACTTGTGGTTTTACTAAGATAATTGACTATGTAATTTTATTTTTGGGTTTATTGATTACTTTTGCTATTTGGGATCTTATTAATGATACTGTTTCTGGTTTGTATTTTTTGGGTGTATTGCTAGTTTTTTTATAATAGAGATTTAATTAAATTTCAGATTTTTTTTTTAAATTTAAAACAATTTAGCGACGGAATAACGACCGGACTAGTCAAAGACAAAGTCAACACTGGTGACCGTGCGGTCGGTATTCAGTCGGTAACTAGAGACTGGAATATTCGGTCGCTAGACTACCGTCGGTATTCGGTCGTTATCCAGTCAAAGTCAAAAGTCAAAAGTCAATAATGTTGACCAGTCGGTCGGTATTCGGTTGGTAAATAGAGACCTAATATTCGGTCGCTAACATTGCCGTCGGTATTCGGTCGTTAGCCAGTCAAAGTCAAAAGTCAATAATGTTGACCAGTCGGTCGGTATTCGGTCGGTAAATAGAGACCTAATATTCGGTCGCTAACATTGCCGTCGGTTAGCCAGTCAAAAGTCAATAATGTTGACCAGTCAGTCGGTATTCGGTCGGTAAATAGAGACCTAATATTCGGTCGCTAACATTGTCGTCAGTATTCGGTCGTTAATTTGCTTAGCGACAAAAAATAAACGACCACGTTATTCGGTCGCTAAATTTAGTTTAGCGACGGAAATGTCCGTCCCTGTTATACAGTTTTCTTGTAGTGTATGATGCACATAAAGCATACAAGACTCGAATAGTTTTTCCATTCCCGACACGTCCTCAATGAAATAACAAGTCTTAACAGTAAACACAATGCAAAAGTACTTAAAACATGCCTCATAACTGTACACGGTATGCACAAGTTACAGTACACGGAGTGCAGAACAGAGAGAAGCTGAAAATAGCTCAACACAGGTCGCGGACGGAAGCCACGGACGAACCAATCGTTCGCGGTACCGTCCGTAGAAAAGTGACCAAAGGCACGGATGATCGAATCGTCCGCAACCGGTCGACCGTAGTGAACCGCGGACAAAAGGAAACGTCCGCAAGTCCGTCCGCGAAAGACATTAGCTCTCAGTACCTGCGCTGACGAAGCTGAAGAAACCTGTTTTTCATGTAAGGCAAGATCCATACCTTGAATTCTTAGAAAAAGCGATAACGTACAAATGATGGAAAAATTATGGTTCTGCTTCCTACTTCTGACGTACAATACGGAAAATCTAACCGTTAAAATCTCAATCCCTCTGGTCATATTATAGTCCTATCAGTCTAGTTTCTAAGTAAAAAAGAATTACTCCAATTGGAGTTCAGATGTTACTTGTACGACGATTCTACCGGAACTGAGCAGAAAAATGAAATCTGGAAACCAGCCCCGCTTCTGGTACGATATCTTCCAACTACAAACTCAGAACGAAATTCCGCTTCTCTACCTTGAAGCTTATTTCGCCACGATCGATTTATATATATGGTTTGTCGAAACGAGAAGGGACGCCCCTCGGTGATCTCTCGAAGTTGCCAACAAATCACTCTCAAAAATCTTCTTTTTCTACTTTGTAACTCACGGCTGCCAGGAGCCGGTTTCTTCATTTGTTTTGATACTGCACATTTTCCGAGGAGTAACTCCCCAACCTTGAAATTTAGCAACAAAAACTCCCCGCCCATGAATGTCTATAATGATAAGGCAGTGATTGCTAACTTCCTTTTTCTTTTAATTTATTCTATATCTATTTAAATCCCTTTTTCCCACATTTTTTTTTACGCTTAGCTGGACGGAATCCCTGAAGGGGAGAGTAGCAGCCTAATAAGAGGAGAAGAGATTAACCCTAGAAAGGGAGTCAAATTAAAGAATGCCCCATGCGCGGGGAGGGTATCGAACCCACGACCTCACAGTCGTGGGCAAGCCCTTGACTTAATTATATATTCATTTTATTTGATTTCTACATTAATTATTATGGTGACTTTCTAATCCAATTTAATATTCCTAATTAAATTCCAATTCCAATTTCATTTAATCCATTCTAAGTGAATCACAATTAAATCCCCAAACTACGTTACGTGTGCGAAATGCTCCTCGATAAAACGTACATCAAAATAACACATAACATATTATAAAAATTAAATGGTCACGTACTAACATAATTAACATCAATAATCACATCAACGCAAATAATCCGACAAAAAATTAATTACACGCAAATAATACGTAAGCAAAAAGTTACGGGTATTACACCCTCTTTAACGGGAAATGACTAGTTAAGGGCTGCTAACATGGTTTAGAGTCATAGCCAAACAAGCAAGCTCAATTGTGTGAAGTTTATGTGTTGTGTCATTGTTAGAATTATATTTGATTGTTTGACATGATTATCTATATGTAATGCATAAGTAGTTCATGGTACTCAAAACACGATTTCCAATATGTAAGTGCCAGATATGATTAATATAGTTTGAGCATGTTAAATATCTGTTTTGTATATGTTGTGGTATGTGTTTGAAGGGCAAAAAATGCGTGTTTTGGGTTGGGATATTTGAAAGGGCAAAAAACCATATTTCCTTTGTTAATTTGGCCTTGAAAAATGTTGTTCTGCATTCTGGACCTTAAGTTGGTTCGACCTACCAAATTACTGGGAGCTTTGAAAGGATTGCGGACGACCACTTCGGTCGATCGGGGATTTCTGCTATCGTCCGGAGTTGTTCTAATCTTTTGCCAATGTTTCTTTTTTGATCTCGGACAACTACCGGTCGAACGGGGCCGTCTGGTAGGTCGTCCAGACCTCTGTTTGTCAACTTTCATGTTTTCCGTTCTCACCTCTATTTTGTCCATTGTTCCGTTTTCCGTTATGGTTTCAGACAAGTTCCGCATAAATGATTTGGGTTTGGGAAATGTCTTTTCGAGTCTTAATTAATGTTCAATCCCAAGAGTGATCAATGTTTACTGTGCTAGTTTAGTATCTCACACCTTATTTTTCCCTTTCTTTTACAGATGAGTTCGTTGATGGTACTGGTGATGACACTTAAGAAGAGGACTTAGTGTGATCTTGATGTAATAGCTAGTTTAGTTTCCTTCCTTTAAACATTTAGTGTTTTCCTTATGATGCAAGAACATATATTTTTAGTATTTTCCTTTTTTGTTATGGTGTATGAACTAAGTTTCCCTTTTAAGCAAGAAGTGTATTCAAATTTTTAGTAATTTTGATTTGGGTTCGTGTCTCATCAGCGAATGTGGCACTGTCATGTCACCTCCAAGTTATGGGGTGTGATAGAGAGAGATTACATGAAAAGGTTTAATAGCTTTTTTCTTTTATTTTCTATTATTACATGATAATGTGAATAATTTTTTTTCTTTTTAAAATAATATGAATAAGTGTTAATTAAGGAAATATTGGAATTAATTTTTCTAGAGGATTTTTAACCATATCTTCCTATAGGAGCTCTATGACGTTTCTTATGAGTCAGGCGTAAGATATAGTTTTAATAAAAATCTTTAAGGTCACATTTTATATATAAGTAACAAACTTACTACGTGGATTTATTTGTTTTATACTTATGTTGTAGATGGTTTAATTTATTTATTTATTATTTCAATGAATCCTCAATGACAAAAGATACTTTCAATCCACTAGCCATTCTCGCTGAGAATAAGTTGAGTAGGCCAAATTATGCGGAGTAGAACAGGAGCCTCAACATTTTGCTCACAGCTGACTGAGCAATATGAATTACTAAGGAAATGGGACAAGCCTGATCAAATGGCCAAATGCAATATGTCAGACAGCCGCCTATGATACATGTGCTTAAGGCTTAAGATGAGAATATGAACACTACCTATGAAATTGACCTTTCTCTACAGAAGATGTTTAGTGACAAGAGTCGCTCGACTAGGCAGACAGATATTCAAACAATCATGATAACCAAAATGGTTGAGGGGTCTTCCGCCAGAGAGCATATGCTAAAATTGATGGCTGCTTTCGACGAAGCAGAGATTTTGTGAGCAGATATTGACTGGAAGACCAAGAATGATATGATTTTGCCATCTAGATCTGCCCGACTCATTAAATCAGTTTATGCTGAACTATAACATGAACAAAAGTGAGTAAGGCTCAGTTGATGAATGAGCTTCAGTCGGGTGAGAAAGTGTTATGGAGTTCATCATCTAGTGCCCCGGTCACCAAGACATCTTCATCTCGAACTAAAGGGCAAAGCCTAAGAATTTCAACAAAAAGAAGGCTAATGCATGTCCTAAACCCTCAGGCTCAGGGATAAAGAAATCTGCGGGCAACCTCAATGGGAAGTGCTTTAAGTATGGTCAGAAAGGTCATTGGAAGCCAGATTATCCCAAGTTAGCAAAAACCCAAAGGTATTGTTCACTATCTTATCTATGTTAATGGTTGGGTAATCATCTAATTGGATTGTTGATCCAGGCGAAACTAATCATGTTTGTAACTCCTTACATGGGTTCAGGAAGGCAAGGCATCCTAGTAAAGACGAGCATGAACTGAGAATCGGGACTGCAACCATAGTTTGGGATAAGGTAGTGGGAGAGATTTCTTTGAATTTTGGTTTTGGAACAATATTGGTGTTAAAAAATGTTTTATATGTTCCAGCTCTTAAACAAAATTTAAATTTCAGTTTCTTAGTTAGTGTTAGATACTTATTCTGTTGCTTTCCAAACTTATACCACCATTTGAAGATTTGGAGTGTTTTTGTTAGCACAAACCCCTGTTTTGTTGAATTTGAGTAAATAAGTGTGCTAGAAACAAATCCATTTATTACATGAAACCAAAGGAAAGAAATGAAAGAAGAGAAGCATAATCCAATGTAAGAGAACTCAAGGAATATCACATATATGCTACACCCTGCTTAGTGGCGGAGCCAGAAATTTTTCTTTGGGGGCACAATTAATATTGACAAAATAAATTCAGAAAAGCATATAAATATTGGTGGAGACAAATTTTTTTTTTTTTTTTTGGATGAAATCTTATAGACTAGAGTTATTCACATTTTGTTCACCCTTTTCACTCTACTGATCAGTGCTTCATAAACCTCCAAGTCTTCTGGCTTAAAAAAAATGGCAAAGCTACAAAGTTTTCATTGTCATTAACGTGCATGGCACATCAAAGAGAAGGACTCTCGAGAAGAAAAAATAAATATTTACTATGGAAATTAAAATATATATCATGTTTGATTGTTGAATCCAAAAAGAACAAGCTTGAATAAAAAGGCACCAAAGACCTTTTTTGTATGATTATACCAAAATAAAAGGCCATTTAGAAATATTAGGGGTATTAGAGATGAAATTGGAGGAAACATGGAGGGCTTATTATTAATGTGAACGAATATTGACCACACGGTCCACACCATATAGTCTAATGAACCGTAATTAATATCAAAATTTTCCAACTTAAATCTCGAATCCCATAAATTTGCCTCATTTTCAAAAGCCAATGTCAAAAGCCACTTGTAGTTTATAAGTAGTGTCATTCCTATAATTCACGAATTAAAAAATCTAATTTTAAATTGTAAAGTGATTTAAAATGTTCACGGGACGAGGTGTTACAAAAACAAAACTAAAATTATAAATTGGAAAAAAAAACCCCTGGCTCGCCAATGACCCTGCTCATCTAAGTTGCATAATCTTTAACAAAACTAAAATTATAAAAAAAAATTTTTTTTTGGAAAAAAAAACCCCTGGCTCCGCCAATGACCCTGCTCATCAATTGAAAGGAAAATGTTATCTTAACCCATTCAAAATTTATGCTCTTTTTGGGTTTTTTAATGGAATGTTTAGTTGATTTTTGCAAATGGGTCTAAGCAATTCCAACAAATTTTAGTTCTCTTGGGTCTTCTTCTATGATTTTTTTGGGGTGTTTTCTGCATAATTTTAATTGCAGAAAAAGATTTATAACCCAGTGGAAAAGACTGAAAATTATTAAAAATTGAACAACCTTTGACTTAATTGAACCATGTGTGGACAAGCAAAAATACCTCTCACCAAACGCAGAACCAAGTGTGAACTAGCATAACTGATCTTAGTAAAATTGGAAGGGGTTATTGAAAAAGAAATTGAAGATTATGGGTTTCTTTTAGGTAGAAAAACACAACTTGCAAAAACGATATTTCAAAAGCGGAAAAAATTAACAAATGAAAACAAGATGTTGTTAGTTTTGAGGGGTGAGCACTGATTTCGAATTCGCCAATTCGGTAATTAATTCGATATTTTGATTTTTTTCATACCTTGAAAAACCGACCGAATTCGAATTGGCCGTACCGAATTGGCGAAAATTCGGAATTCGATTTCAACCGATTTGGCCGATAGTACATTTTTTTTCAAAAGGGATTTCATCAGTTCCCTTCCTTTTTGTTAATGTCATAAGCAAATTGGTTGAGCTTTGATCATTTAGCAGGCATAACATCCAAAAAGTAGAAATAATTCAAATAACACTATTATGATTTGCTCATATGAAATGAAACTTATTCCTCATAAAATATATGAATTCTCGAAAAACTTATTCCTGAGAGAATGTTTGAGACTGATGTTCTGCAAATTTTTTAACACATGGAGATGCAAATCATCGACATAGTTCAACAAATAGCAGAATCGTGAACTTTCGTATGAAAATGACCTCAGAATGCTTCCTAAACTAAACTCAAGAATTGCATGTTTACTTTATATATTTATTATGTAATAATATTATTAAATTATTTAAAAAACTCAATTCGAATTCGACCGAATTCAAAATTAGTCGGACCGAATTCTTTTAAAATTCGATCAATTCGAATTTGTTAGTGACCAAATTACCGAAACCGAATTACCAAATTCAATGCGAATTAGGTCGGAATTCGATAAAACCGAATTTGTTCACCCCTAGTTATTTTCAATCTGCGCGGTTGCATGCTCAACGATAGTGGTGGCGGCCTCTCCGGATTTCATTCTCTCCGACCAAATTAATCATTTCAAGTTTCTCTATGACCAAACCTTGTTGAGCAGATCAAGAAGGTGGAGACTCAAGGCGGCACGACGCAAATCAAGTTTGATGCTAATGCTAATAATCCTTATCCAGTTGGAAACGTGAGTTTCTCATCAAATTTCGATGATTTTGTTTTATGTTATACAATTTTTTATGTTTTTTTTTCTTTCCCAAAATACTCTTTCAATTTTAGTGATTTTTTAATTAAAAAAATTTGTTGAATGACGGTTAACTATCACAGAGTAGGACAAAATGATCATTTACACCAAACGCAATATGGTTTAAGGTCCTGAATAACAAAAAAAAGAAGAAGAAGAAAAAAAAAGAATCAAAATTATCAATCGTGTTATGTTCAGGGATCAAAATTCACCAATTTGACAAAAGTAATTAATTGGTAGTACCTATATGCTAATAAAACACAAGACACAGCCCACCCCCTGAACTGAACTTCAAATGGGTAGCAGTGTTGTTGGTCTCCTCTTCCTCTTCTGCTCTCTTCTTCTCTTTCGGTTGTGCCATTCCTCTCCTTATACTCTGCCCATAGGAGCCCATCCTTTAGGTGATTTCTTCACTATTTCCCTTTACTATACTCTATATATGCAGAATTATATATTTGTGGATTAGTCAATAAGCCAGTCTTCACTATTTCCCTTTAATTTAGGAACACACCGGGTCCACTGGACCATGCGGTCCAGATTTGACCACATCATTCACATTCTGCAGGGATGTGGCCAAATCTGGAACACATGAGTCATGTGGACCCGGTCCATATCAGAATTTTCCTTAATTTAGCGATGAAGGTAGTTTTGTATTTGATTTTGCAGATGAGAAGTTCTATGAATCTGAGGTGATCAATTGCAAAGACGGGTCCAAATCTTTCACCAGAGAACGTATCAACGACCAATTTTGCGATTGCCCAGATGGCTCTGATGAACCTGGTACTCTTTTTTTTTTCTTCAATGAACCCATTTGTGTTTCTAAATTAATTGTTTTGAATTAGGATGAGTTAATCATTATTTAATTTTTTTAGAGACTGTGTGCTGTAATTGGTGATACATTTATTAGTTTTGGTTAAATGGAAATAAGTTCATTACTTTAATCTTCTTGCTTTTCATAAACCCGTTATTTAATTTTTAAATGGGAATTAGTTCTTTGAAAATCTCAGACTTTGTGCTTGCGGAAGCAATGATTATTGATTTAAAGGGCATATTTCTTGCTATAATTTGATTATTTAGTGGTGGGTTATGCGCCAATTCTCTATGTTTTGATGTGTCCCATTTAAGAATGGACGTCTGGATGGTGAAGATTTTTGCTTCAGAGAGCAAGCTTTAAGTAATGCACAACATTCCGAGGGATAACTTCAATTACTCTTTTATTTTCGTTCTTTTTCAAGAATTCACAGGATGAAATCAACGGACATGTTTGGAAAATGGTACATTTTTTCCCTTAATTTCTAGAAAATGTATGTACATGTAGGGGCTAATTATGCAGTTTGATTTTCATACTTTGCCTGACATAAAACTATGAAACTGAAACTACCAGTACAGTCTCTCAATGGTGTTTATTGGTCTTGAATCTTGATTGTCTGTGTTCTCTATCGTTCTGTTTCATTGTCTCGATTTTTGTTTCATAACATATTATTAGATATGTTGTACTACTTCTTACTCCATTTGTTTTTTTCGATTTTTTTGGAGAATATATTTTCGATTAGTTCTAACTTACTTTTGAAGTCTAAATTATGTGAAAGAGAGGAGACCTGCAAAATGAACTTGAAGGGTTTCAATCAAACTCTTAGACCTTGTAGGAGTCTTCTGTTGATTGTTGAAGAAATATCTAGTGAAGTTTGCTTCTGAAGAAGAAAATATCTTAGTGGTAACTTATTCTTCATTGACAAAAATGGATAAAGAAGATGATAGCTTTAGGGGTGTGATTACGTGTGCTTACGTGAACCAGTTGAACATGAGCTCGGTCTTTACAAGTAGTTACAGACCTATATTAGAAGCCAACTATTCTGGAATACTAAAACATATCAATATAATCCAGGTCTTTAATGTACTAGAATACTGGTAGCTATATTTACAAGTAAATATTTCCAACAATATCAGGGACATAATGGAAGATAACATATGGCTGGGATCCATGACAAATATTCATTTCCTGTTTTTATGCTGAGTAGCAATGGTATTTAACGAGAAGCACCTCGGTTCATTTTGTTTATGTATTTTTTCTCGTTCATAGGCTACTTGATCAGTGTTATTAATCCTAGATAGAGGCCGACCCCGAAAATGCTATAGCGGGATAGGCACTATTTGGGTCGCCGGTGACTGGTGGAGAAGAGTAGATGGAGAAGAAAATAATGTTTTTTTTAGCTTTTAGCGGCTGTAGTTGTATTAGCCATTAGGTTTAGGGTTTCTTTGGGTTCGTCATTCCCATTTCCCCTATTTTACTCTTTTTTTAATTATTTTAATGGGCAAAAAAGACTTTTCATCAATATACGAAATTGCGCCGCTATTTCCACTATTTGAGCCGCAATAATCCGCACCCAAAATCCGCGACGCTATGGAGGAGTCATAGTGGCCAAATGCCACTCCGCACCGCTATCCCGCCGCAATTGACAACACTATACTCCAAAATAATTTATTGTTTCTATCTTTTTTATTTGGTAGTTGATTTTGTTTCTCGGTGTAGGTACCTCAGCCTGTCCTTCCGGGAAATTTTACTGTAAGAATGTAGGAAGCACCCCCCAGTTTCTGTATTCGTCTCGTGTAAATGATTACTTTTGTGGTGAGTACACTTGTAATTTCTTGATTTGTTACAGTTTATTGGTTATATGAGATTTCTTTTTCTCTGATGCTTATTGGCTTTAACTTGCCTTTATAGGTAAAAAAAAGGTTTCTCAAAATGTATGTCTCTTACTTTGCTTCCTTTCTCATCTCCTGAATCCATTAAGATAACGAATTGATAGTACCTCTGCTAATGGCGTTTCTGCGGAAGATTTCAGTTTTATTCTTTTTCGTCATATGTTTTGTGGTATTGGCCTTATGCTGACTGAACCTCCTTTAGATTGCTGTGACGGAAGTGATGAGTATGATGGAACTGTCAATTGCCCAAACACTTGCATCATTGGTGCGAATCATGTATATCGCTCCATAAGTTACGACTCTACAGTCAGGCATCAGAATTCTTTTGGTGCAGGAAGAAATAATCTTAGCCTTAATACCAAGGAATTTAAAGAGAAAATTAGAGGTATTCAATGATGTTAACTAGAACATCATATTAACTGTAGATAGTTTCTGATGATAATTATTGGATTTGTTTCAGGTTTGAAGGTGTTGCTGATTCTACAGGTAGTCTTCGTTGCCAGTA
Source organism: Vinca minor (assembly GCA_026122235.1). Lineage (NCBI taxonomy): Eukaryota > Viridiplantae > Streptophyta > Magnoliopsida > Gentianales > Apocynaceae > Vinca > Vinca minor. The sequence continues at coordinate 790,481 of JAOCZM010000121.1, forward strand.
TTGTGGCTTATTGGGTATATCGACGGCAAGGCAGGTCTAGAAGACGACATTCCCATTGAATAATTCTGGTGAACTCTCTGCCTATTTCAGTGTAAGGACCACGAAATAATATGTCTAAGTTTAATTCTGACTCAAAAGCATTCTAAGTCCTCTTTGATACTCTGTGGATCCCACACCCTGAAATTATAAAATATTGTTAGCCAAATAAAGGTCTATGTTAAGAGGAGGAAGAGAATAAATTAGTGTTAGGAGAGGGAAGAGACGATGGGGGAGAAAGATAATGGGAGACGGTTGGAATTTATTGTCGTATCCCGTACCAGTATCCGAATTTAGGGAAGTGTACCCGTATCCTTTATTTTAGATGTTTAAATATCTGACACCTAAATACGTACTCGTACCCGAGTCCGAGTAACATAGATAAAGGTATACTAATTAGCATGAATTGGTAATTTTGATCCTCAAGGAAAGGTAGAGTTACACATGCTTTGAAAAAGGGGTAGAGGATGAATTTACCCAAGATATTTCTCATGGATTGGTGTTAGGTATTCATTTAGGTAATTGTCAGTCATTAGATTTCTCAACTTCTTTCCATCCACACTTAAAGCAAAATCTGAAATCCCAACTTCAACGTATGTTTGGGGTTGGTACTTTTTGTATGCTCACTAATTTACTCAAAAGTGTTGCTAGGTTCAGCACTCTACTTGAACCTATAGGTTTTTCCAGAATCGAAAATATTTATCCATTAAACAGATGAAGTAACACTGCATTCTCAAGATAGGTTGTCAAGATCGCGTTTCGGATCGTAGGCCGACTCTACGATCCAGAAGGCATAAAGCTAACCAAATTTGATAGAAAATGACTGGAGGAGAGGATCGGGTCGGATCGGCAATTTACCCGTAGAATCGCCGAGTCGGACGATCTGGTGCACACTGGTTTTGTCTATGGTCATTCGGGCCGACGGGTCGGGCTGGGTGAACGGAATTAAAAAATACTTTCGTCCTAAAAGCGTTTTGACCCAGTGAAGTAATTTATTTCATCCTGCTGAACTCAAAACGTTTGAAACTGTCCTCTTACATGGAGGATAATGAGAATGTTTTGAATGGTTTGCTAATATAGATTTTTCATTTTGGAACTTGTTGTATTAAAAGACCTTATGGATTGTTGGTTTACTTTTGAAATTTATTACTTGTATGACTTTTCGTAAAGCCTTATGAATGGTTAGTTTGTGGTTTAATTTCAACTTTTTAGTTATGTTGGTATTTCTATTTTCATTTTCGTTGAAGTATTGTTATATTGTTTTGCTCTATTGCATATATATATAATATCTTTATTGGCATAAATTTATCATGAAGTATAACAACAACAACAACCACGCCTTAATGGATGGCTAAATGAACCAAAAAAGAATTATGTAAGGTCATCCACATGGATGCATTCTCTCCATTTCTTTCGATCTCAAACACAACTCTCATCTAGTTCTAGCAAATTCATATCCCCTTTAACCACTTTCATCCAAGTCTTTCTTGGTCTCCCTCTACCTCTTACGCCCTCAATATTACATAATCCTTCAATTCTCCTAAATGGAGCATCACTTGACCTTCTTTTAATGTGCCCAAACCAACGCAAACGGTTCTCTCTCATCTTGTCTTCAATAGGTGCTACATCGACTTTCTGAATAGTCTCATTCCTCAATCTATCCATTCTCGTATGCCCACACATCTATCTTAACATACGCATCTCCGCTACATGCATTTTCTGAATATGACACCTCTTAATTGACATTCTGTACCATATAACAATGTCGGTCTAACAACGGTTCTGTAAAACTTTTCCTTCAATTTCTAGCGGTACATTACGATCACACAAAGACACCAGTTGCACTCTTCCATTTCAGCTAACTAGTTTTAACTCGATGTGCCACATCTCCGTCAAACTCTCCGTCCTTTTGAATAATAGAACCAAAATATCGAAAATACTCACTCTCTCAGTATTTTTGTCACCCAAAGTTATCATGAAGTATTATTTCAATATTTTTCTAGGATCATTAATGCTACGATTCTCGTGTTTACGAATTTTTGGATCCCTTCCGTTTCGAGTCAAAATTTTGATCTTGACAACCTTGTTCTCAGGGAATATTTTGTGATATCATTTTTGGGCTCCCTTTCTTGGGTAAAGAATGGACTATTCATGTTCTTGTTATATGGAATATGGATAAAGGTTAATTTTGTCCACCCACAGTTTTCCGTCCATTTCTTTAAGAATTAACATAATTTTGGTAATTAAAAAATAGAAAAATCTCAAAGCAGTCCTCCAATCTCATCTCCCTTCCAACAAACACTACCTCTACAGATGCTCTTCCTCCACAACTGCCGGCATCCCCTCCCCCATTTCTTCCTCTTCCTTTTCTCCCAACCCAATCCGCCATTACTCCTTTTGCTCCCACCGCCACCTAAACCAGTATCACCACCTTCATATTGTCTAATACCAATACAGAATTACAATGACGTAACCCGAAGCAACCACCACCACTCCACTTTTCAAGGCTGAGCCCAACTCTGCACCACCTCTGCGATAAAAAAACAATCGCAGTTCAACACGAAAACAGCCACCCCAGCACCATCACCACCAAGTCGCAGTTTACGCCTCAGCAATATCAAGAACTACAATCCCCCGGTTGCTTCTGATTTTTGCCATGCTATCAGTTAGGCATCCAACTTTTGAACTCCAAAACTTGTGTTAATGTCTTATTAAAAATGCAGTTTCTTGTTCTATTTATATCATTTGTCCATGTATCTGGTGTTATAGCTGTAAATTAAAATTGTAGGTAATGTGGGGAGAGAGGTAGGCCCTTCGATTCATATCGAAGGTATGGAATTTTAGGCGAAACCCCAATAGGAAAACCAGGTTTAGGTGCTAATTTAGCAAACCCTAGGTTTTTAAAGAAGAACGGAAAGCCGTAGGCTATTTCATATTAATGTATAAGATACAAGATATGAGATCATTACAATGTTGGAGAATAGAATTATATATAGACTAACTCTACTACCCTAAACTATTGAAGATTCTTGCTGCTTAAGAAAATTGAGAATATGGCAGGTAGCTAATATGGAAACTAAAATATGCTAAGATCCTAAATCCTAAGAAACAAAAACATTGTAACTTCCTAAAAAGACCTATTGCCTTAAGCTATCCTGCATCAACTCTCCTCCAGTTGGAGAAAACTCGTCCTTGAGTTTAAAACATTCCACGATCAATCTGTTGCCCGATCAGACTCTGCCATCCTTTTTTCTTCTCCTCTTCCAAGCATAAGGACTGTAAACTTTTTAATGATCTTCAAGCTTCTTGATAATTGGCAATAACACATAAAGTTGCTTTGCTGCGCCATAAACTAGTCCACGAGTTGTCAAAACCTGGTTTTTCATTAAGAAATCAGCCACTTAAAGGATCCTCTGCCTTTGGAAATTCATCAAAGGTTAAAAAGGTTGTTCTTTTAACCAGCAGAAACTCAGCAGGTAGAGCTGAACAAGTTGTACTAGGCATTTTGTCAAACACATTGAGAACATTCATGGAATTATTGGCATCCATAAATTCAGAAACCTAGATATCTACATGTTCAACAACCTCCTCACATCCAAAAGACGGATAATCCGTAGAAATGTGAATTTGCTAATCGATAACATCCTCATCCTCATCATCATCAGGATAAATATCGAATTTTGGTGGGAAACTCTAATCTATCGAATAAGAGAACAATAGAATTACAGTTGATGACATAACCGTGCATAGTGAATCGATTGTAAATGAAGGAATGAATGGGCTTATACCTGGTATTTTCAAAAGTGAATATCTCATTTTCATTGATGGCAGAGAGTATTGAGGGATCTTTCTTTTCCAGGTTGCTATCCTTATACAACTTTCATGGGTGATATTCATCAGAAGAATTCGAGTCTGGAGAGCAGCTTTGGCATTGTAATCTTAATCATAGGGTAGAATATAACTTTATCTTTTGAACATTCATGATCCAAGAGCAGCTTTAACATAGGCACCAGGCATGTGAACCTGAGTGCAAATGATACAGATGATGAACTGAGAAGCCCTTTATGAGAGAACCACCACTTCATCATGAGACACAGGTAAAGCAAAGAAGCAGTATCAATTAGGGTTAACACTTTGAAATGAAGGATATGTGTGAATAGTGATTCCAGATGAAAGCCATCTCAGAAAGAGTCTATGATACAACAACAACAACAACAACAACAATAGCATAACCCATTAAGTCCCCAATAATTGGGGGTATGGGCGGGGATGGACGGGATACAGACCTAACCTTTGTCAAACAAAGTGGGCTGATCCCTGGGATACCCGACTCAAAAGCAGATGTATTGGAGACTAACCTAACCTTTGGCAACAAGTGCACAAAGTGGTTGCTCATATAATACACATGTAACAATGGTCCCCTATGCCGTCAGCGTTTACTACTGAATCACGCCCTCAAATCAAAGCCAAAAGGCATCAGAGAAGGCAGACCCAAGAACCATTTTGATTTATGTACACATCACTATGCTTCTTTCATTCAGAAAGAGTCTATGATATTTATAATTTAAAGGTATGAATGCTAACAAAACTGATTGATTCTTACTCTTGAGGATCCCAACAAGAAACATATCCTATTTTATTTCGCTTCCATTTTGTCGTGGATCTGAATTCCTTCTTACATCCTTATCTATAGAAGCTTCTTTTTTCTCGTCCTCATCTTCATCATGCTTCTCAAACCTATGAGTTTTAGGAACATCTGAAAAGGATGATGACCTTAAAGTAGACTGTGAAGGTTGAGAGTAAAAAACACTGCGAAATTTGCAAGTGCACAAATATCAACAAGTAATAAAGTAGTAAGTACAAGATCGTCCCAACGAAGATTGTTTATCTAACTGGAAAATTATTTTACTTATAACCTAACTTAAACCAAAATAAAGATGGATTTAATTAATTAAAACTAATTATGAAAAACAATTAAAATAAAGTAAATATGCAAAAAAGAAATAAAAATATATGTAACGAATGGACTAAGACACCTATAATCCAGTCTACTCCTTTTATAGAAAACAAATGATTCCTTAATTTAAGTCTCAACTAGGTTAATGGTAGAAATTCCCGAATATAAGCTAGACCCAATCTCTTGGCGAAAAGCTCCTAGCCTTAGAGATAAATCAGTCGTATCTGTACGTGATTTTAAGACCTAAAACCGCATAAAACTCCGTGGACTTTCCCTAGCTTTTGTTTCCCACTCGCTAGAAACCACACAAGGAAATCGAATCTATCTCTAGTCAATTTTACGTCATGTTGTTATTATCCGTGATCCAATTAAATATAGAACTTCTCAGCCTCTACAAATAATTTAGATTCATGCAATAGTTGATCAGAAAATCGCAAGCATTAAGAATAAATAATAACAATTAACTATATTGTCGAGATACATAAATTAATAAAAATCAAATAAATCCATACAAGTTTCGACCTTCAAAGAAGGTTTTAGTCTCAACAAAATTAGCTAAAACTAAACATAAATAAAAATAATAAAAGAAGTAGCCTGATGACGAAACGATCCACGAGCTCGAAGCTCGTCTTCTTGATCCTCTGCCAAGGCCTAGCCGAGAATGGCCTTGAATGATGTCGCCAGGGATATAGAATGATATATATGATGGGATTTGATCCCTGTGTACAGGGGTTTTTGAATGAATGGTATATACAAGGATGATTTTTGAAGTTGGAGAATGCTGCCTTTATATAGGCATGCAAAAGTCTTCAATTCCATGAGCGATTAGAGGCAGTGGCCCTTTTGATTCTTGATTCCTTTTAGGATTCTAATTCGGAATATAGTAATCTCTAAATTCTATTTCTTTTCGAATTCAACTTTTGGCACGTAACGAATTTGTACATCTTCAATCTTCTATTCCAAGTTGAACTCGGTTACATTTTAGCACTTGCCAAATATTATTCTTCTTTTCCTTTTATGTCCAAAATTCCCTTTAACCTACATCAAATATTATAAAATTAGTGAATAAAATTCATAAGAACATTTTTTAGGCATATTCACTCATAAAGACTAATTTAATATATTATTATTTCAATTAAGCTCAATTCAAGTATGAAAACAAATTCAAAATAATGGTAAAATACATCCTTATCAAATAATATGGATGATAGTGTTGCTCTTGCATTTGCAAATGGTGATGCAGATTTGTTGCATAGTCGTCTAAGTCACATGAGTAAGAAGTGGATGAAAGTGATGTGTTAGAAGCGTAAATTGTCAAGCCTCAAGACAATTGTTGTCGGTTTATGTAAGAATTTTGTTTTCAGGAAATTGAAAATGGTGAGTTTTCCAAAGGCGTGCAGAACTTTGAAGAAGTATAAATTGGAGTTGGTACATAGTGACCTATGAGGACGAGTGATAATTGCTCATAAAGCAATATTTTAACTTGTATAATGTGTTTCATAATTTCATATTTGCATGGGTAAGATGCTACTCATACTCCATTTTCTCTTACTTTTGGTTTAGGTGGAAGATATTAAAGTTTGGAAGATACTTGGATGAAAGAATATGAAAGTCACCAACTTTGTGGACCAAACTGTAGAAGACCGAAAGTAAATGGATTGGACTGTAAAATAGCTAAAACTTCAGGGGTCTTTTTACAAATAGAAGAAAGTGCTAAAAAAATCTACACCTTCCATTTTGTCTTTTGCCCATCTCATCACTTTTGAAGATACACATTATTATCCTAGGGTTTCAAGAGAGTTTTGGGAGAGAAAACAAGTCCTAAATTCTAGAGATAGATTTAAAAGAAAAGCTTGAAGCTTCATTAAAGATTCTTGGCAAGAAATTGAGGTGTGACTCAAGACTTGGTTTTTCTTGAAGGAAGAAAGAGGATTTCGAAGAAGAAGAGAATCTTGAAGAAGATTACTTAGCAATGAGAATTTCTTCCTCTCTCTTTAATTTATTATTTTCCTTCATGAATATGGATAGCTAAATTTGTATAATACTTGAATGGGTTGAACCCTAGTATGTTATTTATGTGTTGACAATTGAGGGTTTTTGTGAATTGAAGTTAATTAGTGAAATTATTTGTGAATTTTCTTTTTCTATCTTGTTGGTCATTTAATTAATTGAGAAATTGATTTACTTGACTAGAACACTCACATTTAATGGGAATTATTTTTTACCTAGAGATGGGCTTAAGCAATTCCTCCTAATTTGAGTTTGGAAAATTAGGGGTTTTGGGTTTAATGCACTCTTGGGGTAAAATTGAGTAAATAGAGATACTAACTTAATTAATCCTAGAGTAGGAACATCACAAATTGAGAGATAAGTGAAGTTTATTTGGAAATCTCTTTTTAGGTTCACCTAAGGCTTCTAATTCACAATACCCCTCCCTAAACACGTAAGTACATCTAGGGGATACCCGTTCAAGTATTCACTCTCCTAATTGAATTTTCTCTCTAAACACTCTAAATCTTAGTTTTAGCTTATTAGTAGATTAATTTAATTAACAACCCTTCTTAAATTTTTAGTCAACTAAACAATAAAATAAAATTCACTACTAGTACTTACCTTTCTTCGCGAATACGATACCTTGGTTGCTCACTCTAATTTACATTAATGATAGGTGTTCTTGCCTTGAGTTTCTTGTTTCCAATTTGAGTAGAATATTGTGGGCTTGCAAGAAAACAACAACGAGCACTGGTGACATCTCTTGGTGGTGCTTCATATTACATGAGGTTCATTGATGACTCCACACAAAAAAAGCATGGGTCTATTTATTAAAAAAATAATAATGATGCCTTTAGTGTCTTTAAAACTTTGAAAACCTTGGTAGAAATTGAAATAGGTCTGAAAGTGAATTGTTTCAGATCTGACAATGGTGGAGAGTATGAGCTCCGTGAGTTCAAAGAGTATTGTGATACAAATGATATTTACATGGAAAAGACCCTAAGAGGAACTCTTAGGCAGAATGACGTTGAAAAACGTATGAATAGAACCTTGAATAAGTGTGCTAGGTGTGCATGTGATTGAAATGCGGATTGCCAAACATGTTCCGAGCAGAACCAATTAACATTGATGCATTCCTGATTAGTAAATGACCATCAACCCCCTTGTAGAATGACATACCAGAAAAAGACATGAAGTGGTAAATATGTAAATATGAAATTTCTTTGAGTGTTTGGTTGTGTTTCTGATGTTCATGGTGATGTTGCTGGTATAAGAAAGTTGGATGCTAAGTTTGTCAAGTGTATGTTTATCGGATATAGTGGTGACAAATTTAGTTATAGATTTTTAGATGAGCAGAATCAGAAAGTGATTCATAGACGAGATGTCACATTCAATGAACAGGTTTTCTACAAAGATAGTTTGTGCACCAGATACTCAAGTTGAGAGGCCCGAGACTGTCGGGCAAGATATTTAGAACGTAGGTAGGAGTAAGATTGTTCAAGATGACAAAGTGGTTGTTGAGTCTGATACTCGAAAACCACTGCCAACAACCCAGTTACGGAGATCCACGGGGAATTTTGGACCACCTGAAAAACAAGAATGAAGATCTTTACCTCAAAATCTTATAATCAAATTCCATGAAGAATACAAATCACCAAAGTGCAAAAAATCAGTGTAACTTCTACACAAAATTCATCACAACTGAACCGTTGAAAAAACGATCCCACCATCAAGAAAGTATCCTTATGAGCCCTCTACGCAACGCACCAAAAATCACTCTGATCATGTTCTGTTTGCTACTATAATTGCTCACTCAAAACCTCAGCACTCATTTTTTCAGATTTTTCCATTTTCTTTCTTTTCTCTCTCATTTTTCTCTAATTGTTGTTTCTCTCTCTTTCCCCCCGACAATAGCCACTAAAACATTTATTCAAAAACTTACAAATCAATCCCATAAGTTTCTAGCTTCATCACTTAATTCCCCCAACTTCTAAACTACATCGAAACTCCCCTTAAACAATATATAACACATATTAAACATGTAACACACAAAATTAAATATAACATGAAATTCATATAGTTCAAAAAGTTCAGGTTACCACATCTTTCCCCCCTTACAAAAGTTTCGTCCCGAAAATTTACTAACCTCGGTCTTTGAACAAGTGTGGATACTTCTGTGGGCTTCTTCTTCTAGTTCCAAAATGGCTTATCGTTCATTATGGTGCGACCATTGCACTTTGACATAAGGTATCGTCCTCCGCCTCAAAACCTGATCCTTACGGTCCATAATTCTTACCGGCACCTCTTGATAGGACAAGTCTTCCTGAAGCTCCAACGGTTCCTCTTCCAACAGGTGACTCGGGTCGGGAACATACCTGATCAACTGTGACACGTGGAATACATTGTGTAACCGTAATAACATTGGTGGTAGTTCCAAACGGCCCTTTCCAAGATTTCATAAGGACCCATATACATCGGGCTCAACTTCCCTCTCTTACCAAACCACATCACCCTTTCATTGGTGAAACATGGAAGTACACTTTATCCCCAACTTGAAGTTCCAACGGTCTTATTCGCTTACTATTGACCCAACTTTTATGTCTGTCTTGAGTTGCCTTTAACCTTTCCCGGATCAACGGTACCATTTCCATCCTTACTTGCACTAATTCCGGCCCAGTTACCGTCTTTTTCCCAATATCATCCTAACATACCGGCGACCGACATCTTCTCCCATACATGGCCTCATAAGGCGCCATACTGATACTCACTTGATTACTATTATTGTAAGAAAATTCCACCAAGGTTAATAGACCGATCCAACTACTCTTGAAGTCTAAAACGCAGGCTCGTAATATTTCCTCTAAGCTCTAAATTGTCATTTTTGACTGCCCATCAGTTTGAGGATGATAGGCAGTGCTAAGTGACAAATATCGTCCCCATACTTACATGAACCACTTGAAGACGGACGATCTCGTTCATGTACAACTGAAACAAAGAGTCCATTAGTGTTGTGATCTTCATCGGCAAAAAGTGAGTTGATTTCGTGAGTCGTTCTACGATCACTCAAATCGTGTCTTTCCCAGTTTTGTCCTTAGGCAAACCGACTATAAAGTCCATAGTAATGTGTTCTCATTTCCAAATGAGAATTTCTAGTGGCTTAAGTAAACCAGCGAGTCTTTGATGTTCCGTTTTGACTTGTTGACATACGAGACACTTAGCCACAAATTCGCAAAAAATACATTTAAGGTCCCTATACATATTTGTTAGCCAAGGATGCACCGACAACTTTGAATTGTGAGCTTCTTGGACAATTTTCGTTCTCAACCCCAAATCTGTTGGCATACACAACCGACCCCAAAACCGAAGACTACCATCTTCATGAACCCCGAAATCTGATTGTTCCCCAGACTATACAAATTTCTGCTCCCTTTCTAAATATGAATCATATTGCTGACCGTCTTTGATTAGAACAAAAAGTTTCGGTTGAGCCACCAAGGCTGCCAAGACGTTCTCGGTAGACTCAACGACCTCAATACCTAACTTCTCAAAATCTGAAATGAAGTGTCGGTAATCATACTTGCCAATTGTGTTAGTAGTGCCCTATGACCATTAACCTAATTTGTACATTTTATATATTTTGAGCATGTCATTTGAATAGTCTAATTTTTCTTTTGTTCATCAAATATGTGATTTGATAGTAAAACTCATTAGCTTATGCAATTACTATTCTGATTGTCCCTAATTTATGTAATGTTCTTTACAATGAAATAAAACTAGCATGATATTTGATTGATGATTATGTTTTACGGATCATGTGTAATAGATACAAATCTTATCATGACGTGATCCGTTAGAGAAGTAATACTTCATAGTTCTTTAGTCATGAGTATTACTTCCTCAAAACTATTAGGAATCCTTAGACCTTATGTCTCCATCGTTTCCAGGATGAATGGAGCTACGTTTTGACTTAGTCAGACGTTACTTTTAACCAAGTAATTAATACGACTGGTGATCGGATGTAGTATCCTATCATGGCTTGAATGTGAGAGACATTGTAAGGGATTTGTCCCTCTGTTATTAGAGAGAGATATACATGGGCCCTCGATAGGGAATACTGTTTAAATGCACGGCCGTGTTCAAATGTATTTAATAAAGTGATTATTAAATACTATTTGTTGGAACAGTCTACTTAGAGATCGAGCATTAATACAATTAAGCTTTATAAAGGTGCCAACTACCATGCCTCTTATGCTTAATTTGCATATAGCGAGACAAAGAGATTAAATAGTGGATTGATATTAGGTTCCACAGTACATTCATTCACTTTGGGTAGTCACAATGTCCTGCTAGGGACAGCTTGTGATTTATGAACACATACTACTACTAAGTGTGTTTTCATTGCCATTGTGATATGAACCTACAGGGTCACACACATAGACGAGTTAACGAGCTTCATGTCCAGATTCAATGAATCTAGAATGTGTCTAGGTTCATTGTATTTGACATTTATATTTCTGAGAATAATAAAATGTTATTATTCGAATTAGAGATTAAGGAGGGGCATTCTTGGTATTTAGTTTTTTGCTGGGATTACGTGGGAGTTATTTAGCGATAAAAACTCCCCTACCAGAAGAGGTTGACAGGACGTGGGAGTTGGTTTTCGAAACAAACTCTCACGCATATATAATCTCTTTTGGCTGAAACCCTAAGGTTGACTTCCGAGAGCCGCAAAACCCCAATTCTCGAAATTAGATTTCTGCCCTTCTTTTATCTCTAGATTCCCAAAACTCAGAAACGAAGAGCTAGCACTCGCTGCTTGTTTCGTCGCGTGGATACCGGTAGAGAGAAATTTCGCAAGGGAAGGCTATTGGTGGCAGCAGCACAGCATCCAAAATCAGAACCTTTAACAAAAATTTGTAAGTCCTTTTTTGTCTGTTTTCGATTCCTATGGCATGAGCGGATCCTTTAGGGGAGGATTCATGGGCTGTTTAGAACGAGTTTCTACCCATGAATCCCTTTCAAATTGACACGACCTCTTCCTACTCAAGGCATCAGCCACCCAATTAGCTTTCATGGGATGGTAGCTAATCGTGGGGTCGTAGTCTTTAAACAACTCCAACCATCTCCTTTGTCTCATTTTAAACTCATTTAGAGTAAAAAAGTACTTAAGGCTTTGGTGGTCGATAAAAACCTCACACGGTTCCCCGTAAAGGTAATACCTCCAAATCTTCAAGGCAAACACGACTGTTGCTAACTCCAAGTCGTGTATATGGTAGTTTTTCTCATAAAGCTTCAGCTGCCTTGAAGTATCAGCTATTACTGTCACGCCCCGGACCCGAATTTATAAGTCCGAATCCGAAAATCCGACATGACCGTATCCTCGAAGTATACTCCAAGAATACTAGGTCCTTACATTCAGAGAATCTAATACACAATAGAATTAATTATCCATAAAAGTATTGTCATTAAATCGTAGGAGATTTTATTACAACTTAAATAGGGAACAAATCCAAATATTAAAATAAATGCTACGAAACATCTCTAGAATTCTCTCTACTACCAGTCCTCCTCGTATGGACTATCGATCCCTTATGACTCACCATTTGTAAAAACAACAGTGCAAGGAGTGAGCTACAACTCAGTAAGTATAGAAAAGCCTCTCGGAAAAATCCGGTTACATAAATATAGTTTTCAGAAAGCAAACAGATTTTACAAAAGTATTGTTTTAAGCAGAATTCTTTTGATAGAGAAAGTTATTTCAGAAACTTTCAGAAATTCAGACAGATTTCTCATATGTAGCATATTCAAAACAGAACATAACAGAATTTATAGAGTGATACTTTGACCGGGATCATAGATTTACTGAATCAGAAACATAACAGATGCTACCCTCTAGGAATTGGGTCAGAACAGAGTCCTAGCTTTTACCCCTTCAGGAGGGTCAGAATAGATAGTATCCCAAATCAACCCGTAAAGTATTAAATAGTATTAGAAAAATATGAAAATAGAATGACTTAAATTCAGAATCAGTAGTATTCAACAATATGCCAAAAACTTTGCTTTCAGAAATAAAGCTCCAAAATTTACCAACCCGAAATCTTGTGTAAATCTCCTCAACTCAACCAAGCAGTTTTGACTTAAATATAATATGAGATTATAGATAAACTTTTTGTTGGCTTCTTTGCATAAACATTTTTTTGTGTGTGGACTGTTTAGCAATATCTTGAATTACCATTTTGTAAATTTGATTCCAGTACAAGATGAGAATGACATTCAGATTAAACAAAGTTCTCAGCCAGGATACTATGCGAAACAGTTTTTTTTTCATTACATACAGAACGTCTCAAGACAGCTATTCTGATGCTCAAGACATGTAGACAGGCTAAAAAATATGACAGGTGTTCTGAGACTCAAAACAGGTGGTTGTTTTAAATCAATCTTAACCATCAAAATTTTAATCTAACGGATGAGGAAAATTCAACACATGCGAAATTATTCTTGTTCCGCAGTGGAGCCACTGTCGAAAGTTCTAGGTTTTTTAATTTTACGCCCGAAGGCGATTGCCCCCGAAGGGGAAGAGCGGAGAGTACCCTAGATAGGAAGATTGTAGCATGCCCCATGCTTGGGGAGGGAATTTAGCCTCACAAAGAGAAGAATTTATTTGCCCCACAAGGGGAGATACGGGAATCGACTCACGGGACCTCCATCCCGTGGCCGGGTAGCCTTACCACTTGGACTACCCGATTTCCATTCTAGGTTTTTAATTGACATTGACATACAGGCCCGTCTCAAACATATCTGAGGCCCTGTGCCGGAAAAAAAATTGGGGCCCCAGATTTTAGGTTAAGTATATATATATATATATATAAACAAAACAAAAAATTAGGGCCCCCAATTTTAGATTAAGTATATATATATATATATATATATATATATATATATATATATACAAAAAAAAATATTGGGGCCCAGATTTTTGGGGGGCCCTCTGCGTCGCTCACTCGCATCCCCTATTAACCTAAGACTTTGGTGTATGGTAAAAAAGATTTTGAGCAACAAATTATAATACATCAAAATCTTCAATTTTTTTAACTAATAATTATATATAAATTAAGAAATTTTTTTAAAAATTTGGGGCCCCTGTAAATGTGAGGCCCGGTTCCGGATGTCACCTTGGACACCCTTGGAGCCGGGCCTGTTGACATATATTCCAAAAGGTCATTAATAACAAAAAAGATTCACTCAATCATAGGTTCATCCCATTACTAAGTTTCTTTCGAGTAGTTTTATCTTGGTAGGTTACTAAGTTTAAAACTCACATCCAAGTCAATCAATACAGTACACGTAGGAAAAATAATTAAACGTATATCAATTTTCTTTCCTACGTGTACTGCACTCATTGGTTTGGATGTAACTTATAAACTTAGTAGCATACTAAGATAAAAAAAAATTCAAAGAATAAACTTCCACAGGCAAGAGCACTATGATGTGGGTCACTCAATTATATAACTGTTCTTTTTTAACTGACCCTGAGTCCAACAATTCCTCACATAGATTGAGCGAATCTCAAATCTGCAAGTAGGTCCTACCCAATTAATGCGAAGGGACTATAAAATTAATCTTAAAAGTACGGTTATATGATTATATTTTCCGACGTGGATTGTGGATCCACTTCATAAACGCAGTTAAACATGAGGATGAAGAAATCCAGTGATGTAATCATCAGCTGACACTGCAAGGTTTGTCACCAGCAATTTTGTTGGTTTATTTTGAAAATAATTATGAAACTAAAAGCACTTTGATGGACCATCCATTTTTTCTTTTTTTTTTTCACCATCCTTACCATATTAAAAAAAAAATTAAAAAAAAACAAAAAAGAACAAAGAAATGGATTCATTGTACTATATCTGCTTGTCATCTTGTGTTTGAATATCATTTTTTTTTTTTTTGCATTCATGACTTCAGCCAAGAGACTTTTTTTTTCTCTCTTTTCTTGAACCTTCTTCATTTTTTTATTTCTATGGCTAGATCTAACCATTTTTGATTGGATCTATTCATCTTTCTTCCACTTTTGGTGTTCACCCCTTCTTTTGCCATAAATCTTGATAGAATTTTTTCAAAACAGTATTATTTAAGATTCAAGACTCAGATGCAAGACCTACTTCAAATCCTTCCAGATCTGGAGTTTATCTCTAAACCTGGAGTTGTTTTGGACCCTTTCTCATTTTTCTTCATCTTTCCGAGACGATCTATGGGACGGTTGATACGCCCATGGTCTCGTAGATTGTTGATTTCTAAGAAAGGAGATGAAACTGAGCTTGCTACTGCTGTTTAAGGATCTCGGAGAAACTTCTACAATATTTTCACTATTTGTTGTGTTGTTTACCTGGTCCGGGGTGTGGACTTTTATCTGTTATTATGGTGTTTACACCATTGTATAACTTTTATTTTTCTTATATTTGAGTTTTATCTTTTGATTGTAATTGCCTTGGCTATTTTATGATTAATGAGTATATCTTTATTTAGAAAAAAAAAATTGAATATCATTTTTTTATGAATAGTGATTGAATATCATATGCCTGGTCTTCTCTAATGCTTTCCATCACAGAATGCCTTAATTAATTGCATAACAATACTATTATAATTAAAAATATTTAACGGATGATCTGTCCCAACCAGGGACTCCGACCCCAAATTTTTTTAAAATATTACTCCCTCCATTCCTAAATATAAGACTCTTTAGACAATTTGAGAAAATTAAGGAAGTTGTCATTTTCACCTAAACTTCCAATATTACCCACCTTCCCCCTCTCTCTCACTAATACATCATAAAGAAAAGAAAGGAAAATGTTGAGGGTATAATTGAAATAAATTGTTGACAACTAATAAAAGAACCTTAAACGACAATTAATTTGGATACCTAGATATCTCCTAAACGACAATTAATAGGGAATGGAGGGAGTACTAGATATAGTAAAATTTTATATGTACAGTAGTTTATAATATTTTATCAAATTTGTCCCCCCAACATACACACACACATATTACAATTTTTATATGTAGTTTGGCATACTATTGCAGTTTTCACCTCAACGCCAAATTCTAACTTCGTCACTGGTCCCGACTGTTATAAATGATAAAAGAAAAGTAAGCTTCAAAACTTGGAGATGCCTTTTTGTTTTGGGGGTGCAAACCTAAACATAGAGACGGGCATATTATACTATAGAACTTTTTCTCGAAAAAATTAGGGAAAAATATTGTAGGTAAAATATAGGGAAGTACATAAAAAATCCTAGAAAACCATATGTTTAAAAAAATAGGGGGGCACAAGGGTAATAGTTGTTATGAAATGCCGTCCTCGTCTAGTTTGCCATTGACTTTTTTTTTTTAAAAAAAAAAATTCTTTTAATTTATCGGGGAGGGACCTACCTATCTATTACAAGAAATGTGAGATTAAAGAAACCGGGAGGGAATTCGAACTCATAACCTCTATGTCATGAGTCATCATCGGCGGTTTGTCTTTGACTTTGTTCACAAAAGATCGGTGTATCATGCTCACACTTTTATAGGACTCTGGATGTTCTATTACACTCTCTAGTACCATTTCTAGTACACAAATGAGATTACTTAATGTGTATTTATGGGCTTTCGACAATCACATTATTTCATGTGTAAAAATATAATTGTTGTATTAAATGTACAAAGTAGTATATTAGAAAATCTGGAGTCCTCTTATATGAAGTTTGAAACATAGATCATCCGAGATTGGGGTCCTACCATTATAGGACCATTCTTATGAGACTGACTTCACACTCCCCTCACATTAATTGAGCGGAGCTTACATCTACAAGCAGTGGCGGAGCCAGAAAATTTTCTTTGGGGGGGCAAAACTAACATTGACAAAATAAATTTATAAAAGTATATAAACATTGGCGGAGCCAAAAAAATTTTTTTTGATGAAATCTTATAGACTAGATTTATACACATTTTAACCAAAATTAATAAGATATAAGTAGTGGCATTCCTATAATTCACGAATTAAATAATCTAATTTTAAATCGTCAAGTGATTCAAAATGTTCACGGGATGAGGTGTTACAAAAATAATGTGATTGTGATATGGACCATGTGATTCATATAATTCACGAACTAAAAAATCTAATTTTAAATCGTAAAGTGATTCAAAATGTTCACGGGACGAGGTGTTACAAAAACAAAACTAAAATTATAAAAATTATTTTTTTTGGAAAAAACTGGGGGGGGGGCACTTGCCCCCTAGGCCCCCCCTTGGCTCCGCCAGTGTCTACAAGTAAGCTCCGCTCAATTCATGTGAGTGAGCTGTGAGTCCAGTCATACAAGTACGATCATAATACTGAACTTTCCCCACTTGATACAGAAGAAAAAGTGGATCGGCACCACAGCACTACCCTAACAAGAGTAGACAAAGCATGACAGGAGCGCTTCCCTCAAAATTTTCGAAGTTCCAACCATTTTTCTTCATTATGACTAAAGATAATGAATCTGAGTGGAAAGCAAATGCTGAAAACTTATAAGTTTTTTTTTGTTTTTTTAAAAGGTTTTGACCTTTCGATACTTCGCAAGGAGTTTTGTAGTTCAAGGCCTTCTCTTCGATGCCACAAGTGGTAAAAGATTGTCCCAAAAGCAGCTTACTAGACATACACTCATCAATTTATAATTTAAAATTGGTATGGAACCTTAAAATTATCAATAGAAATATAGAATCTCACAATTTGAAGAATGAATCCTCATAGTATATACATAGGTAAGAAGGTCCTAGGTTAATTTTGGCAAAAAATCATTTGTCCCCATTCCTCTTCATATCCCTATCCCCAGCCAATCACAATTTACCTTGTGTATATATAATTGAAAAAAAATATTTATATAGTAAATTCTGATTGGTTGAGGACAAAGATGGGAACAAGAATGGGGATAGAGGATTTTCACCCGTTAATTTTGGCTTGTGATTTCAAAGAAATGTTTAGCTCTTATCTGGTAACAGATTGGCTGCATTGCACTCATGTCTGTAGGTCACTCAATCCTAGGACGGTATTTGTGGGCACTTGTCGCATAACCTCTCATATAAAATTGAGAGGATCCCACATCTGCAGGCAGGGACGAAGGCAGAACTTTTAGATTGGTGACGAAAAATTACAACAGTATGCCGAACTAAATATAAAACTGCAAAAAAAATGTTGGGGCAAATTTGATCAAATTTCTGAACTACATATAAAATTTACTATATCTAATAGGATTTTTAAAAATCTCGAGGCGGCTGCATTGCACTCATGTCTGCGGGTCACTCAATCTTAGAACCGACCGTGTGGAATGGGCCGCACAAGCCCTCACGTGAATTGAGAGGAGCTCACATTTGCAGGTAGACCCGCTTAATTAATGTGAGGGGATGTGAGTCCAGTCCTAAAAGGGCGATTCTAACATTGAATTTTCTCATGTCTGCCACATTTTTCCTTTGAACTTAAATGAAATCTCTCTCTATCAGAGACACGAAGTCAGAACTTTTAGGTTTGGAGGGCGAAAAACTGCAACAAAGACACAAAATGTTGGGGGTCAAATTTAATCAAATATTCCAAACTACATATAAAATTTATATATCTATAGTATTTTTAAAAATGTCAGGGCCGACTGCTCTGTCCCGTCTTCGTCACTGCTCTCTATATATATAAGCTTAGGCCTCATGACCATGTAAGTTATCAAGTACCCAACTATACTACTCTTTTCATTATTACCTAAAGAAAAGAAGAATATGTCTTTGTTGAAATTCTTCCTCTGTCTTGCTTTTCTTCTGTTAACACTAGTAAAAACAGATGCTCGAAATCTTCTTCCTAATCGAAAGAATGTCAATATGATCGAACATTTCCAAGCATTCTTTGCTAGAAGGAAAACGGAGGAGGGAGATGGATCAGATGATCACAGCGTTCACTATAGGCCCTCGCGTACTGCTCCAGGTGGACCTGATCCATATCATCACGGCATTATTCATTAGTATAAAGCAAATACACTCAAGATTTTATGTAATTTTGGAAGATAAGTGAGCATAGGAATGGGGATGAACTTAGAATGACCCCCTTTTTTCATAACGGGTCAAGCATGTCATGTTTTTTTTACCCCAACTTTTTTAGTTACAAACTCGTCTCCAATCGAGGCCATGTCTAATCCATTATGAAAAAAATGGCCATTCTAAGGCCATATCCACAGGAAGGATAGACAGAATCAGTTTGCACAGCAGCATATAATCCAGTTATGATTTGCTTGTGCTTAAATAAGTGCGTGTAATAGAACATATGTAGACTTCTTTTGCAAGCTTTCGATTTAATTTCCTGTACCTAGATAGGGTTTTTATTGATATCCTCTTTTTACGGTAGGAATCTTATGTGCTCGGTCTTCTACTTTTTTGTCCTCACTAATAAAAAATTGACATGGGTTAATTTTCTAGTTAAAAAATTTATAACCTAAAATAAATAGTAAAACTCGTAACAAAAGTGAAGAGATGACAATCATCTTTTCATATGGATAAAGAAATGAGACACAAAATGGGACAGATGGTTCTTTGCCCTCTTTTTATATTCCCCTTTTTGTATGTAATATATGCATAAGAGGGAAAGTAACAATTTTTAAATTGATAGTCTAAAAAAAAAAAAAAAAAAAATCTTAAAGTGGTACTATAATTAGTGCTGAAGTCAGAAAGATTTCAAGAGTTATCTCTTTGTTAACATAGACTAGATTAGACTTGAAGATGTCAAAGGGCACAAGTTTTCTTAAATATTGGTCTTACATTCTCCGTGACGGATTCAGAATTACATAACATTGGGGCACACGACATTAGTAAAAATTTTGGATAATTTTTATTTTATTAGTGGAGTCACTAAAAAAATTGTGTATGAATCATCTATACATTTATCATCTAAATGAAGTAAAATATACCATAAATAAAAAATATATTTTTTTCGTAACTCCGATGCTAGAAGACTACATATGTCACTGTACATGCTAGAACATGAATGCAACTTGCATGAAATTGGAATTAGTCAAATACTTCATCAGTTCTAAATTACATGTCTACTTTAACTAATACACGGTAATTAAGATCATAATGATTTTGATGGTAAAATATAGAAAAAAAGTTTAAAATACTCTCATTCCTCTCACACAACATATAACTAAGTATTTCTTAAATATGTGTTGGAAAGTAATAATTTTAATTAAATAATAATATTCCATGAGGAGTTGAAAAAAAGTGTAAAATTGTTATTAATACATACTTTATTACAAAGTAAACACTTAATTTGAGGGAAAAAAAGAAAGTGTAGACAGTTAATTTGAGAATGAATGAGTAGTTGTTAAACTCCTTTTTCTTTTTCTTTTTCTTTTTTTCTTTCTGGTAGGAATTCTTTCCCTCCATTTTCATCGCGAATTTTGCATTCTGTGAACTAAAAATAACTGCAGTCAGAATAGTTTTAGAAATTAAAAGATTAATGACAAATATCTTGAAACAGAAATAGTTTCCTTCATCTGAATAAGGTTGAAAAATGCTGGACATTTGAGTATTCAACTTTGGAATATGATAGGAGACTATTAGAACGTCACTCGAAAATGTTCTCTTTCAAGGTCAAGAAAACCTCATCCCACTAAGTTGGGAGACTACCAAAATATCGGTAGGGTAACCCAGTTGGTTCGAAAGTGGCAGATAAGTTTGGAAAAAATACATTAACGAAAGATTTGAGTAAGTTTGGAAAAAATACATTTAATATTCGCTTAATTTTTAAAGTTACAGATAAATAGAAATTTATAAAGTATGTATTTGTGACAGATAATTGGGAAGGGAGTACACCTAAGGAAAATTTATACATGCTGGCACTTACCCTTATATATATATATATGGTTGTACAGATAAGGTTACTTTTCTTGCTGTTTTCTTGAAGGCAAGCATGTTGGGTTTTTTTTTCGATTTCTTTTACATGAGCAAGAGATGTTGAACCCAAGATTTATTATTTTGAGTCAGAAATACTGAGTTAACTATATTAGTTTTTCGACATGCATGTTTGGATTGGTGAGATGTAATCATTTGAGCAAATGTGTTCGAAACAAAACGTTTTGCATTAGATTTTGCAGTGAAATCACCTATTCATTTTACAATAAAATGGAGCTTTAATGACAAAAAATTAGCTAGAAAAAACATACTTTGGCCAAAAAATTAGAAGGGGGAAAAGGCATGGGATTGTTAGGGAACCGTAGCCAATTGGCTAAGGTATGACTCTACAAAACTTATATTCATTGGTAATTGGGAAGAAAAATCCATTTTCTGCACTTTCGAAATTCTCAATTCAAAACACTGATTTTAGACTTACACTAACACTTAGAAAAAATAACAAAACATATACATAACATGTCGTAACAATACTTTATCAAATCGATCACATACATATATCAGAAATCATACTCCGAATACTTAACATACTCGTAGTCTTCCAATACATACAAACTTGATATGCAACAAATAATTCTACAACTGATCCAAATGATATGCAACAAATTTGTATCAAAATGATATCCAACAAATAACTCTACAACTGAGCTTAATTATCTAACAATAACACTGTCCAACTGTTAACAGCCCCAAACTACTATTACCCGTTCAGTAAGGCCTCGTACTTGTCATACCATAACATAAATGGTAAGACATTTTAAATGTTATTTAAGGATATACTCATGTTATGTCATCGTTCATCCTCGTGAACTCCACAGCACTGTTAACATTCATAACGTTTTACTCCCGCTAGGGACACTTATATTTGAAATTCGGAATATATCCTGGACTGGGTCTTCAACAGGCACGAGCTCTAATTGAGAATATGCACATGCTGACTCTCATGGAATGCATCCAACAATTTATACAACAAGAATCATCAAGTATAATCATGCAACGATGCAAACATAATTTAGTTCTTCATCCAATAAAACATGATAAAACTTTCATACATTCCATAACTTGTTAAAAGAACAGTTCATGCGTTTTATGACTGAAAAACAAGAACGAATGATCCTTACCTTGAACACTTGAACAAGAAATCGAAGGAAGAAAAGGAAGCATAATTTTCTGGTTTGTAGAGGCGACTTTCAGAAGCAATTACTCCTAAATGAACCGTTAAAAGTAAATCTCCACCGTTCAGAATATAATACTTGAAGTCCTTAAACTTTAGAAACGTGAATGAAGTCGATCAGGCTTCAATTGCTATGTCAATTGGCTATTTTCTTAAGAACACTCAATTTTCCAGATTTTCAGAATTTCTCTAACTTCTCTTTTTCTTTCCCCCTTTCTCTTATAGTTTTTCCTGCACTAACTACCCCAACTAACACACTTTCCAAAACATCACACCTGCCCATGACTTACCTATACTACACTTAGGCCCTCGAACTTCCTAAAGACAACAAGACAACCATTAACAATTATGTACATCAAATATAACACATGTAAAATCAATTAATCACATAAGATTTCATTATAATCATGCAATTACTAAGGTCAAAAGGTCATGTGTATCACATAAAGGAATCACAAAATTTATAGTAAATATAGAGACATATAGAATGTTTAATTTTAAGATTTTTGTTTATGAATATATATCCCATTTGAATTAGCTCTAAATGTACCTTCTGTAAACTAAATATTATACTAAATTAACTATATAGTATATAGTGGTGCGGTGCAGTTTTGTTTCAAAAACAAAATCAAACCACACCAAGTTTACTATTTGAAAATTTCAAACCGAAACCACACCAAATAAAAATAAAAACCACATAATTAGTGATTATTATTGCGATGTAGTGCGTTTTGAGTTTTCTATTAAATCTTTTTTTTAAGAGTAAAATTCATATCATATAATTAGGTAATATCATATAATACATGTGGTATGAGAAATCCAATTAGTCTCCAAACTATTAAGTGGAGACTCTAGTCATCATTGCATAATTTATCAACTTATCAGCAGAATTATTACAAATTTTGTAGACAAAGGACAAATTGATTATACTATGAGTTTTTTTGTAAATATGGTTAACAATAATTTTTTTTTTTTTTTGCTAAGTAAATGGTTAACAATAATTTGTTAAATAATTTTAACAATGAAAGGTATATGTGAGAGTACACGTGTCAAGAATCCGTGTAGAAACAAACCTAGATGAACTCCGTCTCTACGTTTCTGATTCTCCTACTCAATTCCCCTGCTTGTGTTTTAAGTACTTGATGATGGGTTTATCTTCTAGTCTCATTAGCTTATACATACTCCATCGATCAGTCCTAAAATATTTGTCTAAAATTCTTTTCATTTTTCAAAAATTATTATGTTCACCCTATTAATGATGATTTTTTTTCAATACTAACTCTTACACTAAATGTTAAATTGGAATTAAATAGGGTAATTTTGACATTATATCATATCCCACCATAGAATTTAATTAAATCTTACTTCATCCAAAATATATAAAGTAGGAAGTAAGTAGCAAGTCAGCTAGCAGTAGAGATGCTCGTGAAGCTTATTTTACAAGATTAATTTGTAACGACTTAAAAAGTGGAACTGTTGATGTTTTTTGATTAATATATATGCTTTGTTCTTACAAAAAAGAAGAAGAAAAAAGCCATCATAAAAACCTGTTTCTGTCATTTTCTTTTTTATTTCATTCCATTAAAATCCACTATTTTCTCTACCTTTTGCCCTTTTGGCCTTCCTATGTAAGTACCTCGGCTTCGTTATTTTACTAATAGTTCTGGTCCCTTCTTTCTGATCAAAGTTAGCTTCTTTGTTTTAAATTAATTTATTTCTTGGATGAAATAGTAGAATTTTTACTGATGAAACTGTTCTTGGTTTTAGCTGTTTTTCTGAATTCGTTTCTGTTTTCTTTTTGGAGGGGTCTTGTCTTTTTGCCAGCTTGAATTTTGGGGGAAAAGATTTGTAGATTGTGGAATTTGTTTGATGAATTATTTTGTGGGTTTGGAATATTTTTGCTGTTAATTTCGTATTATGTTTGATTATGTTAAGAGGAAGTATGGAAACCTTGAAAGATTGGCTGACGAAATCTTAAGAGCCTCAGAAAAGTTATTCCTTGTGTAATCTTGGAAGTATATTCTAATCAAGGATGAAAGGAACTTTTTGCAATATAATTTGGTAAAGGAAAACCCCTGTTTCAAGTTGATTGGTAGAAGGAATTTCCTTAAATTTTCTCTATCTGGGGGTATTTATCTAGCTGAAATCTCAAGGATGTGCACCACTAATGCTCTGGATGCTGAATGAAAGAAGAATGGTGATGTGCACATAAATCAAAATGGTTCTTGGGTCTGCCTTCTCTGATGCCTTTTGGCTTTGATTTGAGGGCATGATTTTGTAGCAAACGCGACGGCATAGGGGACCATTGTTACATGTGTATTATATGAGCAACCACTTTGTGCACTTGTTGCCAAAGGTTAGGTTAGTCTCCAATACACTGTTTGATGGTGATTCGGGATCAGCCACTTTGTTTGACAAAGGTTAGGTCTGTATCCCGTCCATCCCCGCCCATACCCCCAATTATTGGGGACTTAATGGGTTATGCTATTGTTGTTGTTGTTGGGGGTATTTATCATAATGGTTTTGGTGGCCACCATTTTAGCATACTTATTCTGCTAGGAAGTTTCGATTTTTTGCAGCATATTTGTCTAGTTCCTTAGTGAATGGAAAGAGGGATTGCATCCAGTGAAAGAAATGGATACGTCCACCTGGTGAGCTGGTCGTACTGTTCTATGTATCGAATGGTTTGACAAACTGAGAGAGGAGGGGGGGAATTGACTTGTTTCGACTTTAGCTTAAGTAGGGTCATGAATCTGAATTTTAGTTTGCTGTCTGCATTTTTTTGGTTAAGTTGATGTTTTTTAGGACAGCTATCCGTGTTCCCTTTAGTTGGAGCAAGAACCTCGTATAGTTTGTATATAGGGCTTGAGTGAGATGAGTGAATTTATGTTTAATAGCATTCAATGTTATCCTATGTGCTTCAAAGTTTTGCCAGAATTAATGAAAATAAGTTGAGACTGGTTGAAAGCTGAAATCTCCATCGGGTACTAAATCTGTCAATTTGTAGGGAATTCTAGTATGATTATTTTGTTTTGACTAGTTTATAGTAGAAGTTTGTATGAATCAGGTAAGTTCGCAACATGAATTCTCAACCGGAAAGTGTGATCTCTTTACATTTTATATGATCTGAAGGCTGTATCTCTACTATCTAGGGACGAAGCCAGGACTTTTAGGTTGGGGAGCGAAAAACTGCAACAGTATGCCGAACTACATATAAAAACTGCAAAAAATAAAAAAAAATGTTGGGGGAGGGGGGCGAATTTGATTAAATATTCCGAACTACATATGAAATTTACTATATCTAGTAGTATTTTTAAAAATCTCGGGGGGCGACTGCCCTACCGGCCCGTCTTCGTCCCTGCTACTATCTAAGAAGATTGCTTAAATGACATATATATATACCTTCTTCTGCATGCTTTTTAATTCACTGAACCCTATGGCTGACCTTTGATGGTATCATTCTTACAGTATTCTTGGCTTATTGCACTATGTCGTAGTTGTTTTAATGTGAATATTTTTACAAAAGTTTGCTGATAACTGTATTCCACGTCTATATATTAGCAGCCTTTTATTAATATACTTTTAACATCGGGATTATTGTAGATTAATCTCTATTTTTCTCGTGCCAGATGAAATAAAGCAGGTATAGTACTCTGCCAAAAGAATAGTTTGAGTACCTTTTATGGCAACCCCTGTTTTATCAGAACATCAAGCTATGAGTTTACTCAAGCTTGATATGTCCTGACCTTGATGTTCTAGATCAAGAAATAGGTTACTGAATGCCATGTTAGTTCAGGCAAGTCATTCTAAGCATTGGGAAAGTACCTTTTAAAGCTGCGCTTACATTTAGATAATCTCGGCGGAGGAGCAGGACGATCAATGAGGATTGTGGATGGTCTTAACCTCTTGTTAGCATAGCTTATAAGTTTAAAACCACATGTTCATCTAATTGGAGAAAGTTTGCATCTTTTAGTTTTTTTCCAGGAAATCATCTCTCTCTCTCTCTCTCTCATTATCTTTCGGTGTTAGGACATACTTGTTTTCTTGACGAACTTGGACCTGGCATGCAGTGGCGGAGCCAGGAATTTGTAATTTGGGAGGGGGGGTGTGGGCAATTTCTTACTGAATTTTTTTAGGGTGGGGTGAAATATAATATTTATAAGAAAATATCACAAAAAATAATTTTCTCCTATAGAAAATTTGTTATTTCTGCTGGCAGATATCGCTCCCGCCCCCCTTAGCTCAACCACTGCTGGCATGATGATATCCGAACATCATGATCATCCTATTTTAGTAACTTTCAAACACATCAAAATTAGTCTTGGCCTTCCTCCTATCTCATTTCATGCCAAATACGAAGTGTTATTGGGTTACTGCTGCACCATCCTTTATATCGAAATATTTATACATTTTGATACACCCTTGAGAACTTATTACTGGAGATGACTCCATTTGACCCTTTTCTAAGAAAATGTTTCCTGAAGGAAGGCATATATGCGTGAAATACGACTTTAAGTTTTAACAAAAATAGTAATAGCTGAATAAATATTGAAGCTTGAGGCCTAAAGAACCACAAGGTAAATATTAGATATTTCGCCATGCTGATTGTAAGACAAGAATTGTTTGTAGTGTAACTTTTTGGGAAAGTACAGGCAGGGAATGGCTTGTCTGAGGATTTTTATTCACTAATCTCCAAGATTCATTCAGATCTTCAGCTTGCTTACTGTTTCTCTGGTTGTTACAGTATATTTTTAGTCCTTTGTTATCAAGTGACTTAGTATATGCAAATGCTAACCGCATTTTGTTTAACATTTTCAGTTTAGCAGCATTGGAAATATACGATTTCCAACTATGGATTTAAAAGGCTTAGCATGGATTGGTAATATATATGACAAGTTTGAAGCAATGTGTTTGGAGATGGAAGAGGTTATGTATCAGGTAAAAGCTCTTCTCGTGTCAACTTGTTTATTCCCTGTGTGGAAGTTAGGAGGATAGGCCTAAAGTTTCTATCCTTTTGACATTGGTGCCAATTGTCCTTCTTTCCCTTTTTCCTTCTTGGGGTTTCCATGAAAGATTTATCTCTTCCTTATCCAATGTTGTAAAGATTTTTTTCGTCTAGCCCTTATATATACAAATGTTAATGATCCGGGATAGAATGCAAGGGTTTAAATATAATTTTCATTTTTTGTGGCCAAATGTGATGCGTTCTACCAAAGTCGTTAGTCGCTAGTCGATCGCCAGACTTTTGACCGATTAAGTTGGTCAATCGATTTTTTACCCCGACTAGTCAGTTAGGTGCCGACTAGCGACTAATCGTCGACTAGGCCGATTTTTACAACACTGCGTTCTACGCATCTGATTTTGCTTAAATGGACATGATGGGATTGTATGCACTAATCCCTACTCCTGTCGATATAATTGTAACTAGTTGCTTGATCGGTGATTAGCAAGTCATTGTTCTTTTACAGGATACAGTTAAGTACGTCGAGAATCAGGTCCAAACTGTGGGTGCAAGTGTCGAGAAGTTCTATTCAGAAGTAATGCAAGACTTGGACCCCGGGTTGCATATAGATCCTGTGAAAGTAGCTGGTGCTGACTTGTCTTTGAATCCTTATGCTCGTGTTGAAATGATGCAAAAATCAAGTACGGATAAAGATACTTGCGAGAATACTGAAAAGTTAAAGGATGATTATAAAGTTATATCTGGTACAGTTTTTTACCCATCTTTGTCACTTTGTAGATACACTCTGATATGCCACGCTTTAAGGGTTTCGGAGTTAAACAGCTTATAATTCCGATTTTTTCAGGAAAAAACAAAACTGGAGCCTACAAACGTCCAATTACCCGCAGAAGAGGACACTCTAGTGTCCATTATTCTTCACCTATAACTGGGTCAGTGCCCCCTATTTCAGGGAATTTAAACACTTCGTCCTCATTCTCTCAAAGAAGGGAAAGTCATGGAGTGGTCTCCAGCTCTAAAGGTGTGATATTATCGTCTGCTACACTTGAAGGAAATTCTGGAGAAGCGAAGGATAAAATTTGCAACGAATTGGTTGACACCATTGTGCCCCTCTCTCGCTCTTCAAGTGAAGCTACACTTGCTGGAACAAAATTGTCAACTTTGTCATCAGATAGGAAACAAGCTGATTCTGCGGGGGATACTTCCTGCTCTAGTTCCTTAGTAATAGGGACGACCTCTGGTAACTTCATGCTTCCTTGACGTCTTTTTTTTTCCTCTAAACTAATTTTTACTTTTCGACATCCCCCTACTTGACGCTAACTAGTTATTTAATGCTTTTGTTGTAGACTTGTACACAAACAAGGAAGCGGTTTCAGAGACCGACCAGGATATAAAAAGTGATGCAGGCTTGAGCAAATCTGTGGACGAAGATGTCGTGATGTCACACAAAGGTATCAATGATTGCAAACTAGAATGTGCTTTTTTCCAATGGATGGCTAATGATAAGTATAGATGTTTGTTTTCCATTCTCTTAGTTATAGAAGAGAATATCGAGTACTGATTGATTTAGATTTCATTCCGTGCTTTATGCAGTAAATGAACAATTAATTGCCTATGGAAAAGTGGTTTAAGTCAGTGTTGTCAATCCCGGATAGCGTCGCCTAGCAGTCGACCATAAAAATGCTATAGCGGATAGCATTAGCGGCGCTATTTAAAATTTAATATAAATAATTAAGAAAAATTCAAGACAACAAGGAAAACAAAGTCGTAACTGAAATCATTAAAACCAAGATAAAAAACATAACCTAAGTCATTAAATGCAAGATAAAACATAACCAAAGCCATTAAATTCATGAAATCACCAATTTACCCATAAGTTTTTGACAATGGTAAAGGGCAAAAGGGTTTTTTTTTTTAAGCTCTTATCCAAATAGCGCCGTTATTCCCGCTATTTTAGCCGCAATAGCGGCTGTTATTCCCGCAACACTGATGCACTCTACTATGGATGGGTCTGTAGTGGCATATGGCCGCTCCACTCCGCTATTCTGCTATAGCCCGCTATTCGTAACACTGGTTTAAGTTATGAACGCAGAAATGATGATTATTTGTCACTGACATTAGAATTTACACGAATGCCTACAGGGATGCAGTTTATATATAGCTTTTTGATTACTCTTTCTGAAAAGATGTTAGAAAATTGGCTAACCTATTGTGTATCGTCTTCGTGGTGGAAGGTAATGAATGATCATTAACTACATTGTCTGATGTGAAAAATGGGAATGCACTCGATAGGAACTATACCGGGAAAACATACGTGACGTCCTTTTGCCTATACATCTCTTAAGAATCTTCTATGTAGTTCTAACAATGTGGCTTCTAATTCATGATATATATTGAAATAAGACGGCTCTTACTGCCTCGTTTACCTATCTATATGTATACATACACCTAAATACATAGTTCTTTTCCTAAGAATGTGGTGATTCGAGTTTTACAGAAAGACTAGATGTCTGCGGAAGGGATGCAGCCAAGAACGATGATGACATTGATGAGGAGGTGGAAATCATAGAGAAGTTTAATGAATTGATGTTAGCAGAAACATGCGTTTTTGTGGAAGAGGATATGCTTCATTCTATTCATCACGCGGATGACAAACAAAAATCGTACAAGGTTCTTGCGATCCCCTCTCTCCGTACTGAGTTTTGAGATCGTATATCACTCTTCTTCCCTAACTAAATAACATTTTTTTTTTGTAGAAAAAATTACGCGAGGCTTTCTCCAGTAAAAAGAGGTTAACAAGAAAGGAATACAAAGAGCTTGCTGCACGATTCAAAGAGCGTAACTCGAACCCAGAGAATGCAGAGAGATTGATGCCTACAATTAAAGATTCAAGTGCAAAGATATCTTCTTCAGTTCATAATTGTCCAGATTTTGACTGGGAGCTTGTTTGATGCGCTCCGACGTAAATAATATGATCTGAAATTAATATAAATATGCTTGGCTTTTATTATCATTAAGAGTATTGAAAATCAATTGAGTGTAAATAATGGCAGCCAAAAATTATCTTTGTGCAATAATAGTTGATTGAAATCCTCTATTTGTATGAATGAAAAATCCTATAAATTATGTACAGGAGAGAGTTTATTCACTTAGCCAAAAATAAAAGAGTTTATTCTAAAAGGCTGTAGTGAAATTTCATGTTTGCCAAGTTTAAATAACTGGCAAATGGAATGGTCGGTTCCGTACAGACTGTTTTTTTAAATGGACCGGACCGACTGAACTTAGTTTGTTTGTTTTGTGGATCTCTAAATGCTAGGTCCGTATTTGGTCCGCCTATGGACTATGGAACGATTCGCGGATATTGGCTTTATTTAGAGAAGAAGAACTATCAACTCGTGTAAATTAAATATAGAAGATTAATATCCAAGTAATACTAAAATTATTAAAACAAATATAAAATGGATTAAGATTTACTAATATAAATATCGAGCATTTTGATTGCAATAAAAAAAATTAGTTTCAAGAAAATGATACATATATTATACAATTATATATGTATTTATATAACTTGGAATAGATAAAAGAAAAAAACTCTGACAAAATCATAAAACCTATTATTTTTACAACTAGAGTCGGAGCAACTTTTTTAATTGCGGACTGGTCCGGTCTGCAAAGTTTGCTAACCAAATGGACGTAGACCGAAAAAACGTATGAAGTCCATAGAACGGACATGTCCGCGCACTTTAAATCGGTTTGACAATGCTAATAGATATGTGTGCTTAAAAAGGGTTTATGTCAATTGTGGATCATCAATTTTAAAGAATGCAAGGGAGCTTTTTTTGTTTTTAGTTGGTGATATTGCCTGGGCAATTTACCTTTTTATGGACAAACTTTGTAACACTATTATACCGTCAGCGGCTACAGTGCTGATGCAGGGTTGTTTTCAGCACAGCCGTCGGCTCACCCCTTGGATCGTCTCCTTCTTCATCTAGCGGTATGTATTGTTTCTGTTGTTCAGGTTGCGCGTCACAGTGAATTATTTTTTGAGTTTCCTGTTGTTGCGCGCATTTTCAACGCCAGTTGGGTGAGTTCGCGATCTTATCATTATTTCTTCACGCGTTTATGT
The DNA here is from genome assembly GCA_026122235.1 of Vinca minor. Classification (NCBI taxonomy): domain Eukaryota; kingdom Viridiplantae; phylum Streptophyta; class Magnoliopsida; order Gentianales; family Apocynaceae; genus Vinca; species Vinca minor. The sequence continues at coordinate 821,688 of JAOCZM010000121.1, forward strand.
CCTACAATCACGGGAGATTTTATTAATTTGGGAAACTCTCTGTTTTATCCTAAATATCATGATAATTCTGTGTTAATATAGCGAGAAAAAAATCTAATTCATCTTCCTCATCGTTTTCTTTCTCTTGTTCATCTTTTTTCTTCTCTGTGTTTTTTTTTTTCCTAATTGCTTCAATGGATAATTCCATTATCGATTGTTTGAAACTACCAATTTCCTTCACCGAATTGCTTATTACTCAATCGATTCCTGTTTCTGATTACATAGTTATTTCGTTGGCAAATCACAGTGGTTTTGATTCAATTCCAAACTTTAACAATGATGTTAATTGTATCGCGGTATAATAACTATGTGCTTTTAATTATATTACATTGTTTATACATTTTTAATATGTTTTTGATTTTGTGTTTGTCCTTTTAATTTTAGGTAGAACGTAGTGATGAAGTACATCATATTTGTGTTCCATGTTAAGTATATAGTTATTTTTTGGTGAATTGTATATTTTGTTGGTTATGGATATCTGTCAAATTGTTTACTGCTATTATGTATGTGTAACATAGCTATTAAGTTTTTATCTAATAGCTATTTATAAGAGTTTTGGGAGATCATATCTGATATTTCATATTTTGAACAGATTTTGAAGGATTTTCTGGTGAGACAGGCGGATCCGGCTTGTGGGCTGAACATAACAACTATTTTAGGAGTATTTATAAGTTAATAAATGTCAGAAATGTTACAATTCTGGAGATGATGTTTTTTTATAAGAAGTTAAATTTCTCTACTGTAAAATACCCTATCTGAATAGACTCAGAGGGCGAAGTCCAATATTATTCGAAAACGTTTCATAGTTGATTGCTTCTTCTCTAATGTAACAAAATTTTAACAGTGACATTCTTTTCAGTATATAGTTTTAATAAGTATTTTTGAATTATAGTTGTAACAATTGTAATTAGTTTTCGATTTTAGATAATTGTACATATATTATAGCTATTGTGTATATATGTTATAGCTATTACGAACATGACTTACGGCTATTCCCTTTTTTTTTACATCTTTTATGGGTTCACCTTCCTCAACTGCAACATCAATATCTGGTATAATATAGAACTAAATTTTGTTGCAAACAATTAAGTATGTAAAAGACAGATTTTCAAATTAATATATCAACTGGTGTTAATAGTTATTTCCATAGTGATTAATAGTTATTTCCATAGTGAAAATTAAGTAATCGAAGAAAAAAAATTCAATCTGAGATGAAATAAAGGAAATATAATGATAATTCCGGACAAAAATCACGATTGTGAATGAGAAAAATAAGGGAAATCTCAATCTGAGATGAAATTAAGGAAATATAACGATCACTACAAGAAAACAGTGTAACAGGGACGGACATTTCCGTCGCTAAATTGAGTTTAGTGACCGAACTGTCGTGGTCGTATATTTTTCGTCGCTAAGCAAATTAACTATCGAATACCAACTGAATGTATAGCGACCGCTAATTGGGTCTCCATATACCGACGGATTACTGACTGACCACTCAACACTGTTGACTTTTGACTTGACTAATTAACGACCGAATATCGACGAACACGCTAGCGACCGAATATTTCGTCGCTATATACCGATCGCAGGGTCAACATTGTTGACTTTGTCTTTGACTGGATAACAACCGAATACCGACGACTTGTGTAGCTACCGAATATTGGGTCACAATATAGCGACGGAATACCGATCAACTAGTCAACAATGTTGACTTTGACTTTGACTTCTTAACAACCGATTAGCGACGGACATTTTAGAGACCGATTTTTGGGTCTCCATATAGCGACGGAATACCGACTGAATGGTCAACATTTGTTGACGTTTGATAAGGACTTGTTAGCGACCGATTAGCGAGGGCTAATATAGCACCCAATAATTCGGTCGCTAAATTGTTTTTGATTTAAAAAAATAAATATGAAATTTAATTAAATCCCTATTATAAAAAACAGCAACACGCACAAAAATACGAACCAGAAAGAGTATTAATAAGATCCCAAATAGCAAAAATAACAATAAAACCCAAAAATAACATTACATAACCAATTATCTTACTAAAAAACACAAGTTTACAATTCTCATTTACATTAAAACACTCACAATCAAAGTGCGCACTTCTCATTACATTACAACACTCACAATCAAAGTCCACACTTTGAATTACAATACTCACAATCAAAGTGTGTACTTCTCATTTACATTACAACACTCACAATCAAAGTCCACACTTTGAATTATCAAAACTCACAATCAAAGTGTGCACTTCTTATTTACATTACAACACTCACAATCAAAGTTTAGACTTCTCATAAACTCCTTAATGTCATTTATATGTATATCCATGGAAATGCATAAGGTTCAATATGAAAATTGAAGAATCAAATTATTTTATGGCAATAAAATTACCACTTTGAATTATGATAAAAAGTTATACAATACGACAATTAATTTATGGTATAAAGTACTAAAAAATAAACCAACAAATATTACTCACCTTCAATATGTGGAACTCCAAGAAGCGAGAAAGAGATTAATCATTCCAAATCATCCTTCGACATGAATTCATCTTCTTCTTCTGAATTGTCATCACCCGACATAATTTCATCATCATCATCTTCATTAACACGACCCGTACCGGCCACCAGTACAACTTCGATTTCCCCTAACTGGTGTGCAAGTTGACCAACTTCAGTAACAGTTGGATCAATGTGACTGGTCTCCTCCTCGCATACTTTCCCCTGATACGGTACCGGAACACCAAGAACGTCAACTATACGTGGTTTGGAACGACAAACAACCAACCAATCAGCCCTAGATGTTGACTTACTACCTGGATAAGTGTGTAGTACACTTGTTGACATTGGGAAGCAAATACAAATGGATTGTAACCCTGGTACGTTATTTTCCTATGGATTTCTACAAGTTTATATTGAGGATGCACTCTCAAACCTCTATTTGGAGTTGAATCAAACCAGTCGCATTTGAAAAGTATTATTTTTTGGACAGGTACTCCAGCAACTTCAACCTCAATGACTTGCTTCAACTCTCCGTAGTAATCTACTTTAACCTATATCCCGCTGTTTGTCGTTCATTTTCCATCGTTGTGGGCTTTTGTGTGAAATCTATAACCATTAACAAAGTAACCGGTGTATGACATCACTCTCCTTATCGGGCCCCATGACAGATTTTTCAACAACCTTTTTCAGAATGTTTCGGAAGGCTATGTATCTGTTGAGAACAACAAAAGTTAAATTAGTTTAGACATTCTTAAGACAAGTACATTTCTAAATAATACCAACTTACATGAGTTCCAAACCATTTGGAAAAATCATTATAAACCCGGCTTTGAAGTTCTTTCTCCGTTATCTGCGGAGTTTGGTTATGTGCTTCACTGACAAATTTCCTGAGTTACAAATTAAATGACAATATTATTATTTGGCTACTTTTAATTATATAACAAAAATGAAGCAATAGATGAGTTTACTTACTGAAGGTATGGTTCGACCTCTTCACAATTCATGGTTGTTTTATAATCTTTATCAGATAATTAAATCTTTTCTTTTTTTCCAAATGATCTTCCAGGTAGGTTGCAAATTGATAATACATCTGATTCACTTGTCTCGTTTTCACCATCATTTCGCACAATGGTTGTAACTTTTGTTTTCACGTGAGATTCGAAATAATAGGTAAAGAATGTAGCAGCTTCTTCGACCAAGTATGCATTGCAAATTGACCCCTCAACTCTGGCCTTGTTTTTTATCTTCTTTTTTATATGGTGCAGGTATCTAATTAAAGCATAAGTAGTTAATCACATTGTAAATACGTACATGAAAAATAAAAATGAAGTTGAGATCATAAAGACATTGGTTGTTACCTCTCGAACGGGTACATCCACCTAAACTGTACCGGGCCACCAACCTTGGCTTCGTGCGGAAGGTGAATCGGCAAGTGTTTCATCACATCAAAAAATCTCGGACGAAATATTCTCTCTAACTTGCACAATAAAATAGCGATAGTGTCCTCCAATTCTTGCATATGCGCCACACTCAACTTTGGGGAACACAAATTTCTATAGAACAGACTAAGTTTAGCCAAGGGTCCCCAAACATTTGCCGGTAGTACTTCTCTAAGTGCTATAGGGATCAGCCTCTCTATGAATACATGAGAATAGTGACTCTTCATTCCAAACATTTTCAACTCTTTCATATCAACGCATCGCGCCAAATTTGATGCATATCCATCTGGGAGCCTTAATTCTTTAACCATTGCAAAACCATCTCTTTTTGTGCCTTGGTAAGAGTGAAACATGCCTTCGATTTCGTTGTTTTACCTCGGTCATCTTGTTTAATATTCAATTACGGTCGACTGCAATACCTTTCAACATCCGCTCTAGCCTTAACATTGTCCTTAGTTTTACCCTTCACGTCCAACACGGTGTTAAAGACGTTATCAAACACATTTTTTTTCATTATGCATGACATCAAGGTTGTGTCTTATCAGAAGTGTCCGCCAATAAGGTAAGTCCCAATATATGCTACGTTTGGCCCAACTGTGATCCCGACCTCTGTCTTGCTCTTTACTAATCTCTTCAGCTGTATCGGTAATTTTTGGATAATCTCTAACTCTAAACCACATTTCATCACCAGTCAGGCGAGATGGCGAATCATCTCTCTCCTTTCGCCGGTGCTTTCGGAATCCCTTTGCATCTCTTATAAGAGGATCATTAGGTGACAAGAAGCATTTGTGGAAATCGAACCACGGTTGTTTCCCGCCAGCCTGCAAATGGAACGCTTGTGTTTCCTCCATACAATATGGACAATCGTGAATGCCAGCTGTACTTCATCCACTCAACATTCCATATATTGGGAAATCACTAGTTGTCCAAAGTAATGAAGCCCTCAGCTTAAAATTTTTCTTTTTGGAGATGTCATAAGTTTTCGCATCTTCACCCCACAGCGGATTCAATTCATCGATGAGAGGCTGCAAGTACACATCAATTTTGTGTTTTGGATTTTGGGGTCCAAGTACAATGATAGTTAAGAACATTACATTGTTCTTCATGCACATCCAATGGGGGAGATTATAAGGTGTTAGAAGAACTGGCCAAGAAGAATATTGCTTCCCTGACATGCCGAAAGGTGCAAAAGCATTTGTACATAACCCAAGCCTTACATTCTGAGGTTCCACTGCAAAATCGGTGTGTGTTCTATCAAAATGTTGCCAAGCTTCCCCATCCCGATGGTGATTAATTATTCCCTCTTCCCTCTCACTGTCTGAGTGTCATGTCATGTGTTTTGCGATTTTCTCATATGCATACAATCTTTGTAATCTAGGGGTAATTGGAAAATAATACATCTTTTTGCAAGAAATCTCTTTTTTTTATTTATTTATTTTTCTTTATGTACCTACCATGACCACAAATTTTGCATTCTCTACTCTCAACATTATCTTTCCAGTACAACATACAACCGTTAAAACAAACATCAATCTTTTGCACCGGTAATCCAAGGCCTTTAACCAATTTCTTCAATTGGTAAAAGTCGTCTAAAAAATTATTTTGTGGAGGAATCGCCTCTTTCACCAACTGCGCAAATTTATCTATAGTAGATTCAGATAAGTTGTCTTCGGACTTAATACTCAACATTCTAGCCGTCATTGATAATTGTGAATGGTTTGTACAACCTTTGTACAATGGGTTATCAACAGCCTTCAACATGTCATAGAACATTTGTGCCTCTGGATTGGGAGGTTCTTCCACGTCCCTATTTTCCAGCTCATTAAAACTTGGTATGGAAATATCAAGAACATCTCTCGATAATTGTTGTGTGTCATATGCCTTCTAGAATTATCCATATTATGAGAGGTTTCATGAATAAACGGAATTTGAGGAATGCCTCACCGTGACATGTCCAATTAAAATAGTTAGACACAAATCCGTTCATAATTAGATGATACTTGACCATATCATGCATATGAAAATCCTTATTTTTACAAACCCTACAAGGACACCTAATCCCATCATTTTGTACATTAGCAGACATATTAATAGTGAAATTCACAAATCGTTTCACTTCCGCTATAAATTCTGGACTATGACGGTGTCCACCATTAGATTTCGAATCCATATACATCCAACTACGGTCCTCCATTATAAACATAATACCTGTATATATCAAGTCTTCATAAGTAAATTCATAATAACTTTGAACCTTATTTTTGATGATTTTGAACTTTTTTGTGTACTATGTTATTAATGGCATCTTATCTGAATTTTTGTAATGTTTGATTATCAATTGTTTACTGGTTGGAAACTAAAACCGGGGAGATAATACAAAGAAGCAAAAAATGGGCAAAAAAAAAGAGGGAAAAACAAAGAAGATCCTGCAAAGGCTTCCAAACATGCTATCACAATGAAATTAGCAATGAAATTTTATAATGAAGTTTATAATGAAAGTTTATAATGAAAGTTTACAATGAAATTTACAATAAAATTTTACAATGATAAAGAATAAGTAAAGTATAATTTTATGCAACCTCAACATACATTATTCTCAACTAATTTTATGACATCAAAGAAACCTTGGTCCATCATAAATCAAATTTATTCTAAGCATATTTTTAGAATTATTAATGGACATAAACAAATTGAATCCTTAATTTCGAAAAAAGAAGAAGAAGAAGAAATGGATAGGAAAATAAACCTAGTTGCTATACTTCACAGTGGTGGCGGAGCACCTAATTCAGAGCGGTGGTGGAGCGCCGGAGGAGGTGGAGGTCGGAGTGCCGGTGGAGGTGAAGGCGGGGAGGGGTCTTTCTGATTTGTGTTCTTTTACAGAAATTAAAAAAATAAAACGACGTCGTTTTACATTAAAATCTAGCGACCGCTTACCGATCGCGTTGACTATTCGGTCGATATTCGGTCGCCCTATAAACAAGTACACGACGTCGTTTGGTGGTATTAAACACTTGTGTTATTTTGTATTAAATAGATGACGACCGAATACCGGCCGCCTTGATGAATTCGGTCGCTCCATAGTAAATCAGTTACCGACTAGCGGCCGAATTCATCAGGTCGATCGGTATTCGGTCTCTATAAAGAGACTTTCCTTTTAAAAAGTAGCGGAGTTCTTTTAAAATGGATATGTACAAACATTTTAGTAATTATTTGTTCAAAATGAGAATACGAACTAATATTAATATTTTAGTAATTATTTTTTTATTAATTAATAAACATTTATTCAAATTTTAACTAATGATTCACGTAAATGTATACAATGAATTGTTCTTGTTTGAGTCTCTTTAGGTATTTTATGAATAACTGTAAATTATGGACTATGAATAATCATGTTAATGTGTGTATATATATACCTAAGATAGTTATATCTTTTAAAAAGAACCCCGATATCTTTTTAAAGGAAGTCTCCTGATAGCGACCGAATACCGATTGCCTTGATGAATTCGGTCGCTCCCTAATAAATCAGCGACCGAATTCATCAGGTCGGTCGTTATTCGGTCGCTATAAGGAGACTTTCTTTTTAAAAAATAGCGGAGTTCTTTTTAAATGGATATATACAAACATTTTAGTAATTATTTGTTCAAAATGAGAATACAAACTAATATTAAGATTTTAGTAATTATTTGTTTATTAATTAATAAATATTTATTCAAATTTTAACTAATGATTCACGTAAATGTATTCACTGAATTGTTCTATCTCTGAAAAAGAACCCCGCTATTTTTTAAAAGACAGTCATGCTAAACGATCAGCGACCGATTGGCCACTGGTATAAAGAAGTCGTTCACTATGCGGTCGCCACCGAGTAAACCAGCGACCGAATAGCAACCGAAATTGGTAAAACGACGTCGTTGTATATATTCAGTCTATATGCGGTCGCCAAACCCTAATATTATACCAAAAAACATAACAAAAGTTGAATAATATACAAAATAAATTACAATATCTATTGACTGCCCAATACATCATCTACAGCTAAGGGATCATCGTCATAGTCTGAATCTAACTCATCGTTATCTAAATTGCTCAATCTAGCTTCTAGCTCAGAGGGACTTAATATAGTGTCCTTATTTGAAAACATATCAAATAAGGTACTAGCTAATGCCTTATTTCTCTTATTTTCCCTCCGCCATATTCTATTTCTTTATCTTCAAATTTCTTCTTCCAATTTTCGTTCATTTCTATCGTTTTTCGTTCCATTTTTGAATGAGAGACCGACTGGCTACCGCCCCTCATTTCCTTAACCACATCTGAGAAGGAACCGAGTCCTTGAACTCGTCCTTTTTTTAGCCTGCCCACTGCCTCAGCAGAGAGCGCAATCTGAGTCGGCAAATCAGAGGAGGATGGCCTGCTTGAGTAGCTTGGGTTGCGGCATCGTTATAAATAGAATGGAACACCCCATTTCAAATAAAATGTAAGGTTACACATAAATGCAAGTAAATAACTAATCTAAAAAAAAAAAAAAAAAAGGGAACCGGTGTTGAAATACTTACAGATAAGTGTCTAGAATCGTCATCAACATATTCCCCTTTCTTCGGGCCGGCATGTTGTTGATGCGTCTAATCGTAGCTTTCCGAGAATGGGATTGAACGTTCGGCCTCTTTTTCCTATTTACAAAATTCATTAAAACATTAAATACGTAAATAAAACATATAATTTTTTTAATGAATTTGAAAAATAATGCAATTACCAATCTCTCGTGATGCTCAATGTGGCTAAGGGAACCGCCCGTATGCTTCATTGGGCCTTTGCCGCCCCTCTCCTCCTTCCGGTTTATTGATGCCTGTTTAGACTTGGATTTAAATTCCGGAGTTGCCCAATACATTTGGAGTCTGGTCCAATCGATGTCAGAAACCCATTTGGGTTGCTTCTCTTTTTTCCTCGCGTCACTCATGATATCGCTGAGTCTCCTCTTCAGTATCGTGCGCCAACCTCTCTTGATGCCCTCCTCATGCTCAGGAGCCCATCGATACATTTTCTGTTTTTTGAAATAATGTTAGATATTAAAAATTGATAGACTTGTAAATTCAAACTTATTTGCTAATTCATTAAAGTTTCAAATACACTTACCGTGAACTCTTCCCACCACATCTTTTCTTCTTCCATGGGAACATCCTTTTAAGGTGCTATATGCTCACTTGAAACGCCCTTGGAATATACCGGTAATTAGGGATGGCAATGGGTCGGGTCGGGGCGGATTTTCATGTTTTTCACCGATCCGCCCCGATCCGTTTAGGTTATTTTCCTACCCCACCCCGATCCGTGACCCGCAAACAGGGCAACATTCCCACCCCGCGCCCCGACCCGTTTGCCCCGTTCTATTTTTCAAAAATAAAATAATTATCATATATTTTCTTTTCCTAAGTATAATTACCATATATTAAAAAAAATTATATATATAAATATAAATATATAAATATATATTATTGGGGTCTAAATGGGTCAAACGGGGCGGATCGGGGCGGGGGCGGGGCAAATAGCATATCCAAACCCGATCTGATCCGTTTAGAGGGTAGTCTCGCCCCGATCCGATCCGTTTGCGGGTCGGGGCAACGGGGCACGGGCTAAATTGCCATCCCTACCGGTAATGGCGGCGGCATAGCTAGAACTCAATCTAAAACTATAATAGCCGCGACAAAATTTAATTAGAGAATATAATGATTATAAAAATTATAATTTACTTGATTTATAAAGGAGATAAGTTTGAAATTAACTTACGTGCCATAAGTAGGTTGCAGGAAAATTCGAGTATCTAGTACAATCGTTGCTTCACTAGTACTGGTATCAGTCGCCATCTTTGAATAATTTTGACAAGAATCAAAAATCATCTCTTATTAATATTAATTATAGTTGTACCTTGGATGAAATAAGAGGAAGAAGGCCAACCACTGAGAGGCATTGAATCATGGGCGGCAGGCATGATATCATCAGAAGACAAGCTTCCATTTCGAAAAGCAGTGGATAATTTTCCAATAACTTCAACAAGGCCACCGCTGGTGCCCCATAAGGGTGATTTTGATCGGCGGCGGCGATGGCGATGGTGTTGGAGAAGGTGAGGGTTGAAGATGGAGGGGAGGGTTTGATTTTTTAGATTTTATTTTTAATTTAAATTAAGTATTCATAGTTATTTATTTTAACAATCGAGTACTCAAGTTTTTCATTTGGGAAATATGATAAAATGTCTCAAATACCCTTAAAAAATATCTTATGTGTTGATCATATGACTGATTTGATGAAAAACTGACAGAAAAATAGACAGATGTTCTTTGTTGGCAGGTCGAAAAAATATGTGGAATGTTAAAAGGCAAAATTAAACGAAAATGACCTTAACAACAATTTAAAAATATGAAAAGGGCTATTTAACCTATTTTTTCTGTCAAGGTTTTTTTTTCCCAATATTATTTGGTGGGATCAAGACAAAACCAATATCGATAACAACATTACTATCACTCACTAATAGTTTATTTCCACTAAAAATGAGTTAAGTGTAAATCTATTGAACACGTATAATAACTTACTAATTAGGTGTTATTGTGATGATGAACGAAACTCTGATAGAAACTATTTCCATTAGGAGTGGGAATGTGAGGTGTGAAAATAAAATGAGGGACCCATCTATATAATAGTGTCATTTCATTTATTTGGATTTATTAGTTTGTGTGGGTCATGGAGGCTTCCTTTCCATTCTAAGGGGTAGAAAGAAACTCATCTTTATCTTAATTTTTTATTCATGATTTTGGGTTCATTACTTTTAGCCTAACTGTTTGGTAACTTTTAGTCTTAAGAAAGCAAAGTTAATCTGGTACAACTCCAATAATCCAATAATACCAACAACAAAAAAAAAGCTTATTAGCATGAAATTAACTTGTTGGCTTTAAAAAGAAATACAATGACCCGGGTGAAAATCTTGTATTCCCATATATGCTTCCACCACTCAGGATTCGACATGTGAACATAACTGGAGTCCAATTTATACCTTTTAAGCTCTTTTGTTTTTTTTTAAGTCCGGATGGACGGTTGCCCTATAAGGGGAGAGAGAAGCGCCTCACAAAAGGAGAAAATAACCCTAGAAAGGGAGACAATTAAAGGGGAGGATATCAAACCCACGACTCGTGGACAGATCCTTACCCCGCTGAGCTAAGGAACCTTTGATTCTTTTAAGCTTATTCAATATTAGTCGTTACTAACTTGAGAAATTCAAATCAGACACTTTTTTATATTAAAAAAAAAAACATTAGGGGGAAAGTATTACTCTCTTCGTCCCAAATTATTTGTGCACTTTGATAAATATATGGGTATTAAGGTTTTAGTGATTTTGATGGTAAAATATAAGTAAAAGTCTAAGATACCCCTTATTAATTTTATTAATCTTATTTAAAATTTATGTCTTTCTCTCTCCTTCCTCTCACATAACATCCATCCACTTCTTAAATATGTGTTGAAAGATGATAATTTTAATTAACTAAGATTATTCAATGTGGAATTAGAAGAAGGGTAAAATTGGAAAAAAAAATTATTAATACATACTTTATTTAGAAAGTGGACAATTAATTTGGGACAAACAAAAAAAACGTGGATATCTAATTTGGGACGGAGGAGTATATTCTAAGATGGAATAAAAATATTTTATGCTTGAAATTCACATCACAAATAATTTTAACTTTCGTGAGATGTAAAAAAGAATTTTTCAAATCAAACAATAATCCAATCTCACTTGATTCCAAACTCAATAATGAGGAGCTGAAATTATCCTACGGAACAGTGCCTTCAAAAATTAGGCTCCCAATTTTTTGTCACCTATATATACATATGCGTGTATTTTATTGTAAAAAATTGAGAATCTTTTATATTTTTTTCCAGAAGTTAGGAATCATCAAGTTAAAGGTATGAATTCTTTTTTTATTTTTGTTCAAAGATTACATGAAAAAAATAATATTAAAATTTTATTTGTCTTAAAAAAATTACACTGAGTTCTTTTCTTTTTAGTTTTATATATTATTATCATATAATATAATGTTATTCTATTATTTGTTAATCTATTAAAAACTAGATCAAATAGATGAAGAAAAATCATTACTACTGTTTTGCTTTGAGTTTGAAAATCTGTAAATCGTATTATATTTTGACAATTTTTATAATTTGTACTTTCTAAAAAAATTTAAGGGACTAACTTAGACAACTAGTACAAGACCTGAATATTGTTCGAGACGGTCCTCCTTACTTCTAAACTGAATATTATAACTCGTCAATAATATGTAAGTAATATCATCAAACACTAATACATTGCAATTATTCATCAAAAAAATAAATAAATAAATACATTTCCATCTGAGACAATATTCCTTTCACAATTATCCATTAGTTCTTGAGCATAAACTCCTGATTTAGTTCTGCATAGCTATCTTCAGGCTCATTATGCAGAACAAAACCTCGGACTTCCTACAAGGTGTTTTCCTAGTCTATGTTGTCTTCTTTTTCAGTATCTAAATTAGATTCCAAAGAGACTGATTATAAAGGGTGAAAATCCTCTGTCCCGATTCCTGTCCCTAATCCTGTCTCCAACCAATTAGAATTTACTATATAAATATTTTTTCCAATTATATATACACATAGTGAATTGTGATTGGTCGGAGACACAAACGGGGATAGAGGATTTTTTGCCGATTGTAAAGAATCTTAATTACTACTCCCTCCATTCCTAAATATAAGACTCTTTAGACAATTTGAGAAAATTAAGGAAGTTGTCATTTTCACCTAAACTTCCAATATTATCCCCCACCCTCCCTCTCTCTCACTTCTTTGTCATAAAGAAAGGAAAATGTTGAGGGTATAATTGGAATAAATTGTTGACAACTAATAAAATAACCTTAAATGACAATTAATTTGGATATCTAGATATCTTCTAAACGACAATTAATAGGGAATGGAGGGAGTACTTTTCTTATTAAGAACTTACTCATAACTGCTGTAATTATCCAACTCACTACTCTTATAAAAAAAAACTATGCTACTTTCACGGTAAATATGCGTCATTCCAATACTTTCAATTGTACATCCTCACTTTGATCATTATATATAAATTTACATTGTGATTATAAAATATAAAAATTAAAGCTACACAATGATAACACATAATGCTTCCAATATGTCCAGGAGATATCCTAAACAAATGTTATCAATTTCATCCACAAACTCAGTTATGTGTAATTAGCTCAATACATATTTTAAATGGCTAGTGATATTTTCAAGGCAGATTTTCTCCTGTCAAGATAATTTGTCTTCAAATGACCAAATTATCCCTTTGATAAATATTTAACTCTCTCAATTAATTTTTCTCTCTGATATTTTTTTCTCTAATCTATTCACAATATCTAATTTCCTTTTTATTTTTTTAAAAAGCAGCACATGATCTCTCCAATATTTTCTTTTCTAATATATTCACACTCAGTTTTTTATTTTCTCTCTATTATAGTGCTAGAAGTTCACAAAAAAAAATATAAACCAAAATAAATTCATGGTCTAAGATTTCCATTCATTAGAACAAATAAGCAACAAAACAAATTGTAAATTTATAATGCTCAATACAACTTTGATTATTGTAAGCCCTAAGGGCGAACGAACTCGGTTTTTGATAATGGACAAACACTTGATGTTGTGTCTAATGTTTTATATCTTTGTGTTAGAATATCGGAACTTATAATGGAAGCTCTAAGTACTTCAATCAAGCCATGATCAAGATTCAAAGTCATATTATTCAAGGCTCATCTTTCAAGATTGAAGATTGAAGACTTAGGTTTGGTTAGATTAGCTTTGTCATTATAAGTCGTTATCTTATAATCTCTAACCAATGCTCTCATGAACATAAGTTCTACACTCAAGTCTTGCATGTTTTCATAAACACGTTTTCAAAAGGCTAAAGTTTCAAAATGATTCTCATATGTGTTCATATCTCAAAAGCCTTTGTGTTCAATGTCTAAGTCCTTTAAAATGGTTTTCCAAATGTTCTTAGTTGTTACCTTTTTGGGAAAACCTTTTAGACTTCAAAAGATTTCAAAACAAGTGAAAAATCAACATCTCTCAAAGCTCAGGAGGTCGGTCGACCGAGATTAGCTCGGATCAACCATAGAGAAACAGAGAGTTGAACCCTTTGGAAAAAGGGAAGTTCGGTCGACCTAAGCTAGGGTCGGTCGACCGAGGTTGGCTAAGGCTCAACCGAGGCTAGCTTCGGTCATCCGAGGTCTGTGTTCGGTCAACCGACCTCTGCGAGAACTAGCCGTTATTTGACCGTTGCAGAGTCGTTTTTCAACCTATTTTGAAATGTATAAATACTCCAAAGCTAGAGAATGACTTTAAGACTTGCACATACAATATACATTGATTTCTTATCAAGTCCAAACACTTTCAAAGTAAAATGCACTTCATTGCCATGATCTAAATCATTCAAAGGTGAATTTCAAAAGCAAGACAAAGAGTGTGCCTCATATGTTCTAAGAGAGGATTCTTCTTGTACATCAAAGGTATATATCTTTCACTTAGAAGAGTGAACAACCTTGTTCTTAAACTATCTCAATTCCCTTTCTTAGTGATAGGGTTATTCTTGTATAAGTCCTACTTTGTGTGGGCAAATTGATAAGTCCTACTTTGTGTGGGCAATTGACTCTTAGTGAGTTTTGTATTGTGGTTGTGTTGTAAAACTCTTAGTGAGTTGTCCACAAGTGTAAAATCCTTCTTAGTGAAGTTGTTGAAATCCTTGGGTGCGGCTCAAGGTAGTGGATTTAGATTCTAAGTGAATCGAACCACTCTAAATCCTTTGTCTTGTGATTGGCTTTCGTATTGTTTTTAATCATCTTGCTCAAACCTACACTAGCATTGAATAGATTCGAAAAAGTTTGCAAGATCGATTAAAACCCAATTCACCCCCCCCCCCTTCTTGTGTTTTACAATTATTTTATCTACTTACTTCATCTGTGAAAAAAATATCAATATATAGATATGATAAAATATTAAAGTAAAAGAAAAATTTATAGTGTTTTTGTCTTTTTTGTGAATTTCTACTAGTATACGAGAGAAAATTAGAGATTGAGTAATATTAAATTAGGGAAGAAAATATTAGAGGGATATTGAGCTGATTTTTTGGATAAGAGAAAGAAAATTAGATATTAAATGTGAATAGATTAAGTAAGAAACTATTAGAGATGAGAATTCATTGAGAGGGTTTAATATTTATCAAAAGGGTAATTTGATCATTTGAAATCAATTGCTTTGATAGGAGGAAATATGCCTTGGCAGTATCACTAGTCATTTTAAATTTATAAACAATATTATTAAAATATGTATTAATATTAAAGAAAGTAAAAAAAATGAAGAAAAAAAACACAAACCAAACCCGCATTCATATATTCAACTATACGACAACAACATTCGTCTATATCTAAAACGGTCATACATGACCCTTTTATAAAACCAATGATGGAGAATTTTGTAAAATGCAGTCCCTATGTACATTTTGTATTATCAAATTAATTAAAATTAAAATTACTTATCACTAATAAGTAATTATCTCCCTTTTCAGTATCTATATTAGATTTAAAAGAGACCCATTGTAAAACATCTTCTATCCAACTTAGTACTCTTACAGGCTTAGCACAAAAAAAACTTAGTACTCTTACCGCATGTTTGGTTGAAATGTAATGGGATGAAATCTCCTTGCAGGCAGAATCGTTTCCCATCCAAAATGACTTCGGAATCCTCTTTCCATTCCAGTATTTGGAAGGCAAAGCCAGACTGGAATGTCGATTTTTTTTATGTGTTTGGTAAACTATATTTTAATGTCATAATGGAATAGAATTAAACAAAATATAACATAAATGCTCTTTTAGCATATACTAGCGATAAAACCTAATTAAACATTCATTACAAAATCTTACTTGAATAATATTGACATTATATATATATATATATATATATATATATATATATATATATATATATATATATATATATATATATATTTTTGAAATATAATTTTTATTAAAATGTCAAAATAGTAATAAAATATCTTTATTTTTAAATTTAAAAATTGATTAAAAACTACTAACAAGAAAAAGAAATATTTATAAAATTACCATCTATTAAATTATACTAAGTGAAATAAAATATTTATGACTAAATATGAATACACTGATATGTATAATAAACGTAATAATTAATTAAAAGAGGGGTATAAATATCAGTTACTATTTATTGATAATTTCAGTTTTTCCAGGAAAGGTCATTCCATAAGTTTTGGTGTGGAATGACCTTTCCTACTTCCTGAAATAGTCATTCTCGTGGAATGACTTTTCAAACTGAAATTTGTCGAACCAAACACTGAAATGAAAAGAGAAGTTGAAATCGTCATTTCATTTCATCCAGCGTACCAAACGTGCTCTTATTAAGTAACTCTACTACTTTCACAATTAATATGCATCATTTTACTACTTTAGATTGTTCAGTCTCACTTTATCATACATTGTGATTATATAAAATAAAAACTACAAATTGATTAAATAGTGCATCATATATATCTAGAATGTACCGTGGACACATGTTATCAATTTCATCCACAAACTCAGCTTCTATGTAATTAGCTTAATACATCTTTTATATTTATAAACAATATTATTTAAATATATATTAATATTAAGGAAAGTAAGTCCGCGTTCATATTTTCAACTATACAATTGACAACATTGCTCATAAATCTAAAACGGGCATGCACACGTGTCCCATTATGAAAAATGTTGTAAAATATCGTCCCTATTTAAATGTGTATTAGTAAATTAATTCAACTTTAAATAAATTAAAAAACCAAATTCAAAAAATTAAAATTACTTATTACTAATATGTACATTGAGCACGACTATTTTCAACACGTGTAATTCAAGAATTATTTATGCAAAAATATCGATTTGGAGTTATGATTTTACGAAAATATCGTTGAGCAGCAAGATTGGTTAAGCTGAGCTCCGATGTTATTTTCACAACACGCGAAAGTGTTGTTCTTTTTGCACGGTCATGAATATTATGTGATTAATTAATTTTATACTATTAGATAACAAAATTTATATTTTAAAAATAGATAAATAACATATAATTTAAATTATTGAAAAATTAATAAATTATATTACTCAATAAATCTTTATAAGAAGTGTCATAATTATTCAACGGCAACAACAAAGAAATCGTTGGAAATGTTAAGGAGTCTGTAAAAACATAGTATTATAGACAAACATTCCTCGCTTTAAAAGCGTCCTAGCTTGGCCAAAAAATAAAGTGCATTCCTTCCAACAATGTTAGTTAACCTTACAAAACAAAATTTGACTATGTCACCACAGATAACCAAAATTTCATCTTCTATTTTATTTTTTATTTTTTTTGGTAAGAACAGATAAAATAATTATTAAAATTTCATCTTCTATATGTTTGATTGAGTCCAATCCTAATAACCTTCCTTCCGAAATAAAGTCATATTTTGGGGAAAGTAAAGATCTCTAACAAAATTTAGCAAAAAGATCTCTAACAAAAAGTTAAAAAAATAGTAAAATTCACTTATATAAATATTATGATAATCTTTACTTTGCAATCTATAGTTCTTTCTACTATCATACCGTCTTAAATTTCGTCTCAAACAACTATTTAACACAACTCATGTATTAAAAAACTTTATGTCTCCGTTTGCAAAACTGATAGGGAAAATGATCAAAATAGTCCCCAAAGTATTATCGAAAACATAGTTAGCTCCCCAAAGTATTTCGACTTCTTCTTAGGTCCTGAAACAAAAATCGCGACTTTTATGAGGTCCCACCACCAGGTTAGCTGGTTGTTTTCGGCAAAAAATTGCCCCGCACTGGTCATGTGCTTTAGACAGAAGGAGAAAATGGTCATTTTCTAACACACATACCCAACCCACAGGCAGCTCCCTCTTCCCCCTATTCATCTCCCCCATTGTTGTCTTCTTCTTCCCTCTACACCACCACCATCTCCATAACCACCAAAATTTAACACCATTAACCAGCCTAAAAATCACTCAAAATAAAAAAAATTCACCTCCCAATCTCTAACCAAAACAAAAATTGGAAGATGGATTTGAATAATTCAATTTTTCTTAATCAAATGCTCAAAATTGAAGCTTTAAAAAAGATGGATTTTGAAAATTGAATTGCGTAGAGAAGTTGAAAAATCAAACTGGGTTGACGGCCTTTGGAGGGGTATTTATGGAAGAAATTGAAGAAAAGCAGAGTCGGGAACAATTCTAGAAACTTTATTCGTACTTCTTTTGCGATTTTTGGATTATTCTTGATGAGTTTGAAGCTCAAACTTTACAAAAGACTTCGTCTTTTAACTGTGAACAAGTGCATATGATTGGATTTCAGTGTAATTATCCATAGCGATTGGGCTTTTCTTTGGAAAAATTCTGTTTTGGGGACTTTTTTTCTGAAGATTTGATGTTCATTAGTTTTAGGCATTTTCTGGATGATTCTTGAAGAGTTTATTGCTCAAAATTTATTCTATGATTTGTCTCTTCACTGTGAGTAATAATATGTGCTCAGATTTCAGTTTCGATCTCTGTAGAACTGGGTTTTTTGGTTGGAATATAGCTCAGTGTTCTTGACTATTTCTGGGATATATGTTGTTGCTCTTCTAGGTCTTCCAGGCGATTTCAAATGTATTTTGTGCTCAACTTATTCTAGATGAACCGTGTTTACATTGGTTATTCAAATATTCAGCGATTGGTAATTGATGACTTGTCTTAGATTTCCACGAACTTTTTCAGATCTCTTGTTGACACAGAAAGTTTCTGACGCCCATGATGAAGAAGTAGGTTCAATAAGCTTTTCATCCAGGAGTTGCTGCAACTCAGTTGTAGCTAATTCATAGTGTTCTGAGACCAGTGATTTGAATCTGAACACGAAACACAGTAGAACACAGTAGCTAATTCATGGCAGTCCTTAAACTAGTATTTGAGTTTGTAAAATATTAATTCAGTATGTAAATTATTATTGTAATTTCGTTGTGCGATTTTTTAAAGAAAAAAAATCGAAAAAACCCCCCAAAAAACCAAAAAAAGTGGACAGACTTCTTATTGCGATATTTCTCTCTTTGTGGCAGCCAAGAATATGGCTGGAGTTATCTTAGATAGTTTACTACTTACTTAGGTAATAAGACAAATTACTATTACATAAAGGCTACTCTAGTTGTCTTTTTCCTAACGTAGCTTTTTTTTAGCCTCTAGCTAGATTTTTAGGTCCGACAGCTGGTATGTTAAATTATTAGAGCTGTCCTGTATATTAATTTGCTTTCGAGTCCGGATTTCAAGTCCGAAACGTGTCTTGTAAGTTTTCTGTACATTTTATTGCTTTTGAGTCCGGATTTCAAGTCCGAAACGTGTCATGTAATTATTAGTTGTACTGTACATTAGTTTGCTTTTCGAGTCCGGATTTCAAATCCTCCTTTGTAATAATTTGCCTATAAAAGGCCGTGTAACTCCTCATTCCTCAGAAGTTGATGAGAGGAGAGAAGTGTTAAGTGAAATAAAAGAAGTTTGTCCACAATTCTCTTGTTTTCTTCCTACTTTCTAAATGCTTTCCAATTATTCTTAGCTTTCCTTCCCGTAGCAATTTCAAGCCTTTTCAATCTTCTTCTTTTGTTTCAAAGTAGTAGTAGTAGTATATGGTTCTAAATCATTAGCTCTTACTTATTTTTAAATATTAGACTCTTATTTTAAGTATTTCTTCTACTACTATGTCTTTTGGTATCAGAGCCATGGTCGGCTAAATTTCCGGTGACTGAATCTGGGGAGCCGGGGAGATTATGACAAGATGATTATTATTTTCAAATGATTTTTACACGCTATCAGTTTATTTTTTCAGATGATTAGTAACACTTCTTTTGGTTTTGATTAGTATGGTTTTGATTAGTATCGCAGAAACTACTAACAGGCATACAAATTTAAGCTTATATATAACTACTTGACAACTTCCCAGAAGATCAAACCTTTAACTCTCTTATTCCACGATATTTTTCCTAAAACTAAATTTGAAGCCTAAGTTATTTCCCAAAGATTTTAACCTTAAGCTCTGATACCACTAAATGTCACGCCCCAAATCCGTATCCAAAAGTCCGAATTCGAAAACACGACATGACCGTATTCTCAAATCAAAATTCAAGAATACCAGGTCCTTACATTCAGAGAATCTATAACGTAATAGAATTAATTATCCATAAAAATGATAATCATTAAATCTTAGAAAGACTTCCCTAGAAATTAAATAGCGAATAAAATCCAAACATCAAAATTCCATAAGTCTAGCTATTTTATTCGAAATATAAAATAAAAAAAAACAATAATATAAGATGTCTCTAGATTTCTCTACTCTCAGCTCTCTTCGTATGGACTATCGTACCCCTCTGATTCGTAATCTGAAAAAAAAACAACATGTAAGGGGTGAGCTACAACTCAATAAGTATATAAACGCCTCCCGAGAAAACCCGGTTACATATATATAGATTTCAGGAAACAGACAGGTTTTACAAAAGTATTGTTTTAAGCAAAATTATTTTGATAGAAAAGTTATTTCAGTAACTTACAGAAATTCAGACAGTTTTCAGCTAATTTAACAGTTGCAGAACTTATAACAGAAGCAGAATGTACAGAGTGATACTTTGACCGGGGATCATAGGTTTACCAAAACAGAAACAGAAACTGATATATCAGCCCTAGACTTATACCCTCTAGGGAATGGGTCAGATCAGAGTCCTAGCTTTTACCCTTAAGTGGTCAAAATAAGCAGTATTCCAAGTCAACCCGCAAAGTATCAAACAGTATAAAAAATCATTGGGATTAAATAGATAAATCTGAAACTTGACATTCAGTATGAAAATGATGTTTTTATGTATATTAAGGAAAAACAACATTAGAACACATGAAGCTCATTTTGTATCCCTTCACAACGGTTAAATAACTACAATCAGTACCAGTCCCAACATAACATAAGGAGGAGTAAATCGGTGACGATGATCAGACAATAAGGTGCACGAATCAAGGGGTAATGAAGCAATATAATATATGATGTCCAATGGGTTGTGATCAGGGACGAAGCCAGGAATTTGATGTTGGGGGGCGAAACTGGTAAAAAAATTCCAAAATTCTTGGGGAGCGATAAAAAAGGCAAAAAAAAATTCATGGGGGGGCGAAATTGATAAAATTTTCCAAAATTTTCCAAAATACACATAAAATTTCGATAAATAGTAGTATTTTTAAAAATCTCAGGGGGGCGCGGCCCCCCTTGTAATCATCCCTGGTTGTGATATGTGATTGTATGACAAAGAAAATTAAAGCTAAAAGAAGAACAATATACTGAGAAGCTAAAGAATGATTTCAATGTACACATATCTTGAGCAGATTCCACAATATCAATAGTGTGAATAAATTTAGTGATGAGACGTTTTCAAGCCAAGTGTGAAATGGGACATTTAGAGACAAGAAGTTGATGGGAAAACAATATATATATATATATATATATATATATATATATATATATATATATATATATATATATATATATATATAACCAAGAGATTAAGTTTATAAACGAAGTATTCCCACAGAATATAGCCAAAGATGGTGGAATTGATCAATTAACACAGTATGCTCAAAAATAGACTAAAAGGAAAACTTGGTCATCACACTAGCAGAGTTTTGCATATAAGGCATTTAAAGGAAGGAAACAAGACTCTATAAAAAAAATTAAAATAATAAACTACTATATGATTTAGGACAAGGAATCAAAGGTCATCAATGTTTCTTTATATTCATATAAAAGTTAATGAATCCAAGATTCACTACAAAATATGTGACTCCAATGCAGAGGGAAAAACGTGACACGAGTCGCCAATCCTTCAAATTCCGACTCCAACAGAAGAAAATAAAAATAATATAAATTATGTCGACCTACCGATTTAAGTTGATAGAACATCAGCCAATATACAATCAATTTCGTTATAAGTAAATCAAGAAAATAAACTCGAATTATCCCGTATTTTATATTAAAAATACAATCTTTTATTAAAACAGAGGAGGATCTATACTTACCGTGATCAATTCTTAAACGTCTGGAATCACCGAATCTTCTACCACAAGTCCTAACAAAATAAATAAAACTCTATCAATCAAGCGATCCTAGACTATGAATCAATGATGAATCGAGACTAACTTTACCTTCGATATGCGTCTCCGACTCCGGAGTCTCCTCAACTTCTGTCTCAGAAGTTTTATCTCCAACCGTAGGAGAAAATAATGTAGGATTATTGACGGCCAACCCTAAAAAGATGGGTATATATAGAGATAATAGTTGCAATCCTAGTCCCTAACTATTTAGTAATTCCAAAGTTAACTCAATTAATTCAAGACTTAATTTTACCCTAATCCTAATTATGGGCTGGGCTTCACAATAACGAATACCCAAACAAAAAAAAAAGGAAAATGAGAGAGACATATCTACACCATTAAAATACCCCTCTTGGCCTCTTGTTTAAATTCCTTCTCAAGCCTTCTGTGGCAATCTAACCTTCATAACAGGCACAAGCACTTAATTTGGAAGATTCTGAGTAACTCCATGCCAATTAGGAATAGATTAAAATATTTTTTTAGAATTCCTAAAATCATTGTTTATTGTGTGAAGGGGAGGAAGAAACTTTGGAACACCTTTTTATCAGATGTCCTTTTTCTAAGGCAATCTGGTATGCATCTAAATGGCAGCTTAGACTGGATGGTATACAGGATTGGACCATTGGAACTTGGATCAGGGAAGTTAGTTTTCCTTCTTTAAATTTCCCTATTCCTGTTAAACTGAGATCTGAATTTATTAACTTTTTTGCAGTTGTCCTAGAACAAATATGGGTGCAGAGGAATGAAGTATTACATGGCAGACAAAAGAGAAAGTGGGAAGAAGTACTGCTACTGATTGAGGAGAAGGCAACAAATTACTGGAATGCTGCCATAGAAAGAAGTTTGAAGAAAGGTGCTAAACATCAATCAGTAACATGAAAACTTCCTCCAAAGAATACTGTCAAAATCAATTGTGATGCAGGCTTCATTAGAAATGGTGAAGATGTTAGTGCTTCTCTTATCCGGAATGAAAGATGGGGAAATTTGGGTATTTGGATTCACCGATTTTCTGCAATATCAACCTTTGAGGCCGAGGCAAATGCTGTTATTATTGCCATGGAGATCTTGAGAAATATGAATCACCTTAACGCTATTGTGGAGGGAGATTGCTTAAATGTTCTAAGAGGCATCAAAGGACATTCTGAAGAAATACACTGGACAGGTATGGATTTGATTAAAATAGGTAGAATCACTTGTGAGAATTTTAAGAATTGGGACTTCAATTTTGTTAACAGAATTGCTAATGTTCATGCCCATAATCTTGTGGAATGGGCCAAATTCAATACTGTAATAGGCTATGTTAATCCCTCTGCAATTCCCCCATCAATTCTCTGTGATAGGGGAGGCACTTTTTGTACCTTTGATTCAGGTTTTGATCCATCAATTAATTAATATTTTACTTAGCAAAAAAAAACACTTTAACCTCGTTATCTTTCTATTTCTCTCTCACACACATACACACACTTGTGGGTGAAATGTCATGGTCTATGGCATGAGTGTCTTGTCACATTCATCTCAGATTCTCTTGATCTATGTTAATAAATGAAATATATAAATAAATGAGAGACTCCCTAGCCCGTAGGGTAAGGGAGAAAGTTGTTACAATTAGATCTATCTAATAATACCTCCTGTCCATATCCTGACATTATAAGGCTAACAAAAGGTTGGATATGGATAGAGGTATCTGAAATACTCCTAGCAAAATAATCCCCCACGGGCATCCCCGCCATTAGGTGGCTGACAGAAGGGGGTAAAGAGTGTAAGATAAATAAATTGGAGGATGAAAGAAGTCCTCCAGCTTTAGTCAGCCAATCAGCACATGCATTGGCTTCTTTGTAAATATGCGAAAGACTAAACCCCGGTATCTGCCGAAGCAATACCCTGCAATCAGAAATAAACACGGATAAAGGGTGAGAAGAAACATCGGCATGCAGAATAAGTTCTTGACCTATACACTCAACACTGCAAAATCTTGAATAAATTTGCCCTTGGGAAAGAAATACAATAATAAAACAAAGCAATTTTTTATCAACATATTCATATTGCATTTTGCAAGGAGAAAAAAACGAATGTGACTAGTCAGAAAATTGGATTAATGAATTTGTCATTCAACTATTCCCTCCATTATTAAGACTTTCAGGACATTTAATAAAAATTAAAGAAGCAACAAATAAGTTAATTTGTTAGTCAAAATACCAATATTATTCTTTTTAAATATGACGTGTATATTATTAATTTTATTTAAGAAAAAGTGATATTAATATTTTAATTAAAAAATTATATTTTAATTTTTACTTCATTAAATTCCGCGTTTTGGAAGACCCTAGTAAACAAATACTAGAATAATGCTAAGAGTCAGTAACTAAGAAGGAAATAATCCAATACATGTTAGCTCAGTTGGTAAGGATTTGACACGTCCTTACAAAGGTCAAGTGTTCAATTCCCGCTGCCGACTTGAGGGCTGTGTTGGTGGGGATCTGTAAGTACCCTTGTAAGCGACTTATGGTCCCTAGGGTCTGCCCTGACCCGTGGTGATGATCGGAGTCGAACCCACCCAAACTTTTATTTACTAAGAAGGAAATAATTATTCCCAATGAAGAAAGGAAAGCAGTAAAAACGGTTACATAAAAATAAAATAAAATAAAATAAAATAAAAGGAGAAAGCATTCACATTTTGGAGAAATTTGTATGAAAATAATCTCCTTGAGCTGTATATATACACTTTCCTTGGAAGGAAAATTACCTAAATTAACTAATCAAGATACTAATCAAATTATGTGGGAGTTTTTATTATTGTTAATTCTCTTATTTGACTTTAGATTAATATTTTTAACTTTTATCTTAATTCTCTTATTTAACTTTTTATTGTTTTTATAGTAATCTTGATTAGTATCTTAATTTGTGTGAAATCTCCTAAACAGACTTATATTTTGAATCGAAAGGAGTATCTATCTATCTATATTTATATTACAGAGTCTGTTTTCAGTTTCAGCCAATCATATCCTTCTAAATCCTACGTGTAATTTCCATTAATTTTTGTTCAATTAATTATTTTATAAAATTTTGATTGGTTGGTTAAATTTTACTTTGGTTGTAAATTCTTAATTTGCTCATAAGAGTATCCCACATTGAAAAGTAACATTATTTTTTGAGTTTGACAATACTATAAAAGAGTGTACTTTGACATGTTTTGAGTTACAAAATTACTTTGACATTTTTTCTTTCATTAAACATTACGTTTCTGTGCATAGCACGGGTATTTTTGCTAGTATATATATATTACAGAGCATGTTATAGATATGTATATTTGTATCTATATATTTTTTCAATACTATTTTCTTAGATTTTCCCATTTTTTAATTAATTTACTAATTTTTATTGGTTGAGAATATTTAGGTTAATTAAATTAATTGAAAATTAACTTATCTTAATAATAATTAAATATCAACTTTTATTGGTGCAAAAATGTTAAACTATTTTAATTAAATTGGGAGAGGGGGGATTCGATCCCCCGGCCTGCAAGCCGGATGCTACGCCACATTGCCAACTACTCTGGCAGGTATTTGGCAACTACGTTCTTTAATTCTTTTAATGGAATGTAATTTAAATTTTATTTTGGTTGTAAACTCTTAATTGGCTTATAATAGTATCTCACATTGAAAAGTTACATTGTTTTTAGAGTTTGACAATACTATAAAAGATGGTACTTTGACATGTTTTGAGTTACAAAATTGGGCTGACATTTTAGCCCATCAAATTAAGGAAGCCCACTTATTTGCTTCACATATTTTTTATTTATGTAAATATAAATAGTTTAAGTTTTAACAAATAACGGGTAATTCAGATGACCGGATCATCTAAATTCCGATTGAGCTTATAATCAAGTTCGATTTAGCTCAGACTTATGCAATGTTCATTTTTTTTTATTCTAATTGAGAATTTTTATTTTCATAATATATTTTTAAAAATAAATAAATATGGATATTTAAAAAAAATCAATTTGCTTCGTTTATAGTGCAAAATCAAGTGAATCTTTTTATAAACTCTCTAAAACTAAAGTATTAATTTGTAGAAATTTTAATTTGTAATAAAAGTTAAAAAATATTAATCTAAAGTCAAATAAGAGAATTAACAACAATAAAAAATCCTACATAAAAATAATTATTATTATTTTTAAAATTTGACAACTTACAAGACTATAAAAGAAAATTAATGTGCATAAAATTTATACTACCTCCGATTCAAAATAGAAGTTTTTTTTAAGATTTATTTTTTGTTGCAAAATATAGGTCTTTTTACAAGAATGTTGCATTTATTGGCTAATTACCCTTACATCATTTTCTCTATATATTCATATTTGCCAAAATGTATAGTTCTCATGCAACTCTTCATTAATTTATTTGTTCTTTTGGAGTATTAATTAGGGGTACTTTAGTCATCTTGATTAGTATTTTAATTTGTGTGAAAACTCCTAAAAAAACTTATATTTTGAATCGGAAGGAGTATCTATCTATATTTATATTACAGAGTCTGTTTTCAGTTTCAGCCAATCACATCCTTCTAAATCCTACGTGTAATTTCCATGAATTTTTGTTCAATTAATTATCTCATAAAATTTTGATTGGTTGGTTAAATTTTACTTTGGCTGTAAATTCTTAATTTGCTTATAAGAGTATTCCACATTGAAAAGTTACATTGTTTTTTGAGTTTGACAATACTATAAAAGAGTGTACTTTGACATGTTTTGAGTTACAAAATTACTTTGACATTTTTTCTTTCATTAAACATTACGTTTCCGTGCATAACACGGGTATTTTTGCTAGTGTATATATATTATAGAGCATGTTATAGATACTTATATTTGTATCTATATATTTCTTCAATACTATTTTATTAGATTTTCACATTTTTTAATTAATTTACTAATTTTTATTGGTTGAGAATATTTAGGTTAATTAAATTAATTGAAAATTAACTTATCATAATAAAAATTAAATATCAACTTTTATTGGTGCAAAACTGTTAAACTATTTAGTATAAATTAGGAGAGGGGGGATTTGATCCCCCGACCTGCAAGCCGAATGCTGCGCCACATTGCCAACTACTCTGGCAGGTATTTGACAATTAGTTTCTCTAATACTTTTAATGGAATGCTAATTTAAATTTTATTTTGGTTGTAAACTCTTAATTGGCTTATAAGAGTACCCCACATTGAAAAGTTACATTGTTTTTTGAGTTTGACAATACTATAAAAGATGGTACTATGACATGTTTTGAGTTACAAAATTGGGCTGACATTTTAGCCCATCAAATTAAGGAAGCCTACTTATTTGCTTCTTATATTTTTTATTTATATAAATATAAATAATTAAAATTTAACAAATAACGGGTAATTCAGATGATCGGGTCCTATGAATTCCAATTGAGCTTATAATCAAGTTCGATTTAGCTCAGACTTATGCAATGTTCATTTCTTTTATTCTAATGGAGAATTTTTATTTTCATAATATATTTTTAAAAATAAATAAATGTGGATATTTAAAAAAAAATCAATTCGCTTCGTTTATACCGTAAAAATCAAGTGAATCTTTTTCTAAACTCTCTAAAACTAATCTCTATATATATATATATATATATATATATATATATATATATATATATATATATATATATATATATATATATATATATATTACAGAGCATGTTATAGATACGTTTATTTGTATCTATATATTTCTTCAATACTATTTTCTTAAATTTTCGCATTTTTTAATTAATTTACTAATTTTTATTGGTTGAGAATATTTAGGTTAATTAAATTAATTGAAAATTAACTTATCTTAATAAAAATTAAATATCAACTTTTATTGGTGCAAAAATGTTAAACAATTTTATTTAAAATGGGAGAGGGGGATTCGATCCCCCGACTTGCAAGCCGGATGCTACGCCACATTGCCAACTACTCTACCAGGTATTTGACAACTATTTTCTTTAATTCTTTTAATGGAATGCTAATTTGAATTTTATTTTGGTTGTAAACTCTTAATTGACTTATAAGAGTATCCACATTCAAAAGTTACATTGTATTTTGAGTTTGACAATACTATAAAATATGGTACTTTGACATATTTTGAGTTACAAAATTGGGCTGACATTTTAGACCATCAAATTAAGGAAGCCGCTTATTTTTTTATTTATATAAATATTAATAATTAAAGTTTTAACAAATAACGGGTAATTCAAATTACCAGGTCCTCTGAATTCCGATTGAGCTTATAATCAAGTTCTATTTAGCTCAGATTTATGCAATGTTCATTTTTTTTTATTCTAATGGAGAATTTTTATTTTCATAATATATTTTTAAAAATAAATAAATATGGATATTTAAAATAAATCAATTCGCTTTGTTTATACTGCAAAAATCAAGTGAATCTTTTTCTAAACTCTCTAAAACTAAAGTATTAATTTTTAGAAATTTTAATTTATAATAAAAGTTAAAAATATTAATCTAAAGCCAAATAAGAGAATTAACAACAATAAAAACACCCACATAAAAAAAAATTATTATTATTTTTAAAATTTGAAAAATGACAAGACTATAAAAGAAAATTAATGTGCATAAAATTTATACTTCCTCCGATTCAAAATAGAAGTTTTTTTAAGAGTTATTTTTTGTTGCAAAATATAGGTCTTTTTACAAGATTGGTGTATTTATTTGCTAATTTACCCTTACATTATTTTCTCCATATATTCATATTTGTCAAAATGTATAGTTCTCATGCAACTCTTCATTAATTTATTTTTTTCTTTTGGAGTATTAATTAGGGGTACTTTAGTCATATTGATTAGTATCTTAATTTGTGTGAAAACTCCTAAAAAGATTTATATTTTGAATCGGAATGAGTATCTATCTATATTTATATTACAAAGTCTGTTTTCAGTTTCAGCCAATCACATCCTTCTAAATCCTACGTGTAATTTCCATGAATTTTTGTTCAATTAATTATTTTATAAAATTTTGATTGGTTGGTTAAATTTTAGTTTGGTTGTAAATTTTTAATTTGCTTATAAGAGTATCCCACGTTGAAAAGTTACATTGTTTTTTTAAGTTTGACAATACTATAAAATAGTGTACTTTGACATTTTTTGAGTTACAAAATTACTTTGACATTTTTTTTTCATTAAACATTACGTTTCCGTGCATAGCACGAGTATTTTTACTAGTATTGTAAGCCCTAAGGGCGAACAAACTCAGTTTTTGATATTGGACAAACTTTTAATGTTGTGTGTAATGATCTTAATCTTTGTGATAGAATATCGGAACTCATTATGGAAGCTCTAAGTACTTCAATCAAGCCATTGGTATCAAGATTCAAAGTTATATTCAAGGCTTATCTTTCAAGATTGAAGATTGAAGACTTAGGTTTGGTTAGTTTAGCTTTGTCGTCATTAGTCGTTATCTTATAAAGCTCTAACCAAAGCTCTCATGAACATAAGCTCTACACTCAAGTCTTGCATGTTTTCATAAACACGTTTTCAAAAGGCTAAGTTTTCAAAAGGATTCTTAAATGTGTTCGTATCTTCAAAGCCTTTGATTTCAATGTATAAGTCTTTTAAAATGGTTTTCTAAATGCTCTTACTTGTTTCATATTGAGAAAACCTTTTAGACTTCAAAAGATTTCAAAACAAGGGTCAAAATAACATCTCTCAATGCTCAGAAAGTCGGATCATCCGAGTTTTCCTCGGATCAACCGAAGCCAAACAGAGAGATGGACTGATCAGCCTCGGTCGACCTATGCCTTACCTCGGTCGACCGACCCCTTGCTTGGTCATCCGAGCTCCCTTGTTCGGTCAACCGAACTCTTTTCGGGAACTAGCCATTATTTGACCGTTAAAGAGTCGTTTTTCAGCCATATTTTGATATGTATATATACTCCAAAGCTTTAGAATGACTCTAACACTTACATAGGCTTGCAAAACATATTCTCATTGATTTCTCATCAAGCCAAAACACCTACAAAGAAAATGCACTTCATTGCCATGATCTAAATCATTCAAAGGTGAATTTCAAAAGCAAGACAAAGAGTGAGCTTCATATGTTCTAAGAGCTGAAATTGTTTGTGCTTCAAAGGTATATCTTTCACTTAGAAGAGTGAACAACTTTGTACTTAACCTATCTCATTCCCTTTCTTAGTGATAGGGTTATTTGTTAAGTCCTACTTAGTGTGGGCAATTGTAAAAGTCCTACTTTGTGTGGGCAAGCTCTTTGCGAGTTTTGAGTTGTGGTTGTGTTGTAAAACTCTTAGTGAGTTAGCCACAAGTGTAAACATTCTTCTTAGTGAAGTTTAAAATCCTTGGGTGCGGCTCAAGGTAGTGGATGTAGATTCTGAGTGAGTCGAACCACTATAAATCCTCTGTCTTGTTATTGGGTTTTACCTTGCATTTGCTCTTCTTGCACAAACTTATACTAGCATTGCTTAGAGATTCGAAAAAGTTTACAAGATTAGTTAAAACCCAATTCACCCCCCACCCCCTTGTGTTTTACAAGTATATATATAATTGAAAACATTTCGTTTTAGCGTTGAAAATAATCTAAGATTTGATTTAGATATATATCCCTAAAATTTTGAGGTTTTAAAACATTCTAACTCTTAGAGATATTTTGATTACATAATATCTTCTATATATATATATATATATATATATATATATATATACATAATATCTTCTATATATATATATATAGAAGATATTATGTAATCAAAATATCTCTAAGAGTTAGAATGTTTTAAAACCTCAAAATTTTAGGGATATATATCTAAATCAAATCTTAGATTATTTTCAACGCTAAAACGAAATGTTTTCAATTTTTCATCAAAATAAAAAAAAATGTTTCCAAAAAAATAATTCCTAATTATAAAAGTTAATTGATATGATTAAGATTCTTTGAAAATACATAATAGCCGTAAAAGATCCGAACAAATGAGGTGATAGAATTTAATTTATGAAGGCGATTGATTCTCTTTAAATGCATGATAATTAGTATCAATTCAAAATCAAAAGTAATATCTTAAATACAATTTTAAAATTTAAAATCAAGATAAGGATCTTAGGATTGGAATTTATAATTAATGTTATAGATGAAAAATATTCAAACCAATCAAAGACTATTTAACTATTTGAAATATCAAAATTATAAGAAATAAGTGTTGAATTTATGAGAGGCTACGATATTTTAGAAACTGAAAACAAGATTTGCAATATATAGTTAGATGATTGTGTACTAAATAAAATCATTGTGTACTATAAATAAAAATGCTAGAAAAATAGTATGAGGGATTTTGAGTAATCGTTTCCAACCAATAAAATCATGTACTAAATAAAAAGATTAAAAAAATGCCTTTTATTTTTCTATCTATTTGATAATCTGAATTTTACCAAAAACTAAATATTTTTATCCAACTAATAAAATTATAGAGAGAGAAGATTATGAGAGAAAATTAGCATTGTTGAGATAATTGAAAAAATAATTTGATATTTAAATTGTATTAAGAATAGAATTAATTTTCAATTATTTTAATTAATATAAATTCTTCTCAAACCAATCAACTTTTTTTGTAAAACAATTAAAAGTTAGAAACTTCTAGAAGGAATGATGAGATTTTTGAAGTTTTGTGATTGGTTCAAACTGAAAATAGTTTATATAATATATATAGTTATACTAGTCTAATTACCCGTGTTATGCACGGGAATAAATTTAATTGTTAATAAAATATTAAATAATATAAAATTGAAAATTGATACTCTACACTGATATTTTTGATTGGTTTTCAAACATACCTATATAGAAAAAAGAAACAAAAAAAAGAATTTCGTATTTATTTTCAAAATATCAAAAAAATGATCTGGTAATATACTCTATTATATAATTCTACATAAACTTCTCTTCCTTTAAATCAATCATCTCATTGATTTATTCTGCGTCCCTTAGATTTATGCAACCGTATAAGGTAATCTGGTTAGCCATGTTGATTAAAATACATAAAACTACACTGGCCATCATAAAAAAACACAACAAAACCTGCAAATATTTTAAGTTGGAGTGGAACACCGCCACCGCCGACCTCGAGACCATATCCAGCTAGGATGCAACTTTCGCGCTGAGATAAACAAAAAAAATTCAAAAATAAAACATATAAAAACTAAAAAAGAAAGAAAAAAGAACAAGGGAATGGCAAAGAGGGTTTTTCTTAGCCTCCTCCATTACTACAACAACAAAAACAACATTTAAAGTTTGGTGAAGATGTTGCATTGGGTTGGGCACGACATGATTTGACCCTATATGAATGTGATTTTTATAAAGTTGTTCATGCATTTCTTAAATTTGTTCCAAAAGAATGCCTGTCGAATCAAAACAATATTCGAATATTGATATTAATTTAAAAAAAAAGAGGATGAGATTACCTGATATTGTTGCATAAATCCAAGGAACTAAGAATAAATCAATGGGATGATTGATTTAAAGGAAGAGAAATTTATGTTCCTTTAAATCAATCATCCCATTGATTTATTCTTCGTTCCTTGGATTTATGCAACAATATCGGTAATCTCATCCATTTTTTTAAATTCATATCAATATTCGAGTATTGTTTGATTCAGACGGGCATACTTTTAGAACAAAAAGATTCATGAATTCTACTATTTCAGGGAATTCCGATTCTAAATCATCAACATCAAAATTAGATAATAAGTTATAAAGAATAGAGATAGAATTTCCCAGTTTTTGTTTTTACTTATCCATTGTAGGAAATTACCTTACTTAGCCATCCTCATCAAGTACTCTTCTACGCTGCGGTTTGCTTACATGAATTAACTTCTTCTTATTCTACTATTATCCCTGCAATATGTGTGGATTTTCTTGATGACAAAATCTTCGATATGAAATATGTGTTTTTGGGTCACTTGGACCTAGACAACAACTTTTGGTTTTCTTTGGTCTCCTATTTAAGATGGTTTCGTGTTGAACAACTTATGAAATATGTATCTTCGGTAGGTGGCGGTTGCGGTGGTATGGATTATGAGTTGATGGGTCCCATGCATTTCACAAAAGGAGTTTTTTGCTCTGGAACATGAGGATTTCATTTATATTCTCCCCAACAAATTTCATACTGAACATCTACATTCTCTTGAAGCTTACAACTATGTGTGAAATTCGTGGGAGGTTTTAAAACCTCATCCTTTCCATGGCGGGTCTTGCGCATATCGCACAAGTGATGAATGATTTTCTTATCTAGTTATATATGATCGTATCTGTGTATCTCAATCCGTGGCACATTCGTTTATGATATTTGTGCTAAAAGATGGGAGTCCTGTTATCTATTTGAGGGTTTTTTCTTATCCTCATCCATTACAACAAAATTTGAGGTTTGTTGATGATGTTGCATTGGATGGGCACAACATGAATGAGCACTATATAATGGTAATGTTTCTAAAGTTGTTGATAGATACGCTGTCGTCGGTGGGTCACTATTCAAATTTTTGGGACAATGACTGCTTTATGAAAATGATATTTTGATATGCAAGTCAAACAATGGAAAATTTGCATTGACATATCGTATCAACTTTGGGAGAGTGGTGGAAATGCAGTATTTGATCTTTTTTGCATTGGGTTTAAAATGGAAGGATTGGCTCCTCTTTACAGGATTGAACATTGACATGGGCGTAAATCAATCTTATCCTATGGTTTACATGGGATGCGGATGTTTTTCTTCAACTTGCAGCAGGATAATTAATGAAGTTTCCAAATTTTTAGTGCTCACATTCAGAATTTCCAGATTGACAATGGCAGATGCCTCCAAGGACAAATTTTTAGCATGTGACATCATTAGTCTTACTGCTATTAAAGACAGGGAGCAAGATTATAAGTTACCCCTTTTGTGCTATAGTTAGTGTTTGCACTATTTGAGTAATTTTATTATGAACTTATTTTAAGTTTTACTATATTCTTTGAAATATATTACATATTGATGATGTTATTTATTAGTCTTAAAAATATATATAGCTACTAAATAGTTTATTATCTTGTTCTTTAACTTATCCTTGACTTGTTAAGATTTGAATTCAATGAGAACTCTCAGACCTTTTATTTATACGAGGGCTTTTCTTATCCTCATCCATTACTAAAACAACAACTACAACATTTGAAGTTTGGTGAAGATGTTTCATTGGATTGGGAATGACATGATTGGGGGACTATATGATGATAATTTTTCTAAAGTCGTTCATGCATTTCCTAAATTTTTTATATATATTTCTCTTCTTTTAAATCCAATCATCCCATTGATTTATTCTTCGTCCCTTGCATTTATGTTTGAATTTCTGCAATAGTATCAGGTAATATCATTTTTTTTTTTTATAAATGATATCAATATTCGAGTCTTGGTTTGATTCAGAAGGGGCTACTTTTGGAAAAAAAAAGATTCATGAATTCTACTATTGTAGGGGATTCCGATTCTAAATCATCATCATCAAAATTAGATAATAAGTTATCAAGAATGGATACAGGGTTTCTCAGTTTTTTATTTTTACTTATCCATAGTGAGAAATTACCTTACTTAGCCATCCACATGTCCTCCTCATCACAATACTCTTATGCATCTACGATTTGTTTACATGACTCAACTTCATCTTCTTCTACTATTATCCCGCAATACTTGTGAATTTTCTTGACCTCTCAACTCACACGTTTTTGTGTTAAACGACTTATGGAATATCTGTATCTTCTGTAGGTGGTGGTATTGGTGCCGGTGGTATGGATTATGAGTTGATGAGTCTCATGCATTCCGCAAATACTCTGGAACACGATTGCTTCATTTATGTTCTTCCTAACGGCAAAATAGCCTATTTGCTCCTTTTCGTATTTCTAGATTGTCGTTAAGGTCCTCTTCGTTTAATTTTGACTTTTAAGGTCTATATTGTTTTTTTCGACCTGCCATTAGAGGATTTCCGTCCAATTTTCTGTCTATTTTTCGTTATCACATACATGTGTCTCACATGTGATGTATCTTTTAAGGGCATTTCAGACATTTCAATTGATTTCCCACAATAAAAGTTTTAGTACTCAATTGTTAAACAAAATAACTAAGAATACTCAATTTAAACTAACAAAAAAAATTGTAAACTCATCTTCTCCATCTTCATCATCTACACTCTTCACCACTAACAATCACTACCACTTGCAACACCCTTCAAAATGACGATGACCCACCATGTCAGTAATTGCCCATCCATTGATGATAAGTCCAAAACAATCAGATTTATAAGAGAGAGAGAGAGAGAGAGAGAGAGAGAGAGAGAGAGAGAGAAAAGAAGAAAAAAGAGTTTCTTTAAGGGATTGACCAGTAAGAACAATGGAAATTAATAAGCCATTTAGTTACAGTAAATTCCTTGCCAAGAACAATGTGGGTTTGAAGATGATAGAGTAATTCTTGGTTGTCAATAGTGTTTTTTTAAAAGTAATTAGACTTTCCATATCCAAGATTTGATCTTTTTTACTATCTGAAACAACTTTTGATCTAAATAATACAATCCCAAACAATTATTCTTGCGCTTTTTAGCCATTAAAATTTTACGGGCCACTTTTGTAGACTCTGGCCAAAATTCCGGCAATTTTTTTAATTTTTCTCCTGAAAATGTAAAATACCAATATATCCCTCAATTAAATCATCATTCCCAATAATTCGACCCGACCCGACCCGCTCAATTACCACCCTTCACCTCATTCCTCTCCGGCGAACACAAGCACCATCCCTCAATTTCATGATCTTCTCTGATTCCAATTTGGCTTACAACTTTAACATTTGAAATATGTCTACCCACAATCAAATCAAAATCTTCTTTTTGACCCAAACCTCTCCTACCCCACAATAAAAAAAAAGTTCTTTAAGGATCCTGTAACAAAATTGAATACAATAGGCAGCTGCTAAAACCCACAAAAAAGAGTTCATTTTTGGTGCATAAGGAATCTGCTCAGGGGCGGCTAAGGCCATGTGCGAGGTGACCGACCGCACAGGACCTCCAGTTATTTATGGCCTCAAATTTTATTTGATCGAGATCAGCGTGTCTATTGCCGGTAACAATGACTATTTTCTCAAAGCACAGGAGCTCTTGTCAAAGTGACTAATCCCCTATAATATATAATCTTTCTATATTTGAGCATTTCTGATTCAATATTTACTTTTTATGTAATGATTAATTTTTAATTATATTTACGAAAAAATTCATTTCAAGTGATATTTTATAGTTTCGCACAGGACCTCCAAAATTATTGAGACGTCCTGAATCTGTTGCTATAAAGATTCTTGAAGTTCGTTAGTTTGCTCTTCAATCTTCTTCATGTTCAGCTCTTCCTCATACTTCTTCAATATTTCATTCCACATTTCCTGTTGAAAAAATAATTAAAATTTCAAGAACACAAACATAGAAAATGAAACCCACAAGAAAAAAGGTAGAAGTAAGAAAATAAACTTAAGAATAAAAAAACCTTGTACAAGAGCTCAGCACGGTGCATAAGATATAACCCAAGAATGCCTCCAAGAATTGTTCTTTCATTCTCAAATATGAATTGGAGCTTACATTGTAATATCCAATCCTTAGAGTGATTTATTTTTCTTGAGCTCAAATGTAAAATCAAATGTGTTGAGATTATCTTTTCTTGTAATGGGTTGAGGGTAATGCTTGTTTTTTAGAGTGGTGGTTTTTGGCCTCCAATGAGTTAGAGTGGATCTTTCTTGTAATCATAGGAACTAGAGTGAATGGTGAACCCAAAATAGAAGTAGGGTTGATGTGTTTGTAAAACCTCCTCATGGTAGACTAGGTTAGAGTATGAGTTCTCAAGGGTGGAAGGTTACATGAGTGTGTAAAAGACCATTGGTTGGTTTTTCCTTCCTTATAATCGCTCAAGACAAGCTAGTGGAAAGTTTGCCAAAATCCTTGGGTGTGTCCCAAGGTAGTGGATGTAGATCTTTGTGATTCAACCACTCTACATCCTTGTGTTTGATCATCTAACTCTATCTCTTTACTATCAAGTTCTTACTTTATACTTGTGCTTATATTCACATGAACTTGATTGTATGATCTTTAATTGTGCATATAAAGTTAGTCAATTTGCTTGTTATCGCTAATATTAGCTTGGGCAATAGGGATTGCATTTAGAGATCTTTATTGCTTTATATTTCTCTTGCTAAATGCTATTCGTCACAACTTGTGTGTTTCGTTTCTTACAAGCTTTGCATATAGGAATATTGACCTAGACAATACTTGACCATATTCATTGTCTTGTATTCCTATGTGATGCATTTACACACATAAGTCACCTAAGTGACTTTCCGTTAATTCACCTTATATGCTTAATGAACATAATTGTTGTTAAGGTGATCATTTAGGAAAAGATTGTGGTAGAAAAGTTTAAATTATTTTAGAACCTTATTCACCCCCTCTAAGGTTCTCCCCTTCGTTATTGCAAATGCCCTTCAAGTATTTCAAAACACTTTGAAGAGTGTAATTCTTTCTATCTTTATCAAAGAGTGAATGGTTCTTTTTGGACTTTAACAATTTTTTATTTTCTCTTTTTAGACAAACATTTTTTTTTGTACTTTCCTGGACATAAACAATTTACGGGACTTCGTTATAGATTTTTTTGACATTTTCAAAAAAAAGGCACGTGAGCAACATGTGCGGGTCCTCTAGGGGTAAAAATGTCCACTAACATATTAAAATGTCCAACCCACCCCCACCCCCACCCGCACCCGCTCCCGACCCAACCCCACCCACCCGCCTTCGTTCTTCTTCCAAACCCATTTAAACTAATCTCATAAACTCCAATTTCAACAAGCCTAGGCCTAGCAGAAGAACCATAACTAGTCTTAATCAAAGACAACAGCCTCCAAGATCCTTATCATGGGCTACCTCTTTGCTTCCCATGGCATTGACTGTCTCTGCTGCCTCCTCCGCTCTTCAATATCAGTACACAAGTTCGTCCCCTTTGTGATTCCCCAAATCTTAATCAAACATATGCCATTTCTTCAATAAACTATTTTAAGAGATAGATAAGCAATTTTATTATGCATTTTATGATTATTTATAACCATTGGTGGCCGTAAATAACTGGAAAACAAATAAATGATTTATAATAATGGAGATGAAAATATATACTTGAACAAGAACCCCCCCCCCCCCCCTAAACGTATATGTAAGCCCTAAGGGCGAACGAACTCGGTTTTTGATAATGGACAAACACTTGATGTTGTGTCTAATGTTTTATATCTTTGTGATAGAATATCGGAACTTATAATGGAAGCTCTAAGTACTTCAATCAAGCCATGATCAAGATTCAAAGTCATATTATTCAAGGCTCATCTTTCAAGATTGAAGATTGAAGACTTAGGTTTGGTTAGTTTAGCTTTGTCGTCATAAGTCGTTATCTTATAAAGCTCTAACCAATGCTCTCATGAACATAAGCTCTAGACTCAAGTCTTGCATGTTCTCATAAACACGTTTTGAAAAGGCTAAGTTTTCAAAAGGTTTCTTAAATGAGTTCGTATTTTCAAAGCCTTTGTTTTCTAAGTCTAAGTCCTTTAAAATGGTTTTCCAAGTGTTCTTACTTGTTACCTTTTGGGAAAACCTTTTAGACTTCAAAAGACTTCAAAAGATTTCAAAAAGTGTGAAAAATCAGCTCAGAGGTCGGATCAACCGAGATTAGTTCGGATCAACCGAAGAGAAACTGAGAGTTGAGTTTTGGAATCTGTCAAGCCTCCATCATCCGAACCATCATCCGAACTATCATCCGAGGTATCATCCGAGGTGTCATCCGAGGGGTCATCCGAGGTGTGATTTCGGTCAACCGAACTCTGCGAGAAACTAGCCGTTTTTTTACCGTTAAAGAGTCATTTTTCAGCATATTTTGAAATGTATAAATACTCCAATGCTAGAGAATGACTCCAAGACTTGCACATACATTTTACATTGATTTCTTATCAAGTCTAAACACCTTCAAAGCAAAAACTCTTGATCTCCATGATCTAAATCATTCAAAGGTGTTCTTTCAAAAAGCAAGACAAAGAGTGGACTTCATATGTTCAAGAGCTATAATTGATGTACTTCAAAGGTATCCATCTTTCACTTAGAAGAGTGAACAACTTTGTTTAATTACCCTTCTTTATTCCCTTTCTTAGTGATTGGGTAATTCTTGTAAAAGTCCTACTTAGTGTGGGCAAGTTCTTAGTGAGCTTTTGTATTGTGGTTGTGTTGTAAAACTCTTAGTGAGTTAGCCACATTTGTAAACATTCTTCTTAGTGAAGTTGTTTGAAATCCTTGGGTGCGGCTCAAGGTAGTGGATGTAGATTCTAAGTGAATCGAACCACTCTAAATCCTTTGTCTTGTTATTGGGTTTTGTTTTGCTATTGCTCATCTTGCTCAAACTTACATTAGCATTGCTTAGAGATTTTAGAAAAGTTTACAAGATTAGTTAAAACCCAATTCACCCCCTCTTGTGTTTTACAGTATATATGTATGAAACAGATGGATTAATACAAATGGATTTATTTTGAAGTAGTGATTATTCCAATAATGAAGTTTTAATGTTTTTCAACAGTTTAAAGTTCCTACCTTTGAGTTGATTAATTGGAATTTCTTTCGTAATTAAAACTCCAAAAGATGCATTAAGATTTGTGAATTCTCTTATTAATTAGGTTTGTCCCTAATCCCGAAGATTTATGTAAATTCTATTGCTGGAAAACCATGCAACGTTTTTTATTATGCGATGATCTATTCAAATTCTTTCCTTTTCAATTCCATATAAGAAATCAAAGATGAATTAATGCTCTAGAAAAATTAATCCAACACAATGAAAACACATAATAAACACATAATAGGGAGATTTAAGAAGCGGGTAAGAGAATTCCAAATCATTACCTATACGCCACGAGGCCTCGCTCTTGGCCACTAGACCAAGGCATCTTCCGCTTTTGCCCTTACATTCATTTAATTCCTATTTAGACTTAGACTTCTAGGACCATACAAGATTTCTCATCAAATAATGCATACTTAACAAAAATTCATCTTGTAGACTTATATTTTTGCGTAAGAATAAGTCCATTAACACACTCTACTTTAGGATACTCCGTTTAGTTTTGACTCAGCTTTCTACGTGGGAAATTGTTTTCAATAACACTCTAAGGTAAAACATTATTTTTCAAGTGTAAATGGCAATTGTTTTCAAAAACACTCTTAAGGTAAAAATAATTCAAATGTATAATCAAAGACCGACCGATTAAATTTTCAAAATCGATGCCCGAGTATTTTGTGGCAATAGAGTAAAATACAAAAGTCTATGGCACTAAACTGAGTCGATATGGCACTTGGCCTTGGCATTTAGTCCTACACGTGCGAAAACACGAATTGTAGGCGCCGCAGGCACAGATACTGCAGAGATTACAAGGTAAACACAAAGTAGGGTTTTTGTATACTAATTACCAG
The DNA here is from genome assembly GCA_026122235.1 of Vinca minor. Lineage (NCBI taxonomy): Eukaryota > Viridiplantae > Streptophyta > Magnoliopsida > Gentianales > Apocynaceae > Vinca > Vinca minor. The sequence goes on from JAOCZM010000121.1 coordinate 862,481, forward strand.
ATAATGACAAAATATGGGTCTTTCAGGTTGCTGGCATTGATTGATAACCTTCAGAAATGCACTAATGCCACTCCATGTTCAAACCCTAGCTTTTCTTCTTTAAAGCACTCACTATGCTTGGCGTCCGACGAAACAGTAAAAAATTCGCATGTACGAAAAACTTCAAAACCAAAGATAAAGGCAAGAATTTGGTGTTAGGGGGCGAAAACTGTAACAGTATGTCGAAGTATATATAAAAAACTGCAAAAATAGATGTTGGGGGCGTATTTGATCAAATATTTCAAACTACATATAAAATTTATTACATCTAATAGTATTTTTAGAAATTTCGGGGGCGACTACCACCCCCGCCCTTGTCTTCATCTCTGTTCAGAACAAGTGTTATAAGACACAAAAATACGACAAGTAACGTAAAATAATGTCAGGTGTTCATTTTAAATTAATTTTTACCGTTAAAATTTCAATTTTGACGGACGAAGATAAATTGCTGCACGTGTAAAATTTATCACGTTCCCGACTGGAGTTACAACGCCATACTTGAGACCTCCACCATCATGCATATAAATAATTTATATGGTTAGAAAATAATTGAAACGTAAATGAATGGTACTCTCTCTGCCAACAACTAATATCTCAAATTATATTTTTGTCCGTTTTTAATCATCTTAAACTTCTAAAATATTTTATCTATTAATATTTTTTACAACTACCTTTATTTCGTATTAGCTTAAGTTGGGAAAAAAGAAGAAGAAATATTTGAATAAATTAATATGTAAAAACATTGTAGTGTTTTACTTTCATATTTGTAATTTGTCCAACATAAAGCACTTTCCTAATTCTTATGCATTCAAGATTAATGAATATTGGACATTTGAGACATCTAAATGTGAATGATTTTTTTATTTTTAATATGATGATAAATAATTTTTGTGTATGACGTTTCTATCTTATATCTTATCTTACTTCAATTAACCAAAAAAGAAAAGAAAAAAGAAAAGAGAGAATGAACTCTCAACAAGGAGATTATTTTGAGTCTAACCGATATTCTCAACACATATTAAAAACGGGTATCAACAAACGTTGAAAATCAATATTTGTTGAATAAAAAGATATTCAACACCAGTTGTAACTTATTCCTCATCTGCTAAAAAAAATATCTCGTAAAATATTTTGCGAGATATTAATTTTTAGCAAATATCTCCCACCCATTACTATCAAAAAACAAAACAAAAAAAACTTTTATTATTGAATAAAAGAACACAACTCTCATCCATATTTTTTTAGTTCACCCGAGGGGTATTCGGTGTTTTCTTTCAACGTGGTGACTATTTCGGACCCGCCTTGCGATTGACCCGTACATGAATGCTAGCGGGGAGGACCTAACCTCATTTACACGAAGCCATACTACTGTAGAGAAAATCTCACGAGAGTCGATTTCCATCGAAGGAATCGAATACTTAATCAACGATGAAACATATAACAACTTCAACTAGTTGCCTCAGAGCTCGGAATTATCATCCATATTCTTTTGTGGTTTGGACTTTCGTGTAATTCCCAACCAGACTGAGATTGTGATAAATCAAAGGAGTGGCATTATCAAATAACGATTCACAACCACTATTATATACTCTGCTTCAAAACTCTCAACTCTAAAACCTCATTTTCCTACTCTCTATAGTCCGCCGTCCTCTGGAAACCTCTTCTCTCCTCACTCTTCCTCGCACCCAATCGCAGTTATGGCGGCGGCGGCGTCAGCAGCTACCTCCCTCTCCGTTTCCACCTCTCCGGCAACCAAAATCCTAAAACAACAAACAACATCCGTACATAATCTCAGTTTTCTTTCTTCCTCGACGCCTTCTCTGAAGCCTTTAGCAGCTCGTGCAGCCTCTACAGCTGTTTCTGTATCATCTCACGGCGGATCTTTCGCTGCTCGTATGGTCTCTACACCTGCCGCTGTGAAGCCGCTAACTTCTCTTGATTTTGAGACCTCAGTCTTCAAGAAGGAGAAAGTCACTCTTGCTGGCCACGAGGAGGTATATATCTCTTATTTTGCTATCTATAAATACTTGATTTTGATATTGTGGTTTTGTTTAGATGGACTACTGAGAACGATTTTGATTAATTGATCTATTTGATTCTGTAATGTAGTATATTGTGAGAGGAGGAAGGGATTTATTCCATCTGTTGCCAGACGCATTCAAAGGAATAAAGCAGATTGGTGTCATCGGGTGGGGTTCACAGGTATATATTTATCGATTTATTAGCCAATGTTGCTATCTAAACTTGAAGTTTTTATTAGGCCTAAATGATATTATTTTGGGGTTGGAATATTATTTTGTAATATGTTTGCAACTTTTTGTGTTTGAACTGCGCAAGTTCCTTTTCCTTTTTCTAGTTCTGGCATCGGGGATATTGATGCCATGGCCCTTTTAATTAAATTTATTTGGGTATTGAAATTCAGGATATGGAATACAGCGAAGACCTCATATTTGATACATAAATAGCCAAAATGAATATCCTAGGAGCACTTGGCAGCCTGTTCTGCCGCTTCCTTCTAAACCTCATAAGGATTCCCTGCACGTGTTTGATTATGAACTTTATAGTCCCATTGACATCCCTGTCTTTCAAAAACTTCAATGCCACAAATGAAACCTATAAAACCTTCATTCTCTCTCTCTCTCTCCTGCAACCCTTCTGTTTGTTGAAAACCTAATGTAAATCGATTTTTTTCTTAAACACGATAATGTCTGAATGGAGAAATAGCAGCTGTGAGCAATGGTTTAACTGAGATTTACTTTCATCTCCTCTCTCTCTCTCTCTCTCTCTCTCTATATATATATATATATAGTCTGAGAGAGATAGACAGAAAATATATAAGGAGAAATATAAACTCGAGATTGCTCGCTTACGCGAATTTCTTGAAAGTATTAAGTTCAAAATTCGTTTTTCAATGGAATTCCTTCATATCTTTTTAGCTATACAATACTTGCAGCTTGAAAAATTAAGTGCTCCCTATGACACATATTGATATTTTGCCCATGCAGGGACCCGCTCAAGCTCAGAATCTAAGAGATTCACTTACCGAGGCAAAATCTGATATTGTTGTCAAGGTCATATGCTTTTCTTTTTCATCATTTCCTTTCGGTGATTTTGAAAACCTTTTCATTTCCTTTTGTTTTCCAATGTGTAACATATGCAGTTTTTCTTGGTTATTTCTCACAGATTGGATTGAGGAAAGGTTCTCGTTCATTTGCTGAGGCCCGTGCAGCCGGGTTTAGTGAGGAGAATGGTAGCCTTGGTGAGATATACGAGACTATATCTGGTAGCGATCTAGTGCTTCTCTTAATTTCTGATGCGGCACAGGTTAGTATTTAGAGTCTCTGACTAATCTTAGCTTTCTCAGCCCTTTATATTTTCGTTATTTGGTCATGTCTTAGGATTTTTTATACCCATAAAGCTTGATTTTGATTTCATGAGTATCTTGATCTGCTATTAGCCTACATGTACATGCGTGTGCATTTTACACAGGCAGAAAGACAGTAGGTTGCTGTTAGTACTGAGATTGATACTTGAGTTCTGCAATGCTATAGATATTTAACATTTATCAGTTTGGTTTTGTTTCTGCTTGTGCTTTGAGTTATTGCATTAATTGTTACTTGACTTGAAAGAGTATGGCAAGGTCTCATATATCTTTTTCTTCTGGATTGTAGGCTGATAATTATGAGAAAGTGTTTTCGCACATGAAGCCAAATAGTATCCTTGGACTTTCTCATGGCTTTCTTCTTGGCCATTTGCAGTCGATGGGAACCTACTTTCCCAAGAATATTAGTGTAATAGCTGTATGTCCCAAGGGAATGGGTCCATCAGTGAGAAGGTTATATGTGCAAGGCAAACAAATCAATGGTGCTGGAATCAATGCTAGTTTTGCTGTTCATCAGGTCTCTCTCTGTGAGATGCACATTTTCTACAGTCGTGTTCTTTGCATTAACTGAATATGTTTCTTTGGTCCTGGGGTATACACGTACAGGATGTTGATGGGAGGGCTACAGATATTGCTCTCGGGTGGTCAGTTGCCCTTGGTTCTCCGTTTACCTTTGCTACTACTTTGGAACAGGAGTACAAGAGTGACATCTTTGGGGAGAGAGGTACCTGTGGTTCTTCCATAACTTGCTGCATATCAGTCTTAATTGATAAATCTGACACCAATTACATTTATTGACAGGAATTTTACTGGGTGCTGTACATGGCATTGTGGAGTCACTGTTCAGAAGGTACACTGAGAATGGAATGGCTGAAGATCTTGCTTACAAAAACACTGTGGAGTGTATCACGGGAATCATTTCGAAAACCATATCTACTAAGGTCAGTTTTATCAACTTCTTTTCCCCCTCTCCAGTCATGTACTCTGTTTCGATGGTTCTGGAAGGCAGTGCAGCTCTTATTTTGTTTCTGCTCGACACTGCAAATTTTTTTTTCTTTTCTTGACAAGTAGATTTTGTGCCACCTTATGTTTTTTTTCTGAGCAGCCTCAGCAGTAATGGACTAAAAGAGAGGTATTTCTGCAATTTAATTCTGATTTTGATTGCTCAACAGGGCATGTTGGCTGTCTACAATGCATTAACTGAAGAAGGAAAGAAGGAATTTGAGGCTGTCTATAGTGCTTCATACTATCCTTGTATGGATATCTTGTATGAATGCTATGAAGATGTGGCTACTGGAAGTGAGATTCGAAGTGTTGTCTTAGCTGGACGTCGCTTTTATGTAAGCCCTTTTCTTTTGCCTTTAGTAGAAAAGAATGAACATATTATTAAGGGCGTGTTCTAAGATGTTACATTACTTATCTCCACTTTGGAGCATGAACACTCCATCCCAGTAAGAGCTTTTCGTTTGCCTTTAGTAGAAAAAAGAATGAACACATTATTAAGGACATGTTCTAGATGTTGTATTACTTATCTCCACTATGGAGCATGAACACTCCATCTCAGTGTTTTCCATGCATTGTTGGACATGGAAGCTATATTGCCAATTGACCATTTTTTACCTTGCAACTTTCGTACAATGCAGGAAAAGGAGGGTCTCCCTGCCTTCCCAATGGGCAAGATCGACCAAACAAGAATGTGGAAAGTAGGTGAGCGAGTCCGAGCAGTTCGACCAGCTGGTGATTTGGGCCCTTTATACCCATTCACAGCCGGTGTTTATGTTGCTTTGATGATGGCACAGGTGAGTTATTTGTACAGTCTAAGTGAATCATCTCACATTGAATTAACTTCGATACTCTAAAAATATCTCCTCATTCTCATCATCTTTCCGTGTATAATCATTTTTTGGGATATGACCAAATGCTTTTTGAACTAGAGGAATTTGGTTTGTAGACGTATTGCTAATAATCTATATTTAACTGACTTGGACTGAATGAAAATACGTTCAATTTTTGATATATTCTTCTTTATGTAAAATGTTACCAGATTGAGATCTTGAGGAAGAAAGGGCACTCCTATTCTGAAATCATAAATGAAAGTGTGATCGAGTCTGTGGATTCTCTAAACCCTTTCATGCATGCTCGCGGGGTTGCGTTTATGGTCGACAATTGTTCAACCACTGCACGGTTGGGATCTAGGAAATGGGCTCCCCGGTTTGATTACATCCTCACACAGCAGGCTCTGGTTGCTGTGGACAACAAAACTCCGATTAACAGGGATCTCATCAGCAATTTCCTATCCGATCCAGTGCACGGAGCTATTGAAGTGTGTGCCCAGTTGAGACCTACTGTTGACATTTCAGTGCCTCAAGATGCTGATTTTGTGCGCCCGGAGCTTCGTCAGTCTAACTAAAAGCTATATCTCAAACATTGATGTCGAACTACCGAGAGCTAAGTCAATTATAGAACCAAATAGAGTTAGCTGCTTAAAAGTTTGCATTTGAGATGTAGGGTTTTTTTGGGGACTTTCCGGTGCATATTTTTCTATCATCTGCCCTTCTCTTATTAGTATGTGAGAATTGTTATGTATGTTGTGCTTTTCATTGTGCAAGGAGATTCAATAATCATTCCTAGTAATTTCACAATAATAATGTGTTTTTTCGAGATATTTGTGAATTGTGATTGCTTTCTGTTGTAGAAACACTCGTATGCAGTATAAATGAGTTTAGAAATGTGTAGTCAGGGTAGATCAGCTAGGGCAGCATTTCCTTGTGGACTTATGGGTGTACTTATAATCCAATATGAGGTTTCTGGTTTCTGTTTCAAATCAAAATTAGATTCTAGTTTATTCAATGCCTGAGGTTTCATTCTAGAACATTCAAGGAGGAATTAATGGCCATTTTGGTCATCAATTTTTTACCCTTAGCTACTTTTATTATTTTTTTAAAAACTTTTTTGATCCCAATAAATTTATGGACGGTCAATTTGACCTTTCCGTCAAATAATGTGAAAGTTTCGTCAAAATTGGTGAGGTGACCTAGCTTTGCTTCTTCTTCCTCTATCCTCCTAGGCAAAATGGGATTTTTTTTTATTGACGTGCCTTTCCCTTTTTAATAGCAAACGGCACCTGTTATGGTGGGGGGTTTGGCATTAATCCCTAACAATTTTATTAATATATAAAAAAAATATATACAAAGAGGGGATATAAATCTTAACCTTTTAAAAGGGTGGAAACAAATTCACTTCTACAAATTCCTTAGCAATCTAGAAAAACATAAAGAAATAAATAACCATCACAAGGACCAATAAAAACTAGAAAAACATGGAACTAAATAAACGTTACAAGACCAAGGCTTAATCAAGTCCAAGGTATGATACCCCTTCCCGCTTCTTGAATTCTCATATTTTTTTTAATAGATATGTCCCTTACCCCAATAAATAAATAATAATAATAATAATAATAATAATAATAATAATAATAATAATAATAATAATAATAAAGTATAAGGTATAACACACCCATTCTGTCGATATTGCAAAAACTTTTAACTTCTCTTGTGAGAGATTCAAAGCTGACAAATTGTGTATAGGTCATGTGTAAGCAGATATAATTAGTAAGGTAGCCTAATTTCCTGCATTCTTGATTCTGTTCGCTTATACATTTTTTATATGTATGCTAGCAAATTATGGAAATTTAAGGTATAGGCATTTGATGTTGAATCTGGTATCACTTTTGCCACACTGCAAGAAAGACAACAAAGTTGAGTCAAAGAGCAGTAAAGGAACAACCTTGAACGAGCTAGTTGAATTGAAAGGCTGTTCTTCTTCTTTGTTTTTTGAGGTACACATTGTAATCGAATATAGTTTTTTCCATGTGTTTGGATCCCTTCCTTTCCTAATCGCTATTTAGGTTTGTTAAAATTGGACTTGAGTGTAACTCAATCCCTCAAAAGCTACCTCAAGAGGGGGAGGATTGCTCAAGCCATATAAGAAACAAATATGCACACAAATTAATCGATTGGGATTCTCAACACACACCCACATGCCCATGGTGGCACATCTGGAGCATGAACATCAATGGGGGGCCCAACATCGAATTAGGTGGCTCTGATACCATAAAAGAATTGAAGGAAAATATATATTTCACTTTTACAAAATAAAGAACTAGTATATGAGTATTTATACATGTGTGCCTACACTATATTAGTCAACTACTAATTACTCCACGCTACACAATATTAGGCCACTACTATACATTAGGAAGAAACTAGTATAGCATGTTAGTAGTGCCCTAGGACCATTAGCATATGTTGTACGTTTTATATATTTTGAGCATGTAATTGAATAGCTAATTTTGCTTATGAACATCAAATGCGTGATTTGATAGTAAAACTCATTAGCTTATGTAATTACTATTCTAGTTGTCCCTAGTTTCATGTAATGTTCTTTACAATCAAATAAAACAAGTATGGTGTTTGATTGATGATTATATTTTACTAATCATGTGTAATGAATACAAATCATATCATAGATGCAATATATTGGGATATATTGTATCGGACGTGATCCGTTAGAGAAGTAATGCTTCATGGTTCTTAGTCATAAGTATTACTTCCTCAATACTATTTTAGAATCCTTAGACCTTATGTCTCCATTGATTCTAGCATGAATGGAGCCACGTTTTGACTCAGTCGTACGTTACTTTTAATCGAGTAATCAATACGACTGATGATCGGATGTAGCGTCCTATCATGGCTTGAATGTGAGAGGCATTGTAAGGAATTTGTCCCTCTCTATTATTAGAGAGAGATATCCATGGGCCCCTCGATACGGAAAAACTGTTTAAATGCATGGACGTGCTCAAATGTATTTGATAAAGTGGTTATCAAATACTATTTGTTGGAACAGTTTACCAGGAGATTGAGCATAAATATAATTAAGCTTAATAAGGGTGACGACTACCATGCCTTATGCTTAATTAGGATATCGCGAGACAAATGGATTAAATAGTGGATTGATATTAGGTTCCACCTTAAATTCATTCACTTTGGGTAGTCACAATGTCCTGCTAGGGACCATTTGTGATTTATGAACACATACTATTACTAAGTATGTTTTAATTGCCATTGTGATATGAACCTACAGGGTCACACGCATAGACGAGCTAACGAGCTTCATGTCCAGATTCAATGAATCTAGAATGTGTCTAGGTTCATTGTATTTGACATTTATTCTTCTGAGAATAATAAAGCGTTATTATTCGAATTAGAGATTAAGGAGGGGCATTTTAGGTATTTGGTTCGTGCTGGGATTACGTGGGAGTTATTATCCGATAAAGACTCCCACTACCAGCAGAAGTCTAGGGGTCGTAGGAGTTAAAGACTCCCACTGCCGGGAGAGGTGGTAAGGATGTGGGAGTTGTTTTTAAAACAACTTCTCACACCCTATATAAACCTCTCTTGGCCGAAACCCTAGGGAGATATCGAATCAGCCGCAAAATACCCAAAAATTGAAATCAGATTTCTAGTCTGGCGGCCTCATTTTCTCTCTAGAATCCAAAACTCAGAAGAACGAAGAGCTAGAACTCGCTGCCCGTTTCGTCGCGTGGATACCGGTAGGGAGTAATTCCGCAAGGGAGGACTCAAGGTGGTTACTGCTGAGAGCCGAAAGATACAACCTTTAAGCCGAAAACGTAAGTCTTTTCCCGATTTTTCGATTCGTTTTTGTATGAGCGGATCCTTCAGGGGAGGACTCATGGGTGTTTAGAACGAGTTTCTGCCCATGAATCCCTTCATAGCATATGTCCTAATTAATTAAAATTTGATTAGGCATTTCCTAATTAATTAGATAACTCCTAAATAATAACTTATGGTTCCACTAAGTGAAGCATTGTATAAAGAAAGGAAGCGTCAAGAGGTCCATAGCCCAGTGGGGCTATGACCTACTCACGACCGTGAGGTCGAGGGTTCGACACCTCTCCCCTACATGGGGCAAATAAATACTCCCTTCCTAGGGCGGTCCTCCTCATCTGGTGAGGCTAAAAAAAAAAAGCAATGAAGCATGTGTTGTTTTCCATCCTTAACCATATATGTTCATATAGACAAGTAGACAAGTTATATCATGTATGTGAACAATAAACTAAAGGAGTAGAGATAGAGAAAATTAACACAAGAATTTATAGTGGTTTGATTCACAAAGAATCTACATCCACTACCTTAGGACAAACCCAAGGATTTCAACATACACTAATGGATACCCTTCACAAAAAATGCAAGGTGATACTTGCCTCACAAATGAGGACTTGTGCTTCATAAAGAAGACTTCATTCACAAAGAGTGTTAAGCTCACATAGAGCTAATCTCTCCAAAGAGATACTTGCCTCACAAAGAGGACTTTTGCTTCACTAAGAAGGCTCCACTCACTAAGAGTGTTTTCTAGTTTTCAAAAGAACTAAGCTCACAAAAGCTAATCTTTCCAAAGAGATACCTCTCACAAGAGGATTTTTGCCTCACCAATGAGGACTTAGAAACACTCACAAAGAGTGAAGCTCACCAAGAGCTTTTTTCTAGTTTACAAAGAACTAATTCTCACTAAGAGAAATTTGGGTAACTAGTCTCTTTCAAATGAGACTTTACAAATAAACTCTCTTACAAAAATTCTCTCTTGGAATAGATTTACAATTGAAGCTCTAATCACTCATTGAGAATAGAAAGGATAGATGAAGTTTTAGCTCAATTCAAAATGCTTTTGAATGATATGGAAATTAAGCTCAAAAAGTGTTTACTTGTGTTTGTAATGAAGTGTAAAGCCTATGCCCTCTTGTGGCTTGATTAGTAATGAAAATTCAACTTTAGAAGCTTTATATAGGACAAAAATACACAAACAAAGTTGGTCACAACGACTATAATTTTAGGCCTGATTTGACAAGCTTCGGTCGACCGGACCATGAGGTAGGTCGTCCGAAGTGCCTCCGAAGTGAATATTAATGGCCTCTATTCTCATCTCGGTTGACCGAAGTAAGTGGTCCGGTCTTCCTAACTGAATCTCGATCGACCGACCTAAAGCTAGGTCATCCGAAAAGATATAGCTGTTGGAGTTTTGGAACATTCAAAATATGACTAAAGACAAAAACAGCACTGGTCGACCGGACAACACATGTCGGTCGACCGAACTTCCTGGTCTTTCGAGGCTAGGCCTAGGTCGGCCGAAATGAAGTCCTTAAGTGGGGTTTTCACTTAGTCAAGTTTCCAATGTTCTCAAACTCATGCCTAAGTGTTTTGTAAAAATATAAAACACATTTTAAAGAACTTAGGCATTGACCAACACTTAACATAATTTTAAAAAACCTTTTTAAAAAATTGAACAATGTAAAACATGAGGTTTTGAAAGCATACATAGTTGAGCTTTAACATTATATATCCTAGTATTCACTAAGGTAGGATTAGTAACAAGAATGTACCTATAAAGAGTATACTAATCTTCCTAAGGTCTTGAAGTCTTCAAGTTGATTATCTTCTTGGAGCTTTGACTTTGAAGCCTTTGATCACCATCTTCTTGAGAGTGTTGAAGCCCTATAGCAATCTTGAGTTGTATAGTATTGGACTTCCCACTTCTTCTTGGTCAAGGAGCATACCACTTGATTCTTTTCTTGTTGGATTGTGTAGCTTCTGACATGTTGATCTTCATTCTTCTTGATTTTGCAAGTACTTCCATAGCATGTGGATTAACTTGAAGCTTGTGTTATGGAGTCTTGCAAAGTGTAGCTTCCTTGTGTGTATGATGATACCTTTGATGTACACAAGAAGCTAACTTACCATTTTTATCAATGTTAGTGTGAGTACTAATGATCCTATCATTAAGAACATTCTCACACATATTACTAGATAATTATCAAATGTCACACTTGCTTTTCAGATTTTCATCATAATGTTTAGATTTAGATTTTATTTTTGAGTAAATTTCAAGTTCGTCCCTGAAAATGATCAGGAATTTCAATGTCTTATTTAGAAATTCAAAAAGTCATAGCCCGTAAAATTGGCTATTTTGTTTCAACTAGGTCCTTCATTCATTGATCAACCCAAATATAATAGATAGTTTATTACAAGGTTTTTGATTGGGGAATAAATGCAATATATAAAAGCTTGTAGGTTTGGTGTAAATATGACCAAATTATAATAAAGACTTAAAATGGCGTATTCAATCTAGATTCGATATGATTTTTAAGGATTTTTAAAATCATTAGGTATTCAATTCAGATTTTAAAAAATCCATTAAAATCTAGAGGTATTCAATCATGATTCTAATAAGTTCATCAAAATCCAAAGATATTCAATTCAGATTATAAATTATCTGTTGAAATCTGTTGGTATACAAAAAACTCTACAGATTCTCATAGATTTCATTAGATGGAGTATTTTGATGGATTTCTAGGCCTACTTACAATTATTAATAAGAAATAAACTGAATACAATTATCATCTATAATTTAAATAACTCATGTTTTATATTTTATATTTATTTTTTGTTATGTTCTTTTTAGAATTATTGGTCATTTCATAAATTTTTATTCTATGATTTAATTATAATATCAATTCCATTTTATTCTATCATACTTTCTAACCATCTATCTATATTTATATTACAGAACCTTTTTTCAATTTCAACCAATCAAAAATTTAGAAATCCAACGTGGAATTTTCTAGAATGTTTTGTGGTTTAATGGTTTACAAAAACTTGATTGGTTTAGAAGAGTTTAAATCAATTAAATTAATTAAAACTAATTTTTATCTTAATAAACTTCAAATATTAAACCACTTCCCCTAATAATCTTGAAATATCTTCCAATTGATAATAAGAAATAAACTGAAAACAATTATCATCTAAAAGTTAAATAACTCATGTTTTATTTTTTTAGATTTCTTTATTGTTATGTACTTTTTAGAATTATTGGTCATATCATAAATTTTTATTCTATTAATTAATTAAATAAAATACCAATTCCATTTTATTCTATCATACTTTCTAACAATCTATCTATATTTATATTACAGAACCTGTTTTCAGTTTCAACCAATCAAAGACTTAGCAATCCAACGTGAAATTTTCTAGAATTGTTTGTGGTTTAATGGTTTACAAAAACTTGATTGGGTTAGAAGAGTTTAAATCAATTAAATTAATTAGAAACTATTTTTGTATCTAAATAAACTTCAAATATTAAACCACTTCCCTAATAATCTTGAAATATCTTACAATTATTAATAAGAAATAAATTGAATACAATTATCATCTAAAATTTAAATAACTCATGCTTTATATTTTATATTTCTTTTTTGTTATGTTCTTTTTAGAATTATTGGTCATATACTCATATCATAAATTTTTATTCTATTAATTAATTATAATACCAATTCCATTTTATTCTATCATACTTTCTAACAATCTATCTATATTTATATTACAGTACCTGTTTTCAGTTTTAACCAATCAAAGATTTAGAAATCCAACGTGGAATTTTCTAGAATTTTTTGTGGTTTAATGGTTTACAAAAACTTGATTGGTTTATAAGAGTTTAAATCAATTAAATTAATTAAAAACTAATTTTTATCTTAATAAACTTCAAATATTAAACCACTTCCCCTAATAAGTTTGAAATATCTTCCAATTGATAATAAGAAATAAACTGAAAACAATTATCATCTAAAAGTTAAATAACTCATTTTTTTCTCTAGATTTATTTATTTTTATGTACTTTTTAGAATTATTGGTCATATCATAAATTTTATTCTTTTAATTGATTAATTAACACACCAATCCATTTTATTCTATTATACTTTCTAACAATCAATCTATATTTATATTACAGAACCTGTTTTCAGTTTCAACCAATCAAAGACTTAGAAATCCAATATGGAATTTTCTAGAATTGTTTGCGATTTAATGGTTTACAAAAACTTGATTGGTTTAGAAGAGTTTAAATCAATTAAATTAATTAGAAACTAATTTTTATCTTAATAAACTTCAAATATTAAACAACTTCCCTAATAAACTTGAAATTTCTTACAATTATTAATAAGAAATAAACTAAAAACAATTATCATCTGGTTGAATCAGATCCGGGTATGTACTGTGAGTGCATGAAGAAGACGTGCATGACGTCTTTTGAAGGAGTGGTAGGTCCTGATCAAGCGGAGATTGGGTTAGAGAAGATAGAGCAGCATTTCTGCATTGTGAGAGTTCCTGAAGACATGAGGACTGATGTAGTGATACATTTTCTCACGTCTGAGGAGTCTGAGTGGTGGAAAGGCGGGGAACTAATTTATCCTCAAGCCAAGCCTATCACTTGGGACAGGTTCAAGGAAGCCTTCTTAGATCAGTACTTTCCACATACCTTCAAGACAACTAAGCAGAATGAGTTCTTCGCCTTGAGGCAGACTGATGGGATGTATGTTTTAGCATATACTAGTAAGTTCAACCGTTTGGGTAAGTATGCTACTGCCATCATCCAGGATGGGAAGATGAGGACCCAGAGGTTTGTACGGGGATTGTTGCCTCATATTAGAGGAAGATTGTCTGGGTACCATCATACTACCTTCATGGATGCGTACAAGAGGATTTTGGATATAGAGAAGGAGTTTAAGAGTACTGAAACAGATATGAAGAGGCCTTATTCATCTATATCACAAGTCCAAAATTCTCGTCATAACTCAGTTAATCCTGTGCCGCAGAAGAGGTTTGCTTCCACCTCGGAACCAACAAACACATTTAAGCCAGGGAATGGGATAAGAGAAAATTCGACTAAGGTTGGGGGACCCACATGGGCACCAAATACTTCTCAGAACTTCAAGGAGTGTCATACATGCGGGATGAAGCATAGAGGGGATTGCAGATGGATTTCTGGGGCATGTTTTAGATGTGGAAAGACGGGTCATCGTGTTAGCCAGTGTACAACTCCATTTCAGGTCACGAGTCAGGCTTCAGGGTTGGCACCAAAGACAGGGGACACCGGAGCTAAGCCTAATGCTCGAGTCTTTGCCCTTCCTCAGTAAAATGAGAGAAACGATATGGGTACACCAACAGGTACACTTATGTGATTATGTAGTTATTGTATTCCTTATATTGCTAGGTTGCATATAGTACCATTCTTGTTATTTGAATACCCAATAGAGCCTTTTTCATTTAGTGGGGTAGTACAAGTTTCAAGGACGAAACGTTTGTAAAGGGGGAGGAATGTAATACCCGTAACTTTTGTTTACGTGTAATTAATTTTTGTGTGGTTTATTGAGTTGGCATGATTTATTTGGTATGATTATGTGATTACATGTTTATTTTTATTGTTATAACATGTTATCATGTTACATTTTTGTACGTTTAGTTGATGGGCATTTCGTACGTGTATCGTATTTGAGGGACCTACTTGTAATTCACCTAGATGAATTATTTAATTAGATTTGGTATTGGAATTAATTAGGAATCCTATATATATATAAAATCTGGGGGAGGGACTTATATAATAAAATAGCAATTAAAAAAAATATTAGCGAGGGGAATAGATATTAGGAGTCGCAGCAACAAATAAAATAAGAGAGAGAAACGGCCGCTTTAGCCGCAAGCAACACAAGAACCTTGTGAGATTAATAAAATTTGGGCAGACTTTGTGAGATCATCGAGGGAGCGTTACTCGTCCGTCTTCGACCCACAATATACCGGTTTGACGGCGTTCGAGTTAGCTTTGAGTAAGTGTAGACGGATCGTGATTCGGAGTTTGGTGTAAGAATTTATCGCACCGAGAGCGGGACTTGGCAGGTCAGATTTCGAGTTTGTGTGTTTAGTTTCTTTTGTTCGTGGTAAGGACCACATCTTTAGTTATTTTCTGTCCGGATTATTATATATGTATGTTGGGTACTGATTTGTGAATGTTTAACGACTGCTTATACGTGATTTATTGCATTAACTGTTGGGCTGCGAATAAATTGCATGCATTGGATTTTATTACTTGTTATTTTGTAATTGTTCCGGGTTCGATTAATTGCTTATAATCTGATTCCTAAATTGTTTTACTGCTTATTATGCTTGATATTACGTGAATTATCGTTGATGTGATATTGGTGAATTGTTAATTGGTCAATTGATGAACTTGCCTAATTGTTATCGCTTTGGTCGTCTTAATTGATTAATACTTGAGTTGTCCTATTTGATGGTCATCGTTTCAGTGTTATGTGATATTGGTCAACCGAGTCGTCGCCCTATTTTGAGCTCGTGCCTAGAATCTACTAAATGGCAGGACTCGTTCGATTGGATAATATGGAATGTGTGTGGATACCGAGGAGTCCTCCGGGTGTTCTTGCGCGGATTCTGATGCAATGTGGATTTGGGAGGATTCTGAGGGGTCCTGCGATGTGTCCTTATGTAGATCTCGAGGGTCTTTCTATGTGAGCCTTAACCTGATGTGGACTATCATTGAGACTGTAACGGTTTTGTTTAGTCTAAGGTGTTGGATGATGATACAAAGTAGGATGAGTCCATAAAATCTAAATCCGTTCGTTCAGGGGGTGAAACTGAACCCAGTGTGTATGAACTATTTAAGCCTTTCTAGTTTGGACTATAACTAGGGCCGTTACAGTTATTTTCGTATAGTCGTGACTAGATACTTGAGCTCGAATGGTGTGAAGTCGTGTCACAGCGGTAGCTATGCTCGTAGTGTCTAAGCAAGTGTATAATCGCGCGTACCGTTTGGACAGAGCACGGTGCCCTTCGTACATTCGGTTGTGTAAGTGCTTGGACATGAAGAGTATGGTTATACAGTTTACTTGTTATTCTTACTTGTTGTTCTTGTTTTGGTCCTATTTGATACTGATTTTGAGTCTTTAACTTGTATTTTGGGTTGGGTTTGATTTGGTGCAAGATAGTACACTTGTGTACAAGTTTTGCAATTGTTTTTCTATTTTTCGCAGGTTGCGGATGAAGCATTCGTCCTACGTATCGTCCTCGCATTCTTCCGCAGTTGGACAATAGCTACTGCCTTACCTCAGACGAAGCTGCGAACGAAGCCCTTCGTTCGCGGGTATCTTCGGTCGACAGCTTGGTGTTGTAGTCGACCAGAGCATCTGTTCCTTTCGGGTTGATTCTGGACGACCACCGGTCGACCGGACTGTGGGTTAGGTCGTCTGGAGGGTCAAAGTGAGGTTGTTTCTGCTTTGGTTCTGTATCCATATGTTCTGTACCGTTCTGTTATGACCCGATCTGATTATGTTCTGTTCTATTCGGGTTCTGAGTCTTTTGGGACTTGTGTAGTGTCTTGCCCAGAGTATTTATTTCAAAAGGGTATTTTGGGAAACGAGAATATGCTTTAGTGTCTATATTTGTTTTATACTTGTGAGTATTGGGTCCTTACTAAGAACCGGAGCTCAGTCCATCCACTTTTACTGTGCAGGTGATGTAGATGTTGATTCTATCCATGATGGTGATGCTTGGGAAGGGGACTATGAAGAGTGATCCATAACCGGCTATAGAGATTTTAGATCATTCGTTTATTTCATTTACACTTAGATGTATTTCATTTAATTTGTTAGAACATTTATTTCCTTTGTAATACTTAGAGTTATTTCACTTATAGTACACTTAATTCCGTTGTTTAACTCTTATAGTTGGATTATTTCATAAATGAATTCCTTTTTAGTAACTCTGTATTGTGGGCTTGGGTGTCTCATCGACCAATGAGACACTACTATGTCATCACTCCGGATATGGGGTGTGACACCAAGTTCGGTTGCTAAACTTTCTAATGGTGAAGACAATCCATCATTTTCTCTTTGGAAAAAGACTAATAGGTTGGTTCTAAGTTGGATTAAGGCAACCATAATGCCTTCAGTTCAATCTCTTCTTCTAAATTGTGCTACAACCTCAGAAGCTTGGCTTCTATTGGAGCCTCGTCTTTCTCCTTTGTCTAAGGTTCATACTCTCACCTTACGAGATCGACTTCGTACTCTAAAAAAGGATTTGGAAAAACCAGTTACTAATTTTCTTCTTCTTGCAAAGTATATCTCTGATTCATTGGTTGTTGCAGGCGATTCTATTATCGACGCTTACCTGATTGAGCATATTCTTGACGGTCTAGGTCAAGATTACAAGGAGTTCATCACGTCCTTTCATCTTCCCCCCACAACCACCTTTGATAAGTTCTATGAATTGGTGATTCAAAAAGAACATTTTCCTCAAGAGAATGTAAACTTTATCTCTTCAATCTGGTGCTGCTATTGTGGCTGCTAGCACAGGTACAACTTCTGGTTCAAGTACGACACATGGATTTGGTTCTGGCTCTCAAGGTTTTTCTTCTTCATTCCAGAATAATCGTGGCCGCGGCAAAGGGCGTTGGAAGGGCCGAGGTGGTCGGAATAATTACACCAATTTTCCTTAGTAGAAAAATCTTTCTTGGCGACCTCCGTTGGATAATCGACCTCCTCTCTTGCCTACTCCAAATTAATCAACAGTCCTATAATTCCATTCCACCATTTGAATATTCCTCTGTAGCTTGCCATATTTGTAAACGCTATGAACATACAACTCGGGTTTGTCCTGATATGCAGAATATGACATGTAACACTGAATTTTAATCTCAAAGGGATAAACTTGCAGGTGGTTTTGTTGATCCAACTTGGTGTGTTGACTCGGGAGCGACTCACCATATGACTTCATCTCCGGCTTTGCTTCAAAATGCTCAATCCTACACAGGTACGGATACTATTGTTATCAGTAATGGTACACAATTGCATATATCTCACATTGGTTCAAGTGCTCTCTCTACATCGTCTCGTTCTCTTGTTTTAGATGAGATTTTATGTGTTCATGCACTACACATAAATTTATTGTCTATTCAACATTTTTCTTGTGATAATGACTGTGTTTTTTAGATGAATTCTTGTGGTTTCTCTGTGAAGGACAAGCGGACAGGTCATACTCTTCTTCGTGGAAGTAGCTCCGGTGGACTTTATCATCTTACCTCACCTTCTTCTGACTCATCCAAACAAATTTTCTATGGCGAACGAACAAATTGTGATGTGTGGCATGCTCGCCTAGGTCATCAGTCTCATTCCAATTTTCGTATTTTATTAAATAAGTATAGAATTTCTGTACACGGTTCAGTTTCTTCTAATAAATCATGTCATGTTTGTCCGATGGGCAAGTCCTGTCAACTTCCTTTTATTAATAGACAATATGTTTCTAAGGAACCGCTTGAATTATTACATCTTGATCTTTGGGGTCCTTTCCCTGTTATTTCGGATAATGGCCACCGGATTTATCTCTCAGTTGTTGACGATTGCACTCGTTTTGTCTGGTTATATCCTTTGGTTAAACAGTCTGATACATACTATGCCTTGATCCTTTTCAAGAAAATGGTTGAAAATCTTTTGTCTAAATCTATAAAGTGTGTTCAAACTGATAGGGTGGTGAGTTTACTAGTCGTTTGTTTACTAATTTTCTTCGGGATAATGGTATATCTCAACAAATTTCTTGTCCATATACCCCTCAACAAAATGGGGTTGTTGAACGAAAACATAGACATATTGTTAGCATGGGGTTCTGTCTCTTATCTCAAGCTTTTTTACTTTCAAAGTTTTGGCTTGATGCTTTTATTACTTCGGTCTATCTCATTAATCGCTTGCCCATGGAACAATTAGGCTTTATATCACCTTTGAAAAGCTAAAGGGTAGAGTTCCTGAATATAATTTTTTAAAGACCTTTTCCCGCCTATGTTTTCCCTCTTTAGTTCCTTATAATTCCAACAAATTACAACCTAAATCTGCTAGATGTGTTTTTCTGGGATATGCACCATCACACAAGGGCTACAGGTGCTTAGACTTGTCTACTGGTAGGATTATTGTGTCTCAGCATGTTCTTTTTGATGAGTCTTGTTTTCCATTTTACAATTCCCCCATTAACACCACAACTCTCTCCTCATATTTTTCCTTTTTTTTAAAGACCTATTCGTCCAACAATCCCCCTCAACTCCTTTTTCTTCTCACGCAGTTTCGGCTACTTTCTCTCTAGCATTTGTCTCTTTATCATCACCAGTAACGCCTGATTCTACTCCCCAAACTCTCATTCTTCATTATCTCCAAATTCATCATCAGATTCCTTTCCCGAGAGCTCCCCTCCACCAAACAAATATAAGAGTATTAATCAACATGTTTATGGGTTTAGTTCACACTCTAGTCCTCATGCTTTGGCCACTGAAATAACCGACTCCTCTCTTTGAGCCAAAATCCTATTCTCAAGATGCCAAATCTACTGACTGGAGCGCTTCTATGCAAGAAGAGTATGATGCCTTGATGAAAACTCAAACATTGTCCTTTGTTCTATATGATCCCTCCATGAATGCCTTTGGTTCTCGGTAGGTTTATAGAGTAAAAAGGAAGGCTGATGGCACTCTTGAGCGACATAAATCACGTGTGGTAGCTCAAGGTTTCACTCAACTTGAGGGTTTAGACTACACAAAAACCTTTAGTCCTGTCTTGAAGCCTTCTACAATTCAGACTGTCTTATCTCTGGATGTTTCCCAAAATTGGCCTCTAAAACAACTCGATGCCTGGAATGCTTTTTTAAATGGTTATCTTCAGGAAGAGGTTTATAGGAAACAACCGCTGAGTTTTATTGATCATCTTCGGCCTAATCATGTTTGTCGCCTTCACAAGGCCATTTATGGTCTTAAGCAAGCCCCTCGAGGTTGGTACCAACGATTACATAACTTTCTTCTAGAACAAGGCTTCTTTAAAAGTCAATGTGATGCTTCATTGTTTATTAAAAGATCTGGGACTGGTATTCTTCTTGTTTTAGTATATGTCGATGATATTATTATGACAGGGAGTAATTCTTCATTTGTGGCTACCTTTATTGATCAACTCTGTTATACTTTTGAAACTCGTCAACTTGGATACTTGAATTTTTTCTTAGGTGTGGAGGTTACACGCACAATTGATGCTCTTTATTTATGTCAAGCTCGCTATGCTACTAATGTTCTTAAGAAGTTTAATATGCTTGGTGGCAAGCCTTGTTCTACACCATTGCCTCCATATTCACGCCTCTCTTCTCTTGATGGTGCTCTTCTTGAGAATTCTACTGAATATCGAAGTATAGTAGGTGCCTTGTAGTTTTTAACTTTAACTCGTCCAGAGATTGCTTTTGCAGTTAATCAAGTGTGTCAATATCTTCATCAACCACGTACTTCTCACTTCCAATCAGTCAAACGGATTCTACGTTATGTTAAAGATACAATTGAACATGGTCTCACTTTTCGCCGGTCTACTAACTTTTCCTTACTAGCATATTCGGATTCGGATTGGGCGAGGGATCCTGATGATTGACGCCATTGGTGCTTGTATATTTCTTGGTCCTAATCTACTTACTTGGACAACGAAGAAACAATCTTCTGTTTCGCGTTCTAGTACTGAAGCCGAATATCATGCTTTAGCTACTACTGCTTCCGAACTTCGTTGGTTTTGCTATTTGTTTCGAGAACTTGGTATGCTTATTCGACTACTACCACTGTTCTTTGTGACAATGTTTCGTCGATTCATATGGAATCTAATCCTAATTTGCATGAAAGAGCTAGACATATCGAAACCCATTATCATTTTCTATACCATCTTGTTATTTGTGGAGCTCTTCGCATATCTTATGTTTCAACAGATGGACAAACTGCCGATATATTCACCAAGGGTCTGTCTAGCCACATTTTCAGTCCATGCTCAACAAGCTTCAACTCTCACACATTCCGTTTCCCTTGAGGTAGCGTAAAAGAGAGTCATAATGTAATGTAATTGTATATCTTGATGAGTTTTGTATAGCTTAGGATTCTATCTTATAGCATATTCTAGAATGTGTAAGCATGTATAATTATCAATGATATACATATGGTAATATTATTACGTTGCAATTCTTCTATCTCCTTCATTCTATACTAAACTGTGATTTGATTAAGCAGCCACAAATGGGAATTGAAAATAGGTTCGGACTTCGCGGAGCGGTCCAACAATTTCCCATGTTTTCTTTGCTGGAGATTGATGAAGCAGTCGCAAAGGGGAATTGGAAACCTGTGCGAACTTCGCGAAGCGGTCCAAAAATTTCCCATGTTTTTTTAACTGAAGGTTGATGAAGCAATTACAAAGGGGAATTGGAAACCTATCCGGACTTCGCGGAGCATTCCAAACATTTCCCATGTTTTTTTTTCCTGAAGATTGATGAAGCAGTCGCAAAAGGGAATTGGAAACCGGTTCGGACTTCGCGGAGTGATCCAAAAATTTCCCATGTTTTCTTTGCTGATGATTTGATCCTATTCGGGGAAGCTTCAAAGGATCAAGCTAGGGTTATGGAATCCATACTTAAAGATTGTTGTGACCTATCTGGCCAGAAAATTAATATGCATAAGTCAAAGCTCTTTGTCTCGCTGAATACGAGACCTCAATTAGCAAAGGTCCTCAACAAGCAATTCGACATTCCTCTCACGAAAGATTTGAGTAATTATTTGGGAGTTCCTATTGTCCATGATAGGTTATCAAAAAAAATACTTGTGGGTACATCAACTCGAGAGTGAACAAGCAGCAAAGTGGTTGGGAAACCAGAATCTTCTCTCGGGCTGCTCGTAATATTCTGATTAAGTTGGTTGCTGCAGCCATATCAGGTTGCTCTATGCAGAGTATTAAGCTACCGGTCTCGGTGACAGAGGACCTTTTACGAACCCATAGAGCTTTCTTTTGGGGTGAAAAAAAGTGGGAGAGGAAGCTACATTATATGGTTTGGGATAATGTATGCAAACCTATTGAATGGGGGCCTTGGTATGAAGAATTTAAGGAAGTGGAATACTACGTTGTTATCTAAACTTGGTTGGAGGATGATATCCGGACAGTTTGTGGGCCAAAGTACTATGGAAGAAATATGAGAATTCTTTAGTCCAAGCCAACAAAAAATAGAGAACCTCTCATATTTGGTCGGGTATTGTGCACATGGTTAGTAACAATGCCCAATCGACATACCTTGAAGGATTTGAACCTAATGAGGCATACCAAACCTTCTTTCCCTCATATGGGAGCATAAATGCTAAGAAATATAAAAGAATCTAGAAGCTCAAAGGGCCTCAATGAGGTAACTTACTACTGTGGCATGCTAGACATGATAGATTATCCACTAAAGCACTCCTCTTCAACATGTATTGTGCATATGACCTTTTTTGCACGCAATGTGGTCATATTTAAACTAGCTTACACGCTCTGCAGGACTGTGTGGGGATCAAGAGGGTGTGGAAAAATTTGGTTAATCAAGATCGCTGGACTGAATTCTTATCATTTGTTCGTATTGAGGAATGGATAGATTGGAACCTCACTAAGAATATTGGTTCCAGTTGGATGCAGGAAGAGTGGAGCTATGTGTTCCGGAAAGCCGTGAGTATAAGTTGGTTCTGGAGGAATAAACATTTGTTTGAAGATTTGGATACCACACCGAGGACTAGAGAATTAGTTCAGGTCATTCTTTTCAGGGTCAGACAGGTTTGACAAGCTTGGGAAGTTCATTCGCGCATGCAAAACATACAAACTTGTTTGTAGATTAATTGGTACTCCCTCCATTCCTAAATATAAGACTCTTTAGACAATTTTAGAAAAAAATTAAGAAACTTGTTATTTTCATCTAAAGTTTCAATATTACCCTCTCTCTCACTTCTATAGCATAAGAAAAAAATGAAAAAATAGGGATGACAGAGGCGGCAAATAAAAAAAATGTCGAGGGTATAATTGGAAGAAATTATTGACAACTAATAAAAGAGGCTTAAACGACAATTAAATGGGAATGGAGGGAGTAGTAACATAGTATACCATAGCCTTTTTAGTCTTTTTGCTTGTAGCAGTGAGTCTGCTCTTTTTTGCTCATGGTAGGAGATTTAGCTCCCTGACTATGGACTAGTGCCTTTTGTATACGTTGTATATTTTCATATGGTTGAAATACAAAGATCCCGTTTAACCCAAACAAAAACAAAAAAAATTCAAACCGGTTGATTTTAGGAGAAGAAAAACCCGGGTATCAAAGGATGGCCCTAAAGCCCTAAACCCTTATTTACCAGAGTTTTCCCCTCCTCCAAGTCGTCCATACCTTAAAACCCTTCTCTCTCTCACAGCAAATCTATCTTCCTTCTCGTTTCACCAGGTAATCTTCTATTTCCATTCAGTATCCGCGATTGAATTCCGGAAGACGCTAAGTCTACACTATTAAGCTTTTGATTTTCCGACGAATACTTTCTTGTACTTTTTTCTTTTTCGGAATTAGATTTGAGCTTCTTTTTCACATTTTTCTTTTGCATAAAATCTGATATCATTTTCGTTTCCCCGCATATTTGGGATTATTGGTATATCGGGGGATGTAAATCACTCTGCATATTTGCGGTTCAATACCCAAATATGGCACAAAATCGTCTGTTCCCTTTGTGTTTCAATTCATGTACCCAACAAATCACAATTTTTTCCATGTGTATATATAATTAGGAAAAATATGTCTACATGGTGAAATCTGAGTGGTGAGTACGTGTATAGGGATACGGGGACATCCGATTTCCACCCGAAATATCGGGTTCTATTTCTGGGGGTATGTAGTGGGTTTTTGTTTCTGTCTTATTTTAAGTTGACGTATTTCTTTAGTTAAATATTTGGGTGTCTTTGTTTTAGTTGGTATTGATGGGAAACGAACGAAATGTAGTTTTTCGATTTCTTAATCGTAATGAGTGGTAAATCGTATGCTTATTGGCAGCAGTGGGAAGATGAATTTCAACAACATGAAGGTTCCCAAGGTAGGTGGTGCAGCTAGTACCCTGATTAAGATTGGGCTTGTCGCAGGGCTGGGTGTTTATGGGGTCGCTAACAGCCTCTACAATGTTGATGGAGGGCATAGAGCCATTGTCTTCAATCGCATTGTCGGTGTTAAAGATAAGGTTGTCTTAATGTACTTGCTGATTCTATAAAGTCATTTGTTTTTTTATTTTTGATTCTTTTATTGTATTCAATTTGTATACCCTTTTCATTACGGAGCTTTAATGCTTTTGTTCTTGATCTCCCTTCAGTCACTTATTGTAGGACTCTGCACGTCTTGCTTTGAGCATCTTTATTTATTAAGAGTGTGTTTCACTGAAATGAGTTTACCACATGTATATTCCCCTTGTTGGCTTGATGAATTAGTTTAAGGTCTAACAGAAAGATCGATCGATTAAAGGGTGTAACGAGATTTTGTCCTTCTGAGCAATACCTTTCCATTTGGTGTATACTGTAACAAAATTGTCACCTTTTTTTATCCATCAGCAAAATGAAGATGTTATAAACCCTGATAGTGCAAGCGTGAAGATCCTTGGAAATGGCGCAGAGGGTTTCTATAGGGTGGGTTAGTTTCTAGGTGATATTTGTAGAGATTTTCTTAGGCTACTCGACGCACAGTTGCAAACTATGCCTTGGACAGTGTGTTGTTCCTGAAGTTTTACAAGACAACATGCCTTCCCTCATTCTATTCCTGCTTTGCAGTTTCAATTTTGTAATGATTTCCTTCTCTTGTTCAGAGGATGTTCAGGATATCTTTCTGTTGCGAGGGTTGATAACATTGAATACAATAGTGCTGTAATTCTCAGACATTTGAAGCTATGTTCTAAAAGTGTTATGGAAGATAATTCTGTCTTTTATATTTGTATGGTTTGGTTATGTAGTTTCTGGGTGGCGTGATATAGTTGTAGATAATTGTAAGATTCTCATTTTGTTTCTCCTAGATTTTGAATTGACATACATGTTTTTCTTTTTCTTAGGTTTACCCTGAAGGAACACACTTGATGATTCCTTGGTTTGAAAGGCCCGTCATCTATGACGTTCGTGCCCGACCTAACCTAGTTGAAAGCACTTCAGGAAGTCGTGACCTTCAAATGGTATTGTAATACTCTTTTGCATTTGTGTGATTGGTAATCTAGGGGAAAATAAGGGAATAGTGTGTATGAACTGCTTGATTGTGGTTATTGAATAATTTGTCTCCTTGATGCAATTACTCTTGCTGTCCTCAACCAGGATGTGAAGTCTCTGTTTTGAATTAGAAACTTCAAATAAATTTAGGTATTAGGCACAGGTTCTAATTTAAACTTTATAGCAATCTGGTTCAACAGAGAATTTGATTTCATAGAATTCTCAATTTCTGCATTGGTTGCCTGTTCTACTAGTTGATAAATCATACTCCCTCCGTCCCAAATTGAATGTCCACATTTGATTTGCATAGTTTGACCATTAGCAAGTTACCATGATATCCTTAAATGACCACCAGTATGTTAGTGGAGCTTGCATATCATAAGTATAGGAGGCTAGCTATGAGAGTTAAGGGATCATTTTAAAAAATTGGACTTTCAATTTGGGACGTACTATAATAAAGAATGGACTTTCAATTTGGGATGGAAGACTTAGTATTTCAGGTTAAAGCTGCTCATTTTGTTTCCAATAATTTGTTAATTATGAATTACTGGCAAAATATGTCAACGTAACCGTAAACTCATGCTCATGTTTTATATCTTTCCCTCCGAAAAATTGATATCTTCACATGTGATATCTTAAACCGAGCTGAATACAAGCAAGTAGCTCATCCCAATAGTTGGTGAAGGGAATCCATATTCATATTGTAGATTCTACTTTTGCTTTATTCTTTCTTCCATGATGCCGGGCAATCAAAAAGCTTTTTCTTCTCTTTTTAGTTATCTATTTTCTTTTGTTTTTATAATTAAGCTCAAATGCAGAGCTCATTTGATTTCTTTATCTGATCATTCTTGAGGAGACTCCTAGGGTGGCAAAACTTGGCCCTGTATTGTATTACCTGATTTTTAGTGGCCATCATCTGACGAAGTTTCTATCTCTAGTTGCCGAGCTTTTGGAAACAAGTTGTCCTGATTTATGAATTTACTGCTTTTTGTATATATCTTGATTTTGTCATTGACTAGGGCCATTGAATGTAAAACAACTATTCTCTTTGATTCAGTGTGGCTCTGCATTTTACTATACAGGTCAAAATTGGACTACGTGTGCTCACACGTCCAGTGCCAGACCAGCTACCTACTATTTATAGAACTCTTGGTGAGAATTACAATGAGCGAGTCCTGCCCTCAATCATTCATGAAACCTTGAAAGCTGTGGTTGCTCAATACAATGCCAGCCAGCTCATCACTCAGAGAGAAGTATGTTTCTGCTTGAACCTTTGGCATTTTAAGTTTGTCTGATTGCCTAATATCTGTAATGATAAGCCGAGATAAATGATTATCAACTGGTGGGTTAAAATAGATTATGTACCATGCATAACTAGAAGGAAAGTCTTTTATGTGTGGCAATTGAATCTTCAACATTTTCATGGCTGAACAAGTGAGAGACGCGAGCAAGATGAATAACAAACTTACAGCTTTAGTTTAATCTGTGTTTTTTTTTGTTTTGTTTTTTTGTAGAATGTTAGTAGGGAGATAAGGAAGATTTTAACTGAGAGGGCAGCCAACTTCAACATTGCACTGGATGATGTTTCAATTACAAGCCTGACTTTCGGAAGGGAATTCACTGCTGCAATTGAAGCTAAACAGGTGGCCGCACAAGAAGCTGAGAGGGCCAAGTTTGTTGTCGAAAAAGCTGAGCAAGACAAGAAAGGTGCTATTATTAGAGCTCAGGTGAGGACTAGTCACTTCTTGCACATGATTTCTGAACTAATTTTATATACTCTTTTTCTATAATCTATTTGCTCGTTAGTAATCTTGATCTGCGTCAATCAGAGAGTGACTATATCGAGAAGTGGCCTACTTTTATGGCATTATTTGATAGCTTACCAAAAAAATCTATTAATCCTCCTAGCATAGGTAGTGAGTATATTGGGTAGTGGTTGCCATCACAATATGTTACAGCTCATAAGAAGCCTATCAACCCCATAAAGAGCTATGTTACCCTGACTCGGGTACATTTATGTATTTAGGTGTCAGGTACTTGAACATCTAAAACAAAGTGTTTGATCGGTGTTGACCAGATCCGGTAAGTATCCCATACCCATGTCGTGCCGTGTCAACACAGATACGGCAGACATAAACGATGGGTTCGGGTAATATAGATAAAGAGTAGGACAATAATTAAAATTCCACTTGTGGGGCTTTTCAAACCATTTGTCTGAAGCAGGAGTCATCTGATATACGATTTTAATCTTTCTCTTCTCTGATTTCCAGGGTGAGGCTACGAGTGCTCAGCTGATTGGCCAAGCAATCTCCAGTAATCCAGCCTTCATCTCACTCAGAAGAATCGAAGCTGCTAGAGACATTGCACACATCATTGCGAATTCTGCAAACAAGGTCTACCTGAATTCAGATGATCTGTTGCTAAATCTTCAGAAGCTACAGCTAGATGTTCTGAAGTAGCCGAGAAAATTTAGTTCTCTTTCCAAGACAAAAATTGTGAAAATGCACTGTCATAAAAATTTGGACCTCTAGGAAAAAGGTACGTTTAGCCCGAGTAATTACTTTGAAAGGGTTAGCAGATCGGCGGACCTTCTCTGGGTTTTGACGGTTTAATTGTTTTGCTATCTGTTTTGGTGATTGTTCTAATGCAATGGTTGCTTAGATGATAGCTCTTTCTTTTTGCGTGTGGCCTACCTCATTCCAAGGTTTCCTGATGTTATGGTTCGATACTTCATCCATTCTCAATACTCAAGTAAATCTCACAACTCCCACCAAGGCTTTTTGTATGATGATTAGGATTTTAGGAGGCCGCAAGTTTGCCTACAGAAGGCCCTTATTTTAATAGGTTACAACAGCTATGCTTTAGTTTCCTTTTTCTTGCAAATTGACCAATGCAAATCGTGGTTGCCTTATTTTAGTAGGTTACAACAGGGGTATGCTTTAATCATTGTTCTAGTTAGCAATGACAAGTGGGTTAACCCGGTAAGTTCGGGGCGAGTCGGTGAACAGTGACGGGGCGAGGCGGGGGCGGGGTTGACCAGTCAACGGGCGAGGCGAGGCGGGTTGGGTCCAAAAATGAAAATGACAAACCTACCTCGCCCCATTTGGAAAACCCATCAAAAGTGGGCCGAGTCACGGGTTAACCCGGTGGGTTGGGCGGGTCGGTTGGGTTTGGCGAGTTTGGCGGGTTGGGTGTTTTTTTTAATTTTTTTTTTTTTGGTAAAAATAAATATAGATAAGGTTTTATTTATAACAAAATAACACTTGCATATAAGGGGGACTTAGATGAAAACAACATAATAAAACAAACATTACAATTTAAAATGAAAAGTACAATAAAAATTACAATTTAAACATAACAACCCGGATGTTTATTTTTTATATGTCTAACCATTGTTCCCATCCCCCAACCATGTTCGTGACGAATTTCATACCCACACATCGTATATTTAGCTGTGAGAACTTCCTCATTAAATACCCATACTTGCCAAACTTTGGAAGTCCTCCTAGTCCTAGCACTAGTAGAGGGATTAGGAGGAATGTTGTCCATATTTTCTATTTAGAAAATAGAGTAGAAAATGATAGTGTGAGTTTGGTGTGAGTTGAGGGGATTTGAGTGAGTATTTATAGGGGTTGGGGTAATATGGGTTAAGTGGGTTGGGGTGGGTTAATATGGGTTTAAATGGTGCGGGGATTAGGAGGAATGTTGTCCATATTTTCTATTTAGAAAATAGAGTAGAAAATGATAGTGTGGGTTTGGTGTGAGTTGAGGGGATTTGAGTGAGTATTTATAGGGGTTGGGGTAATATGGGTTAAGTGGGTTGGGGTGGGTTAATATGGGTTTAAATGGGTTGGGGAAACGGGGCGGGGAGGGTTGTGGGTTTTTGACGGGGTGAGGTGGGTTGGGTCGATTTTTCTTGGATGTACTACCCACCCCGCCTCGTTTGTAAAACCCACTTAACCCGTGGGTCATAACGGGTTTAGGCGGGTCCAAATGTGGGCCGAGTTAAACGGGGCAAGGTGGGGCGGGGCGCGGGTGGGCCAGACCCACTTGCCACATGCCTAGTTCGGATCCGGAACAGTTTTTTTTCCATTACACACGAATGTCGGACCAAAACTCGCGAAACTTGATCAGCCAATGTTTTGCTACTGATTTGAATTTTGGATTTCGAAGTTGCTGGTGAAATAAAACAATTCAATACAAAAATTGTTACATGATTTTTAAACACAACTTTATTGCTGGACTGTTATAGTCTTGCAATTCATTACGAATTGATGGTGTTGACTGTAACAGGCAGCGTTATGGCTACCGATGTGAGTTTTGCAGCCTATATAATGGTTGCCTTCCCTAGTCAGAAAGACACTCAAAATTCTCTCCTCCCTTTACATTTCTGAATTCTTTTGTCTTCTGCATATTTTAAAGAGCATTACTGTCTAAGAGTTCTGCTGTTGCAAAAGATTCAAAGATACTATTACTGCTGCTTCCAGTTAACAATGAGTTTGGGTGTTGTACCTTGAGAGTGAGTGTTCAAGAGGTATGAAGCTGTAAAAGGCGAACATATTGAACTTAAGTGGAAGCGGTATACTCAGGGATAAAGCCAGGAATTTGGCGTTGGGGTTACATTATGTCTAAGAGTTCTACTTTTCCAAAAGATTCAAAGGTACTATTACTGCTGCTGCCAATTAACAATGAGTTTGGGCGTTGTGCTTGAGAGTTCAGTGTTCAAGAGGTCTGAAGCTGTAAAAGGCGAACATATTGAACTTAAGTGGAAGCGGTATACTCAGGGACGAAGCCAGTAATTTGGCGTTGGGGTTACATTCTGTTAATTCAATAAAACAGTATAGATAAACATTTTCAGTAAATCAGAAAAATATTCAACAAACGTAAGAACAGGTAAAGGAAAGTAGTTAAGAAACTGAAACATACGCATTTGAAGTTGCCGCCGACGAAATATTTCCTGGCCATAATGATCGCCGCCGAGCCGTACAAGTTTCAAGAGACAATGATAGATATATGAAGACGTAGCTATGGAGAAATGGTTGTAGTTTTACGTTATCAAAGAAATTGGTGGGAAATAAATTTGGTTGTTGTTGGCTGGCACTGCCTTTAAACGTTGCCTTCGAAATGCAAGCTATTTTCACAATCCGTGCTATTTTACTTGCTTTCGATTTCATTTCTTACGGATACTCGGTATTACGGTGTGTTTAAATACTTAAATGACAATTCATATTATCTCTATTGGTTCTAATCTTACCCCAGTGTACCATTTTGTAGTACGGGGTGTCTAAACACTAAAAATAAAACTCACATTCTCTCTATTGGTTGTAGCCGGCTATACTATACTTGTCCTTATTTGGTGTAAAACAGGTGTTTTTCGTATGTACGGAACACGTTTCAGACATCATAATTTTTATCTAACAATTGAGAAGATAATAAATTCTTGATCTTAAGAAGACGTCCTAAAAATAGGTGTTCTCCCTAAAAAAAAACTAAGGCATCAGATTTCCAACTCTATAACTTGTTTCACACATGCGTCAAATCTCCGCACTGGATCCTCAAACTAATACGATATGACCTGGGATTAAAATACTCCTGCAGTTGTGAAAACATTATACGCTAAAACCATTAGATTTGTGATGGGATTGGACCCAGGTAATTAGACTTGGCCCAGCAAAGGCAAAGTCTGGTCCAGGAGAAACGAGCAGGGTCCAAGAGCGAAGCCCAAGATTGAAGCCCTTACATGAGTCCATAAAATGGCACACAAACCACATACTCGGACTCAACCCATGTCCTAGGCCAACCCTCACAAGGCCTCAGCCACTACACAGCCTTCACGGACGAACAAATAGAGTGCGTGTGGCCTACTCGGCAATACCAACCTTCATCGATGACCTAAAAAAACGTGGTGGCATTCCCGCAATTGAACATAGGCTCTACGCAACCTAATTCATACAAGTTATGACTCAAATTCATAGAGCAATGACCTCTATAAATAGAGCCCTTTTTGCCTCATTTTATCTAAGTCATTTCTAGCTATCAAAATACGTAATAAGATCGGGGTTGAGGTCTTCCCTCCCCTCTCTAACCGCAGGAATAGATACCAAGCTCGGAGTGAGACCCAAAGTTCCAATTTGTTCCTTCACCCTCTCCCATAAGCTCGACTAGTCCCACACAAAGTAGGTAGCTCGACTGAATATTTGACTTTGGCCTAAGCTCCTCCTTCTCCCTAGCTATCAGAACTTAGACACCCCTTAGTTAGGAACACATCAATTTAATTTAGGTTAAAGTTTCTTTTTTTATTGTGTTCCATTTACATTTTTCACGACTAATATTTTTATATTTTTTGAAATTTGAATTTTCTCTGTCAAAAAAAAATTGAATTTTCCCCGTGTGTTAGTAGAATTTTTATATTTTTTCAATTGCAGAATGGAATGCTCTCTTCTGTTTTCTTTTAAAAAAATCGCATTTACGATAGAAGAATTACATGACAGAATAGTTAAACTACACAAAGTTTTAATGTGCTAAACAAAAGTAAGTGAGATTTTTTCAAATTTTAGAGTACAATTGCACATGATTTTATGTAAAATTAAACTAAAAAAGTAAATTTTGATTTAAGTGTATGAAATGAGTAGCATCCAAGTCAAGGAAACAACTCAGTCCAAGACACATTAATTGTTCGAATAAGAATCAATTATATTTCAAAGAAATTGTCTAAGAAACCATGTTTGCTCAATTTCACCATGCACCTTCCTGCAATTTCCAAAGAAGAAAAAAAAAGTAATCTTTCTATATGTTAAGCAGATGAAAACTGAAAGAAGCCCATAAATAAAATCAAATTACATCTTCTTCTCAATGTAGCTAAAAAATATATGGTATGGATCAACATTTATTATTAGTTCTTACTTCAGTGCAGGCTTGTCTTGGACACTTTTTTATCAAGGTTGTCAAGATCGTAATTTTGACTCGGAATGGAAGGGGTCTCAAGAATCGTAAACTCGAGGATCGTAACACGGATCGGAAGATCCGACAAAACTAGTAAACAAAATATTTCATGACAAATTTAAACTAGTAGAACTAAAAAGTTGAAATTAAAACACAAATTAACAAGTAATAAACTTCAAAACAAACCAACAATTCATAAGGTCTTTTAATCTAACAAGTTTCATAACAACAATTCTATCTTTCAAATTTTCTAATCTAGTAAAACCATTCAACAAAACGATTCCTTGTAAAAAAGCACCTTATTTTTTAGGAATATTGGAAGAAGACGCGTAGACTTCAAAGATAAGAAAGCACAGAATTTTGAAAGAAAAAGGAGTATCGAAACGAGCTTTTTCATTTCCTGATTTGTGGGAAATCGACAAAAATGAAACCATCCATTTAATTGTTTCGAATCAATAGGATCAATCCAAGCAACTGGATCATAGGAAAGCAATAAACCACATGGAAATAAAGATAAAAAAATTAACGGAAACATTCATCAAAAAATTAACGCAAACACAAATGACCAACTGGAATATATTATCAACTGCAATATCAGGTATCAATTCTATACAAATCACAAATCAATTCTATACAAATCAATTCTATAAATATCAACACAAATCACAAAGTCTATACTTGTTGCTGAGTAAAATTTTGAAGAGCATTCTATAGCTTAAAATACTATCAAGTATCAATTCTATAGATTTGAAGAGCATTATATATAGCTTAAAATCTTTTCTATATTAAAAAACCTTTATCAAACCCTAATTCAAAACACTTTCAAGTATCAATTCTCACAAAAATTCAATGAAAAATTCAATCAAAACTTAATAAAAATAAGCAATTACCCGTTTGGGAGGACGATTTGGGATAGAGCAGAGAAGACGATTTGGGATTGGGATGACGATTTGGCCGCCGGCTCTGAGACAGAGAAGACGACGATCTGAGTTCTGAGACAAGGAGGCTGGAGCGCTGAGCTGGACCGCTGGAGAGGGACGATGATCGGACTTCTCAGACTTGAGGTGAGAGAGAGACAGAGAAAGAATGAGGAGAAAATCTTGTAAAAAGGAGAATATCTTGGATCGTTTTGGATCGTCAGATCCTACGATCTGGATCGACGATCCAGAACGATCCAACATTACAGCGATTTTTACACCGATCCAACTTTACGATCCAACTCGCGATTTTAACAACATTGCTTTTTATAACTAATACTTAAAAAAATTAGGGTCTAGCTTTAATAATTAGTACCGAGCCTCAATATTATTTGAGACGACTCTGCTTCTGTGTAGGTCTTTTCCATGCAAAAGCATGAAAAATAGTTCTCAATTTTCCATGCATGACACAAATAGCAAATCTAAGACAGAATTTCAACGTTCTAGCATTGTACAAGTAACACATAGAAATATGAGATGAATCCATATGTGCATACTCTTGCAGCAACCTATCACATTTACTTTGTTTCACAAAATTTTGGCGCGACTCATTTTCCGGACAATCCGACTTTTAATAAGAAACAACAACAGAAAACTAACCACAAGAGATTATATTCTGTCACTGAATTATTACAAAGAAAAATTGCTTCATTTAAGCAAACGCAGGCAAGTGCACGCGTTTGCACACGCAGGCACGCGCACGCGTTTGCACACGGACAAAATACATGTATATATTAAAAAATATGGATAAAAATGTTCCCAAAACATACAAGTATTTGACTAATTGGATGATAATGCTATATCTATTACTATGATGGGGTGCACTTGTGTTTTTGGATTGGTTGTTGGTAATGCTATTACATATGATGGTATAAAATATAGATTCTCCAGTCGGAGCGTTGGAACCGCGTGTAGAAGAGCAATATGTCCGGAGTTTGCCAGAGACAAGGAGTAGAGATTCGTTTGAACTTTTCAGCAAGAACGTTATAGGAAAAAGGCGCCGACAAGAACTCAGCATAAAAAAACTGTTTTCCAGAATAGAATTCACCCAGAGCCATATCAGCCATGAGACAATTTAGACCGTTGCATCATGCCCCTACAAAATAAAGGTCCTCAATTTCTTTTTAAATACTAAAACTTCACTTCAAACAAAAAATAAATAATTTAGAGGCCCCATATAATTACATCCCACTCCATTGCCCACTAAACACAAGTCTAGCCTAAACCCATTGAGACTCAATTTAAGAGTATAAAAACTAAGGGGCTTTCTATCTTTCATCATTTTTATCTATAAAAATTTCGAGTCTTTTATTTATTTTTATTGTATGCCTAAACAAATTCCTAAAGTCTGGTAAATGATAGATCTCTCTTAATTCTGATACACGCAAACTGTCTGTCATACTGAGGGAGAGTCTCACCTCTCAAATCCCTCACAATTCCCAATCCCATCACATTCTCCAATATTTTGGCTATATATATTACATGTTCCATTTTTCTAGTTTCTATATATCTCTTTAATCTTTTTTATTTGAGGTAAAAGTCTTTAAAGAAACTCTTAATGTAAAAATTAATAATCCAATTGAGGTACTAAATTATAATAAAAAAATTCAAATTCTTTTCCAAATGCATGTATTATTTATAGAATTTTATTAACTATAGATGTTACATTTGCTTCTACTGAAAGAAGTTTTTCAAAATTAAATTTAATAAAATCTTATTTAAGATTAACTATGTTACAAGATAGAATAAATGGATTAGACATATTATCTATTAAAAATAATTTATTATAACATTTAGAATATAAAACTTTAATATGTAATTTTGCAGCCGAAAAATTAGGAAAAAATAATAAAAAAAAATCTTTAAAGTTTTCAAAATATTTTTCCAATATAAGCCTCCGACCAAATTTTACCTCAGGCCCACATGTTCCATTCACATGGCCCTGAATTCACCACAAGCCATTATATTCCGCCACTCCATTATGACCAAGAAAATTTTATCTTCCTAGAAAAAGAAAACAAAAACAAAAGCTCATAGGTGCACATGCACACACAATCTTTTCTGGCTGAACCCAATCCCAATCATGACATGACGACATACAACTCCAAGAGATCGAGTGATCTTTACGGACTAGTCCCACAACAAAACCCCACTTCAGTAGCATGATTTGGAGCCTTAGGATTTGGCCACAAAGTAGAGATTCATTCCCTTCAGGTAGACCTGCCATATGAGAAACCACCTTGATGCCTTGAAGTTCATCATTTTTGGCTCCAGATTGAACTTGATTATCCGTTCAATGGAATAAAAGTCAGAAATGTGAACATCCTTTTCACGAATTTCATTTACTAGCCAACCCAAATCCATATCAGAAATTGACTGCAATTCATCATATGCCTCTAGGGAAGGCAAGTCAGCAATTTGAACATCAAGTAGATGTGACTTGTTTTTAGCAAACCCCAATGGTCACCAGTAAACATCTGCCCCCCCCACTCCCCTCTTAAAGGTCAAGTAGTCATCAATGGGATCCATCAACGTGATTTTCTTTCTTTTAGACCACGGAATAGAAAGATTTCTACCTCATAAGTAAAGAACTGTTACAAATAAGGTGAAATTATTAAATTCATATATGAAGCAAAATACCATCATATTGAGTAATTGTAAGATGTTCATATCGGATTTTGAGAAACTATATACGCGTCAGTTAAGCCACTGTGACGTCTGAGGTTTTTATGAAGTAACAATTTATCAAAGTACGTTTAGAAGTGTTGATTTTTTTTAGCGCAATAAATAATGTAGAACAAATCTGCTAACTTTGCAGAATTGTGTGCAAAACTGAGCAGAAATTGAGAAAAAAGTGCAGAAAAACAGTCCAGTGCATAAAAAAAGTGCAGAACAAAACGCAAGAAAACAAGTTATTAGAAAATAGTAGCTACTTGGTTATAAAATTTTCTAATTCAGGTGTATTTGTATTTTATGGAAGGTTGTTTTCAAGAGACTTTCTTTTTAACATATCTTCATCGTCTTTTTAGTTCTATTTAGCGTTTTTAGAGTGAATTTTACAAGTTGAAAGAAATGTTCAAAAGTTTTATTTTTAATAAATAAATAAACATTTGGAATTAGAAACTGCTATGTAAGAATGTCTGAAAGGTTTGTCTCATAACTCATTAATACTACTTATAATGGAGATATCGGGTCTTCTAAAGAAAACAAAAAATAAAAATATATTTTTTATTAATTTGTCTCGTATTATTTCTAAAAGGTTTGTGATAGTTTTTTTTTTCTTTTAAAAATTTCAGAAGTATTTGATTGCAATTCAATGTGATTTGTCTTTCGTTTCGTTTCACAATACAATATCTTTTTTTTTTTTTTTTATCTCTTCTTAAAATGTTTGATCTTTTACAATTTATAAGAATTATTATTTTTTAAAACTTATCCTTATTAAATGCCCCATTCTCTATACTAGTGAACTTAGTGAAGAATACTATAATAGAAAATTAGCTAAATTATTTTTTAGCAGAGCAAAGTTGAGGGGGTTGGTACCAGTGGCTAGAGTTATTGTGGTAATGGAGATGATGAATTATTGTAGGGAAAAGGTTAATACGGGAAGAAGAAATAAAGAGGAATAAAGGGAGGAGGATCCGAGGAGAGGACAATTGCAGCAAGAGAAATGTAGCAGTACACATGCACACACTGACACAATCTTCCACAAATATACAAATATATGATTAATTATAGTGAATAAATTGTTGGTAAATATTTCTAGAATATTGAACAGAAAATCTGAGAATTAAACTGCACTGATTTTATAATTTTTGGACAGAAATTCTGCACTGAAAATTATGAATTCTGCACTGGACAGAAAAAATTCTGCACTGGAAAAAATAAATTCTGGACTGAAACTGCAAATTCTGGACAGAAAAATTAAATCTGGACTGAAAACAGCAATTTCTGGACTGAAAACTGGACAGAAAAATAAATTCTGGACTGAAAACAGCAATTTCTGGACAGAAAAACAGCAAATTCTGTACAGAAAAATAACAGTAAATAAAACTTAGAACCTCAACCGGGTTGGATTAAAATCCTGGACGAGACAGCAGTAATCCGCTTCCCCTTAACTTCAATTTGTCCTGCCTTTTATCAGCTTCAGGCCTTCGAGAACAATGAACTCCCAAGTTACAACGCCCAAACACTTCCGTTTCTTTGAAGCGAAAGAAACGAAACCTTCGAATCGATTTGTAACTGTGTGAACTCTTAGAAAATGCTTGTGCAAAATGGAGGAAAACAATGCAGAAAAAATATGCAAAGGAAGAGGGGAATTTGCTGAGATTTTGGATGCTCTTTGATGCTATTTGATGCCTTTTGATGCTTAATTTTTTTTTTTGTTTTTTGATTATGCAAAACTGCTGAAGTTCTCTCCTTTTATAGGCAAAAAACAGCTCAAATACAGCTGAAAACAGCTCTAATACAGCCGTTACAGCAGCAAACTTTGAACGTTGAATTTTCTCATTTTTCCGGCTGTTACAGCAGCCAAACTGCAGCTGTTACAGCTGTTTCAGCAGCGTTTACAGCTGTTTTCAGCAGCGTTACAGCTGTTACGGCTGTTTCAGCAGCGTTTATAGCTGTTTTCAGCAGTGTTTTCAGCAGCATATTGCAGCAAAGTTTGAATATGCAAAACTCAACGCGGTAGCAAAAACGTGGCTGATCAGGCCTACATTTTTACCATTTTATCATTCACACCAAGAATTGATTTTCTCACATGTTATATATCATCGCGAAGCTTGCGCAACCCACTTCGTGATAAACTCAATAACATTCAAAACCGAGTGGTGTAACTTATATTTATATTAGCTCAAAAATGTCCTCACGACACTTTAATGTATTGAGAAAATCCAATTTCTCCAACAATCCCCCACATGAATGAAAACTCATTTTTAATGCACATGAAATGAAATGCAAGAGTTCGGCGAGAATTCGTTGCATCGGAATAGGTAGTTGTTAGCTTTGAACCTTCCCTAGTGAAATACCATCGGATACACTTGCTAACCAGTGGACGCGATGCCTTGAACTGTTCAGCGTTTTGTGTGTACCAAGACAACAATACTCACACAACAATTTCTCTATACTGTTAATCGATTCTTTCGTTGTTGTCCATTTTGGCCCTGGACTGCCTTGGTAAAATTCATCGAATGCTCTAGAGATTTACCCCTGATGTCATCTCATAGAAGTGGCCCCTTCACATTCGATATAGGTGATCTCTTATAAGAAGTATCCTGTCATACTTCACGTAATACGTATAAGGATCATTGAAAACTTTCGTTTTTCCTCCAATAGACAGGTCTATCACTCTTTCACCTTAGGAATGAGCTGGGAACTCTTTTTTTCCCGAGTGCTTTGTTCGACTCCCCCCCACAATTCGGTTGTCCATTTGAACCTGCAAATTGGGCTTTACAATTCAGGTAGGGTTGCCATCATGAGTGGTAATCAATTTAATGGGCTTCAACCCCATTCCCCTCGATGAAATCTCAACAAGATCTCTCGTTAGACCTTTTGTTAATGGGTCCGCTATATTTTCTTTGGATCTCACAAAATCCAAAGCTATAACACCGGTTTTCAAAGTTTCTTTACGGATTTATGTCTACGACGTATATGTCTAGACTTCCCATTATACTCATTATTCTTTGCTCTACCAATAGCTGACATGCTATCACAATGTAAGCTAACAGGTGACATTGGTTTTGAAAACATTGGAATATCTTCCAAAAATCCACGTAACCATTCGGCCTCTTCGCCTGCTAGATCCATAGCTATGAATTCTGATTCCATAGTTGATCTTGCAATACAAGTTTGTTTGCATGATTTCCATGAAATCGCTGCTCCTCCAATTACAAAAATGTATCCGCTTGTGGATTTTATATTTTTGGAATCTGCTATCCAATTTGCATCAGTGTACCCTTCAAGTACAGCTGGATATCTAGTATAAAATAATCCATAGTTAGCAGTGTACCTTATATATCTAAGTACTCTAACTAACGCTTTCCAGTGCTCATAACTGGAATTACTTGTATACCTCGCCAGTCTATTGACTGAGTTTGCAATATCTGGTCTAGTGCAGTCCATGAGATACATTAGACTGCCTATGATCCTAGAGTATTCCAGTTGTCGCACACATTCTCCACGATTCTTGTGAAGATTAGCACCTACTTCCATAGGTGTTCTCGCAATTAAATCACTTCCTTTATCAAATTTGTCTAATATTTTTTCAATATAATGACTTTGAGAAAGTGAATATCCATCTGATGTTTTGGTAATCTTCATTCCAAGTGTTACATCAGCATGTCCCATATCCTTCATATCGAAGTTTTGCGACAACAATCTTTTAGTAACCTTAATATTTTCTTTGTTACTAATAATTATCATGTCATCTACGTAGAGACAAACTATTACATAATCGTCTTTGCTTCCTTTCACGTAGACACATTTATCACTCTGGTTTGTTTTAAAACCAATTGATAGCATTACACTATCAAATTTCTCATGCCATTGTTTAGGTTCTTGTTTTAATCCATACAGTGATTTCACAAGTCTACACACCTTTTTCTCTTGGCCTGGAACAACATACCCTTCAGGTTGTTCCATATATATTTCTTCTTCCAGTTCTCCGTTAAGGAAAGCTGTTTTCACATCCATTTGATGGATCTCCAAATCAAACAAGGCTGCAAAAGCAATAATCAGCTTGATTGATGTTTTTCTAGATACAGGAGCATAAGTGTCAAAATAATCGACACCCTCAGTTTGTCTGTATCCTTTAATCACAAGTCTTGCTTTGTACTTGTCAATAGTGCCATCATGTCTCATCTTTCTTTTAAAGATCCATTTCAACCTGGTGGAAGTTCCACAAGTTCCCATGTATGGTTTTGAAGAATTGAATTTATTTCACTATCAATTGCTTCTTTCCATAAGTCAGAATCCGGAGAAGTAATTGCTTCTCTATAAGTCAAAGGATCATTTTCTAACAAATAAGTTAGGAAATCTGGTCAAAATGACTTTTCCCTTCTAGCTCTTTTGCTACGTCTGGGATCTTCAACTTCCTCTTGAAGTTCATTTCCCCCCACAATCCTCTTAACTTGATTGTTTTTAGGGTCTTCTCTAGAATGCTTCAAATAAGGAAAAATTCCTTCAAAGAAGGAAGCATCTCTAGCCTCAATAATTGTATTTATATGCACTTCAGAGTTATCTGATTTATGCACTAAAAATCTGTAAGCACTACTATCCTGTGCATATCCTATAAACACGCAATCTACCGTTTTAGGTCCTATTCTCGTCCGCTTAGGAGGAGGAATTAGAACCTTTGCTAGACATCCCCAAACTTTTATGAACTTATAAGAAGGTGCGTGTCCTTTCCATAATTCATAAGGAGTTTTATCTAGTCTTTTATGTGGTAGTCTCTTTAGGATATGATTTGCGGAAAGCAAAGCTTCCCCCCACAAATTCTGGGGCGAGCCAAAACTTATTAGCATTGCATTCATCATCTCCTTAAGAGTTCTGTTTTTGCGTTCTGCTATTCCATTTTGTTCTGGAGTATAGGGCGCATTTGTTTGATGAATTATTCCACTTTCAGCACATAACTGTGCAAATGGAGATTCATATTCTCCACCCCTATCACTTCTTAGCCTTTTAATTTTCTTGCCAAGTTGATTTTCAACTTCAGTTTTATAATGGCTAAACATAGTTATTGCTTCGTCTTTACTTCTCATTAAGTAACATAGCAATATCTTGTGCAATCGTCAATAAAAGTGATGAAGTAACTTTTACCGCCTCTAGATTGCACATATTTCAAATCACAAACATCAGTGTGAATTAAGTCTAATGGTTCTGAACTTCTTTCAATTGAAAAGAAAGAGGATTTAGCTTGCTTTGCCTCAATACAAGTCTCGCACTTGTAATTTTTATCAATGTTAAATTTTGGAAGTAAGTTTAGTGAAACTAACTTCTGTATGCTTTTAATATTTACATGACCAAGTCTATCATGCCATAAATTAGAAGATTCAACAGAATAAGCAAATTTAACATCTTTATTAGCATCTTGGGCAATTTTTCCAGCTGAGCTAGTGGAAGCCTCAGTTACATCAACGCCTATTGGCTCAGTACCTGGTAGTACTGTCATTACGTTCATTTTAAATAAATTTCCAGCTAAATACCCCTTTCCCACAAAGGCACCACTCTTGGTAAGAATAAACTTGTTTGCTTCAAAGACAAGTCTAAAACCTTTGTTGTTCAGTACTATTCCCGAAATGAGATTTTTTCGGATCTCTGGCACAAGACATACATCAGTCAGAGTCACCTCCTTTCCCGATGTCATCTTTAGGACCACAGTGCTCTTTCCCTCTACTTTGGAGACCGCAGAGTTCCCCATATAGCAGACTTCATCATCAACAGGTTGGTATGTTTTAACATCCACTTGTTTGAACATATATGACGAGTGGCCCCCGTATCAACGAACCACTCATTTTGGTTGCCTCCAACCAAGTTAACCTCTGAAACGACAGCTACCAGATGCATGTCCTCTATTCCAGAGCTCAATCTTCCATCTTCCGCCACATTAACTCGGGCAGACCTTTCGATTCGGTTCTTATTCCCGATGATCGGGATTTTTCTTGTTCTTGTTATTTACCGCAACTCGACTGCGGCAATCATTTGCTTTGTGGTTAGGTTTACCACACACATAGCAAGTTCCGTTAAACTTGGAGTTTGAACCCTTTAACTCATTAGGACGCTTTCTTTTAGCGTTATTCCTTGAGTTTTCAGTTTCAACCACATTAGCCTTAGCCACATAGCTACTAGACTTCTTACTCATCTTTCGTGAGTCCTGTTCTATCCTTAGTTTCAACATCAGATCTTCTAGAGTCATTTCCTTCTTCTTATGTTTCAGGTAGTGCTTGAAATCATTCCAAGAAGGAGGAAGCTTCTCAATCAACAACGCCACTTGTAAAGTGTCGGTGATTCCCATGCCCTCAGTGGCAAGATCATGATAAATCTTTTGAAGCTCTTCGCTCTGTTCAAGAACAGACTTTCCATCTACCATTCTGTAATCATGGAAACGAGCAGCTATAAACTTTTTGGACCCCGCATCGTCCACAGTATATTTTTTCAGTAGAGATTCCCATAAATCTTTTGCTGTACTTTTTTCAAAGTACAACTGATAAAGGGAATCATCTAAATTCATTAATATACTGTGCCGACATAAGTAGTCCGCACTCATCCACGCTCGTACCGTGGTTTTAGATTGAGGATCATTACTGTCCTCCACAGGTTTATCCTCAGTGATAAACCGAATCAGATGTTGAGTGGTTAGATAAAACATAATTTTTTCTTTCCACAACTTAAAGTTGCTACCACCCTTAAATTTCTCGGGTTTGTCAAACTGACCAAACTGAATTGGTCGGTTTGGCATGGTAGCCTAAAAAGGAGGGAAAACGGTCTCAATACCGGACGGGGGAACTGATTCAGTCGGAACTCCAGTCGGAACATTACCGGAACAAGTGCCAATTTCTGTTGCAGTAGATTTATTCTCAGTGTTTGCCATTTCTATACTCAAAACAAGAACACAAGTTAGTAATAATAGTTGAAATAGCAACAGAAAAATAACATACGCAAATTGAACTTAAGATTGTTGGTAAATATTTCTAGAATATTGAACAGAAAATCTGAGAATTAAACTGCACTGATTTTATAATTTTTGGACAGAAGTTCTGCACTGAAAATTATGAATTCTGCACTGGACAGAAAAAATTCTGCACTGGAAAAAATAAATTCTGGACTGAAACTGCAAATTCTGGACAGAAAAATTAAATTCTGGACTGAAAACAGCAATTTCTGGACAGAAAAACAGCAAATTCTGTACAGAAAAATAACAGTAAATAAAACTTAGAACCTCAACCGGGTTGGATTAAAATCCTGGACGAGACAGCAGTAATCCGCTTCCCCTTAACTTCAATTTGTCCTGCCTT
Organism: Vinca minor; assembly: GCA_026122235.1. Taxonomy (NCBI): domain Eukaryota; kingdom Viridiplantae; phylum Streptophyta; class Magnoliopsida; order Gentianales; family Apocynaceae; genus Vinca; species Vinca minor. The sequence continues at coordinate 905,792 of JAOCZM010000121.1, forward strand.
TTATCAGCTTCAGGCCTTCGAGAACAATGAACTCCCAAGTTACAACGCCCAAACACTTCCGTTTCTTTGAAGCGAAAGAAACGAAACCTTCGAATCGATTTGTAACTGTGTGAACTCTTAGAAAATGCTTGTGCAAAATGGAGGAAAACAATGCAGAAAAAATATGCAAAGGAAGAGGGGAATTTGCTGAGATTTTGGATGCTCTTTGATGCTATTTGATGCTTAATTTTTTTTTTTTTGTTTTTTGAATATGCAAAACTGCTGAAGTTCTCTCCTTTTATAGGCAAAAAACAGCTCAAATACAGCTGAAAACAGCTCTAATACAGCCGTTACAGCAGCAAACTTTGAACGTTGAATTTTCTCATTTTTCCGGCTGTTACAGCAGCCAAACTGCAGCTGTTACAGCTGTTTCAGCAGCGTTTACAGCTGTTTTCAGCAGCGTTACAGCTGTTTCGGCAGCGTTTATAGCTGTTTTCAGCAGTGTTTTCAGCAGCATATTGCAGCAAAGTTTGAATATGCAAAACTCAACGCGGTAGCAAAAACGTGGCTGATCAGGCCTACATTTTTACCATTTTATCATTCACACCAAGAATTGATTTTCTCACATGTTATATATCATCGCGAAGCTTGCGCAACCCACTTCGTGATAAACTCAATAACATTCAAAACCGAGTGGTGTAACTTATATTTATATTAGCTCAAAAATGTCCTCACGACACTTTAATGTATTGAGAAAATCCAATTTCTCCAACACAAATGACCTCATGGAAATAGAGTATGTTAACCTTTGGGCAAAACTTTTTCCACTTCACCATCTTCCAAAGGTTACTGTTGAACCCACCCTTGGGAGAGACTGGGACGGGCGGAGCGAATTCTGGAAACTTAGGAGGCCTGTCAGTGCTTCCTAACATTGGAAGTTGCATAAGGGCCAAGAAAAACTGAAATAGAAGATGTTAATCTTTGGGCAAAACTACTTCCAGACCACCATCAAGTTGATCTTGTACTTTAAAGACAAGCTCGATACCTTAAATTCCCAACAATTAAACATTAAACTTCACGTGCATGATCTGGCTATTGAGAAATTTGGCGAGAAACTAGAGCTCCACTTCCTAGTACCTAAATATTCGGGGTTCATGACCTGTTACTTAATTCTTTTAGTGCTTCTAGTGTCAAAAGGCAATCTTAAACACTCGACTGGAGAATAAATTAGAAAAAATGATAAATCATATAGGATGATGCCACGAATTCCACCCCCCCAAAACCCATACTCTGAATGCGATTCAATTATATCAACTCTAGTTGAACTTCAAAGAATTGGAGGAAACCGAAGATTAAGAACATGGGAGATAATGGAAGTGCCAACTGTAGAGGGAAATAATCGTTTTCCAGCGAACCCAATCCCGATCAGGACATGACAGCATACAAATCCAAGAGATCGAGTGATCATCATCAAGAGGATCTTTACAAACTACTCCCACAACCAAATCCCCACCTTCAGTTGCATGATCTGGAGCCTTAGGGATTTGGCCACAAAGTTGAGATTCATTCATTTTAGGCAGATCTGCCATATGAGAAACCACCTTGATGCCTTGAAGTTCATCATTTTGGCTCTAGATTGAACTTGATTATCCGCTTCAATGGAATAAAAGTCACAAACGTGAGCATCCTTTTCACGAGTTTCATTTACTAGCCAACCCAAATCCAGATAAAAAATTGACTGCAATTCATCATATGTCTCTAGGGAAGGCAAGTCAGCAATTTGAACATTAAGTGGATGTGACTCATTTTTTAGCAAATCCCAGTGGTCATTAGTAAACATCGGCAGCCCCCAGAAGGTCAAGTAGTCATCAACGGGGTTCATCTACGTGATTTTCTTTCTTTTAGACCACGAAATAAAAAGATTCCAACCTCATAAGTAAAGAACTGTTACAAATAAGGAAAAATTAGTAGATTCATATATGAAGCAAAATACTATCATATTGAGTAATTGTAAGATGTTCAGACCGGATTTTGAGAAACTATATACGCGTTAGTTAAGCCACTGTGAAGTCCTAGGTGTTTATGAAGTAAGAATTTATCAAAGTGCTTTTATACTTGTTGAAAATTTATGTTTTAGTGCAATAAATAATGTAGAAAAAATATGCTAACTATGCAGAATTGTGAGCAAATCTGTGCAGAAATAGAGAAGCAAGTGCAGAAAAACAGTCCAAAAAATTGTGCAGAAAAACAAGTTAATAGATAATGGTAGCTACTTAGTTATTAAATTTTCAAATTCAGGTGTATTTTTATTTTACAGAAGTTTGTTTTCAAGAGCCTCTCTTTTGAACATATCTTCATCGTCTTTTTAGTTCTATTTAGCGTTTTTTAAGAGTGAATTCTACAAGTTGAAATAAATGTTCAAAAGTCTTATTTTCAACAAATAAATAAACATTTGGAATAAGAAACTGCTATGTAAGAATGCCTGAAAGGTTTGTGTCATAACACATTAACATTACTTATAATGGAGATATCAGATCCTCTAAAGAAACAAAAACTAAAAAATATATTTTTTATTAATTGTTTCTCGTATTATATCTGAAAGGTTTGTGATAGTTGTTTTTTCTTTTAAAAAATTACAGAATTATTTGATTGCAATCCAATGTGATTTGTCTTTCGTTTTGTTTCACAATACATGCACAATATCTTTTTATCTCTTCTTATAATGTTTGATCTTTTACAATTTATAAGAATTATGTTTTAAAACTTATCCTTATTAAATGCCCTATTCTCTATAGTAGTGAACTTATTGAAGAATAGCATAATAGAAAATTAACTAAATTATTTTTTAGTAGAGCAAAGTTGAGGGGGTTGGTACTTGTGGCTAGAGTGATTGTGGTAATGGGGAGGATGGATTATTTTAGGGAAAAGGTTAGTACGGGAAGAAGAAATAAAGAAGAATAAAGGGATGAGGATCTGAGGAAAGGACAATTGCAATAAGAGAAAGGCAGCAGTAATGCGGTTTTCCATAGTGAAAGGGAAGGAAAGGGGAAAGGGGAAAACAAATATAATTTGTGCAGACGCTTTCATTTTTTTGGTATTTCTTCCATCGAGCGGTTGCATTAGAAATTATTTAAGCTTCTTGAAAATAGTTTAAGGATTATAATACGTCATAGAAAAAGAAATTGATTAAGAGTGACATTACGAAAATAGTTTAGGAATATTTTTACTAATTTCTCTATCACGTCAATTTGAGAAAAGTGAGAAAAGTGACCAACTTACACTATTATTAGGAGCCTTAAACTAAACGTCATTAATTATATCAAATATAATGAACCATAAAAGATTTTCATTGGAGGTGAGGTAAATGGACATCGAGTGATCTTCATCAAGAGGATCTTTACGAACTACTTACACAACCAAATCCCCACCTTCAGTTGTATGATCTGGAGCCTTAGAGATTTGGCCACAAAGTGGAGATTCATCCCTTTCAGGCAGGCCTTCCATATTAGAAACCACCTTGATGCCTTGAAATTCATCATTTTTTGCTCCAGATTGAACTTGATTATCCGCTCCAATGGAATAAAAGTCACAAACGTGAACATCATTTTCACGAGTTTCATTTACTAGCCAACCCAAATCTAGATCAGAAATTGACTGCAATTCATCATATGCCTCTAGGGAAGGCAGGTCTGCAATTTGAAGATCAAGTGGATGTGACTCATTTTTTAGCAAATCCCAATGGTCACCAGTAAACATCGGCAACCCCCAGAAGTTCAAGTAGTCATCAACGAGGTCCATCTACGTGATTTTCTATCTTTTAGACCACAGAATAGAAAGATTCCAACCTCATAAGTAAAGAACCGTTACCAATAAGGCGAAATTAGTAGATTCAGATATGAAGCAAAATACCATCATATTGAGAAATTGTAAGATCCAAAATTCATGTCGGATCGGAAGGTGTGGGCCCTGTGGGCGTGGGTGTCTCTTTTTGGGTTGGAGTAATTGTAAGATGTTCAGACCGGATTTTGAGAAACTATATACGCGTTAGTTAAGCCACTGTGACGTCCGAGGTGTTTATGAAATAACAATTTATCAAATTACTTTTAGAAGTATTGAAAATTTCTGTTTTAGTATATTTATCAAATTATTTATTAGGAGCCTTAAACTAAACGTAATTAATTATATCAAACATAATGAACCAAAAAAGCTTTTCATTGGAGGTGAGGTAAATGGACATCGAGTGATCATCATCAAGAGGATCTTTACGAACTACTCCCACAAAAAAAAAAATCCCCATCTTCAGTTGCATGATCTGAAGCCTTAGGGATTTGGCCACAAAGCAGAGATTCAATCATTTCAGGCAGGCCTTCCATATGAGAAACCACCTTGATGCCTTGAAGTTCATCATTTTTTGCTGAACTTGATTATCTGCTTCAGTGGAATAAAAGTCACAAACGTGAAAATCATTTTCACGAGTTTCATTTACTATCCAAACCAAATCCGGATCAGAAATTGACTGCAATTCATCATTTGCCTCTAGGGAAGGCATGTCCACAATTTGAAGATCAAGTGGATGTGACTCATTTTTTTAGCAAATCCCAATGCTCACCAGTAAACATCGGCAGCCCCCAGAAGGTCAAGTAGTCATCAACGGGGTCCATCTACGCGATTTTCTTTCTTTTAGACCACAGAATAGAAAGATTCCAACCTCATAAGTAAAGAACCGTTACCAATAAGGCGAAATTAGTAGATTCAGATATGAAGCAAAATACCATCATATTGAGAAATTGTAAGATCCAAAATTCATGTCGGATCGGAAGGTGTGGGCCCTGTGGGCGTGGGTGTCTCTTTTTGGGTTGGAGTAATTGTAAGATGTTCAGACCGGATTTTGAGAAACTATATACGCGTTAGTTAAGCCACTGTGACGTCCGAGGTGTTTATGAAATAACAATTTATCAAATTACTTTTAGAAGTATTGAAAATTTCTGTTTTTAGTGCAATAAATAATGTAAAAGAAATATGCTAACTCAGCTGGATTGTGTGCAAAACTGTGCAGAAATTGAGAAGCAAGTGCAGAAAACAGTCCGAAAAATTGTGCATAGAAAAAGTGCAGAAAAACAAGTTATTAGATAATGGTATCTACTTAGTTATTAAATTTTCTACATCATGTGTAATTTTATTTTACGGAAGGTTGTTTTCAAGGGCCTTTCTTTTGAACATATCTTCATCGTCTTTTTGGTTCTATTTAGCGTTTTTAAGAGTGAATTGTTCAAGTTAAAAGAAATGTTCAAAAGTCTTATTTTCAATCAATAAATAAACATTTGGAATTAGAAACTTCTTTGCAAGAATGTCTGGAAAGTTTGTGTCATAACACATTAATATTACTTTTAATGGAGATATCGGGTCCTCTAAAGAAACAAAAACTAAAAATATTTAAGCTTCTTGAAAATAGTTTAAGGTTTATAATACGTCATAGAAAAAGAAATTGATTAAGAGTGACATTACGACAATAGTTTATGAATTTTTTTACTAATTTATCTATCACTTCAATTGGTAAAATACACTTCTATTACTTTGCTAAAAACATACGTTGAGGAAATCATAGTTGTGAGAAAAGAGACCAACTTGCAACACTATTAGGAGCCTTAAACTAAACGTAATTAATTATATCAAACATAATGAACCACAAAAGCTTTTCATTGGAGGTGAGGTAAATGGACATCGAGTGATCATCATCAAGAGGATCTTTACGAACTACTCCCACAAAAAAAATCCCCATCTTCAGTTGCATGATCTGGAGCCTTAGGGATTTGGCCACAAAGTAGAGATTCAATCATTTCAGGCAGGCCTTCCATATGAGAAACCACCTTGATGCCTTGAAGTTCATCATTTTTCGCTCCAGATTGAACTTGATTATCCGCTTCAGTGGAATAAAAGTCACAAACGTGAAAATCATTTTCACGAGTTTCATTTACTATCCAAACCAAATCCGGATCAGAAATTGACTGCAATTCATCATTTGCCTCTAGGGAAGGCATGTCCACAATTTGAAGATCAAGTGGATGTGACTCATTTTTTAGCAAATCCCAATGGTCACCAGTAAACATCGGCAGCCCCCAGAAGGTCAAGTAGTCATCAACGGGGTCCATCTACGTGATTTTCTTTCTTTTAGACCACGGAATAGAAAGATTCCAACCTCATAAGTAAAGAACTGTTACAAATAAGGTGAAATTAGTAGATTCATATACGAAGCAAAATACCATCATATTGAGTAATTGTAAGACGTTCTGACCGGATTTTGAGAAACTATATACGCGTCAGTTAAGCCATTATGACGTCCGAGGTGTTTATGGAATAACAATTTATCAAATTACTTTTAGAAGTGTTGAAAATTTCTGTTTTTAGTGCAATAAATAATGTAAAAGAAATATGCTAACTCTGCAGGATTGTGTGCAAAAGCGTGCGAAAGCGAGAAGCAAGTGCGAGAAAAGCAGTCAGAAAAATTGTGCATAGAAGAAAAACAAGTTATTAGATAATGGTAGCTACTTAGTTTTTAAATTTTCTATTTCATGTGTATTTTTATTTTACGGAAGGTTGTTTTCAAGAGCCTTTCTTTTGAACATATCTTCATCGTCTTTTTAGTTCTATTTAGCGTTTTTAAGAGTGAATTCTACAAGTTGAAAGAAATGTTCAAAAGTCTTATTTTCAATAAATAAATAAACATTTGGAATTAGAAACTTCTTTGCAAGAATGTCTGGAAAGTTTGTGTCATAACACATTAATATTACTTATAATGGAGATATCGGGTCCTCTAAAGAAACAAAAACTAAAAATATTTAAGCTTCTTGAAAATAGTTTAAGGTTTATAATACGTCATAGAAAAAGAAATTGATTAAGAGTGACATTACGACAATAGTTTATGAATATTTTTACTAATTCTCTATCACTTCAATTGGTAAAATACACTTCTATTACTTTGCTAAAAACGTACATTGAGGAAAGCATATTAGTGAGAAAAGAGAACAACTTACACTATTATTTGGAGCCTTAAACTATATGTCATTAATTATATCAAACATAATGAACCACATAAGCTTTTATTTTGAGGTGAGTTGAATGGACTTGTAGGTTCGATCCGTAGTAGGCTTGAAAGTGTGCATGGAGATTTTTTTTTGAGATAGAAATTAGGCAGTTAATGATATTCTTGACTTTGCTTTGGCTTGTGATTTGATTATAGTAACAGTTTGTTCAAGAAACGAGACTCGCATTTGGTGACTTTTAGAAGTTGATCACATGCTAGTCAAATAGACTTCTTCCTAGTGAGGAATGTATTCCAGAGTAGCTGCAAGGATTGCAAGGTTATTCCTAGTGAGAGCGTGGTTACACAACATTGATTGCTAGTCCTCGATTTTCTTTTCGGGAAGAAGGCTAGAAAGAGGAAACCCCGGGTATTTTCCAAAGTCAAGTGGCGGAAGCTACATGGAGAAGATAAAAAAGAAATTGTGGACATGGTGATTTAGGGAAATAATTGGTCTTTTGAGACGGATCCGGATTCTATGTTGGGAAAGATGGTGCAGGGTATTAGGAAAGTCGCTAAGGAAGTTCTCGGCGAATATAAAGGAAATACACCATTAGATAGGGATACATCTTGGTGGAACAATGAGGTCGGAGAAGCTATAAAAAGAAAAGTGTTATAAATCCCTTGTGAAATGTAAAAGTGATGAAAATGTTGCAAAGTATAAGGCCGCTAAGAGAGAAGAAAAGATAGCCATTAGAGAGGCAAGATCAAAATTGTATAAGGATTTATATAGTAAATTGGACACTAAGGACGGTGATAAGGGTATATATAGTCTCGCTCATGTTGTTTTAGAAGTGTGTTAAAACAGTTTAAAAACCTTTTGGCAACATTTCAAAGTCCAGAAAATGCATTTTTGGCATAACCCCGGTCGACCTCCCGCTTGATTCTGGTCGACCGAAGGGCATGGACAGAGGTCAACCGAGGTATACCTCTGGGCGACCGAAGTTCTGCTTCGAGTTTTAAAATGGTTATTTTATGTACATATCACTTCCTATATTTTGATTTACAAACTTATTGGATGTTGGATTCATTTCAATATTTTCTTAAAACAATTCAAATCCATGTACAAAACATCTTATTCAAAATCGTCACATCTTAAGGGAGAGCTTTGTTAAGTGTTTAGTTTTGAAAAACTCAAAGCCCCCTTTGTATATTTTGATCTTCTTAGTGAAATCTTTTATGTGTACCTTTTAAATGGAAGTCTGGAGATGCTGGAGATTGCTTAAGCTATAAGCTCCTTGAGTCATATTTTGATAGAGTATACTTGATAAGAACATTCCTTGGAACTGTTACATGACAAATGTGTCTTATTGTGCCTACATATTGGAGTTCATGTTTCCTTGGAACTTCTTATATATCATGATATATATCTTATCTTAGTTTCCTGATAGTTTGTGCTTGATGAGAAAATTCCTTGGAGTGTTTACATGACTATGTGCTTTATATAGCCTTGATCTAGGTTGTCATGTTTCCTTGGAAATTCTTGTTTATCATGATCCATTCTTTTCACATTCTATCACATGTTGTAGGAAGGTTGTGCTTTTGATTTTATTTCACGTATCCTCCTTCCTGATAGTGATATAAGCATGCTTTGACGATATTATTCATATATCACTTGTTTTGATGGCTTGTGTTTTTAATAATCTTATAATCTCCATCTTTTTTGGTCATCCATTATTTGGGAAGTTTGTGTTCACTTTGATTGATTCATAACTTCCCTTTATATTTTGTTTTATAAGCTTTATTTTCTTTTATATTTTAAACATCACCTCAGTAGTTTGGTTTGATTTCAACTTTGGGCTATATTCTTAACCAACTATTTGAGGAAGAGACTTCATCATTTGTTATATTTAGCTCTCTTCTCCTCTTTCTACTTGATAGATGATTATATATGCTTGATAAGTTTTTTTGGCTGGTTGGAGTTACTTTGTATTAATTTCTGCCGGTTTTATAACACTTTTCCATAAGTCCGGTCAACCGGCCCTGGATCCGTGGTCGACCGTAGCAGCTCGGTCGACCTAAGGCTATATTGTGATCGCCCGAAATACTCTGTTTTAGTAAAACTGTACACTCTAAACTCTATATCTTTTCAGTTTTGTATTTCTTTTAGCATGGGCACAACCTTAGGGGGCATTTTACTCATGAACTCTATCTTATACCCCCTATATATGTGTTATATGCTTACTTGGTTTCTATCTTAGCATCATCACATCTAATGTGTTGGCTATGTTCTTCATGTTTATATCCTGGTTTAGCCAACTTGTGTGCTCTATATGGGAGTGTGTGTTTTTAAAGTGCAGCTTATGTATCCTTTTGAGATCATGTGATTTTCATCCTTTTGATATCATGTTGTTTTGGTTAGCTCGATGCCTTAGTTGTTATCTCTCTTTAGCTAACCATACACTTGAAGACTAACGTGATTTATAGTGCTATCATACACCTCCACTTGGTTTGGTTTGTGATACATGTTCTCTTCATATCTCATACATATAAATGGTATCACATCCTCTTTGTTAGCTAGGTTTTAATTTGATTCTACCATGTTATAGCTAACTTTATTTTTGGTAAAAGAGGAGATTTTGCTTTAAGGTTTTATTCCTATATCTCCTTAAATTTCGCTTTCGTTGTTGATTCACTTTTGAGCCATATGACCACTTTTTTTTTATGTGTCATTATGTGCTCTCTTTCTTTTGATATCAACCAAGCTTAAACCCTCTTCAAAAAGACCCTCTTTAAAAGTTGTTAAGAGCTATTATCACATTTAACACATGTTGTATAGATGTATATGCACAATTATTGGAATTAGATTGATTAGATTAATTCTAGGGATTGATTGATCTTTATTGATGATTTCATTTATTTACTTTCCTATTCAGTTTTCCTAGGAGTGTATATATATGTAGCACTTGTTCTATATGAAATACAACTTGAGTATTCAATATTCCTAATTACTTTGTTACATGGTATCAGAGCAATAGTGAATTAGAGTTTGAGTGAGATACTCGTTTGGGGCAATCTGAAAATTGTCACAAATTTGGGTTTAGGTCTCATTTTTGGATCTGTCTACTTTGGGCTGAGAGTTGTTCGACATCGAGATTCCATTACTCATATCGGCATTGGGATTTCGGCTGTGACTTTCTTGGCGACTCAGAAGCACATATACGTGCTTGATTTGGTATTTTTGGTTCTTCATCTACCCTTTTAGTTGCTATGGTCAATTCAGGTAATTCAAATACATGTCTCATTTCCTCATCATCCAAATTTGTCATTGATTTTGGTGCAACAGACCATATGTTGGGTAATCCTAACTCTTTCACCACATATCAATCTCACACCCCAACAAATGTAACCTTAGCTGATAGTTCTCCATCTTGTGTGATTGGGTCTGGCACAATTAACTTAACTCCTGAGCTTTTGCTCTCTAATGTCTTACATTTGCCAGATTTTTCTTTCAATTTGTTGTTTGTTAGCCAAATCACTCGAACTCTTAACTGCTTTGTCTCGTTTTTTCCTAATCATTGCTTGTTTCAGGGTCTTATAAGGAAGAAAATTATTGGTAAAGGATATGTGTCTGGGGGACTCTATATACTTGACAAATCAACACGCCAATCGCTTGCGTGTTATAACGTTTCATCTGCTTTCAAAGTACATAATCGACTAATCCACCCATCTCTCCCTTTGCTCAAGAAACTTTGTCCCGAGTATTCTACGGTCTCAGTTTTAGAGTGTGAGTCGTGTCAATTTACTAAACATCACCGTCTTAGTCCTAGTCTTAAAGTCAATAAACGAGTTGATTCTTATTTTGAGTTATAGTTCACTCTGATGTTTGGGTCCTTGTCCAATTCCATCCAAACCTGGTTTTAGGTATTTTGTTACATTTGTTGATAAATATTCTCGTATGACTTGGTTATTTTTTATGAAAAATCTTTTGAGTTATTCTCTATATTTTGTGTCTTTCATTCGGAAATTAAAACTCAGTTCAATGTCTCTATTCGTACATTAATGAGTGATAATGCAAAAAAATATTTGTCAGCAGCATTTCAAACCTTTACGACACAAGATGGCATTATTCACCAACTTCATGTGGTTATACACCATCTCAAAATGGAGTAGCAGAACGTAAAAATAGGCATCTTCTTCAGACTGTAAGAGCTCTTTTGTTTCAAATGAATGTTCCTAAATCTTTTTGGACTGATGCAATGTCAACAACATATTTTCTAATTAATCGTATGCCTTCATCAGTTCTTCAGGGTGAGACTGATTTTCATACTCTTTTTTCGACCAAGTCATTATATCCCATAGACCCTAAATTTTTTGGGAGTACTTGCTTTGTACGAGATGTTCGTCCCTCTGTCATTAAATTAGACCCCAAGTCCTTGAAGTGTGTCTTCATATGATACTCTCTTCATTAAAAAGGGTATAGGTGTTATTGCCCAAGTCTTGACAAATACATGGTCTCCAGAGATGTTACCTTTCTAGAAGACACATATTTCTTTTCTTCCTCCGTTTCAACTTGTAAGGGGGAGGATGATGATTTGTTAGTTTATACCATTACTCCTATTCCGTTAGTATCTGAACCAGCACCTGACTGTGAATCTGAATCTGACATTGTCTATCTTCCCACATCCACACCTGAACCAACTCCCGTTGTTGAGTTGACGCAAGTTACTTCCCCACCTCCTCTCAAAGTCTACTCTAGATGTCCACCTCCTCCCGACACACATCTAGCGCCAACTACTTCGTCATCAGATCCTGTGTCAACTGATGATCTTCCAATTGCACAACGCAAAGGTAAACGTCAATGCACTTACCATATTTCCACTTTTGTATCTTATGATTATTTGTCACACTCTGCGTGTTCCTTTATCGCTTCTTGATTCCATCACTATACCTAAATATGTCTATGAAGCTTTATCTCATCCTGATTGGCGTCGTGCAATGATAGCAGAGATGGATGCCTTAAAGCATAATGGTACTTGGGAGTTAACGTACTTACCTGCAAGGAAGAAAGCTATTGGATGCAAGTGGGTATTTACAGTGAAAACTAATCTTGATGGATCCATTTCGCGATTGAAAGCTCGCCTTGTTGCTAAAGGATATGCTCAGATATACGAAGTTGATTACTCAGATACCTTTACCCTTGTTGCAAAACTAACCTCTGTTCGGTTATTTATTTCTTTGGCAGCTACATATGATTGGCCCATGCATCAGTTAGATATTAAGAATGCTTTTCTTCATAGGTGTTCTTCAAGAAGAGGTATATATGGAGCAACCACTTGGGTTTGTTGCTCAGGGGGAGCATGAAAAAATGAAAATGAAGGTTTGCTATCTTCGAAATCTCTGTATGGTATAAAACAAAGTCCGCGAGCTTGGTTTGGAAAATTTAGTCAGGTGATTAAGGTGTTTGGTATGTTGAAGAGCAAATCTGATCACACAGTGTTCTACAAAAAGTCTAGTGCTGGCATCATCCTCATAGTTATTTATGTAGATGATATTATCATAACAGGGAGTGATAGTGTGGTCATACCATCTCTTTCCTCCAGACCCAGTTTCATACGAAGGACTTAGGAATGTTGAAGTACTTTCTGGGTGTTTAAGTGATGATGAGTAAACAAGGTATATTTTTGTCTCAAAGGAATTATGTGCTTGATTTGTTGATAGAGACAGGGAAATTGGGAGCAAAACCAAGCAGCGCTCCAATGCTTCCCAATTCACAATTCACGAAAGATGGGGAATAATTTGATGATCCTGAAAGATATCGAAGACTAGTTGGGAAATTAAACTATTTTACAATGGCTCATCCAGATATTGCTTACTCGGTTAGTATTGTAAGTCAATTATTGTCTTCTCCAACAGTCCATCATCGGGATGCTTTGGAACATATCTTATGTTACTTGAAATGAGCACCTGGACGAGATATATTATATAAAAATCACAACCACTCTCGTATCGAGTGCTTTTCTGATTCTGACTGGGCAGGCTGTAAAATGACTAGAAGATCCACGACAGGTTATTGTGTCTTTGTGGGAGGGAATTTGGTTTCATGGAAGAGTAAGAAGCAACATGTTGTTTCTCGTTCTAGTGCAGAAGAAGAATATATGGGTATATCACAATCGGCGTGTGAAATTATGTGGACATGCCAAATCTTGGTAGAAATTGGCATTAAAGTTTCTATTCCTACAAAGTTGTATTGTGATAATCAATCTGCTATTCACATTGCTTCTAATCCAGTTTTTCATGAGCGGACCAAATACATTGAGTTAGATTGTCATTTTGTACGTGACAAAATAGAAGATGGTTTCATTTCTACTGGTTATGTAAAGACTGGAGAACAATTGGGTGACCTTCTCACAAAAGCTTTAAACGGAGTTCGAGTCAATTATCTTTGTAGCAAGTTGGGCATGATCAACATTTATGCTCCACCTTGAGGGGGGATTGTTAAGAGCTATTAGCACATTTAACACATGTTGTATAGGTGTATATTCACAATTATAGGAATTAGATTGATTCTAGGGATTGATTGATCTTTATTGATCATTTCATTTATTTACTTTCCTATTCAGCTTTCCTAGGAATGTATATATATGTAACACTTGTTCTATACGAAATACAACTTGAGTATTCACAATTCCTAATTGAAAAACACAAGAGAGAGGGAGTGGGGTGAATTGGTTATAAAAGTGGCTTCTTTTTATTTTCAAAATTCTGGAATGTGGAACTTGTATTTGAAGTTTGGAGAAAATGGAGCAAAAAATAAAACAAGGAAAGCAAGACACGTGATTTAGAGTGGTTCGGTTCACAAAGAATCTACGTCCACTACCTTGAGTCTTACACAAGGATTTTTAACCACTTCACTAAGAAAAGTAATTACACAAGTGGCTAACTCACAAAGAGTTTTACACAAATAAACACAATTATAAACTACACTCACTAAGAGTACAAAGCCCACACCAAGTAAGACTTGACACAAGAAATACCCTATCACTAAGAGAGGGAAAGATGGAGATATAAAGAGAGAGTTACACACTCAAAAAGTGGAGGATAGATACCTTTTAAGATCTTACTTAAATGCTCTTAGAACTTGGGATTCAACAACTTGTGTCTTGCAAGTGAGATCGTGATTTTGAACTTTTCAACACATAAATAAAGTTGGATATGCTTTGAAAGTGCTAAAGCTTTTTGTATAATCAATGTATATCAGTTCTGGTTGTTCTCTGAAGATTCCACTGCTTCAAAGCTTTTATACTTTTCAAAAGAGTCCAAAAAACAGCTTTTAAAACGGTCATATAACGGCTAGTTTTCGCAGAGCTCGGTTGACCGCAAGTGTCCTCGGATGATCCGATCAAAGGATCGGACGATCCTAAGTTTACATAGGTCGACCGGGACAGAAAGTTCCCAAATACTCAACTCTCTATTTCCAGTCCGGATGATCCGAATTTCCTGAGCTCAAGAGATGTTGATTTTTCACAAGTTTTGAAATCTTTTAAGGTCAAAATGGTTTTCTAAAAAGGGTAACTAACACTTGAAAAACAATTTTCGGCCATTTTTGAAACTGAGCTTTATGAAAACTATTTTTAAAGGTGCAAGACAATAGTGTTGTGATCCTAAGTTCATGTGAGCAATGGTTAGAGCTTTAAGATATATATATAAAGATATGCTAAGCTATTCTAACCACACCTAAGCCTTCAATCTTCAAGTCTTGAGAGATGTGCCTTAAAGAATGTAATCATTTAGTCTCGAGCACGGCTTGATTGAAGTACTTAGAGCTTCCATTTTAGTGATCCATAATTCTATCACAACGATTGAAACCATTAGATACAACATCAGATGTTTGTACATTATCAAAAACTGAGTTTGTTCGCCCTTAGGGCTTACAATCTCCCCCTTTTTGATTATGACAAACTTTGATGCAATAAGATAGAATAAGGACAATTTAAGAACAAGGAAGCAAGGCAAAAGAAAACACGAAGAACAAATAAGAGCAAAGATTAGTGCTTAGAAGATAAAACCTAGAGATAACGGAAGACAAAAGCACCAGCATGATAACTTCTTTTTGTCATAGCATCTAGGGACTCTTAGAAGAGCCCTATATCCCAACCAACCTCCTTTCCTCCTTCCTTCCATATAAAATTTGAGAAATATGAAATATAAAGAAAAAGCTCCCCCTCAAAACATGCCAGGAAAAGATATTTGCAAAGTTAAAAACAAGTTAAGAAAACTCCCTTTAGTTTCAGCAGTTTACAGAAGCCAAACAAGACTTCAATCTAGCAACTGTACAGAGTTCGGATCGTCCGAGATTTTGGTCAAAAACGCCGGTCGACCGTTCTCTGGAAAAAAATCTGCAGCACTTTGCTGCAACTGAGCTGTCTTGAAAATTTTGCTTTCTCACACAATCAAACAGTCAGTTTTAAACACATAAAACAATAATAAGAGAGAAAAATAAGCAAGGATAATCAAGATTGGATAAGTAAGATTACACAATTTTCTCCCCTTTTGGCTTAATCAAAAAAACTTCAATCATAACAAAAAAAAAATTCCAAGAATAAAGATAGTTTCAGCTTTGATCGTCTTCATCCGCACTTGAAAGGCTTAAATCCCTAGTTAAGTCCTTTTGCATTTGAATAGACTTGTCCACCTTGTCGGATACCGTTTGCACCTTTTTTTTTATTGAGACAATCTCTTCCGCTATCGCCTCAATTTTACTCGCCATCTTCTTCATCAAGGCAAACATTTTATTTATTCGGGACACTTTTTGAGGAGGACTTTTGGGAGTTTCTTGAGTTGGAGAATGAGATTCTTCTTCTTGACCATTGTCAGATGAGACATGTTCGCTTGAGCTAAGTGAATTGTGTGCTTCGAAATCTTCTTGCTCATTTTTTGTCGGATCACTTCTAGGCTTTGAAGGTGCTCCACCCCTTTTCTTTTCAATCTTTTGAAGTGTTTTAAGCATATAAGGGGACACCTTTCGAGCAAGTATAGCAGCCCTTATTTCATCATTTGTGGTCCTTCGAATGAATTTCCATTGATTGTCTATATAAATCATCTTCATTCGATGGAAACACGCTTCATCAACTTTGACAAACTTTTTATTTAACGGATTTTTCAAATCAAGTCCAAATCGTTGGAAGAGCCTTGTAAGAATATTTTCGTACGGAATGAAGTTCCTTGAACCTTTGATAGTAGCTATAAAATGTTGGAGCGCAAGATGTGCGAAGTTCAAGGCTTTCCTTTCCAAAAGATGTTGCATTATTACCATTTGAAGGAAGGTAATTGATGACTTGTGCCCTTTAACCGGGGCCACAATGTTGGACACGAAAAGTATAGGATCCGACCAAATTCATCCAACTTGTCAATCTCCCTTTCCTTTGAGTCGGTGAAACTGCCTTTGATTCCAAATTGAGATATAAAATGTTTCATATCAAGGAGACCGATATCATCCGAACTCATTGTATTCTTATAGAACCTTTTGGCATATTCCACATGTTCTATTCCTATAGCCTCACAAAACATCTTTTCAGAGAATACAAATTCCAACTTTCCAACACAAGACCTATATCTAATATCAGTCCCATCATCCTCTTCCTTCCTCAAATATGCACCAAATTCATAAACTATGGAGGGGTAAATGTATTCATCAACATCAAACAGGTTAACCCACCCCATATCATCAAACAGCCCCATAACTTCATCTAGTCCTTTTCCTTGAGCAAACATATTTTCATCTCTAAAATACGTGGTCATGAATCCCCTATTGGATTTCTTTAGCTTGTCAAACAGTTGCTTAGCTGAGGTATTGTAAAAAGGAGTCGTTACCTTTTTTGTAGAATAATTTGATGATCCTCCTACCTCGAAATCTGAAGGTGGAGATGCCCTTGAAGGTGAAGACGAGTAATCGTCCTCCGAGTGGCTAGAATCTGTATCCAGAATTTGCTTGCCCTTTCCCACGACTTTGCGAGCCACCATTTTTGCTCGGCCTTTCTTAGGTGCGGCTTGAGTGGGTTCTTTAAAGGAAATCCCTTTTTCAAGGGGTCGTTTAGGTTGATTCCTAGGAGGATTCTTGTGAGGAGGCGTATTAGCATCATCATTGCCTCTTTTGTTAGGGTTTTTCATCCTCATATTGTGAGTAAAAAAAATAAGGTTCGGATTAGGGGTAGGTTTGTGAGATAATTTAGATGAATTCCAAACAAATTGAAGATGGAACAGAGATTGATTGATGAAATTGAGGACACACAAGGCTTGGGTTAAGAGAAAACGGTCTGAGGGAATAAGAATTTGTGAGAAAACTGTTTTGAGATGTGAGAATTAAATGAAATGACGTTTGGGTATTTCTGATATAAGCTGCAACCCGCAAAACTTCGGTCGACCGTTCACTGAAGAGGTCGTCCGAGGAATTAATTTTCTGATCCGGAGCCATTCCAGTAGCTTCGACGGTCGATGGTCCGGTTCATCATCAAATATTGCGGTCGACCGTCCCCCATGTACTTTCACTACATCCTCTGTTTCGGATCATCCGTTCCCTGGGCAGTTGATCCGGGGTTCCCCTGTTTCTTCCTGCACACTTAACACACACATTAGTCCTGGAATTTTGTGATTCCGAGGCAACGCCTGAGATATTCAAACCTTTCTGTGCCAAGTGGCTTTGTGAAAATATCTGCAATTTGTTCATCCGTGCTTATGAAATTTATGCAAACATCACCTTTAGCAACATGATCTCTAATGAAATGATGCTTGATTTCTATATGTTTAGTCCTAGAATGCTGTATGGGATTCTTAGTTAAGTTGATTGCACTAGTGTTATCGCATAAGATGGGAACATGCTGAAATGCAAAGCCAAAATCCACAAGAGTATGCATCATCTATAAATTTGAGCACAACAACTACTGGCTGCTATATATTCCGCTTCGGAGGTGGAAAGGGATACACATGCTTGTTTCTTGCTATACCATGAGACTAATGCATGACCAAGAAAATGACAATGCCCGCTAGTGCTTTTACGCTCAATACGACACCCCGCATAATCGGCGTCCGAATAACCTATTAAATCAAAATATGCACTTCTAGGATACCATAACCCATGATCATATGAGCCTATGAGATATCTAAGAATGCGCTTAACGGCAACGAGATGTGATTCTTTAGGACATGCTTGGAATCTAGCACATAAGCATACGACAAACATAATATCCGGCCTACTAGCGGTAAGATAAAGAAGAGAGCCAATCATACCTCTATACCTTGTTTCATCTACCGGTTTACCTTTTTCATCCTTGTCAAGCTTGATGGTTGCACTCATCGGTGTTTTGCTTTCCTTTGCACCATCCATTCCAAACCGTTTAAGTAGTTCTTTAGTGTACTTGGCTTGGTTGATGAAAATTCCTTCATTTGTTTGTTTGATTTGTAATCCAAGGAAGTAGTTGAGCTCTCCCATCATGCTCATCTCAAATTCATCTTGCATTAGTTTAGCAAATTCTTCACAAAGCACTTCATTAGTTGAACCAAAAATAATGTCATCAACATATATTTGCACAAGTAAGATGTCATGAGATGCATTTGTTTTAATGAAAAGGATGGTGTCAACAAGACCTCTTGAAAAACCAATAGAAATGAGAAACTTGCTCAAACGCTCATACCAAGCACGAGGAGCTTGTTTTAAACCATACATTGCTTTTGTAAGTTTGTAAACATGGTTTGGAAATTTTTCATGCACAAAACTGGGAGGTTGTTCAACATATACTTCCTCCTCAATAAAGCCATCTAGAAACGCACTTTTCACATCCATTTGAAATAGTTTAATACCTTTAAAACAAGCAAAAGCAAGAAGCATTCTAATAGATTCAAGTCTAGCTACGGGGGCAAAAGTTTCCTCAAAATCAATGCCCTCCTATTGATTGAATCCTTGGGAAACAAGTCTAGCTTTGTTTCTTATAATCTCCCCGAGCTCATCAAGTTTATTACGAAAAATGCATTTTGCTCCAATAATAAGGCGATCAATAGGTCTAGGGACTAATGTCCAAACTTGATTCCTTTCAAATTGATTAAGTTCCTCTTGCATAGCCAAAATTCAAAAGTAATCACGTAAAGCTTCATGAATGTTCCTAGGTTCTATAGAAGAAAGTAAAGCAAGATTATCTATGAAATATCGCCTTGTTTTGACGCCAACGGATGGATCACCAATGATTTGCTCTTGAGGGTGACCTTGCTTGTATATCCAATCCTTTGGTAGCTCATTTGTTGAAGGATCATTGCTTTGAGTGACTTGGCACTACTAAAAAAAGCACTTTTTGCGTCAGGCGGCGCCTGCCACAAAAAGTATCTTTACCGACGCAAAAACGTTTTTACGTCGGTTATACGACGGCAATTGAGGGGTCGCATGGGAAGGCGTCGCAAAAACCTTACGACAGGAAGCGCTTGACGCAAATAGTTTTTTCAACGGGAATTTTTGTAATTGCGACACTTACTTCCCGACGTGAAAACTTAGCAAAGACGACTAGTTTTTGCATCGATTATAATTTCCGACGCAATAACGACACAAAAACATATAATGCGACACCTTATATACTGTTGAAAATAATTTTTCACAGCCGCAATTACCATAATAAAATTATATTTATTATTTTTTCGCGATGGCGCACAATCTGTCGAAAATAATTTTTCACCGTCCAAAAGTTATAATATCTCCAAAAAAAATAGTATACTAAAACCTGACGCTAGAAATTTTTGTTAACTACCATGTTTTTTAGCTATTTTATTAATTAGCAATTAATACACTCATCCAACAAACACCTCATTCAACAATAAATAAAATATTACACTAATACCTCAAAAAATTAGTATACTAAAACAATCAAATGCAGCCATTCAAAACTCCTAGTATCCATTTATACAAAGTAACTCGTGATCCTTAGTTGAAGAAACCATTAAGTAGGTAACTTGTTAAAGTACATTGCTAAAACCTATCTAGATAGTCTTCCAAAAGACAAAAAAAAAACAAAAAAAAACAATAAGGGTACATAAAATAACATATTAATTCAAATGCTTCCAATTTCCATCCAATCAAGACTTCATCTGAGGACACCTTCTATTACTCATGCCCAGAATACTCCACAACATCATTTCCTGTCGTAGGCAAACGTCTCTGATGAAGGTTAAATGAATAAATAACTTGCTCATAGTTTTAACAAAACTAGTAAAAACTTCAAAGAGAAAAATTCAGAGGACTTATCGTGGTATGCTTGCAGAAGCACAAAACATGAATTCTATATATGAAAAGCATCAAAATTGTGCCACATTAAACACATCTTCTACACCCATGCTTTATAAGAAATTAAATAGAAACAAAGCTCAAAGATAAGGTAGTAAGAAATTGGAGAATCTACCCGCTACTCTGTTCTCTAGCAATGCTCTCTGCTAATTGCTTAGCTGCACCGATAAGCACAAATATGCATAATCAATAAGATATCAAACAATCTCAACCATTATCTGTAGATGGAAGACAATGCATAAATCCTCATCGATTGTCCATTCTAAAAGAGAGACGCAAAAATATATTTGCAATGAGGCGAAATTATAGACAAAATAAGCGATTCTCCAGCCCGAACTCAATACATTCACATATGAGCAATTCTGGACCACTAAACATTACACTTTGAAGTCGGGGCAGATGCAGAGAGAGAGTCCACACATATTAAATGTAAGATAACATTGAATTAAATCTTAAGAGCAACAATCATATATCCAAAAAATGTAAGAGACATAATTTGGCCCTTTTGTGTCTGATTTCTCATTTGTCTCCAATGCACTCAAATTTTATTTTGCAGGAGCTAGCTGAAACCACAAAAACATCTCTCAGGCATAAACTTAACTTAATTTAAATGCGTGAAACAATTCAAACTTTCTTTAGTTCAGATCTCCTTTCTGTCAAGTCAAAATTCTGGGTATCTGATTTATTCTCAAGAGATCATTTGGTAAATCCAATATGTTAAAGATCCCACATTGGCTAGTTTGTGATCTTATTTGGAATTTATATGGCTTGGGCAATCCTCCACTCTTGAGGTATCTTTTGAGGGATTGAGTTATAATTCCATTTTTAACACAATAAATGTCTCTGTGATTATCTAATTTTGTCACTTAAGTTCATTCAAATAACCAACTATTAGAGAGAGAAAAAGTGAGGAGGACAGAAACCAGTACAACATACATGTAGAATTATGTTAACAGATCCTGTAGCGCAAGTACTGGAAAAAAAACCCGTCTATCATAAACATATGCGCATCTATTACAATCACAGGTAAGCATGTTAATGTAAGTAATACCTTTGGAGGAAAAAAAACAAGAAACAAGTACATAAAGCAACAAGAGTACTGACCGGTGAATCAATTTTGAAGAAGAACATTTCATTCCATTTCACTAATTCAACCTCAGGAGATCTAGGAGTCTAGAACTATCAGAACCACTTCCACAAGTACGCGCGCTTTGTTGGTTCATTTGTAACTGGTTGCACTACTCTGGTTTCGAGTAAGGCGGACCGCAACAGTATATTGGGGAGAAGACAAGCTTTCAGCTTTTGTAAACTGCATATCACAGAAATTAAGCAAATATGAAAACTCCCCAAGTCTCGAGTGTTTCAGTCAAAAAAGGTACACAACTCGTTTTGATGGTAGCAATACCTCAGATAATATAATCAAAGAGTTACTAAAAGTTTGAGTAAACTAGTCACCGCGTAGCTAATTAAAAGTCATTGAACTTTTTATACAACAACAGAAACAAAGCCTTAATCCTAAGCCAAAGTCATTGATCATTTCATATTCAAGGGGGGAAAAATAAAAGTATGTCAATTCCTAGGTGCTAGCACAATATTAATTAGAATAGACTAGAAATTTTCATTTCTAAAGGGAAAAGGAAGAAGGAAAAAAAGACAAGAGTTTACCTGCAACGACGAGGCGATGATGACAGCGATGGTGGGTTGTGACCCGAGAAAGGGCGGAGGCTCTGACGGAGATAGGGATTTTGGGGATCCAGGGATGTTTTTTTTTGTGGGGGGGGATGAACGCGGTGACGGGTTAAGAAGATTTGGAAAAAGCAGGGAGAGTGAAAGCAGGAGTCGGGAGCAGCAGAGGTCTCCATGGTGGGGAATTGCGGCAGGTGGGAGAAATGGTAGAGGCAGTGATGTGTTTGGAGGAGCGGCGTCGGGATTAAGGGATGAGGAATAGGGAGATGGAGGCGCAGGTTGAGGGAGATTTGGGGGTGGTTTTCGCCGGAGAAGGAGGAAGGAGCTAGAGGGCGATGGTGACGGGGCTGGTGGAGGAGCACGGCGGTGTTGAAGTGCGGCGTCAGCGCCGCTGAAGAAGAAAATACGAATCTAAGGGAAGGGATTTTTTTTTTTTTTTTTTTGCTAAATAAATCTAGGGGAAGGGTTTCTTCCCTAAGGATTAGGGATTAGGAAAAATATATAGCAAGGACTAAAAGGGAAAATAAATATTATCACATAAACCGTAAACAATATTTATATTACAAACAAATCCTAAGTTGTCTACTTTGTATTTTTCAAATTTTAGTATGACATAAAAAATAAAAATAAAAACATTTACGAGAATGGGTAAAAAATAAAATATATCATAAATAACTCAGATTCACAGTCACGAAATAACTTTTAGAAATTTTATTTTAGTCCCCATAACTTAATTTTTACTTTTAAGACCTATAAGGTTTATTAACTATTTCGGACGATTTATAAGACTAATATAAATGTGATTATTGGAAAAACTAAAGTATTAAGTTAAGTTGAATAAGGGTAAAGTTGGAAGAAATAAGACAAATGTTCATCAAATTTTGAAATTATCAAATAATTTGGAACATACAAAAAAGTAAAATGTATCAATTATTTAGGAAGGGAGGTAGTAATATATACAATAAAATTTCTTGTGGTACGTTGGTTTATGGTTTTAACTTTTATTTTCTCAATGAAGACGGGTTGTGTTCAAATCCAGCCAATTAATACTATACTACATTGGAGTAAATATTTTTTTAAATAATTATTTTAGGGAATGCAACGAGAAAATCTACCACCAAAACTAACAATAAAATTTTGATCTTTTGCATGAACTTTCTATGTGACGGGAGAATTCCATCGCAATTTTTGGTTATTTGGGGCGAAACCTTTTGCATCGAACGAAGCCTCGTCCCAAATATGGTCATTTGCATCAACTTCATATGTGACGGGAGAATCCCGTCGCAAATTTTGATTATTTGTTGCGAAACTTCTTGCGTCGACTGAAGCCCATCGCATATAATCCCTTTTTCACGACGAATTAATTTGCTGACACAAACAGTAATTAGCAGTCGTAAATGCAAATCACTAAACGATGTCGTACCGTTATTTGCGTTGGTGTGTCATTCTTGACGCAAATGACAATTATTTGTAACGGTAAACGCCCGACGCAAAAAATTTCGTCACAACAACCTATATTTCTAGTAGTGTGGGGAACATTTTGAGTAGTTTCAATGTCCTCCTCATCCTTAGAATTATCATCCAACATAGGAGCTTGATGGATTTCATTTACACTTTCCAAGGGCATACCTATATCATCATCATCTTTTCTAGGCATGTAGATGTTAGATTCATCAAAAGACACATGCATGGACTCTTCAATACACAAGGTTCTTTTATTATATACCCTATAAGCCTTTTTGTTTGAAGAATAGCCAAGAAATATTCCTTCGTCGGATTTCTTGTCAAATTTTCCAAGGCTATCTTTAATGTTGAGCACAAAACATTTGCAACCAAAAACTTTGAAATGTGAGATTGAGGGTATTTTTCCGAAGATAAGCTCAAAAAGTGTTTTTCCAACAAAAGGCCTTAAAAGAACTCTATTAACAATATAACAAGCAGTGTTCACGACTTCGGCCCAAAAATATTTTGGTAAAGAATTTTCACTAAGCATAGACCTAGCCATTTCTTGTAAAGTTCTATTTTTCCTTTCAACAACCCCATTTTGTTGAGGCGTTTTTGGAGCCGAAAAGTTATGTGTGATGCCATTTTCATTACAAAATTCTTCAAAAAATTGATTGTTAAATTCCCTCCCATTATCACTTCTCAAGGTAACAAGTTTTAGTTCAAGCGAGCTTTGTACCTTTTTGAAAAGATTTGAAAACTCATGGAAGGTGTCATCTTTTTGTGCAAGAAAAAGTACCCAAGTGAATCTTGAAAAATCATCCACAATAACAAAGGCATACCTCTTACCACCTAAGCTAGTGGTCCTCATTGGTCCAAAAAGATCAAGATGAACAAGTTCAAGTGGTTTAGAAGTGGAAACCATTTGTTTAGGCTTGAAAGACGTTTTTGTTTGTTTTCCAAATTGACAAGCATCACAAAGACGGTTTTTCTAATATTTCACTTTTGGAAGCCCACTCACTAGCTCTTTAGAGGAAAGATTATTTAAGAGATCCATGCTCACATGACCAAGCCGACGGTGCCATAAGAATGCATCATCTTCATTTATGGATAAGCATTTAAAATCGCATGCAACAAGATCATCCAAAGACAGCATATAAACATTACCGGTTCTATTAGCAACAAGCACTTTTTTCACGAGAAGAGCTATCAACAATAGAGCAAGCCTTTTTGCTAAACATAACATCAAAACCATTATCACAAAGTTGGCTAATACCAAGCAAATTATATTTGAGGCTATCAACAAGAAGAACATGCTTAACAAGAGTTGATGAACCTTTACCGACATTTCCAATGCCAAGGATTCTACCCTTCTTTTTGTCCCCAAACGTGACATAACCTTTATAGATAGGTTTCATTTCTTTGACTAATGAGGCGTCTCCGGTCATGTGGCGACAACATCCGCTATCAAGAAACCATTGAGCCGGAGTATTTACCTTGCTTGCAAGTACCTCATTCCCGAAAGCCATGAAGCAAACATTTGTGTTTTCCTCTTCTTCTTCATTGCTACTCCCTTCTTGATCCCATGTGCTTAGCATGCCCTTGGCATTCTTTGGTTTGAAGAATTTTTTCTTTTTGTCTTCCTTGGGCTCTTTTTCTTTGGCGGAGGGGCACTCTCCTATGAGATGTTGGTTGCTTCCACATTCATAGCATCTCATCCCATTAGGATTTTGTTTTCTTCTATTTTGGAAGAATTTTCTTCCTTTCCCGTAAAACATTTTTTTTCATGCGCTTTACCACCAAAGCCATGGTCTCATCATCTAAGTTGATGTCTTCTTCATCACTTGAATGGTTGGATTCATCAAGATCAAGAATAGCCTTTAGAGCAATACTCTTCTTTGCCTTTTCAATATGCTCATCCTTTTTTGTGTGTGAGCTCATAAGTGAGAAGAGAACCAATGAGCTCCTCCGTAGGATAAGTTTTCAAGTTCTTTGCTTCTTCAATAACTAGAGCTTTGCCTTCCCAACTTTTAGGAAGTGAGTTGAGGATCTTCCTATTCATTTGACCCATAGAGTATTCCTTTCCATAAGATCTCAACCCATTGACAACATTGGTGAACCTAGTGTTCATATCATTTATAGTTTCATTTGGCTTCATAGAGAAAAGCTCATATTCCCTCACAAGCATGTTGAGCTTTGATTCTTTGACTTGATTAGTCCCCTCATGGGTGACTTCTAAGGTTTTCCACATCTTGTGAGCGGATTTGCTTCCACGTACCCGATTGTACTCATCCGGATTAAGAGCACAACTAATGATGTTCATAGCTCGATAATTGAGGGTCATTTTCTTGGACTCATCTTCATTAAACTCATTGTCCAATTTTGGAACTTGAACACCATCCACTACTTTCATAGGTACATATGGACCTTTTTCAAAAATCTGCCATAAGGAGTAGTCTATAGAGCACACATAGATTTTGAAACGGTCTTTCCAAGCATTAAAATTGTTTCCATCAAAGAGAGGTGGTCTATTAGTGGAAGATCCCTCTAGGTAGGCTAAAGTGGAATTTCCAGCCATAATCTTTACTTCAAGCGGTTAAGCTAAAGGTGAAGACGAGGCTCTGATACCAATTGAAAAACACAAGGAGAGGGGGGGGATGAATTGGGTTTTTATAAAAGTGGCTTCTTTTTATTTTCAAAATTCTGGAATGTGGAACTTGTATTTGAAGTTTGGAGAAAATGGAGCAAAAATAAAACAAGGAAAGCAAGACACGTGATTTAGAGTGGTTCGATTCACAAAGAATCTACGTCCACTACCTTGAGTCTTACACAAGGATTTTTAACCACTTCACTAAGAAAAGTAATTACACAAGTGGCTAACTCACAAAGAGTTTTACACAAATAACCACAATTATAAACTACACTCACTAAGAGTACAAAGCCCACACCAAGTAAGACTTGACACAAGAAATACCCTATCACTAAGAGAGGGAAAGATGGAGATATAAAGAGAGAGTTACACACTCAAAAAGTGGAGGATAGATACCTTTTAAGATCTTACTTAAATGCTCTTAGAACTTGGGATTCAACAACTTGTGTCTTGCAAGTGAGATCGTGATTTTGAACTTTTCAACACATAAATAAAGTTGGATATGCTTTGAAAGTGCTAAAGCTTTTTGTATAATCAATGTATATCAGTTCTGGTTGTTCTCTGAAGATTCCACTGCTTCAAAGCTTTTATACTTTTCAAAAGAGTCCAAAAAACAGCTTTTAAAACGGTCATATAACGGCTAGTTTTCGCAGAGCTCGGTTGACCGCAAGTGTCCTCGGATGATCCGATCAAAGGATTGGACGATCCTAAGTTTACATAGGTCGACCGGGACAGAAAGTTCCCAAATACTCAACTCTCTGTTTCCAGTCCGGATGATCCGTGAAAAGTTCGGATGATCCGAATTTCCTGGGCTCCAGAGATGTTGATTTTTCACAAGTTTTGAAATCTTTTAAGGTCAAAATGGTTTTCTAAAAATGGTAACTAACACTTGAAAAGCAATTTTCGACCATTTTTGAAACTGAGCTTTATGAAAACTATTTTTAAAGGTGCAAGACAATAGTGTTGTGATCCTAAGTTCATGTGAGCAATGGTTAGAGCTTTAAGATATATATAAAGATATGCTAAGCTATTCTAACCACACCTAAGCCTTCAATCTTCAAGTCTTGAGAGATGTGCCTTAAAGAATGTAATCATTTAGTCTCGAGCACGGCTTGATTGAAGTACTTAGAGCTTCCATTTTAGTGATCCATAATTCTATCACAACGATTGAAACCATTAGATACAACATCAGATGTTTGTACATTATCAAAAACTGAGTTTTCAAACCATCTACTTGCCTAGACATTTTCATCTTATCTCATGATCTTGATATTATGTGCTTATTTGCAATTATCCTTTTGATATATTATTCTCATTTGCATCTGTAAGCTTTAAGGGCTAATGTGATCAATCTAGTCTTGATGATAACAAACGATTAAAAATTCTCATGTTTGTGTGAGCTTGTGTTTTGATGATAGGATCTTTATACTCACACTTACATTGATGAAATGGTAAGAAAACTTCTATAGATCTCAAATATATCATTCTACAACACAGACAAAGTTACACAATGCAAGACTTCATGGAACAAGTTTTAAGTGGATTCTACATGCCTTGGAAGTGGTTGCAATGTCAAGAAGGAAGGTCAAGAAGTTAAGAGTCACCCAATCACAATTGAAGTATCTTAAAGTGAACTCTTAACCTTGAAGTGTTGAAGTCCAAGGTGCTACAACCTTACAAGACTACAAATGACTTCATCACAAGAAGAGGTTGATAAAGGTCTCAAGCCAAGCTCAAAGAAATCTACACAACTACAAGACTTGAAGACCTTGAGGATTAGTCTAGTCTACATAGGTACAACTTCGTGAATAATCTTAATTTGAGAGTACTAGTGTAAAGTATGTCAAGCTCTTACATGTTTTCAAAACCATCATACTTATTTTGATTTGATCTTTGAAAAAGGTTTTTGAAAACACATGTTAGTGTTGGTTTATGACTAAGATCTTAAACTTGTTTTAAATATCTTTGAAAAATACTTAGGCATGAGTTTAAGAATATTAAAAATGTGACCAAGTGGAAAAACCACTTCAAGACTAAAGTCCTGATCGACTTGGCCTTGGCTTCGGGCGACCTGATGAAGTCCGGTCAACCGACATGTGTTGTCCAGTCGACCGAAGTGTCCTTTGTACTTAGTCAATTTTGAATGTTCTAACAACTATGCCTTAGGTCGATCGACCGAGCCTATTCTCCGTACAACCGAACCACCATTTGCGGTCGACCGAGATGTGTCCAGTAGCCTTGTTATTCTGATTCGGAAGCACCCCGGACGACCTACCTCTAGTTCGGTCAACCGAGAGTTGTCCTATTAAGGCAAAAATATAACTGTTGTAACTCGAATTGCTTTAACCCCTCCTGATTTGCAAGTACTAACCCTACCACAACTGGAAAAGTTTTCTGAATTATAATTGATACGTCCTTAATCCCAATGAGCAGTAAATTAGATCAATGTTGTAAAAATCGGCCGACTAGTCGATAAAAAATCGCTAGTCAGCACCTAACTAAAAAAATCGGTTGACCAACTTAATCGGTCAAAATCGGTAAAAAATCGGTCAAAGTCGGTCAAAACGATTATTTTAGTATTTGAACTTGTTATTACTTTTTATGGTAATGAATTTAATTATTATGGATGAACTTTGTGTACCTTGATTTTACTTGTATTGATTTTTATTTTTTTTTATGGAATTTTGTTCGACTAGTATAATATATAGGATAAGGGATTTTTAAAAAATCCATTTTAATCTAAGTAAGCCGATTACTCACTAGTCGCCAATCTGACGACCGACTACCAATTTCTGCAACATTGCAATCCCTTTCAAGATGTTTTTTATATATAAGGGGGAATGTAACCCAAGGCTATTGTCTAGTAAGGGAACAATCTACATTCTTGCTGCTACAGATTTCAAAAATTAGACAAGCTCTACTATTTAATGTAATTTTCCTTTCTTGCCTGCTAATATATCTAACTTAATACATTATTATAAAGTTAGTAAAACCAGCATTAAACATGAAATCTCACCCAAAAAATCATTAGAAATGATATTTAGTAAGACACTGCATTATATGCACCTCACTGCAACCAATTCCCAGTTTCTTCCGTTCACTAAGGCAGCGTTTATGATACTTGTTGTACCTGCACAGAAACGAACACAGAAAAAAAGATAAAACTAATGAAATAATCATAAGGTCCATATCCCAGTGGGGTTATGGCCTGCCCACAACCTTGAGGTTGTGGGTTCGATACCCCTCACACAAGGGGAATGATTTAATTGCCATTTCTTAGGTTCCCTTGTGTGGGTCTTCTACTCCTTTCATGGGGCACCCACTAGCCGGACTTCTAGTTCTCCTCCTTTGTGAGGCACTTCTACTCCCCTCATGAGGCACCCGCTCAGCCGGGCTTCTATCCGCCCTACATGGACTCCTCCTCTGGTGAGTCCAAAAAAAAATTAACTAATGAAATAACCAAGGACGCAATTCGCAACTGTAGACATTCACATTAAAACAAGAGAAAGACCTACAGCTGCTGTTTGAAACCATTTTCCTCCAGAAGTCGATGACTTGGATGCTGGAAAGGAGGAAATGACTTTGGCACAGATCCTACTGCTGCTGGAAAGATGTCCATGAGGTGAAGCACTTAACTTTGAGGGTCTGGGACTAGAACTGTGAATTCTGTTTCATCAAAACCATAATTAAAAATAACAGTGATTCAACCAGCAGAATCTTCTCAACTTTAATCAGAAACCCTTCCCATAAGTAAGATTAACTACCCAGTTTTTATAATGTTTCTCCAGTCAAAACCAGTTTGATATGGGAATGAATAAAGGATGAAAATCGCATCTTTGACCACTCACCCATGATTGTCAAGCGGTACATGTAGAAACAAAGAAAAATCCAACAGAATCACTTGGTGGACTTTCAGATATGATACCTAAAGTGTTGTGTTTCGCCCCGTCCCATGATTTCTGAGGGTGCTGGGGAAGAGCCGCTGTTTAGGACCTGTGTGCTGCTTAGAGTATCCTTTGTTTAGCTTCCTTCGAGAACTAGAACTTCCTGGCACTTCACTGACACTGTTTCCAGAAGACTGATTTTGACAATGTTGAAGTAGCAACAGAAAATTTGGAATTCTCATCCCTGCTTTCATTACTTGGGATGTTATTCCTAAAACTAGATCGCCTACCTCTTAGTTCCTAAAATGCAAGTAGTCATGGACATTGAACAATGTTCATAAGCGAGAAAGAAAATAGGGAAAACGATATGCCAAGTGAGTTCAAAATAAGTGAAACAACTTGCTTTTAAAACTTTGTAATTTGCGACCTGATGTTAGATTACAAAGTACCAAATCGCCCCTGATGCCGAATTTATGTACAAATGCATGCACATAACAGTAAATATATACATGAAGCACAGTTTAGACAAAAATACCAGAAAAACGAATGGCTACCAGGAGACTATGAAACCAACAACTGCAGATAGCGTCCCCAAGGATGCCAAGTTAACAAATAACATGGAAGCATATGCATGGAGGATTATGAAGAAGGTGCCCTCAAAATCAATGTTGATTTAACATTGTAACAAAGTAATTAGGAATTGTGAATACTCAAGTTGTATTTCATATAGAACAAGTGTTACATATACATACACTCTTAGGAAAACCGAATAGGAAAGTAAATAAAGGAAAGAATCAATAAGGACCAATCAATTCCTAGAATCAAACTAATTAATCTAATTCCTATAATTGTGCATATACACCTATACAACATGTGTTAAATGTGTTAATAGTTCTTAACACTCCCCCTCAAGGTGGAACATAAATGTTGAGCATGCCCAACTTGCTACAAAGATAATTGACTCGAACTCCATTTAAAGCCTTTGTGAGAAGGTCACCCAATTGTTCTCCAGTCTTCACATAATCAGTAGAAATGAAACCATCTTCTATTTTGTCACCTTCTATTTTGTCACGTACAAAATGACAATCTAACTCAATGTGTTTGGTCCGCTCATGAAAAAATTGGATTAGAAGGAATGTGAAGAGCGGCTTGATTATCACAATACAACTTTACAGGAATCAAAACTTTAAGGCCAATTTCAACCAAGAGCTGGTATATCCACATAATTTCACACGGCGATTGTGACATAGCCCTATAATCTGCTTTGGCACTAGAACGAGAAACAACATGTTGCTTCTTACTCTTCCATGAAACCAAATTCCCTCCCACAAAGATACAATAACCTGTTGTGGATCTTCTAGTTATCTTAAAGTCTTGCCCAGATCAGAATCAGAAAAACACTCAATACTAGAGTGGTTGTGATTTTTATATAATATACCTCGTCCAAGTGCTCCTTTCAAGTAACATACGATATGTTCCAAAGCAGCCCAATGATGGACTGTTGGAGAAGACAAGAATTGACTTACAATACTAACCGAGTAAGCAATATCTGAACGAGTCACTGTAAGATAGTTTAATTTTCTAACCAGTCTTCTATATCTTTCAGGATCCTCAAATAATTCTCCATTTTTCGTGAGTTGAGAATTGGGAAGTATTGGAACGCTGCATGGTTTTGCTCCCAATTTCCCTGTCTCTGTCAACAAATCAAGCACATATTATTAAGGCATGAATATTCCTTGTTTACTCCTAATCACTTCAAGAAGTACTTCAACATTCCTAAGTCCTTCGTATTAAATTGAGTCTGAAGGAAGGACTTAAGAGATGATATGCACACACTGTCACTCCCTGTTATGATAATATCATCTACATAAACAACAAAGATGATGATACTAGCACTAGACTTTTTGTAGAACACCGTGTGATCAGATCTGCTCTTCAACATACCAAACACCATAATCGCCTGACTAAATTTTCCAAACCAAGCCCGCGAACTTTGTTTTAGACCATATAGAGATTTTCGAAGATAACAACCCTTCCTTTTCATTTTACCATGCTCTCCCTGAGCAACAAACCCAGGTGGTTGCTCCATATATACCTCTTCTCGAAGATCACCATGAAGAAAAGCATTCTTGGTATCTAACTGATGCAGGGCCAATCATAGGTAGCTACCAAAGAAAAATAAATAGTCGAATAGAGGTTAGTTTTGCAATAGGAGAAAAAAGTATATGAGTAATCAATTTCGTATATCTGAGCATATCCCTTAGCAACAAGGCGAGTTTTCAACCGCGAAATGGATCCATCAGGATTAATTTTCACTGTAATACCCATTTGCATCCAATAGCTTTCTTCCCTGCAGGTAAGTTTGTTAACTCCCAAGTACCATTATCATTTAAGGCATCCATTTCCTCTATCATTGCACGACGCCAACCAGGATGACATAAAGCTTCATAGACAGATTTAGGGATAGTGATAGAATCAATGGAAGCGATAAAGGAACACGCACAGTGTGACAAATGATCATAAGACACAAAAGTGGAAATAGGGTAAGTGCATTGGCATTTACCTTTGCGTTGTGCAATAGGAAGATCATCAGTTGACACAGATCAGATGACAAAGTAGTTGGTGCCGGATGTGTGTCGGGAGGAGGTGGACGTCTAGAATAGATTTTGCGAGGAGGTGGGGAAGTAACTGTGGTCGACTTAACGGGAGTTGGTTCAGGTATGGATGTAGGAAGATAGACAATGTCAGGTTCAAATTCAGATTTACAATCAAGTCCTAGTTCAGATACTAATGGAATATGAGTATTGGTATAAACTAACAAATCATCATTCTCCCCCTTACAAGTTGAAACGGAAGAAGAAAAAAAAGATGTGTCTTCTAGAAAGGTAACATCTCTGGAGATCATGTATTTGTCAAGACTTGGGAAATAACACTTATACCCTTTTTTATGACAAGAGTATCCTAGGAAGACACACTTTAAGGACTTGTGGTCTAATTTAGTGACAAGGGGGACGAACATCTCGTACAAAGCAAGTACTCTCAAAAGATTTTAGGGTCAATGGGATATAATGACTTGGTCGGAAAAATAGCATGAAAATGAGTCTCACCCTAAAGAACTGATGAAGGCATACCATTATTTAGAAAACATGATGTCGACACTGCATCAGCCCAAAAAAATTTATGAACATTCATCTTAAATAAAATAGCTCTTGCAGTCTAAAAAAGATGCATATTTTTGCGTTCTGCTACCCCATTTTGAGATGGTGTATAACCACATGAAGTTTGGTGAATAATGTCATTTTGTGTCATAAAGGTTTGAAATGTTGTTGACAAATATTCTTTTACATTATCACTCCTTAATTTACGAATAGAGACATTGAACTGAGTGTTAATTTCAACGTGAAATGCACAAACTATAGAGACTAACTCAAAACGATTTTTCATAAAAAATAACTAAGTCATACTAGAATAGTCATCAACAAATGTGACAAAATATTTGAAACCATGTTCGGATGGGATGGGACAAAGACCCCAAACATCAGAGTGAACTAACTCAAAAGAAGAATCAACTCGTTTATTGACTTTAGGACTAGAACTAAGACGGTGATGTTTAGCAAATTGACATGACTCACAATCTAAAACTGAGACCTTAGAATTCTCGGGGCAAAGTTTCTTGAGCAAATAGAGAGATGAGTGGCCCAGTCGGCAATGTGCTTTGAAAGTAGAGGAAACACTGGAACAAGCAAGAGATTGGCGTGCTGATTTGTCAAGTATGTAGAGCCCCCTGACACATATCATTTACCAATAATCTTCTTCGTCACAAGATCATGAAATAAGCAATGATCAGGAAAAAAAACGAGACACAACAATTAAGAGTTCGAGTGATTTGGCTAACATACAACAAATTGAAAGAAAAATCTAGCAAATGTAAGACATTAGAGAGTGAAAGCTCAGGAATTAAGTTAACTGTGTCAGACCCAATCACACAATATGGAGAACCATCAACTAGGGTTACATTTGATGGGGTGTGAGGTTGATATGTTGTGAAAGAGTTAATTCCCGACATGTGGTCTATTGCACTAGAATCAATGACGAAATTGGATGATGAAGAAATGAGACATGTATTTGGATTACCTGAATTGGCCATAGCAACAAAAAATAACAAAATGGACTAGAATGGAAAATCATATATGTTTCGAAAATACCAAACTGAGCACGTATATGTGCTTTCTGGGTCATCGCCGAAATCTCGATGTCGATCTGAGTATTGGAATCTTGGTGTCAAACAACTCTCAACCCAAAGTAGAGATCATAAACGATACTCAAACCCTAATTTTGACAATTTCCAGATTGCCCCAAACGAGTATCTCACTCTAACCCTAATTCACTATCGCTCTGATACCATGCAACAAAGTAATTAGGAATTGTGAATACTCAAGTTGTATTTCATATAAAACAAGTGTTACATATATACACACTCCTAGGAAAACCGAATAGGAAAGTAAATAAAGGAAAGAATCAATAAGGATCAATCAATTCCTAGAATCAATATAATTAATCTAATTCCTATAATTGCGCATATACACCTATACAACATGTGCTAAATGTGCTAATAATATTAACAAACATTAGTGAAAAGCAAACAGTACCTTCCTGTGGCGGACAGATGTTCCTTGCTTACTGTCTTATGCTCAAGTTCTAGCTCTTCGTTTAGCATGAAAGTGTCCGAAAAACCATTTGTCACGTCATCAAGTTTATAAATTGCTGAACTCGAACGCAAATCTATCTTTCTATTTCTAAGGCCTTCATATGCATTGCACTTTTCTAATTGAGTTCCTTGTGAGTAAGCTGGTTTAATCAAGTCATTCTTAGAGCCAATACCTCTGCATTCATTATTTGATTGAGAATCCAATCCTGAACTTGAAACCTCATTTCCTGAACAAAATTCTTGATGCCCTAGCTCTGACTACAAAGTGAGCAAATCCTTTTCATGGTCATTAGTAGTTAACTCTGTTTGAATGTCATTGTCTAATGATGAGTTGTCCACTGTACCATCTTTGCTGCTGCGAAAACTTTTGGTACCTTCATAGCATCCCTCCGTACCATCATTTAACTCATTACTTGCATTTGGAGCAAAGGACAGACCGCACTGGAGTAGGGGATTTATGACCAATCCACTTTGACCATTCATCACGCCTCCTTAACTTGCCACTCTGCAAAAAATATGCATTATGAGCAAATCCAATGTAACTCAATCAAAGGAATAAAAGATAGTGATTACGGGAAGCAGAGCTAGGCAAAGAATTTTCTTAGGGTAACCTAGAAATTTGAAAAAGTTGGGAATACTACCTGAACTTCAATGGTATTTGAAGACTGCAATGCTTCCAGAATAAATGGTATGTCCGTACTCATCGTTTTTGCCTGAAACCAACATCAGCTATAAGATAATAATAAAACAAATTTAAACTATATATATATATATATATATATATATATATATATATATATATATATATATATATATATATATATATATCAGTTTAAACCGATATGAACGAATAAACTCACCATAACACATTGGCTTATAGAAATAATGCAATTTCAACATACCCTATTAAATTCAGCAATGATGGAAATTGGAACCCAGCCATGGTCATCCATCAAGGAAAGCAAGTAGTGATCGTTTTGAAGATTCTCATCACTGTTACGGGAAAAGAAGAATATAAATAAAATTAAAATTAAAAATATATATCTTAGTAGCAATCAACGTTATTTGAACCCCACAGAGGCTAGTAAACCTACAAGAAGCCTGACGAATAGGTCCGGTCTCTAGTTGTTATATATATATATATATAAATATATATATATATATATATATATATATATATATATATATATATATATATATATATATTTATTTATTTATTTATTTATTTATAATTTTCTACTTCTGTCAGTAAACTCATATTTAAGTGTATTCTATACATAAAGTATTTTTGAGCAGCTTATTTTGTCAAATTAATATTTAGGTGGTGGTTTTCGAAAAGTTTTCAGCTCGTTTTTTTGCACATGTCGCTATCCTCAAGGATTTGATCTGACAGTATAGCTTAAGGGGGGTGACACGTTCAAAAGCGTGTTTAAAATCTCTCCCAAAGCTCACCTGAAGTAATATGGCGCCCGGTGGACCTGTCATAGATTACCACATTACACAATTATCCACATCAAATAAACCAACCAAGTAGGGAGTGACAATTAGACAGCCTATCAGAAGGAAGAAGAGACATAGGAGAAATTTTTAAACAAGATCTGTGAAATTAGTTCATCACTATATAATAACACAAAATTACCGGGAAAATTTGATCCATCAATGAAGCCTTGAGCTGGGAAGAATGTAGGCCTCATGAAAGGCATTGACCCCATAGGTTGTTGCAATCGAATATTGTCCTTAGTACCAACCAGTTGCTGATTTAGTGGTGCAGGATTATATTGTAAACCTCGTTCTCGCATCACAGGTCTTCTTTTTTGTAGTATTAGAATCAATTGCACTGTGATCATCCCTTGAAGGAGGCTGAAAGCTACCATCTACTGATGGTGTAAAAGTTTGCAGAGGCGCATCATAAACAGGTTTTAGAAAATGAGGTTCAGCACCAGCAAAAGGACCCAGGGAGGCTGGATAACATATCCAGGAATGTGCGGCACAACTACCATTGTAGGAAAGACTGGTGGCATGGCTGGTTGGGGATAAGGAAAGGGTACCGTAATATGTGGCACACTATTTGGGTTAGGCTTAGGCCCTGGCTTCTGTTGACGAATTCCCTGAGACTTATGTGAAGCCTTGAAGTTAGCACGCATATTTGATTTCTGCAGCTTCGCTGATACCTGGAAGAACGTAAAAGCAACATGTATAGTATTTTGATGAAGTTTCAGTATGAAACATATAAAAATCCTATAGTATTCTCATCTATAAATGTGCATTTGTGTAAAATCTTTCTAACTGCATAATTTAATCGTCTAAATTATAAGTTACCCCGTAAAAACTGCACTATTGCTAAATCTAATGCAACTTTAAGCCTTCTCTTTCAACAGAATTTTTTACGGTTGATCTCTTCCAAAATTCTGAAGCTTGAAAATGTCTGCATATGTGTGCAAGTGCAACATTTTTCTGTCCTCTAACAACATTACACATTTCTATCTTGAAAGATTCCAATTTCGTATCTTTCAGAATAAATTCCAAAAAATCAATAGCAATCCAATCAATGCCATGCACAATCTACCACATTGTTCCAACCATAACAGAAAGCCAATGTCAATATAACAATAAAGTGATTAATCAAACCGGCGCAGATTCCTGAGGCGGAGAAAAGGCCGTGGCAGCCGCCTTAGAAGAGCGACAATCAGCCAAGTTGTTCTTCGGCCGCTGCTGAGCATCAGAAAGCGCAGGCCAAGTACCAGAATCAGAAGCAGCAGAAGCCGGAGCTGAAGCATCAACTGCTCCACCTGCGGCGGCTATCTTCCATTGAGACTTGGAAGTTGCAGGCACCTTTTTCTGATCATCATCTCCGCTTTCCTCATTTTCAGCCATAGCCATTCCTCAAAAAGAAAATCCTCAAAAAAAAAAAATTTAAAATAAAGGGAAGATTGTATACTGATGAGAAATCAATTTGAAGAAGAACTAATGCGAAGAACAGAGAAAACAAGAGGAAATTTGTGGAAATTTTTTATTTTCATTAATGATAAAAATGCTCCTTGAGCTGTTTATATACATCTCCCAAAACAAGAAGTAAACTACTCTAACTAACTATTGAAAATATCTTGTAATCACTTTCCCCTTTTCTCTCTCTTCTCTCTCTTTCCTTTTTCTTCCCTGCGTTTCCTCTCCCTCCTGCTGCTGGCCAGATCTTGGTCCTTTTGTTTCGTTTATATTACTCTATTTTGTACTACGAATCATATGAAACATTTTTCAGAGTTTTTTTCTTCAAAATTTAAGACACAGTGGTTAGATTAATCTCAGATCTTCACAGATCTAGATTTTTTTTCTATTTTTCTAGGAGGATACTTTCAACCCGGACTTGATCTGGGCGCTTTATCAATTTTCTACATCTTCCCGAGACAATTTGTAGGGACGGTTGATACGCGCATGGTCCCTATAAATTGTCGACCCTAAGGGAAGATGTTGAAAGTGATATTCTCTCGTCCCTCGTGGTTCAAGAATGGCGATGAAGATGCTTTGAGAAGAAGATTATGTATTTGTTTAGTTGTCCAGTTTTTTCTAGTTATTTTTTCCTAACCATCCAAGTTTTTCTTGGATGTGTCTTTTATGCATTATCGTGATTTTTTTAAATCATTGTATAACCTTTACTTTCTGTATTTTCGATTTTTACTGTGATTGTAATGGCGCCATTATTTCGTGATTAATGGGAACAAAATTTATTCAGCAAAAAAAAAAAAAAACTAATTTTAATCAGGCTTTGAATCCACTGCGGTCTAATGAAATGGATTTTGGATACTCCAATCCTTGGAGTAATAAGCCTGACCAGTTTCTTTATTCTTGTGCCTTTTAATTCCATTTTGACTTTAGGCCCAATCCACTTCTTTCTTATTTAATCTGGTTTGTATCACATGGCCCAGTTTCTTTATTTCCTTTGCACTTGTGTTTTTCCAGCTCGAAGCTAACAACACTGTTGCTTCCTTTCTTCTTCTTTTCCTTGCAACTTGCAACTGTTTCAGCTTGCTTCATGAATCTATTGCTAGATTTCAACAGCCCCACAAGCTGGAATATGAAACAAATCAAACAACCTCAAACTTTGCAGTAAATAGTTCAATCTTTCCTCTTCCAAAGGCTTTGTAAAAACCTCTGCAAGTTGCCTTTCAGAACTGATTGGCAATGGTTTAACTACTTCTGCCAAGTACTTTTCTCTGACCAAATGATAGTCAATCTCTATATGCTTTGTCCTTTCATGAAACACTTGATTTTCTACAATGTGTATAGCACTTTTGCTATCACAAAATAATGGAACAGCTCTTCTTTGTTTCACCCCTAAGTCTTGTAACAAATTGATCAACCATTGCACTTCACAAGGGGTTAAAGCCATTGCTCTGTACTCAGCTTCAGCTGAACTTCTAGAAACAGTTGGCTGCTTCTTTGATCTCCATGAGATCAATGCATTGCCAAGAAAAATGCACATCTCAGTCACTGGTCTTCTAGTTTCTATACAACCTGCCCAATCACTGTGTATGCTCTAAGATCAAGTGAATTATCTGCTGGATAATAAAGGCATTGACCTGGTACACTTTTAACATATCTTAACATCCTATGAGCTGTCTTCCCGTGCATGATGGAAGGCTTGTCTAAGAACTGGCTAAGCTGTTGTACAGCAAAGGAAATATCTGGCCGTGTTACTGTTAAGTATAACAATTTTCCAACCAACCTTCTATATAATGTTACATCATTAAACTCTTCTTAATCATTATGTGCAAACTTTGTGACTGTTTCCGTAGGTGTAGAAACTGGTGAACAGTCTGTAAAACATTTCTCTTCCAACATATCCAATGCATATTTTCTTTGGGAAATAATCAACCCTTCCTTATTCCTTATAATATCAATGCCTAGGAAGTATTTTAACTCTCCAAGATCTTTTATCTTGAACTTATCATGTAGAAAGATTTTAACTGAATCAATCTCATCCAAGCTATCACTAACTAAGATAACATCATCAACATAGACTAACAAATCAATAAAGGAACTAGATTCACTACTGTTATGCTTAATGAACAAGCTATAATCATGCCAAGACTGAGTGAATCCTAACTTCAACAACTCAGATGTTAACTTTGCATTCCACTCCCTACTTGCCTTTTTTAAACCATACAAAGACTTGTTCAATTTGCATACCAAATTGCTACCAGGATCCACATAACCTAGTGGTGGCACCATGTAAATCTCCTCATGCGATTCTCCATGTAGAAATGCATTGTTTATATCTAGCTGATAGATTAACCATCATTTTGCCATAGCAAAAGCAAGCAAAGTTCTGATTGAAGTCATCTTTGCTACTGGGGAAAAAGTACTTAGATAGTCAATGTCAACTTGCTGAGTATAACCCTTTGCAACTATTCTAGCCTTGTACCTTTCAAGATCACCATTGGATTTGAATTTCACTCTAAACACTCATTTATTGCCAATGGGATGTTTGCCTTTAGGTAAATGAACTAAGGTTCAGGTTTGGTTATCTTCTAAGGCCTTAATTTCAGCACTCATAGCCGACCTCCAAGCCTGAGACCTAGCTAACTGCCTCATTTAAATCATGAGGTTCCTTTTCAATGTTGAGATAAAAGACAAAAGATTGTTGATTAGGTGACAACAGCTCATAAGTGATGAACTGTAATATATGATGTGGAGAAGTATGGCTTAAAGTTGGACACGCAAAATCTTTTGGTGAGATGGTGGATGGGAAGATCTAGCAGATCTTCTTAAAGTTGAATCAACATGTGATGAAGGAACACTTTCCAGGGATGACGGAATTAGAATAATCAGTATGATTAGAAGGTGTATAAGATGAGGAAAAAGTAAGAGTAAGAACTTCAAGATCACGCAAGGAAGTATGTGATGTATCAAAAGATCCATCATTAGATCTTTCCTCAAAAAAAGAAAGATGTCAAAAGGGAAAACATGTTCTATGAAAAGAACATTTTTGGAAACAAAAAGCTCCATTGTGTAATTGTCTAACAAAATGTAGCCCTTAGTAGTAGAGGAATGTCATAGGTAAACACATTGTTTGCCCCTAGAATCAAACTTAGATCTTCCATGATCCATGGCACATGCATAAGCCAAACAACCAAAAACCTTTAAGTGATCATAAACAGGAGGTTTATGAAAGAATTTTTCAAAAGGTGTGACATTCTTGAGTATAGGAGTGGGAGTGATGTTAATGAGATGCACTACATGAGTAATTCCCTTTGCTAGCATAGAAAGTAGGCATAGAGAATTCCCCCCATTGTCACTTCTAATGGT
This sequence comes from Vinca minor, assembly GCA_026122235.1. Classification (NCBI taxonomy): domain Eukaryota; kingdom Viridiplantae; phylum Streptophyta; class Magnoliopsida; order Gentianales; family Apocynaceae; genus Vinca; species Vinca minor. The sequence continues at coordinate 946,784 of JAOCZM010000121.1, forward strand.
CTGGATGGATACTTTGAAATGTGTTTGAACATAATTACAAAAATTGACCAAGGTATCATTTTGCTTCTGACTTAGTTTGTAACAAGTAAATCCATATATACCTAGTATAGTCATCAACAATGGTCAAGAAATACTTGTGACCATATACAGTTGATTCTCTAAAAGGACCCAGATATACACATGGATCAAGGAAAATATGCATTATGTATGAGAAGTGCTTAAGGCAAAAGGCAATTTATGTTGTTTAGCTACATGGAAAATAATGCAACGATCAAGATGAAATGATCTTTTACATTTATTGTCAACGGACATATTTTTAATACTAGCAAGTCTTGAAGAAGACAAATGCCCTAATCTATAATGCCGTAATAATGACTTTATTACATCACTAGTAATAGGAAAATAAACACTAGAAACTGAAAAACAAAATGTAGGCATTTCAATGGAATGCAATTGGAACAGGTAAAACCCTTGCCATTCTTTAGCTGTCTCAATTGACTTGTCGGTAGTCAAATCCTGAACAACACAATGATTAGAAACACAAGTTACTGAGCAAGAGTTTTGTGCAGTGAGTTTAGAAACTGAAATGATGTTAAACTTGAAATGTGGTTCATATAAAACATCCTTAAGTGTGACAGAATGAGTGAGTTTAATGGTGCCTTTCTTAAGGACTGGAATAGTGCATTTGTTTGGTAAGTGAACAAATGTGTGTGACACAGAAGGAGTGTAATCAAAGAACTTGTCAGTCATGACAACGTGGTCAGTGGCACCTGAATCCACAATCCAGTTTTTATCATTATAAAGCAATTATATACATGTAGCAGCCACATTGGCATCATAGTGTTGTTCTAGAGCATGTTTTTCAGGTGTTTGTCCTATTGCTGCATTAGCAACTACAGCACTGACTGATGTATACTTTTGCTCATATTCCAGATGTAGCTGTTGTTCATGCATTATATTTGCATCTTTTGAATCAACTGCTCAAGATACTAATGTTGCTCAGCAGTGAAGCCTGTGAAAGGTTCAATGGAGGGTGCATTATGATATTCATGAGGATAGTTTTGATATCCTGCTAAAGATCCTCCATAAAGTGGCATTTTTGGCCCAAATGCATAACCAGATCTTGTGTTAGTTGCATTGATGGATCTATAAGAATATTGCTGAGGATTATGAGAGTTGAGAGTTCCATAGGGTCTTGCTCCTGTCATTCCCATTCATACAACACCTATATTCCCACTTAAGCCCTTAAAATGATTGGCTTGTGGATAACCATGCTTTTTGTAAAATTTGTCAATGGTATGACCTTGTCTTCCACAAAAGGTACAGGTAAGTTACTTTCTATTGTATCCTCCTTTTGAAAATTTTCCTTTCACAACATTAATGTGACTTAAGTCAACAGATGAATGCTTGGTAGAGCTTCATGTAGAACTAGCTCCAAGATTATTAGATCCAGTTTGGCTGAACAAAATCTGAGTGGCTGAATGTTGTGCAATATAATCCTTTTCCTTTTCATACTAGCAGGCATCATTGAAAATTTCATTGATGCCTGGAGTAGGTTTCCTTATTAAGGTGTGTGATCTAAGACTAGCAAAAGTATCATTCGGGCCTTTAAGGAATTTCACGACAAAATCTATGTCATTTTGCTTTTGAGATGTCACTGATCCTCCAAAAATGCATAGTCCACATGTGCATTGTGTCAGAGGTCTAAGCATCGAGAACTCATCCCAAAGAGTTTTGAGCTGTGTGTAATACTCAATCACTGAAGCACTGCCTTGCTTCAAGCTGTATATTTCTTCAAACAAACTGGAGTACCTATAAAGGTCTCCATGTTGATACCTCTCCTCCAAATCCTTCCATGCTTCATATGAAGTGTTTAACAGTTGAATGCTAGGTCCTATTTTATCACAACATTGTTAAGGATCCAGGTAAAAAATAATTGATCAGCTTGTTTCCAAGCCTGATACAAAGGTTCATTAGGTTTGGGATTACTTCTTCCAGGAATAGGTTCAATGAAACTAAGTTTATTTTTGGTCATTAAGGTCCTCGTGGCTGCTCTCCTCCATCCAAAGTAATTTTCACCTCCTGTAAGTACTTTGGAACTTAACTTTAACGCAGGATTTTCATTTGGATGGAGATAATAGAGATGAGTGGCTGTGATCTCAACTGAACTAGATTCAGCAATTGATCCAACTCTATTTGATGTACAAGTCAATAAGGCTTCAAGATGTTCTTAAGGTTTGACAAGAGTGTAATAGGAATTAGTTCTAAAAACAAGTAGAACAGCCAAAATTCCAGACACATAATCAAAAAAGCAACAAAATCAATCAAAAACAAGGAAATAGAACATGAAAGAAGGAATTCTGAGGAAATCTCAAGGAACAATCAATATCCAATCCAAAAAAATATAATCGAACAAACAAAGAACAATACAATCCTAATTCATAAACAATTCTACTAACACAAGCAACATTTCATTGAAAAACATTATCATCAAACAGTCGAACAAGATCTTAAGGAAAATTTGATCCAATCCAAAACACCTCAACTTACAGTACTATGATTTACTACACTGCATTCGAAAGCATAGAAATTATCACGCAATCTTCTCATTTGTGTGCTCTAATAACATAATGAGAAATCAATTTGAAGAAGAACTAATTCAAGAATAGAAAAAACAAGATAAATATTGTGGAAATTTTCTATTTTCATTAATGATAAAAATGCTCCTTGAGCTGTTTATATACATCTCCCAAAACAGAAAGTAGACTACTCTAACTAACTACTGAAAATATCTTATAATTGTAATTAGTAAATTAACTAATTTTAATCTGGCTTTGAAATCCACTCGGGTTTAATGAAATGTATATTGGATACTCTAATCCTTCGAGTAATAAGCCTAACCAGCTTCTTTATTATTGGGCCTTTTAATTCTTTTTTTACTTTAGGCCCAATCCACTTCTTTCTTATTTAATCTGGCCTGTATCACATGGCCAGTTTCTTTATTTCATTTAACAACACTATTACTTCATTTCTTCTTCTTTTCTTTGCAACTTGCAACTGTTTCAGCTTGCTTCATGAATCTATTTCTAGATTTCAACATATACAACAGAATTGAATATTACTTGCTCAGTGGAAGTGTAGTAGCTGAAGAGAAGGTGAGCTAGCAAACGGCGTATTATAAGGAGCTGACTGGCATTGGAGGTGGCGGGGCGTGGTTGTAGTGAAGTTGAGGGGAGAGAGAGAGAGAGAGAGGGGAGAGAGAATAGGGTTTGTAAGAGAAATGACAAGCTTTGACAGATAGAATACAATTTAGCTAGGATACTGCTGATAAGTTTTTCCTCCGCCCGGATCCTATGCGGAAAGTATATTTTCCGCACATACGTATCGCATGGGGACACGTTGCGGAACATGTGTCCTAAATTAGAATAGGTGTTTCGTTTTAAATCAACCTTAATGGTAAAAATTTCAATTCAACGGACGAGAATAAGTTCCGCACGTGCGAGACTTAACCCTGTTCTGCACTGGGGATGCTGCGGTTTTTCCTAATTACTATGTTGTCTAGGATATTGCTTAATGTGTTGACAGATTTAAGGGCCAAAATGTGCACCACATAACTAAAATAAAACTAATTATCTATTTTAACACACAAACTAAATTTCTTGGTTTTTACACTTCAACTTTGTAAAATTATTGATTTCAACACTTCCATCCATTTTCCCGTTAACTCTAACGGATAATGGTAATGTACAAGCCACATGATAATTTTTTAAGGGTATATTTGAAAAATAAAATGAAAAACTACTTTTTTCCCTATTCTTTCTTTTCTTTTTGTATTATTTTATTTCTTCTTCGTCACTAGGCTTCCTTCTCTATTCCAACTCCACCGACACCAAATCATCATCATCCCATTGTCACCATATTCTTCAATAACTTGTCTTACACATGGCTTCATAGACTCTCAACTACTCTCGACATCAACAACATTGTACCATCATTTTTCGATCAACTCCAACCAGAATAGCAGTAGACCACACCATTGTCTACGACAACAAGGGAACATCGACGATAAGGAATGGGATGATTTAAACTCTTCCAATTACCAATTCAGTTGCTCTAGTTATCGATATTAGCGATTGTAATGTCGACAACTCTACCTCTCATCATCCACTGCAACTGTTGATAATAGTGGGTTAGGATTTTTGTAGGGAAGGATTGGGAAAAATGGTGTGCAGTAGTTTGGGGGAGGTAGGGGTGTGATAGTGTTGTTATAAGGATAGGCCACGGGGACGCAATGGGATGTGAATAGGCAGTGGGTTTTTTCAGGGGTCTGGTTGCGGCTGGGAAAAGCAAGGGTATATGTCAGGAAAAAAGAAAACTAAATAAATAAATAAATGTGCATGATCAATTGAAACTAGTTTAGAGGGTGTGCTTAAGGGGAGTAGTGGAATTGAAAATTTGCAGATTCATACTATAGATGAGACGGTGAATGTGGGGTTAAGAGCTTGAGGAAGAGTTGCGAGCGAACTAGTGGTGGGGTTGAAGGAGTTGGAGAACTTTGCTACTGTCTGTTGGGTACAAATTATTATGAAGATTATAGATGGTAAGATAGGAAAATAAAAATATAGTTTTATTTATTTTTTTTCAAAAATACCATTCAAAAGTGATCACATGACACATACATGACCATCATCCGTTAGAATTAACGGCAAAATGGATAGGAAGTGCTAAAATCAATACATTTTTCAAAGTTGAAGTGTAAAAAACATCACTAAAATTTAGTTTAGGTGTTAAAATAGAGAATTAGTGATAGTTTAAGGGTGTCTGACGCTTTTTGCCCTAGATTTAAATAGTAAAATTGTATGATCCGACGTCATATATCAAAAGTACTTTTATATGAAGTTTCATGAAAATTGGCTCAATATTTTATAAGGCTAGGAATCTTCTGTCCCCGTTCGGTGTCCCATTACCTGTTCTCACTTGTAAGAAATTAACATGTGTTAATTTTTAAATTAAAAAATTATAACCTAAAAAAATGGTAGAACCTGCAGGGAAAAAGTAAATACGTGACAAACGTCTATTCGGGAAAAGGTAACGGGACACAGAATGGGGATATAAGATTTTTTGTCATTTTATAAATACTTTTTAGTATTTGCCTTCAAACACCAACTTTCGAAATGAATTGTCTAACGGACTTAAATTTCACAAATTTGTCCGGATCCGATCTATATAGATTGGACATGGATTTAACATTATTAGTTTGTTTAGACATAGACTGGACCGCAGATCGGTCCACAAAAAATATTTTTTAAAAAGAATTTATCTAACTCTAGTTCTAAAAATAATTAGTCTTAGGTTTTGGTGGTATAGATTGTTGTTTGGGACCATTTTCACTAAATGGCCACCAACTATTTACGTATTTTGGGTTTTGACCAAATACTTTTATTTTAGCGGCTTATAGCCATAAACATTTTACGGACAGCATGTATTCGCACCGATCAAGGATTCCGGCAATTTTTTCAAAAAGAACATCAAATTTATTTCCATTTCCAAACTTCATTTTTTCCACACCTCTCTGACCCGACCCAACCACCGAACCGCAGACCGACAATTTCTTCTTCTCCAAATCCCACCACCTCTGCAAAAAGCACCATCCCGCAGCTCCGCCGACCACCACCACCATCATCACCCTCACCTCTCTACAGAACAACCGCTCTCCTTCCCAATTTTCACTTCATATCTTAGATGGTTTGGGCAATGCATGTCTCATAAACAAAATTATTCGTGTCAAATCCGACCTCCGCAACATTTAGTTCCTTGGAGCTTTTAGATTCATTGGGAATAGACAGAAAAATACTCGATTATGTTGGAAGGGAGGTAATATATGGTAGTGAAAATTGAAAATAAATGAAATCTTCTATTTAAATCATATAAAATTCCATGAGAAGCACATAGCACACAAGCACTGATTCCAATGAAAATTTTCAAGTTCAGCTTCCCTGTTTTTTCTGCATTTCTTTGTCCCTTTTATCTCTTTCAATGTTTTCTGTTTTTACTTGAATTTTTTGTTCTCGGGCTATAAGTTTTCTGTTAGTATGTGAATTTGAAGGATCCATGGTCTTCTTCTCCAAATTTGAAGAATAACATAAGGGATTTATTGATTTTATTATTAATAAATTTGGTTAGAAAGATGGTGGTGAGATTATTGAATATCACCACAAATCCATTTTCAATTCATTCAAGAATGGGGGTTTGTTCATCACATTTGCTTAAACAAATGCTTGAATGGTGGTTTTAGGTATTGATAATGGTACTTGTGGAAAAAGATGATATCCATGGAAAAGGGATTGGGTCGGGCAGGTTGGATCAGGTGAAGACTAGAATTTTATTTATTTATTTGTTATATAAGGGATAAAATGGTCTTTTACACTTTCAATCCAAAAAAATTAAGAAATTGGTCGGAATCTTTCACCGGTGCTAAAACATGCTACCTGTAAATTATTTATGGCTATACGCCGCTAAATATAAAGTCCTTTGATCAACCTTTTTCTTGAGTGATGAAGTTCTATAGAAATGATCTTGTAGAGTATTGGACTTCACATTTCTTCTAGGTCAATGAGCATACCAATTGATTCTTCATTTGGATTAAGTAGCTCTTGACTTTGTAAATCCTTCCAAGGCATGTGGATTGTCTTCAAGCTTGTGTAATTGGAGTCTTGCAAAGTGTAGCTTCCTGTGTATATGATGATACATTTGTGTACACAAGGAGCTAACTTACAATTTTCATCAATGTAGGTGTGAGTATAATATCCTATTAATGAAACACAAACTCACACAAACATTAGAACTTCTCAATGTCTTGTTATCATCAAAACAAGATTGATAGTATTAGCCATTAAGGCTTACACCTATTTGTACAAGTCCCGAATATATGCTTTGAGATCGTAGAACAGTATCATATGGACATAGTCATGAGGTAGTTCGTGTTTGATCAGTTCATTCTCGTACATGTATGTACACGCGGTTTGCTTGGCGCTTGCCTTGGGGATATACGCCAGGTCACCCCCAGGAAAGGACCGCACAAAATTAGGCTCGCGTGCACCGAGAATATATAATGTTATGGAACGAAAGACATTTGTATCAGGCGGTTGGTACCCCGATATGCACCGGGTCTATCAACACACCGAGGGATTATTATATACGGTGGTACCGAGAGATTACAATGTTGCTTGTGTGAAACTCTCGCAACTGGGTAATCACTTATGCACCGATCGAATTTCAACTGCCCGTCTTTGCTACTCAAATTCTAGCAAGTGATTTTTTTTTTTAGTTTATATTTTTTTTTATTAATGTTTATAAACATAATATATCACTCTTGATTATTTGTTTAGGCTTCCGAGGTAACACTATCACTCTCAGAGTTGGAGCATGGGAATGATGTTGTACCAGAGGGCCCAGCGAAGGAAATCATGACTATGGTGGCATTGATTTTGAGGGACGTTCCTGCAAGCTGCCGGGGATGCGATGGGTTGCAGAACGACTCCCAGTCAGGTAGAGGAGACAGTGGTCTATCCATCATTTCTAAGGCCACATGATTATGTTGAGGGGAGGGCTACTCAAGGAGAGAGACGAGGGGCCGCCTTTCTACGCAATAGAGAGGTGAGCTATATCATAACATACTTGGAGATATAGAGCTTCATTCTTCCTCCTCATGTATACATCGTACACTTAGTCCTCCCGGACCGTTGCATCGTTATTATCAACCCCCTCCGCTTGTCCATGATGTTTGGTATAATGGAGATGCTGCATGGAACATTCATTCTTCATTTGGAGGTGCATGTCCAACGGACTTTGACTATTCCGGCCCATCATTCTTTCTTAGACTTGATGCAACCAAAGATGCCCCTATTCTTGATGCAGACCCGAAGAACTAATGGGTAGCATAGTCAAGAGCACGCCATGTGGTGTTGTGATACGGACTCTTGTTGGCAAACAATATTAGTTTAGGACCAATCCGAAAAGACTTGAGCCATGGACCCCGAACTCTTAGTGAATTTTTTTTTTTTTTTTTTGCATTACATTAGTTGTTGTTTTTTTACATTTTTTGTTTACTTTAGTTATTCATTTGTAATGGATTTACTCTATATTAATAATATTTGTTTTCATTCCTACGTATAGTGTTTTAATAGTATTTAATAAAAATAACCTAAATACTTACATAGCTTGCCATACCCTAAACCCTAACATACCCTAAACAAACTATCAATTGTCCTAAACTCTAATACACCCTAAACCCTAGGACTCAATTAACCTAATATATACCATAAAACCCCTTCTAACCCTAACCAACCCTAAAACCCTAACATACCCTAAGACCACATCTAACCCTAACAAACCCTAAAATAATAATCTACCCTAAAACCCTAACAACCACTAACATTTCCGATACTTAAAAAATAAACTTTATTTTACTAAGGAACCCAAAAACAAAAACAAAAACAAACTGTTGGCTAAAACGGATTCCAAGAATCCGTTTTTGCCAAAAAAAGGTTTCTCCAGAAAAAAACATGGCCATGCGATACTCTCTATGCCAAAACATGGTCATTTGGATAAAAAAATTCATTTTGTTCATAGGTTGCCGATAATAGAGTAGCGTGTAGAGAAGCCATATTTGACAAAATTCTCGGCTGAAATTCAACCATCTAGAGTTGAAGTTTTGTCATAAAGCAATGAGAGAAACCTCACAAATTATATTATTAAATCTATATTTTATAAAAGAGAAATCCCCTATTAGTAGCGTTTATCTATTTATGTATTTCTATTATTAGCCTTATCTTTTTTTAGGCTATTTATAGCCGCATCTTTTTACGGGCCGCTATAAATGTCCAATTAGTGAATCCGGCCACTTTTCAGGCCAAAAATGACATGTGACTTGCACATGCCACTGAGAGAAGGGCAAAAACGTCATTACACAGCCATCATCTATTTACGTATTTCTATTATTAGCCTTATCTTTTTTTTAGGCTATTTATAGCCGCATCTTTTTACGGGCCACTATAAATGTCCAATTAGTGAATCCGGCCAATTTTCAGGCAAAAAATGACATGTGATTTGCACATGCTCCCGGAGTGAAGGGAAAAATGTCATTTACCCATCTGGCCTTCTTCCTCTCATCTTCATCATAAACCCCTTCTCCTCATCCACCACCGCCCTCCACAAACCCACTAAATTCATCTAATTGTTCAAGAATTTGTATAAAAAAAAAATTGTGCATTGAAGAACAAGAAAACCAACCAGGAAAGAAAAAAAGACATAAACCCCCATTCCCCCAATTAAAATTTAATCAAACATCAAAACAATTCTCAAGAAAGAAAAAAAAATCAACATCGAAAAGCTAATCCCCAAAACCGAAGGAGATGAGAGAGAGATAGACAATCTGCAGATTAATTCGAAAACCCTAGAAGAAGAAAATTAAATTAAAAAGAGATTTTTTTTTGGTTTCTTAGATAGTACAATTAAGTGGAAAGACGGAGCCTCCTCTTATTCATACCTTGATTAACCATTACTACACCAAAGAGTACCGGCGTCGATTGAAGGGGGACGGGGACTGGGACGGTGGTGGCCAGAGATGGCAACGGGGAAGGGGTGGGTTTAGGGGGGATTGAATTCGCGGAGTGGAGGGGGAGAGAGGGAATTCGCAGAGGGGGGATTGATGATGAATATGGGGTGCGGCTGTGTAATGACGTTTTTGCCCTTCTCTCAGTGGCATGTGCAAGTCACATGTCATTTTTTTGCCTGAAAAATCGCCGGATTCACTAATTGGACATTTATAGTGGCCCGTAAAAAGATGCGGCTATAAATAGTCTAAAAAAAAGATAAGGCTAATAATAGAAATACGTAAATAGATGATGGCTGTGTAATGACGTTTTTGCCCTTCACTCCGGGAGCATGTGCAAGTCACATGTCATTTTTGGCCTGAAAAGTGGCCGGATTCACTAATTGGACATTTATAGCGGCCCGTAAAAAGATGCGGCTATAAATAGCCTAAAAAAAAGATAAGGCTAATAATAGAAATACGTAAATAGATAAACGCTACTAATAGGGGATTTCTCTTTTATAAAAACTTAATAATAAAGTTGGTGAAATCTTCTTTATATAGAGAAAGATTTTGTCCAAGCCATCTAGTTTAGTTAGGGCACAATTCGACCAACCCTATTATAGCTAAATCCTAATTAGTTTTGAACTGAAACTAAGTAATACAAATACTAAGGTTTTATTGCTTATCGATGAAGTTCTTGATCCTCACATAAAATTAGCAATTTTGGAGTCATGTTATGAGAAACTTGAAAAAAACTCGTGAGAGCAAAGAGCATATTGCTAAGAAGGTTGAGAATGTGAAGAAAACGTTAATTATGTTGTTTGAACAATATTCCAAAAGCTCGGCAAATTCCTCACGTGAACATGGCTCTTATGTTCCATGTCAAAGTGGATTTGAAAACGATGTGGATGCTTTAGCTCCTACTCAGGTAATAATATTTTTCTTCAATTGAAATATTTGAATACTTTCCAAATGCATAATAGATATTTTTTATGTAACTCTATATTTGTTGTTGTTTTATTTGTTTGTCTGATTAGGACTTTATAACATTTTCTAGCAAAGTTGCTACCAAAACTGGGAAATCTTAATTGGATATGTATTTAGATAACTCGATACTTTAATAAGACCACTTTGCGAATTTGGATGTCTTACAGTTTTGGAAAAAGAACACTTATAGGTTTCCCGAATTAGCTTTGATGGCTTCTGACATATTGAGCATTCACATTACGACAGTGGCTTTAGAATATGCATTTAGTATTAGTGGTGGCATTTTTGCCAAGTATATGAGCTCTCTTATCCCTAAAAATGTATATGTTTACGTAATTAGAACTACGGTTTTATCTATAAAGGTAATTCATAACATTTTTGTTTAAGTTTAATGTTCCAAAATCATTTTTTTAATTTTTTTTTATTTATTGGGGGAGGGGACCTATTTATTACAAGAAATAGGGAGATTCAAGAAGCGGGGAGGGTATTCGAACTCATGACCTCTACGTCATGAGGCTTTAGCCTTGGCCACTAGACCAATGTCTCATTGGCATGTTCCAAATTATTTGCTTCACTTTTTAACTTATCATTTGTTTCATAAATGAAGATGAGGATAGCACACCAAATGCAACCATGTTTAGGGTGGATTCAAATTCAGATGAGGATGATCATATACAAGAAGATGATGAACATTAAAGTGAATTTGAATATTTGAAATATTTGATATATTGTCTTCTTATTTATTTGCTTGAATTGGGATGTCTTTTTATTTAAATTTCGATCTAGGTCGTTTTAATTTGACTTTTGGTTAATTTGGAGGCTAGAACTTTGATGTAATATTTGACATGTGGATATTTTAGATATTTCTATTAACTATTTTATGTAAGGCTATGAATACAGAATATGATCGTCTGGTTGCTAATTTTCATGTTTGTAAGCTTGTAAAATGGAATAGTTTAGAGGAGAATGTTATGGAGGGTTCTTAATCATAGTTGATGTCTTAAAATAAAGTCCGAAAATGACTTATCTTGTTTTTTCCAAAATTTATTTCAAATATGGAAAAAAGAAAAGAAAAAGTTACCCGACCTGCGGGTGGCCCGTAAGCTTGCGGAATAGCAGCAGAGCGAGTATGGACTAAGGGGTTTGTTGGTTCGCAAAAAACGGGTTCGGTCTATTTTGATATGAACCTGCGCAGGGCAGACTGGACCGGATCGGATCAGCCCATTTGACAGTACTAACTCTAGGTGGCTTAAACTCGCAATTTTGCTCTGAGGTGAAAACTGAGGTGAATGAGTTTGCTAACTAAGCCACTATCTCTCGTCATCTTTTGGGAGAGTGTATTCGTTTGTCCATTTCAAACCAAATTTTTTATATTTATTTTGGACCCATTTTTTTTCTCACAAACAATTTGTCTTTAAGTTTTTTCAAGACAAAAAAAATCTTAATTAAAACTTAAATCCGGTGATAAAAAAACATAAACTAAATACAAAATATATGGTATTGTAAATACGCAAATATTTCAACAACATATAATTTAAATAAATAAAAGGAAAAGAAAAGGTTCTCCATCTTCATAGCAAATATATAATTCCACCTCAGGCTTCCATATTTATTTCATTAGTTGACAAGAGCTCTTCGTTTCCTCTTTCTCTTCCATATACCACATCTAGGTCTCTCTCTCACGAATATCTGCAGTCCATTTAAGGAGATAGTAACGATAAGGAATGGCAGATCAGCTTACCGATGATCAGATCTCAGAGTTCAAGGAGGCTTTCAGCCTTTTTGACAAGGACGGAGATGGTATTTACTATTCTAATGCAACCCCACTTGGTGATCTTGTTGTATCTGTATTCATATTTATTTTACTATAATTCTTCATTTTGAAATTGGGAGTTTGATCTATTTGCTTCAGATCTAGTTTGATTGTTTTTTTATTGGGTATGTGTTTGTGGGTTCTGAGATTTGTTTCATTGCGGAAAAGAGATTAGATCGCCACTAATTATTTACCTGGAAAGTCATATTAATTAAAGTTGGTGATGATCTAATATTTGTATTTTTATTTGATCAGGTTTTTGTTGTATTTGTGGGGTTCTTTCGAAATTGTCGTTTTTTATTTGTTCTGTTGATTTGATATAGCCATGAAAGTTTGGATCAATTTAGGTTTGAGGTTGAGGTAATCGAAGAGAATCATTGTCACGAGGAAATGATTTTGGGATGATGTTTTATATTGTAGATCGATACTTTAGATCTTCTTGAGAGTGGGTGAAAGTCAAGGATAAAGTTCAAAAATATACAGTTGAAGATTGATCTTTCATCTATTTCCATTCATATCTTTGAAGTCGATTTTTTTTTTTGTTTGTTTCTTTTTAATTTTTTTGCCCGGAAACTCGGTGCAAGTTAGAGATCCTATGCTCCCAATCTGGGATTGTGAAGCATAGAAAACCGTCTCGCATTTAGTTCTCTCCCTATCTCTGATTTAACCTGTTCTTTGCTACTTCATTGTTATAATGGAAAATGGACATTCTCTAGATCTAGAGTGTCTGATCGGTGTTGATCAGATCCGGTAAGTATCTCATACATGTGTACACGGGTAGGGCACACAGAAACGAAGTGTCGATGTAGATTTTGCTATTGCAAACTAATTAGCATTTAGGAAGATTTATCAGCATTCTGGATAGAATTGTTGTTTGATGTTTTGTTATATCTTATATATCTAAATTTTCTCCCATTTTTTTGGTACTAAGTTCTACTATGTCTGGTGTATATCTTTTTTTGGTAAATGCGTTCGACATCTGTATTTGCAAGTAATACCTTTCAATGACTGCTTCAGGTTGTATAACCACCAAGGAGCTTGGCACAGTAATGAGATCTCTAGGACAAAATCCTACTGAGGCAGAGCTTCAGGATATGATCAACGAGGTTGATGCTGATGGCAATGGGACAATTGACTTCCCAGAGTTCCTGAACCTGATGGCTCGCAAGATGAAGGATACTGATTCCGAGGAGGAGCTGAAGGAAGCTTTTCGTGTTTTTGACAAGGACCAAAATGGTTTCATATCTGCAGCTGAGCTTCGCCATGTCATGACGAATCTAGGTGAGAAACTTACCGATGAGGAGGTTGACGAGATGATCCGCGAAGCTGATGTAGATGGAGATGGCCAGATCAACTATGAAGAGTTTGTCAAGGTCATGATGGCCAAGTGAGAATTAATCAACCCATGACTAAACTATTCTGAGAATTAAAAAGAAACACCCAAAAAAATGAAACAGGGCAGATTAAAATTCTATCATTAGGAAGTGTTCTTTTGGAATTGTTAGTTCTCATTGGGTGCCGTTGCCTTGTTTCTATTTGCATTGTTTTGTAGTGCCTTTCTCTGGTATATGCTTGGTTTTTTTTTTTTTTTTTTTGCCTGTTTTAGTAGTGTGATTGTCGGTAATTCTGGTATTTTTCTTCCGACATTTTGAGTTATGAACCTATAACAATTTGGGAATTCAATTTTATTTTGTATGATCGACTTATCTTGTTTATATTCCTTGTTTGGGACTGATTTGTGCTTTTCTCTTGTTTTCTATTCACTTATGTAAAGAAGTCTCTTGTTTCTGTGCTTACACATTTTGTCTCTTGTTATAGTTCACGACTGCATTGCCTAGTACTGTCCGTAAAAATTCTGTTTGAATGATTCCTTATCGAGGCCTTTTAAATGGTATGCTTTGGGTGCCTAACTAAAATAGTTGGTTCTAAGCACACACTTAGAATGGGGTGAAAATCGTCTATACCCGTATATGTTCCCATTTCTGTGTCCAACCAATCAGAATTCGTCATGTGATTATTTGATCATTTTTTTTAATTATATATACACATGGTGGATTGTGATTGGTTGGGATACACATGGTGAATTCTACATGGTGAATTCTGATTGGTTGGGCACAGAAATGGGTGGCATGAAGCTAGTGCATCTGTTACCTTGTGTTGTGAGTGAGTGATAACATTTGAATCCTTGAATTACAAGGAAGAAATGGCTGCAGTAAATTGTCAAAGGGGACTGGGGAGGGGTGTCTACCGAGTAGTTTATCTTAGTTAGTGAGTAAGTTTGAAATTTATATCTAAACAAATAAGTGCAATACATGTAAGATAAAAAAATCAATAAGTTTTAAACTTATATCAATACCAATAAGTGTAATATATGTAGGTAAAAAATGTCAATTCTAAAGAAAGAGAATTGATTTTTTTATTCTATATTTATTGCACTAATTAGTCCAGATATAAATTTTACAATTATTTGCTAACCAAGATAAAACTACTTGTGGATGAGGAAGGAAGTCAGGAACTGCGATAAATGATCTGTCCTGAGTGTGTTTAGGGACAGTCCGGTTCCTATGCGGAACAGCTTTTTTTCCGCACGTGAGGAACAATTTCAGCCTTCGGATGAGATTTTGAACGGTCCAGATCTGGAGAGAGAAAAGTTGTGGCTGGACTTAAAAAATAAAAAATAAAAAAAATTCTCTCTCCAGATGTGGACCGTTAAAAAATCTCATCTGACGGTTGAGATCGTGTCCCGCAGTGCGGAACAAAAAGCTGTTCCGTATAGGAGCCGGGACGGTTTAGGGAAAAGGGGTCTGCCCTAGGGAAATACTTTTTTCTACGACTAGGAATTCCCCGAGCATGGGAGGCGATAGAAGCTATAGGTGGATAAACTTTTTGCTTAATTTTTTACTTGGTTTAGAAGGGAAAAAAAAAAAAAGGGAATCCATGGATTCCCGTTTAATCTAATTATTTTCCTTAGTTTTCACCTAAAAGATTCACACCTCTAGACTCTAGTTTCCAAAATTCTCAGTTTTTCTACCCAAAAGTGATGTCTTTTATTTATTAGAAGCCCAGAAAAGAGAGTAAACTGGTATGGATCCCTATTTAAGAAGTCATAGTTATGCTAGCCTGACGAGAAAGAAGGCAAATTCGCAAAAAGTCATACGACAATTTACCACTGGCAGGTTAGGTCCTTTTTCTCTTTTTTTTAATTTTTAGATCACACAACAATTTATGACTTGCAACATAGGTCCTTCTGTCACTTTTTCCGTCAGTCAACGGTTAGTCAACTTTTGAATAAGGGCATTTTTGATAATTCACTAAAACCAACACCTCCACCAACACCACCACCTCCGGCACCATGACCGCCGCCGCCGTAGCAAAAAATTCAAGAACACCATATCATCTTCAAACCCAAAAATTCAAGAACCGAAATTTTTCAAAAAAAAAAAAGCCCAATCACTACGGACCATTTCACTAAAATCAAATCATATACATTGTTCACAATTAAAATACGAAGCTATTGGTAAAGTTTGAGCTTCAAAATCATCACGAATCATCAGTAAAATCGCAAAAAGAGTAACGAACAAATTTTTCTGCACATGAAAATTTTTCCTCTTTGCGATTTCTGATGATTCGTAAAGAGTTTGAAGCTCAAACTTTACCAATAGCTATGTCTTTTAATTGTGAACAAGTGTATATGATTTGATTTTGGTGAAATGGTCCGTAGTGATTGAGCTTTTTTTTTGAAAAATTTCGTTTCAGGGCAAAATTTTTCTGCGTAAATTTTTTTTCATTATTCTTTTTGCGATTTACGGATGATGAGTTTGAAGCTCAAACTTTACCAATAGCTTCGTCTTTTAATTGTGAACAAGTGTATATGATTTGATTTTTGGTGAAATGGTCAGTAGTGATTGGGCTTTTTTTTTGAAAAATTTCGGTTTCGGGCAAAAATTTTTCAAGCGATTTGATGTTCATTAGTTTTAGGCGTTTTTTGGATGATTCTTGAAGAATTTGATGCTCAAAATTTACACTCTGATTCGTCTCTTCACCGTGAGTAAGAATATGTGCTCGGATTTCCGATTGGCTCTATGTAGAAGCGGATTTTTGGGTTTGAAGATGTTATGGTGTTCTTGAATTTTTTGCTACTGTGGCGGCGGAGGAGCGGCGGCGGTCATGGTGCCTGAGGTGGTGGTGTTGGTGGAGGTGTTGGTTTTAGTAAATTACCAAAAATGCCCTTATTCAAAAGTTGACTAACCGTTGACTGACGGAAAAAGTGACAGAAGGACCTATGTTGCAAGTCATAAATTGTTGTGTGATCTAAAAATTAAAAAAAAAAAAAGAGAAAAAGGACCTAAGCTGCCAGTGGTAAATTGTTGTATGACCATTTTTGCGAATTTGCCGAGAAAGAATTCGGCCTTGGCAATGGTGATGTTATGGTCTGCTTCGCTCAGAAAGTGTCCTCTGAGGACTGTGATTACTTCTTCAGGAGAATTAAGTTAAAGAAATTGGATTTGTTTGTTTTCTCCTAAGGAGTTCCAGAAATCTCTAAGGCTACCTTCAAGTCTAGCAACAAATCGTTTAAGAACATCATGAAGGGGATATTGCTGCATATCAGTGGTGAGCTATGTATATAGAGACTGGAATCGTTCACGCCATTTTGAAGGAGGGACGTCATTAATGGTGAACTTGTAGTAGTAATCATTTATGACAAGGGAATTGTGAAGCAACAGGGTTATCATCTTCCATAGGAGTATCAACCGATTCAACAACTGGTTCTGATCCCATCATGAAAAGATGGTTCTGATCCCATCATGAAAAGATTGTCAAAAGCCTAAAAGTAATCGAGGTCGGATGAAATGACTGTGATTGGTTTTTTTGGGTGGGGGGGGTCTGGATTATGTCAATGTGGTTGAGCTTACGTAACCCTCCAACTTCCCGAACAGTTTCCAAAAACTTGTATAGATCAAGGTTACACTCACATACACTTTGGTGTCATTCGATTGGCAGTCACACTCCATGCCAAGAAAGGTCTCCCGATGGTTTCCCGTGTTGCACTTATTGATTCCAGATTCCAAAAATACGAATATGCCGTCATCGGAATAGTGCAAACAACCCTCAATGCCGGGACAATCTTCGTGACCCTCTTCCCGAATTTTACCATGCTCTTAGACGATTTATGACCATAAAATCGATTTATGCTCTTTGTAGGACCAATATGTCTATTTAGCAATAGTAGACCTAAAACAGCTATCAACACTACTAGAATAGGTAGTTGAAATAAGAGAAAAATCTGAAATAGAAGTTTGCCCACGTTTTTGGTTTTTCGGCTTTTTTCGATTTTTTTTTTTTTAAAAAAAAATTTCACACAACAAAATTAGAATAATAATTTACATACTGAATTAATATTTTACAAACTCAAATACTAGTTTAAGAACTGCCATAATCTTCGGCTTCAAAATTATAAGCAAAGCTGTTATGCGGTAACCATGATTCATTAAAATGGTCATTAGTCGCTGTGAGTGAGACCTGTGCCGAAACTGATGATTCTGCCGAAAATTGAGTTTTTGCGGAGGAAATATAAACATCAGGTTTCATGGAATGAGAAGACGTCTCAATTGTAGCAATGCATGGGATTAGTGTAGACACTGAATATGGAGGTTTCGTCTTCAGAGTTCGACTGAGAAAATCTGCAAGTACGTTCGATTTGCCAGAAATGTGCTTAACGTCAAATGTGTACTGAGAAAACCATTGTTGCCATCGTAACAACTGTGCATCAGGAATCATTTTTTGTTTGAAATCTAGCATTCTGGGAAAAGCAGACATATCCATTTCAACGACAAATCTGTGGCTAACCAGAAAGAATTCAAATTTCTCAATACCGCGGTTTTACTGCCAAGATTTCTTTGAATGTAGAATGGTAATGTCTCTCTGATTCCTTGAACTGGCCACTTTGGTAAGCATATATTCTTCTTTTACCGTTTAAATCTTCTAAAAGAACTGCTTCCCCAAAACCCATCTGAAGTATCTGTCTGAAGTATGCGGACTCCAGAGGAAGGAATTTGTAACGGGGGGACTTTGAGCTTTCGACTACTTCAGTGTGTTTGGATGTCCAATGAGGAGGATGTTTTTTAAGTCTAGGAGTGAGAATTGATCTGAATTTGGCAATCTGGGGAATGAAATTGCTGATATAGTTAACAACACCAAGGAACTGTTGTAGTTGTTGCGTCGAATGGATTTCGTCAGGAAATTCCTGCAATTTTCCAGCAATGTGAGGTTGTGGAATGTAACTACCATTATGAAGTTTCATACCCAAGAAGTCAACCTCGGGAGTTCCCAAAACTATTTTCTTTTCTGAAAGCTTTATACCAAAATCTTTGACCAACTGATGAAATTTATTCAGCAAAACAAGGTGAGATTTGAAATCTTTTGAAAATAAAATAATATCATCTATATAAATTAGAGCATTTGGAATCAGGGATTGAAAATTTTGGTCATAGCCTTTTGAAAATAAGAGGGAGTAACTTTTAGACCGAAAGGCATAACTATCCATTGATAATGGTGATTTGGGATGCGAAAAGCTGTTTTGTATCTATCTTCAGGGGAAATTCCGAGTTGCCAAAATCCTGCTTTAAGATCAAATTTGGAAAATATTTTAGCCTCCGATAGATACTGAAAAAGTGAATTTTTCCTGGGGAGAGGGAACCTGTCATCTTTTAAAAATTTATTAAGAGATTGGTAATTGATGACTAGTCTCAATTTTTCACAAACTTGTTCAGATCTCTTGTTGACATAGAAAGCTTTTGACGCCTATGATGAAGAAGTAGGTTCAATAAGCTTTTCTTTCAGAAGTTGTTGCAACTCAGTTGTAGCTAGTTCATAGTGTTCTGGAGACATTCCACTATGACTTGCTTTCTGGGGTGTAACCTGTACGGAGGTATCAAAAGGAAGTGTTATGTAAAATTCAGAATTTGTCCACAATGGGTTTGGACATTTGGTTAGGAATTCTGAATGAGACTGTGTACAGGACTGCCTGATAAAATTTATTTGGATTGACTTCAGAAGACTGGACTGACAGGACTTGAAATTGGAAAAAGTTAGAATATTTAGTCCAAGGGAGAAGTTGTCCTCTATAAACAAGACCCTTTTTGGTGAACGAGAGATTCTGAATCTAACTTAAGAGATCAAATCCTATGACAAAATCTTTTTGTGAGAGTTTTGATCCTAGGACTTGGTGAGTGGGTGCCTCATAATTCCCCTGATTATGATTCTGAAGCTGAAGATCATGGCAGTCCTTAAACTAGTATTTGAGTTTGTAAAATATTAATTCAGTATGTAAATTATTATTCTAATTTCGTTGTGTGATTTTTTTTTTTTTTTAAAAAAAATCTTCTTCAAAGGAAAATAATTAATGGCTAAAATCTAGTATTAAATAAAATTGGTTAAAACTTCAAATTAAACACTATTCACCCATGTTGCATAAGAGATTAATGAATTATTTATAATTTTGTCACTGTTATAAGAATAGTAAAGAGTAGAAGCAATTAGGTATATATAGAAATGAACCAAAGGTCTCTATTTATAGAGATAAAATCCTTTGGTTAATGGCCTTCCACTCTACGGGTTGGGTCTGGCTGGTCATTCATTTACAACACTTCCCCTGAATGACTAATCTATACAACAATTGCCTCACAAAAACTTATTTGGAAAAAAAAAAAAGTGGGAAAAATTAAACCAAACTAAGAAAATGAGTACAATTGAGTATTTAATTGTCGCCTCGTTAAAACCTTGTCAGGAAAACCCAATGGGACAAAACCTGAACGAAGGAAAAAGAGTACGACTACTCCCCCTAATCATTGAATATCTTTAAGATGACGCATTCCAATATGATGTATCAACTTTCTGAATGTTGATGTTGGTAAAGCTTTGATAAATAATCTTCTATATTATCACTTGAGTGAATCTGTTGAACATTGATGTCGTCACTTTTCCTTGGATATTCGTAACATAAAGAATATGCCTCGTTAAAACCTTACTGGAAAAAAAAAAACCTGTGGGAAAAAAATACGCTTAGTTAAGGAAAAAGAGTACATTAATCTTATGTCAATACTTTCCTTTTTAACATCATTGGACCAATGCATATAATTTAATTCTTAGTGAATAAGTGTTCATAGTTTCAACAAATTACATCTTCCGAATGTTTTAATTTGTAAATACATGAAATATGTTATATTTCCATAATGCTTTCAAAAAAACATTAATCACTAAATCTTGATGTTTATATTCTTCGGAAAGAATTACTTATATGCTTCTGGCATATCAAGTCCTTCAAAGACTTCCTATAAATGTTCTTACTAAATTGTAACATTGTGTATATATCAAGTGTTTGTGCGCTATTCAAATACACTTGCGTCCACTCTCAAAGTAATTTATTTGTTTGTTATTCTAAACGAATATCTTTCTAAGATTACACTTCAGATGTATAATATCTGTAACGAATACATTTACACTTCAAGTGTATTAAAATTTTCGTACAGGCTTTTCACAATTTGAGGTGAACTCTACACTTTCAATTTTTCAGTCTGCAGACTTTATATTAAAGATCCTCATTCTATTGCGGGAATAAATAATGTCGACTTTTGCACAATTTTATGTATATGGTTCCATCAATTCCCAAACATTTGAGATCTCATAATTCTCACAAATTGTCAGGTACCTAAATTTCTTCTGGAAATGATATAATATTCATGTTTGAAAAAATTCTTCTAGAATTTTAATATTCTCGACGTGACCATCTATAAATATTTACTCCATTTGCGAGAAATTTTATTATTGGAACTCATAATGCTACCACATTTCAATGTCTCAAATATTATGGATAGATTGTCCTTCAGGGACATTATGAGATCATGGAGTTTTTTCTAGCCGAATTTTGGTTATAAAATATTTCTAAATATTTGTCTTTTGAACTTTTGGTTCAAAATTCATTTATTTGAGGATCAACAAGAGACACGAATAGAAATAGTTTGTTCGGCTATATATTTCACCTTTTTTTATGTTGCAACAACATATATACCAATCAGCAGGATTGATACCCAATATATAATTTATCCTCTTTTGAGGAGCAATCTCAACACCTTGTGGTGGAGAATGAGCGCACATTTTACTTTGAGGTGGAAATCTTGTTGTTTGCAACAATAAAAACCAATTAAAAAGAGGAGAAATAAGAAATTAATAGTTGGAAAAATACAAAGAAATATCTAATAAATTCAAAGCAATATATGATTCTACGAGACCATTTATTATATCAACATATTCTTCAGGATATGCAACTTTTAATCTAGATGACATATAATATCACTAGTACCTTTTGAAACAAATTATATTTTTGGGAGAATGAGCTCATTAATTTATCAATAAAACGCAAACTTCAAGCTGCGGATTAACAATATACATATTTCGATGCTTCGAATAAAATATTCATCCCAAAAATATATTCAATCACAATATAGTACTAAGACAAAATATAATTGCTTTGAAAAATGTAGCTAAATACAAATAATATTTTAGAAACTTCTGGTTCCATAAAAAAATGTTTTCACGAATTCATTATGATTTTGTATTTTTAATGATCTGATATGGTCTAATCAGTCATGCCAACTAATATATTTCTTTAACCAAGTAAGCTTCAGGCTTAATCAATAATGCATCTCAATGCAAACATTTACGGTACAATATAATTTATAAGAGATAAATAGTAATCTCTTCAATACAATTTATTCGCTAATAACAATAGAAATGATTGAAAATGCATTTGTCCACTATCTAAATTAATCTTTATAAGAAAATTATAGATTTCAGCTCAATTGTACAATATTATTTATATTGTGGACATTTATAAAAAAAATATTAAAACTGATTTTAATCCTTTAGCTCTTCGAAGCTTTTCATTTATCAGTTCGACCATTTATAGTTTTTCAGGAACTTTTATAAAGGAAGGGTTGTTGCAAAAAAAATTCTTGATTAATTAACTTGTTTGGAGTTATTAATAATGATATTCTTCAAGAATAAATAATATTCTTCAGGTAATTTTAAATTATAATATACTCTCCATGAGTAAATAATTATTTTCAATTGTTACTTCAGGAACAATATTCAGATATTCTTCAAGTAATTTTAAATTACAATCTACTCTTCAGGAGTAAATAATTAATGAATAATAATATTCTTAAGGAATAATTAATAATTAATATTAATAATTTATACTATTACTTCAATATTCTTCAGGAATATTGATATTTTAAATTTTTTGATAATAATAATAAATAAAATACAATTAAATATCAATTGATTACACTATATAAAACGGATAAAACATAATGTAATTACATATCCAATGATATATAAAATTACATTATACATTATCAATATGAGATTTGTGCATCATGGAATCAGTATCTATATGTTATTACTAGCATTGAATCACGGATGCCAAATTGTTTCAATAGCATGCTCATACAGATTGTTGAATAGAGATGCTATGCGGCAGAACAATAGAAAGAAAGAAATTAGGGTTCTTTATTTTTGTTTAAATCTAATAATATTCTTCAGTAATACATAATATTTTTCAGAAATATTAGATGATGTTCTTTAAGAACCTTTAATATTATTAATTTATACTATTACTGTTTTAGGAGTAATCGTTCAATATTTTTCAAAAATATTGATATTTTAAATCCTTGATAATAATAATAATAATAAAGAAAATAGTAATATTGTAAATCTACCACAATTTACACCGTCAATATGAATGAAGTTCATAGAGTGAATTACAAATCATCAATTAAAATATCATATTATATGAAAACAATAGAGTATAAGACCATAATATTAATGCAGAGGCCAGAAATTGATGAAGTTACCAAAAAAAAAAAAAAAAAAAAGGCATGATTACATATGCTAATAAAAAAAATGATTACATGCTGATCCGTTTCTAATCTTTTTTTAATAATAAATAGTCATAAATTGAATGAACATAATATAATACATATATTGTAGACTCCGCCGGCCACTCCTATCATTTACAGATTCTGATCACTCCCATTGATGCAATACAGATCCAAAGTTGTTACTTCAGGACAATATTTGGATAATATACTCTCTAAGAATAAATAATTCATGGATAATAATATTCTTCAGGAATAATTAATTAATTTGTAGTAATAATATATTTTTCAGGAATAAATAATACTCTTCAGAAATATTAGATGATATTCCTCAAGAACATTTAATATTATTAATTTATACTATTACTACTTCAGGAGTAATCATTCAATATTTTTCAGAAATATTTATATTTTAAATTCTTGATAATAATATTTATGATCCAATTGCATATGATTTTCTATACTGTAATACGACCAGACATGAATAAGAAATAACATGGCTAAATCTTAAGCCAACAATATATAAAGAGAGAGAAAAATCGCTCAAAGATACAATATTTAAAATGGAAAAAATATACTACACTTAAATCTAGTGGAAAAGTATATGAACAAATGGTTCATACAGTGCATATAATAGTATATGAATCAATCATTCAGAAAACATAAAAATAGTATATGATCTGATATGGAAAGCAAAGATTACGAATATATATACGGAAAATCAACGCATATAACAAGCAATAGAATGGTACAAGCATGCCATGATTAGGTTTTTTTTTAATTATCAAAGCAAGATCCCAGTAACAAATTAATCCTACTATATTGAAGCACAAGAAAGGCTAAATTCATGGCACGATGGGGTATCAGGCACTAATTGCCAAAATCAAAAACATGATCTGCAATTAGAACAAAAACGGCAAAGCAATACATACAAATGCTAGATCTATCGCGTATTCCAATTGATTTGAAGCCGCAATATAAAAATGAGATATAACAAAATTATATAATAAACCTTGGAACTTGTGTACAATTCAAATTGGCAAAGATTCGTGTTGATAACGTGTTATAAGAATAATAAAGAGAGTAGAAGATATTAGGTATATATAGAAATGAACCAAAAGTCTCTATTTATATAGATAAAATCCTTTGGTACATGGGCCTATGGGCCTCCCACTCTATGGGTTGGGCCTGGCTGGTCATTCATTCACAACAGTCACCAATTTATTCAATTAATTAAATAAATTTTATCCGCATAACTAGGAGTGTCAACGGGTTCGGGCCGGTCCGAACCCGGCTCACATAGCTCGAAAAAATGTGAGCGTGAGCTGAGGTGATGTGAGTGTGAGCTGAGCGTGAGCTTAATATTCAAGCTCGCTTCTTATGTGAGCTGAGCATGAGCTTGACCCCGCTCAGCCCGAAAAAAACTCGAACCCGAATAAGATTAATATAATTAAAATATTATATATATATATATATATATATATATATATATATAATACTAATACAATGGGTGGTAGTATTGATGAAGACTTTATTATCTTGGATTATTGGAAAGCAAATGCTCTTAAATTTCCTATTTTTTCTTTGATGGCAAGAGATATATTAGCAATTCCTGTAAGTTCGGTAGCATCTGAGAGTGCTTTTTGTGTATTCTTGTCCAAATTTAGTTTTAAGGCTCACTGTATTATGTTATTCTTGAGACAGGATTTTCGTTTTCTTCGCTAATATAAACGAGCTTGGGAAGCTCATGAGCTAAGCTCGAGCTCGTGTTAAAATGTGAGCTGAGCGTGAGCTCAAGGTTTATGAGCTTTTTCTGGCTGAGCGTGAGCGTGAGCTTTTCAATTTTTATGTGAGCTGAGCGTGAGCTATGCCAAGCTCAGCTCACATAGCTCGATTGACACCCCTACGCATAACATTACACCTCTTCAAAATATTTCCCTTCTCTTTTTTGCTGTCAAACTGGTTGCCGAGGATTTGATTCCTTTAAGACTTGTGAGTTCCACGCCCCTTCCAATATGAGCCGGCTCCAGTGCGGAATAATTATTGGTCGTCAGATCAAACATTTAACGGCTGAGATTATTTGGGTTTCAATAAATATTATGAAGAATATATTAATTTAAATGATCTCAACCATCAAATTTTAGATCTGACGATCCATATTTGTTTCGTACGGTGCGAAATAATTGATATTCCGCACTGGAGCCGGAATGAGGGACGAGGCTGTTCGATTTTGGGAAAAGATCGAAGTGACAGCGGGTAGAGAGAACGCTATAGAATCTCAACTCAACTCAACTCATTTATCTGCAAATATTTTTTAAAAGAATATGAAAATATAGTATTATAATATTAAGTAATTTAATTTTTGTTGCAGGGTTTTACACTTGAAAAGATGAAAATATAGTATTATAAAAAAAGAGCATTTCGTAGACTAATAAGTGATGATCATAATAAAAGACAAGTACCAACATACATTGAGTTTATTCTTAATGCCATAAGTGACTCGAAAGCTTATGTCCTACACAAATCAATGCTTGAGCTATTTTGTAATTCAAAGAAACTCGATATTAATCAATAACTCTTCCACTTTGAGAAGATGAGAAGAGTATACAACATTTCTAGGTTTTCTTGCATTATTTTCCCTGAGAAGGCGTGCAACTACTTTTTCTAGGGGTATGTGCGGCTATTTTATATATGAGTTGAACTGTATCTAACTCAAGCTCTACTCATATTTTAGATCGAGCCAATTTTTTTGGCTCATTTGTTGTGCTCGTTGAGCTGAATATCGAATCTAATTATGAGCTACTCACGAGTCTACTCAACTCACTTCCACCCCTAGAGGGAGATATTTGTAGTTCAAAAAAAAAAAACTACGAGACTAACTCGTATTTTGACCAAAACTCAAGGGGTAAACTCAATTAACCCTTCACATTTCGCCTAAACAAAACTATCTATTTAAAGCAATTACATCCAAGGCAGTCAAACCCGAGATCATAGGTATAATCGGAATGGCGAAAATAAGATTGTAGAATCGAAATCATGATCGTAGATTTTTTTTTAATTTAAAAAATTATTTGAAAGAACATGTCAATAATAAAATTCAAAATATAAAAGCACAATTTCCATTTGCGAGAAAAATAAAATTAACATTCTTCAAATTGAGATGCGAAAAAAGTTTTTTAGAGGTCAATCGTAGTAGTGGTCAAGAATAAGACACTAGAAGAAAGAATATAGAAATTTCGAGTAATACCTACCTTGAGTCAATTAAGGAAGAGAAATTGGTGTGGTCTCTGTCGTCTCTTGAGGAGAAAAAGGCTTAGAGTTAAGATAGTAGTAGTGCGACTGCGAGGAGTAGAGAGAGATTTTTTTTTGTTTTTTTTCCCTCTAAAATTAGCTTCTTCTTCTTTTTTTTTTTTTAAAAAATAAAAAAAAAATCCAGGTCGTGTTTTAGTTCAACACGGCCCGAAATGATAAATACCTAACTCGGACGGAAGGTACAATCCTACGTTCTCGAGTCTGATTCGACTAGTCTACACTAATTCTACTTGGATCACCGATCCTATCCGAATATTACACACAGGGGCCCCTAAAACTCATAGAAGCGTACGATCCTACGAGTTAACTGGCAAGTTTAACTGTCTTGATTGTAATGTCAAATAAGGCTAGCATAGTTGACACAACTTTGACTTGTGATAATAAATCACGGATTCGCTGCCTTCTGCTTCAATATTAGGGGTGACTAATGTTAAAGGTTGTAATTGTTGATTATTAATTGTGGTTGACGGTTAATTTAATTTATCAACGTTAGACAGTTACAAGCTTAATTGTAACGTTCACATGAGATTACGGTTAAGATTTATATTATTTTCTAACCGTTAATCGGCAGTTAACCGTCAATTAAAAATATTTTAATAATTAAATTATTATTATTAATTAAAAAAGTTTATTTGATAAGAGATTAAAACAACATTAACATTGAAAACTTAAAAACTTAAAAACTTAAAAACAAATAAGTTCAAATTCTTTAGCGAAAAATGCATTTTCTACACTATTATTTGATGTATTTGTTGGTCAAATATTAAATGTCTAAAATAAGGGGTTTATAAAGAAAGAGAACTGTGAAAATCGACAGAATAAAATGCATAGACAATTTATGTTTGTACCCAAAAAAAAAAAAGTTCAAGTCATTTTTTCTATTTAAAAAAAATCCTGGAATTATTTATTTATGTTATTTTTACTTGAAAACTTATTTACTTAAATTTAATTTTAGATAGTTAATAATCCTAATCATAACCTTAATCGGCGGTTAGTAACCGTAACCGCTTATAGAGGTTAAAGGTAAGGTTAGTGATACTTTGTAACTGTAAGGTTAGGTTAATCATAATTGACGTTAACCTAAATGTGATCATGCCTATTTGATATTAATGAAAAAAATAAAAGAAAAAAAATGAAAACAATCACAAATAATAGAGAAAATAGCTCTCGCAAAGCAATTAAAACTATGAACATGTTAGTTTTATCTTGGTTCAAGAGTAAGTTTAAAACGTATACCTGAACCAATAAATGCAATACATTTAAACTAGAAAGTCAATTCTCTCTTCCATGAATTGTCATTTTTAGCTCATATGCATTGAATTCATTGGTTTGAATATAAATTTTAAAATTCTTAATGAATCAAGATAAAACTACTCCAATTAAGAGTGAAAATAGGGACACTACAATACTTATCCTGACATCTTAGTTATATAAATTTAAAACCTCATTGAAAACAAGATTTCGAAAATTTCTCGAACCACAACAAATCAATTGAAAAACAGCACAATTAGTGTGATCTTGAAAACTTCAAGATGACTTTTTTGTTATATCCTAAAACTGAAGTTTTCGACAAGTTTTGGACGTAGAGAACTGACAAACAACAAACTACCACCAGAGTCAATTTTCTAAATGATCAAATGAAAGATTTTTTGTTCCAGAATCGTAACATTTTATGCTAATTTGAACACTCCAACATAAAATTTCTCTAACCGTAAGACTGCATATATCGAGACCTTCTCAAACCCTGTTAATACGGAAAGCCTTGTGCACTGAGTACGACCTTTTTTTAGGCCATCTGACGAAAAATAAATAAGCACATTAAAAGAGTGTCTAAAGAATAAAAGTCTACAGCATTAAATTTTCCTAACCTCGCGTTTCACTATTCTCAATACAAACACTGAAACTTATGATTTCAACAACAAAACCCCGGAAAATGAAAAAAATAAATAAAAATACAGAGTTATTAACACCAAAGAAAATTCTGAGTAGCAGTAACCAAGCAAGCACATCGAAATGAATCCAGTACAGTCCCGGCTTCAATGTCGGAATATATGCAGATTATAGCTGGACTTCCACCCTCAGTATGGAAAACTAATGTATCCTTCATGCCTAATCCATTTTCGACCTACAGACTCCGGTAATCTATGACGGTGACTTCATCTTCAGGTGCATCAAGGTCTTGATAGCTGCATAATGCAAAAAGACTCAATTAGGTTACCCACCTCGAGAGCCAAGAAAGAATGCACAGAAACGTTCTCTTCTTCGAATAGCAATAGTTCACCACTAATGCATATTAACAACGATCTGGTACAAAAGATATCGCCAGATACCGAGATGTGTTGTGGGTGTTGCTTTTTCCATAAATTCAAACAAATTGCACTTAAACTAAAGAACGTGCATTATAAACATTGGTATAACAAAAGCCTAAAATACACATGAATAAAAGAACCAAAAAAAATCTTGAACAATCTAAAATGAGGTCTGATTGCAATATAAACTAGACGCAAAAGATATGGGTTCCCCATTCCAAAGACAGGACTATAGTTGATATTAGATGCATTAATGAGGGAAAGAATTAAGTTAATTCCGTGATGGTCTGGGATAAAACTAATCCCCAAATGTTAATGCGATAATTTTCCATTCCAGAGCATGTAACTATAAAATATTTTGTAATCCATCATCTGCTTATGGTTATCAAATCAGCAGTCAATTAGTATCAGTAGCATTGACCAACTTGCCTTCGTAAACGTCGAGGATCCTGTCTAAATGCTGGAGGCATAGCAATCATAGGGGATGCCCCAGTTAGTTGGTGAGCTGACCTTCCATTTCTGCCACCTTGAAAAGGAGAAGGGCCCCCCTGCTCTCTCATCATCTGCATTGCAACTTCAGGAGGGGCAGGCACAAAAGGTCCCAAAGGACTATAATAACAGCAAAAAAGTAACATTAAATAAAAATGGCCAAGCAAATTAAAAGCAGACCATCATCTTTTTGGATAAACTACAATGGGAAAAATTACTGACCCAGCGCCAGGGACGGGCATAAGAACAGAAGGAGGTGCTATATCTGAAGGAAAAGGAGTAACAGGTATTCCTTGTCCACCAAAACTATCAAACATTGCGTCATCAGGATTGCCACCAGCTGTACCATCATTATTTGACTGGAAATCACCTGGCTGAGGTTTCTCGGATCTGTCAAATCTGTCACCATTGGCTCGATTTTCGCGCTCTCGGCGACCACCTCTTTCATCTTTCAGTCGGCCATCTAAACCAGCCCGACGCCGCATAGGATTCTCCTTCTGCAGAAAGGGAAGACACAACTAAGATCAAAGATGACCCTATAACAAGAAAATGCCAAAACAAAACCATTTATCAGAAACAGACAAGAAGCATAGGCATAGATGATGCATGTGTGTGTGCAGCAAATTCGTTAAGCAACGAGGCGGCAGACACAAGTAACAGTTAAAATGAAAAAACAGACACCACAGTAACGACAACTATCATAAGCTCTTTACAATGAATTGCTTTCCCGGATGAACTGTTAGTTTAACTAACACTCATTTTTTTATAACGAAGACCTCTGCTACACACAGGCTTGAGGAGGGCAGTGCATGCAGCTCTGAAGCAAGAATGGTAACATCAACCTATTTCTAAAATGAAAAGAGTAATACCATTCAATGCTATCTGCCAGCAAGGAATGTAAGGTACTTTTCTTCTCAATTTCCCTGTGGTTGCAGGACAGGAAAATCGACTGTCCAAGTACTAACAAAAAGGATACAGGACCGAAACAAGACAAACTCCGGAAGGTGGATTTCTTTTAGTAATCATTAGCATTCCAAGAACCTTGTATAGGCTTACATGCACCTTTTACTAAGTGAAGATCTTTAACTTTATCAAGTTCATTACTACAACTATTAATTAAATCTGGGAGCAGATGCATGTTAAATCAATTTGAAACATAGCATCCTCTACAATGCTTTAGCTAACACCATCTAGGATTTATTTGATGTCCGATCACTACACTGCAGATGTGCAAGGAGTGTAATTACAGGCTACACAAAGAAGAATCCGTGTATTTACCGGTATAGATGGTTGCATAATCGGCGTCCCACCTGGAGCATTTTCGTCACTGTAACATACAAGAGTCAATTGCTTTTTCCACATGATACATAACAAAGAACCTATAATGCTGTTAAAGCTTCCCTTACCTCATATAGTTCTGGAAGTACAAATCTTCTCGAACCTTAGAAGTCAGGTCCACTACAAGTTCTGGGTGTTTCAACTTTAAGTGCTTTTGTACAAATTCTACAGCATGAAAAAGCTTTGTGCAACCCTTGGCACCACAACCATACTTCCATCCATACTTCTCATCTCTAATTTTTCGTACATAAGGATCCAGACCTTCAACAGCTGCAGCATCTATCTTCTCCTTCGCTGTCATCATTTCAAGAGGATCTTGTCCCTTTAGCCTCTCCTGCCATCGCGTGTCTAGCTTCTTTTCCCATTCAGCCCCATTACTTGCTCCATCAGTGTTCTTGCCATCTGCTCTAACATGTCGAAGACCCTTAGCTTCACTGGTTTCTATCAATCCATAGTAATCTACCCCATGGATGCGCCAGAGATATGTAAGAAGTGTATCAAGAAGCTCAACTCCTTCCAAACCCTTCACCGAAGTTAAACCCCGTATTATGATAACTGGTCCTGAGGAACCACCATAAGACTTGTCTCTGTTCATTCTATCATTGTCAGCACGACATAACAAATTGTCCTCAATTCCTTTTTCTGAGTCGAGCTTTCTTACAAGGGCCTGAGATTGCTCTATATCGATCTGTATTCTCCTGGGCTCCGAACTGACAGGATGCACTCTTGGAGCAACTGAGAGAAGGTCATTCTCTTTAGCCGCTCCCCTTCCATGTCGTCTCCTTTTTCCACCAGCATCTACTTCGTCATCAGAATTAGGATGACTAGAATGCCCTGGCTTGTCACAAGCATTGACCCCCGGACCTCTGTTTCATACACATTAAGCATTTAGTTAACTTCATAATTAGGAAAATGTATAAGCATTAAGCAAATAGCCAATTTTCTTACAAATCCAAGGTTCCACTCTGCAAATCAACAAGAAAATCTTTTGCCAACTTCCGTGCCGCCTCATTCCTCCTGAGGAGATCATAAAGAAGACAATATAAAAAGTCAGAAAAGTATCCAACAAAAGAAGATGTAGGAGAAGGTAAAGCCTTCGGACATATTCCCACGCAATATAGAATAGAGCTAACCTTTCTATAACAGAAACCAAATTTGTCGGATGATATTTATCTTTTAACCTTCAAAAACAATATTTGCTTATTAGAGAGCAGTTGCAAAATATGGGAAACAAAAACAAGCTAATACAATATTCACCACTCTTCAACTTTGTGTGCGTCAAAATAAGTTCTTTTCTGCGTGGCTATGTACTCCAACCTGTATTCCTGATACCTATTTTAAGGGGGGAAATAGCAATGCTGTTAGTCTAAAATGTGGTAGACGGGAAGAAAATAAGGGAAGTGAGAAACTAAACGGTAATATATTTCTTATTGTTAGACCAGTTTAAATAAAGAACCAAACATCTCTAACTCAAAGACAAAGACATTAATGTTTCGACCTGCGATCAGCCTCAGCAGGTAAGATATCATCTTCAAGCTCCTGAATAAACTGCTTATAAGACATCAACCCTTCTCTGCAAAATTAATTTCTTTTGTCAAATCTATATAATCAAATTAATAGTTTAAGATAAAAGATGAAAAACTCGGTAGCGAAATACACGTCCATTTTTTTACAATCACAACACATAACTTAGTTCCATTTTTCTAGCATTCTCAGATAAAGAGAATCCTTTTGCTCGTCTAGGAAAAACTTTAGTTGTCTCAATAAGAGAGATTAAGGCTTCAATTTGATTGAATTAGCTTTTGAGTTGAGTTGAATTTTTGTGGGGTGCGAGGGGGAAATGAGGTCCACAGCAAAAATGTGAGAAAAAGTAGCTTTCAATTTTAAAGCAAAATCAATCCAATCCTAATATTCTTGGATTACTATCTTCCCATCCAAATGAGACAAGAAGAATACCTTTGAGTGCTCCCAGCACCAAAACCGTCAGCTAAACCACCACGTCTAGATTCCCATTCTGCAAGATACATTAGTCAAGGAACTTTAAAAGGTATCTACAGCTGTATCAAAGATGCAAAGCTAGACAATAGATCTAGTTTGGTAAAACAGAGACTAGTAAATCAATAGGTGATCATTAGACATATTTAACCCAAAGGTAGAAGAAGACAAATTATAAGAAATAAATAAGAAAATGAAAAGATTATAATATTCACAAAAGAAAACCATCTTCTTTTCCTCATTTCTTTTTTTCTCTTTTCTTATGGAGAAAAGTATTGACAGTATCCCTCGAATTTGGGAGAAACATGTGAATGTCTTTTTACAGACTATATAAAATATATACTCCCTCCATCCCAAACTAGTTGTCCCAAAAATACTTTCTCCCGTCCCTATATTAGGTGTCCTTTCATAGCTTCAATATAGCAATTATTCATTTTTTTTCCCAACGGTATCCTAACATTTATTAACTCAGCAAACACTATCAATTGTATTCATTGTTTCAAGCTGGTTTTTTGGTCATTTCACTTAAAAAAACTAACTAAACTAATTATTTTCTTAATCTGTGTTTTTTAAATTGGTACATCTAAAATGGGACGGAGGGAGTAACTAACTTCTCAAATAACACTCTCCGATGCACTAACATCACGGTGCACACAGATGTTTGACAATTAAAGAAGCTAAGAGGTTGAGAAGGCATAGCAAGTAGCAGGTGGTTGGGTGAAGTAGTGGAGCAGTGGGAAGACGGCACTTTCAGAATATTAATCAAGCCTTATAATTTGAAGTGCGCTTTGTTTCACAATCCAGGGTTCTTTTTAGTAATAGAAAAGATGAATAAGTGAGTTTGAGCTTATGTGCGCGCGCGGGCGTGTGTCTGTGTCCAATTTCTCTAAATCGAACTCGAACAGGTGTATGATAAGATCTTGTAGGCCTCATAGGATTTGAGTAATTTCAGTTTCAAAGTGTGTGTATCAAATAAACACACTTTCCTCTTACTTCCATATAACAGTAGGTGACTGGGGGCGTCTAGGAGTAAACTTTGACATTGACCGTCTTTTTTCACGAGATTTTCTGAGAATCTCAAAAGATTATACATTATTGAGGCCTATACCCTTTCAGGAAAAAAAATCTCACTGGTCTAACTCTAATTTGGGAACGAAAATTCAAGTTGATGCTTAATAGTAATGCCAAATAGATGGACATTTATAACATGCAGGTTAAAACACCATCTCTTGAACTAACTTTGATAAGACACGCGTCACTCACGAAATTCTGATGTACGTGATACAATATATTTTGAGTTCTACAGCACAATATCATTGTTCTAAACTATGTTACTTGGACTCGAGTATGCATGTCCAGTGTTGTTAAGGCGTTAAGGTGCGCCAAGGCGCAAAGGGGCTTGGAGCCTTGAGGCGCAAGGCGCAAAAAAGGCGAACGCCTTTCGAAAAAAGGCGCATCTTGAATAAATATTATTATAGATATATTAATAGCATGCAAATATAGGCAAAACATAATAATAAATAACCATAATGTAGTTCCCTCCAAAAAAAAAAAACATTATTAGATAAAACAAAACAAATAAAAAGTTAATACCCCTAATCATCAAGAATCATCTTCAAGATCATTGTTTTCATCTTGATTCTCTTTATCCAAGGGAGAATCTTCTTACTCATCTTCATTATTCTCATCAAAGCTAGAGACATATGAAGAAGATGATGGTCTTAAATTAGGAGGTGAAAGTTGAGAATGAGAAATACTAGCTCCTCTTGACCTAGATGGGTAGCATGGTTCATTTACTCCAGCTGCTCTAGAAACCTCAAACCAAGGAAAATCCGAATCATCATAGGGTTTATCTAATCGATCAATGCGTGCCAACGAAGTAAATCTCTATTGTACTTAAAAAAGATCAGGTCGTTTAGTATTTTCTGATCAAGGTAGATTGATGTAGCGAGGAGGTGTTGATGAAATGTGTAAAGGTTTGTTAAATTAGAATCTTCAAATACTCGCTCATCATTTTTTAACTCTCTAAGCAACCATTCATTAGAATCAGATTAATTAAAAGGCGCGCCCGAGGCGTGCCTGGAGCCCGGAGCCTTTTCTTCAAGGCGCGCGCTTCACTAATTTGAAGCGCGTCTGAGATTTTGAGGCGATATCTCTGAGCCTGGAGCCTGAGGCGTGAGCCTTAACAACACTGTGCATGTCGGATATGGGTAAACATCTAGGTGTCAGGTGTTTATACCTCTAAAAGTAAAGATACGAGGACACTTCTAAAAACTCGGACATATGTACATGGATAAGAATAATCAGGGGCATATAAGAAATTAATGAATTAACCACCTTTTAAAAAGAGAAATCGGCTTATAATTTAGGAAATATGTCTATGATATCCTCATCATTATAGACAGGATGGGGAAGATCACCATTAGAGATGCACCTAGTCTCGGTCAAAATATCCAATAATGTTTTGACCATATCCGATCCCACACCCATACTCATGTCGTATCGTGTCGACAAGGGTGCGGCATGCAAAAGTAAAAGAGTCCAGGTAACGTAGGTTCTAACTAAAAGCATGGAATGGAGCAACTGCAAAAAATTCTTGCCTACATCTAACTATTCAATTGCATTGTTCCTGTTAATATATTCCAAATCTCCTCACAATTGGGTACAACATGCATGATTTATTCAATATGACATAAAGATTAAACATTAAGTCTCCTCTGGGACTCATACTTCTTCAGGGTAGACAATTACATGACAAAATGTCATACCGAATTAAGATGTCTGTCTTATGAAGAAAGAACAAGAATTTCAATAGATCACCTTGGAATCCAACAGCCGAACGTCCAGCATATCTACCATGAGGCCTTTCGTCAGGATAAGAAAGTCTGCTACCCAAGTCACGGTCATATCCGCTTGGATGATCATAAAACCTAAGTTCATGGAAAAAAACAAATAAATTAAATGGTGAAACTTTAGTAGCATGAACATTAGGAAAAATGAGAAGAGATTAAGAGAATAATAATAATATACGGTAATTTACAAATTCTTAAATTCAAACACAAAACTCACAATCTTGGTCTCTTCAGATCATACTAAAAAGAACTTTCAAGTGGTAGGCAATACATACAGAAAGACTAACGGAAAGGACACTCCTGAACACATCACTCTTTGTAATATATTTCAATAACCACTGATAACTGAAGAGCTTGTTCTAATTTTCTCAATTTCATAGAATGCTAAAGAGGAACACACAACAAAAATATAGTTGAAAAAATCAAACATTTACTATAATTTAACTTTTTTAAAATGTATAAGTACTTAACTCTATCTAGGGAGCAAAATTATGAAATTCAACCCTACAAACAGATGGCGGAAAAAATAGATTTAAAAAATATAAATAATTTTTTTTTAAGAAATGTGTAGACTCTTACAAGTCCCGTTCATACAGAAGACAATAATCCATTGAATTTGAGCACCTATAATCTCAATTTATCACCCTTGTAATGTTTATCTAGTATAATCTAGTTGGAGAGAATCCATTGATCATGATTTACTAATCATACACGTTTCCCCTTCAACATCATCGAAGGGCAATATTTTCAATAAGGAGAAGTGTTTTAGGAACCAAATTCCTAAACTGGCCAATAAAAATGCTCAATAGATCCTTCTACCAAGGAAAGAAGAACCAACCAGAAAGCTTTACATTGAAGCAGTCCAAATGAAGGAAATTGAGCTACAAAATGGTTCAAGGTCACCAATAGCGACAGATAAAAGCGCATGTAAAACATTCTTCTAGGAAATGTAGAAAGCTTTGAAATACATAAGCAAATTCATTTCATTCAAATGAGGGGAGCATATATAGAAGATATATAAGTCAAAATGCTCTGGATGCTGAATGAAAGAAGTATGGTGATGTGCACATAAATCAAAATGGTTCTTGGGTCTGCCTTCTCTGATGCCTTTTGGCTTTGATTTGAGGGCATGATTCTGTAGCAAACGCGACGGCATAGGGGACCATTGTTACATGTGTATTATATGAGCAACCACTTTGTGCACTTGTTGCCAAAGGTTAGGTTAGTCTCCAATACATCTGTTTCAGGTGGTATCCTCGGGATCGACCCACTTTGTTTGACAAAGGTTAGGTCCCGTATCCCGTCCATCCCCGCCCATACCCCCAATTATTGGGGACTTAATGGGTTATGCTATTGTTGTTGTTGTTGTTGTATAAGTAAGTTCAAAGAAACAGAAAACATTACAATTTTCAAGAAATAAAAGCTACTACTAGAAAACCCATCTCACACCGAAAAGTACAAAACAAATTGCAATTTCAAGAGATGATAGGACATTAAGAGTACTTTGGAGGCAGAGAATGACTTGTAAACAGGTTATAAAAGGCAATAGCAGGAGAAGAGCCTCCTGTGGCATTTCAACGCAGTCTGTGGATTATGTATGAATTTCCTGATTTTACCAACAGCAGGACACAGAGTGCTAACTAATGACACAAGTCAATCATCTGGTCTCTATTTGGTTATAATATCATTATTACTGAAGTTCTAGCACAAAATTTAACTATTACCATGTTCTAAAATCCTTGCTTTGACTCTTAAATCTTAATATACTCGTAAAGATTACCATTGTTTTTTTTTTCAAAATTGATGATTAACCTAGCAAATAAACAAGAAATAAAAGATAGTCAATGGTAACTAGATCTATCATAAGGGATAAATTAAAGTGCATGGACCACGACTTAGAACCATGCAATCAAATGTTCTCTATGCTAACAATTTTACAGTCCTAGCTCCCCTGTTGGTAAAGAAATAAGACATTGCATTACATCTCCTAAAGATAGAGCAGCCCCTGAGGAACTTTATCCTTTTTCTTCTTTAGAAACGTAAACTGAAAGTGATTTTCTCCAGGCTAATGTCTATCAATTCAGATATATGATAAGTCTTCACTAAAAGTCATCCTTCTTACGCATAAAAACAAGGCATAGTTAGCCCTGATGCTAAACCTTTCATTAGCTGCTGTAGAAAAGAGCTTAAAAAACTGCTTTAAAAAACTATAGTAGCATTCTTATTTTCAAGAGCTTCAATAAGAGACTGCAGTTTTGAAAAGTACCTCCAGAATAACTACTCTACAACAACAACAACAACAACAACAACAACCAAGCCTTAATCCCAACAGATTGGGGTCGGCTACATGAACCAAAGTAAAAATCACGTAAGGTCATCCACATGGATGCAATCTCTCCATTTCTTTCGATCCCAAACACAACTCTCATCTAATTCTAGCAGATTCATATCCCCTTTTATCACCTCCATCCAAGTCTTCCTCGGTCTCCCTCTACCTCTTACGCCATCTACATTACATAATCCTTCAATTCTCCTAACCGGGAGCATCACTTGGCCTTCGTCTAATGTGCCCAAACCAACGCAAACGGTTCTCTCTCATCTTATCTTCAGTAGGTGCTACACCAACCTTCTTCTGAATAGTCTCATTCCTCACTCTATCCATTCTCGTATGCCCACACATTCATCTTAACATACGCATCTCCGCTACATGCATTATCTGAATATGACACCTCTTAGTTGCCCAACATTCTGTACCATATAATAATGCCGGTCTAACAGCGGTTCTGTAAAACTTTCCCTTCAATCTCAGCCGTACATTACGATCACACAAAACACCCGTCGCACTCTTCCATTTCAACCAACGAGCTTTAACTCGATGTGCTACATCTCCAGAATAACTACTCTAAAATGATTTTATCCAGCTTTTTAAAGCCCAAATCAGAAGTAAACGAGCTCAAAATAGCTAGTTAGATTAAGAAATATTTGACAGGGCAGCTTACCTTGTGCAATGGGGAATGGACCATTCGACTATAAGGGCATGCAAATACTACCTCCATTCCTTAATATAAGACTTTCATTATATTTTGCGAAAATTAAGGCAGCAAAAATTAAGAAGTTTTTTTAATCAAAATATAAATATTATTCTCTTAAATAAAACTAGTGGTAAACAAGTCATATTTAAGAAAATAATATTTGTATTTAACTAATAAAGTATCTTGTTTTTTGCTTAATTAATTTTCGCAACTTCTGATGAAAGTCATATATTAAGGAATGAATGGGGTAATAACTGACGAAGTTAAGAAACTAACCTTCTATCTCCAGGTCCATAGCCACCTCTAGGGCTACCACGTCTTCCATCAAAATCATCCCTCCTGGACCGTTTATATGCGGGCAATGGAGGTGAGCGCCGAGGGGGCGGGGAGTGTACTCCACGACGGTCTCGAAATGGCGGGGGAGGAGGACTAGGACTAGGCCTACCTCTCTTATAGTCACGTTCTCTAGGTGGAGGGGGAGGTGGAGAGCGGTTCCGCTCGTAGTAATCCCGTCCACGGCGATCGAACTCCCTGTCATCTCGCCGTTCTTTTGAGTCCCTTTCTCTCTCACGAACCGTCCTACTGGCTGGAGGCGGCGGCGGTGGAGGAGGTGGCGAAGAACCTTCGGCGGATTCGCTGATGTTTGTCTCTTCTTTGTTGCTGCTACTGTCGTTCCCGTTGTTGTTACGAACGCGACGGCGGTCGAGGTCGTCGGCAGGGGTGGCGTTAATTACCTCCGTCATCGGAAATGAGGATGGTGGTGGAGGAAACCCTAGGTGAAGAACTGTGAGCGAGAAGAGAGATACAAAGAGATTGGGATATCGGGGATAAAACGAGCCTGGCAGTAGAGATTTAGATTTTGGGTTTTTCTTGGAATTGCCTTAGGCATTTGTTTAATATAACCGAAGTGAGAACCGGCTTACGTGAGCGTGATCTCCTATATTAAAATCCCCAAATCCCTTCTTCTCCCACCCACCCGCGAGCCTTTCAGCATCCCCAAGTGCCCCGCCACCACCCCCACCCT
Source organism: Vinca minor (assembly GCA_026122235.1). Taxonomy (NCBI): domain Eukaryota; kingdom Viridiplantae; phylum Streptophyta; class Magnoliopsida; order Gentianales; family Apocynaceae; genus Vinca; species Vinca minor. Next base: position 986,467 of record JAOCZM010000121.1, read on the forward strand.
TCCGCTTCGTTGCCGCCGGCCACCGCCTTCCTTTGCCGCCAACAATCCACACCATCTTCTCTCTCATCTCTCAATCTAGGAGGTATAAAACCTTAATTTTTTTGGAATTTTTTATAGAAATTTAACATGTATGTTATTATTTGAAGTTTTAATTGTTGTTAGTTCTTTAGAGTAATTTGTTCCCTATTTGAAGTTGTATGTGTTTGAATTTGGTTTTGATTTTGTGAATTTAGGTCAATTAACAAATTAGGGCAATTTTTAATTTAGGTGATTTGTCAATTTAGGTTTTTCGTGACTTCAATATTTTTGTTAATTGCGGATTATGGTGAATTGTGAATTGTTATTTTTTGAATTGTGAATTGTTATTACAGTTGTGAATTGTGAATTGATTTTGTGTAGTTTCTCATGGATTGTATGTTTTTTTTTAGATGTCTGTTCCTGCACACCTTCTGCCCGGTCCTTATGATCCCAGTGTTTTAAACAAACACACATCCCATAGAGCTCTTAGAATATGGGGCGGGGGCGTAGAGTTAATCACTAGTTTAAAAATAATTAGCAACTACGGGAATTTCTTTTATGCCTACCAAAACGAAGGCAACGCAAGGGGGTTCTTGAGCTGATTGACCTTTTAGGTTTCGGGGGTTGTTGTAGGATAGGCAAGATCAAGATAGACCACGCCTTGGTCACCATATTAGTAGAGCGGTGGCGCCCAGAGACACATATTTTTCACTTCCAATGCGGTGAGATCACCATTACGCTAGAAGACGTAGGTTGCCAGCTAGGACTGCCTACTAGGGGCGACGTGGTGTCGTGGCACGAGGACTACAACCGTAGCAGGACTCAGTGGATTGAGTGTGTGCACGACATACTAGGTTTCCGATCCCCACCCGAGTCCATTAGGGGTAACACCATTGCCCTTGTAGAGGTGTATGCCCACATTAGTGAGCCCCTAGGTGAGGATGCCACTGAATTGGCCGTAGACCATAGGGCCCGGGCACTTATTTTCCTGCTGATGTCCACCTTCCTTTTTCCAAACAAATCCGGGTCGCGGGGGAACATACGGTATCTCCTCACCATCAGCGACGGGATCCTGGCAGAGGACCAGCATTCATGGGCTAGCGCCGTCCTTGCACATTTGTACCGACAGATGTGCACCTCTGCTCAGGCCGTTTCCAAGGACATAGCTGGATGTTGCCTTCTAATCCAGGGTTGTTTACTTTTTTATATGGTTTTATTGCTTCCATGTATTTTGAATATTTGTTGTTAACTCCGTGTTTTTTCTGTACTAGTTGTGGGCTTGTGAGTGCATCTCATGTTCTTCCGCCCCCAGAACCGCGGCCCGACTCTGCACGATATTCCCGCGGACGGGAGAGCTTACGGGTCGCGATGGAATACGGGCCGGAGTTTCCGTAACGCACCCAAAGCGCAGCTTTCGGTGTTTAGAGATCACCTGGATCAGCTGACGGACGCCGAGGGGGTAAGTATTTTCTTTAATTTCGTATTTTATGTTTAAATTAAAGCAATTGATTTATGCTAATTACACTTTTTATTGGCAGTTCATGTGGAGGCCGTACCCTGACTGGGTTATTGCAGAGAGGGCTGCTCGGGATGAGGGCTTCCAGGCCACCTGCCGAGCCCGTACGCCGCTCGTTTGTTTCGAGGTGGTTGAGAACCACATGCCGGACCGGGTTGCTAGGCAATTCGGATTCCAGCAGGTGATACCAATCCCACCTGTGGCGGAGGGTACCAAGGAGGGCGTCGACGTCCACTCGTTTAAGGCTGGAGCAGCTCGGGACTGGGAAAAGGAACATGCCACGTACATTGCTCTCTGGGCTGAACGCGTGGATGCGCTGGCGAACGCTGTCCCGGTACCCGGTAATGTGATCCTACCTACCCGTGAGTACATGGAATGGTACAATCGCATTACCGTTCACCTCCTGACAAACCCTCGAAACAAGGATGTCGGGCCACTTCCAATGGGCATTCAACCCATCTCAACTTCCGAGGCTATTTTTGTAAGTTTTTTGTTTGCGTTGTCTAGAATATTTTTTCTGGTTTACAATATACTGACACGAGTATTGATGTTAGAGGAGGAATCCAACAGACTAATGCTCGAGGAATTCTAGAGGCCGGGCTCTCGTACAAACAGTCAATACAAGTCCCTTATCTCCTGGGCTGCAAAGACAATTAAAGATGCATTCATAGCGGCCGGGAAGACGGCATCATGCAGATCGCGCGCTGCGGATGTAGTAGAAGATGCAGTTCTGTAACCGGTGACGCAGCCGAGGGAACATGTTCCGGGCAGGTCTTTGGTGGGGAGGCAAGGTACTCGGAGGAACCGGAAGACCACTCAGGAGGACTTGGCAGCTAGGAGACTTCGGCAACGGGGCGGGCCACCGGAGCCGGCACAACTTGAGATTGATCATCCGGTGCCCACACAGTTTCCCAGTGCGGCTGAAATCGGCACCCACTATGAGTACCAATTCCCGAACATCGATACTTACTATTCCAGTATTCAGCCGGGGGGAGATAGGGAGCCGGGCCATCTACTTCGGCATAGACGGGTGTATATTCTGGCGGATCGCCTTCGTACAGCCTCCACCTCACTCAGACGCAGCACCACACTCCAACTTTCCAACCTGGGTACCCCGAGAAGCCGATATTTATCGACACCGAAGGTGCGGAGTTCATCGCAACGGAGCGTGGTAGCGGAGTAGGCAGTCCTAGCAGGCAACCTACGTCTTCTAGCGTAATGGTGACCTCACCACATCAGAGGTGAAAAGTATGTGTCTCTGGGCGCCACCGCTCTACTAATGCAGTGACCAAGGCGTGGTCTACCTTGATCTTGCCTATCCTACAGCAACCCCCGAATCCTAAAAGGTGAATCAGCTCAAGAACCCCCCTTGCGTTGCCTTCGTTTTGGTAGGCATCAAAGAAATTCTCGTAGTTGCTAATTATTTTTAAACTAGTGTTTAACTATACGTCCCCGCCCCATATTCTAAGAGCTCTATGGGATGTGTGTTTGTTTAAAACACTGAGATAATAAGGACCGGGCAGAAGGTGTGCAAGAACAGACATCTTAAAAAAATAACATACAATGCATCAGAAACTACACAAAATCAATTCACAATTCACCATTCACTGTAATAACAATTCACAATTCAAAAAATAACAATTCACAATTCACCATAATCCGCAATTAACAAAAATATTGAAGTCACGAAAAACCTAAATTGACAAATCCCCTAAATTAAAAATTGCCCTAATTTGAAAAAATGCCCTAATTTGTTAATTGACCTAAATTCACAAAATCAAAACCAAATTCAAACACATACAACTTCAAATAGGGAACAAATTACTCTAAAGAACTAAAACCACAACAATTAAAACTTCAAATAATAACATACATGTTGAATTTCTTTAAAAAATTCCAAAAAAAAAAAAAAGTTTTATACCTCCTAGATTGAGAGAGAAGATGGTGGTGGATTGTCGGCGGTAAAGGCAGGCGGGGTGGTGGCGTCCGATAACTGAAGGGATTCATGGGCGGAAACTCGTTCCAAACACCCATGGATCCTCCCCTGAAGGATCCGCTCATATGAAACAATTCGAAAACAGCGTTAAAAACTTATAATTTTTCGGATTCAAGAAGCTACTTCTTGAATGGAGGATGACGATTCTTGGAAGTTTTCTTTTTCACCAACGGAATTCCCTCTATGGAATTTCCCTCTACCCAGTATCCACGCTGACGAAACAAGCAAAGTGATTGCTAGCTCTTCGTCTTTTCCGAAGTTCGGGAATTTAGAGAGAAAAGGGAAAAGCAGAAAGAAAACGTTTTTCCTTTCTTGTATTGGTATTTCGGGTCGAATCACTAAATCCCCTAGGGTTTCGGCTAAGAGATGTTATATAGAGTGTGGGAGTTTGTTCCCGTAACAACTCCCCACATCTACTAAACTTCTCTCACTGTGGGAGACTCGACTCCCATGTCCCCTAGACTTCAGCTGTAGTGGGAGTCTTTATCGGATAACAACTCCCACTTAATCCCAGACTATAGTTAAATACCAAAATTGCTCCCTATCTCTAATTCGAATAATAAACACTTTATTATTTTCGAAAAAACAAATGTCGATACAATGAACCTAGACACATTCTAGATTCATTGAATCTGGACATGAAGCTTGTTAGCTCTGTCTATGCGTGTGACCACTGTAGGGTTCATATCACAATGGCAATGAAAACACACTTAGTAGTAGTGTGAGTTCATAAGTCACAAGCGGCCCCCTAGCAGGGACATTGTGACTACCCAAGGTGAATGAATTTACAACTGAACCTATTGTCAATCCACTATTTAATCCCTTTGTCTCGCGATATCCCTAATTAAGCATAAGGCATGGTGGTCGTCACCCTTATTAAGCTTAATTGTATTTATGCTCGATTTCCGTGTAGATTGCTTTCGACAAATAGCATTTGATAACCACTTTATCAAATACATTTGAGACACGGCCATGCATTTAAACAGACCTTTTCCCTATCGAGGGGCCCATGGATATCTCTCTCAATAATAGAGAGGGACAAATTCCTTACAATGTCTCTCACATTCAAGCTATGATAGGACACTACATCCGATCATCGGTCGTATTGATTACTCGCTACAAGTAACGTCCGATCGAGTCAAAACGTGGCTCCATTCATACTAGAATCAATGAAGACATAAGGTCTAAGGATTCAAAAATAGTATTGAGGAAGCAATACTTATGACTTAAGACCATGAAGTATTACTTCTCCGACGGATCACGTCCCAATACAATGTATCCCTATATATTGCATCTATGATGTGATTTGTATCCATTACACATGATCGATAAAACAAGATCATCAATCAACAATCATACTAATTTTATTTCATAGTAATTAAGCATTACATAAAACTAGGGACTTCTAGAATAGTAATTACATAAGCTAATGAGTTTTACTATCAAATCACACATTTGATAATCAAAAGCAAAATTAACTATTCAATTACATGCTCAATAGATAATAAAACGCACAACATGTGCTAATGGTCCTAGGGCACTACTAACAATAACTTGGGGATTTTTTGTTTTTTTGGTGAAAGGGGTCGCGGGTGGGTGGGAGAAGAAGAGATTTGGGATTTTAATCTGGGAGGCCAGGACTAAAGTGGGACTTCCGTCCTGAGGCCAGTCCTGGCTGACATGGCAAGGCGCGTCTGGGAGACTGCCACGTCAGACAGGACGGAAGTGGCAGACATAAATTTTTCCGCTGCCATGTCATGACCATTATACTAAAAAAATGCCATACTAAGGCAATTCCCAAAAAAAAATTGCACAAGGCAATCGCCGAGGCGAGATAGAGCGTCCCGGGAGATCGCCACGTCAGCCCGGTCCCCACTTCCGTCCCCGGGACGTAAATGTTTCTCCCACTTTTTCCACTGCCATGTCATGACCATTATACTAAACAAATGCATACTAAGGCAATTCCCCTTTTTTCTTTTCCATTTTTTCTTTCATTTTTATTTTCATTTTTCTCGCGACAGAAATGTAGAGTTGAAAAAAAAAGCAAATTTGTTATGAAATATTTTAGAATATATGTGAATGTGCATTGCCCAAAATCAATGAGCCTTAGTGTTGTTTACTATTCGGTTAAATCGAAATACCGAACTGAACCATACTGGATTTTACTATATGGTTTCATTTATTTGGTATTTTTTTGTTTACTCAGTTCGGTTTTAAAAAGTCAAAACAATTCGGTTTGGTATTTGATTTTTAAGAACCTAAATTACCGAAATATTGAATAGACCAATTTTTTATTATTATTCAAAAATTGTATTATACTTATAAGTATTATTATTATTACTTATAGTTTTATTAATTAATCTGTTTCAGTGACATTCTGGGAGCAGACACTTTGTACATTTATTATCAAATGTTAGGTATGTCCCATATTCAGCCCCGCTCATTCAGCCCCGCTGAATTATTGGGGACTTAATGAGTTATGTTATTGTTGTAGAGTTGTATTTTTATTTTTATTTTTATTTTTTAGTTTATTATTTTTATTTTAATTGTGCATTATAATTTTATTTTTTGTCTAATTTTTTTATTAAGTTGAGTTCCACAAGGAAAAAAGAAATTTCGATACAAATTGAATTGAACCGAACCATAAATAATTTTGGTATTCGATTTCCATAAAATTTTGGTTCGGTTCGATTTTTTTAAAAACGTTACAAAACCGAATCAAATTTCGAAACTTTGTTTCGAAAATCGAAATCAATACTGAATGCACACACCTACTGAGCTTAGTAAGACTTTTATGGTAATGTGGCTACATTAACTCTCTATAGAACTATGTCTACATTGTACTACCCCCATTCTTAAATATAAGATTTCCATTACATGTTACGGAAAGTAAGGAAGCAAAAATTAAAAAAAAATTTAATTAAAATATTAATATTATTATCTTAAATATAACTTATATGCCACTAATTATATTTAAGAGAACAATATTGATATTTTGTTTTAAAAAAATCCTAATTTTTGTTTTCTTAATTTTCGCAACATAAAATGGAAGTCTTATATTTAGGAATGGAGGGAGTAATATTGTATTAAGTCATAGACCTTCATTGTTGCATTAATAAGATTACTACAAATTTTGTATGTCTCTTGTGTCTCTTTTATTCTCTATTTTCTTTATATTCAGTTCATATATATATATTGTTAGTATATTTAGATTATATGTCAACCATTATTTAATACTCTTTTCATCCAAAATTATTTGTCAATATTTTCTTTTTAGGGGTGTATTCAATTAAGATTTTTAAAGACTATTTATGGATAAATAAGTCCAGTGAATTTTAAAAGACTATCTAAGATTTTAAAAGAATGTAATAACTTATAAGATTTTGTATACTCAGGATTCTTATGTTCGGATTTTAAAGATTTATATCATACGAATTTATAAGATTTGAAAGGATTACAATGACTTTTTATTTGTACGATGCTAACCAACCAACTTAGTTGGATGATGAACAATGTCTAGTTCAATGATGCACAAATTCTTCAGGAACAAACTTTACAACCCAATCTTTTCAAATAATGGTGGAATTTATCCTTCCCAAAGGTGTTATGACAAGTATAAGGTTACTAGGTTGCGGACACTTGGTTCAAATAATGGAATGAAGCCATAAACATAAAGCTAAAAAAATTCAATTGGTTACCGAATTACCGACCGAATTCGAATTCGATAATTCACTGTAAATTCGGTAATTCGGTTACATCCCAATTCGATTTGGTAAAAAATGGGACGAAATAAGTTTTACTAAAATTGAATTCGGCCTGACCGAATTCGAATTCATTTTTTCATATTTTTTTAATTTTATTATATAGTTAATATGTATATAAAGTAAAGAGAAAATCGCTATGTATAGCACAGTCTTTATACCCCACTAGTATAAATAGCAAAAACTTTAAATTAAACTATTTTTAGCACGAACTTTTTACGAGCTGCTAAAAGTGTCCAATTAAGGATTCCGTCCAAAATTCCTTCAAAAAAGTCACGTGCCGGGCATGTTTTTCCGGCCACAGGGGTAAAAAAAGTCTAAAAAGACTTAGTTGTGCTAAAATGTAGCAGGTCCACAAGTGGGGCCATGCACCAAACCCTCTAAAATTTTCCAACTAAACACTTAGTACACATGTCGTTTTTTGGTGTGTCTGCTCCACGACTCTATCGTGTATCTGATACGCCCTAACATTACATATCATCTTCTTCCTTCTTCTTCTGATCTCTCCCCCTCCAACTCAACCCACTTCCACCACAACTCCGCCCAACTCCTCCACCTCCTAAATCATTGCACCACCATGTCTAAACCTCAAACATATCCATGCCCAAGTCCTCTGCACCACAATTCCCCCATATTACAACTCAGAAACACTCTTTTTCTACAACAAAATCCTCCAATTTTCTTCATTACATGACCTCAATTATGCTTTGAAATTCTTCAATCAAATTCAAAATCCCAATTCTTTAATTTCAAGACCCATGCCCAAGTCCTCCGCACCACTATTCCCCCATATTAAATCCCAATTCTTTAATTTCAAAACCCATTTTCAACCACCGGGATGATTTGACAATTGAAGGAGGCACAATTAGCATCTCAAGCATGTATTCTCAAGGGTAAGTAATCACATAAATCAAATTAGAGCAAAATTTAATCAAGAACCATAAACCACCACCACCACCACCATTAGCATCTCAAGCATGTATTCTCAATAGTTGAGTGTGTGCGTGTGGTGGGGGGCGGGGTAATTGGGGTGGGGTAGATTGAGGAAGAAGAATGAGGGGTTGGGTAGTAGAATATGACTTTTTTACCCCTGTGGCAGGAAAAACGTGCCCGACATGTGACTTTTTTGGACGGAATTTTGACCGGAATCCTTAATTGGACACTTTTAGCAGCCCGTAAAAAGTTCGTGCTAAAAATAGTTTAATTTAAAGTTTTTGCTATTTATGCTAGTGGGGTCTAAAGACTGTGCTATACATAGCGATTTTCTCATAAAGTAAATAGACTCTAAAATTTGTTATTTTGGCGGTTTTGCTATTAATTTTCCGTGTAAATATGGTTGAATTAAACAATGATTATTTTATTATTTCGATTATTTTTTTATGAATTTATTGTTTGTTTTGATTTTGGTTTTTTCTTGATGTTCAATTAGAGTTTTCTTGTGAAATCGGTCAATTCGGCAAAAAACGAATTTCGAATTCGCCAATTCGAATTCGGTAATTCTGAATTCGAATCCAAATTGGGTCCGTTTTTAGGTTCTAAAAAAGCTGAAAACCCCGAATTCAAATGACCGAATTGGCGAATTCGAATTCGGTACTCACCACTTCTTGCATTAGCAATAACATAAACGGGATCAAATGGAGTTGAACAATAAATAAAAGCAAACATTCAAAGTAACAAGAGTCAATGAAGAAAATAACAAATAAACAAATCACGAAAATCCCACTAAAAATTCTTATGGGTTAGGGTGGGATTTTTTATAGGGTTTGGTATTTATACTTTTCACTAAAAAATCCCACAAATTCCTAATTAAAAAAAAAAATCCATCGAAATTTGGAAGTTTTTGAATATCAAAAGACTTTTTGTTACTTGTTTAAAGTCCTGATTGAATACCATTGGATTTGAAAATCATTTTTAAAAAATCCTAATAGTTATGATTGCATACCACATGACTTATTTAGATTACTTAAAAGTCTTAATTGAATACCACAAGACTTATTTATCTCAAAATAGTCTTTTAAAATCCCTTTTGAATACACCCCCTTAATCTGTCACAAATTAACTGTCCACTTTCTAAATAAAGTGATCGTTAATGTTGAATTTTTTCCAATTCTACCACTTACATTGAATGTTGGTGAAAAAGAATAGAGAGAATGAAAAGAAGGTAGAATTAAATTGTAAGTAAATTTAAATGGGTAATTTGACATTTTGCAATATCATACTATAGAATTTGATGAAACTTTAATTCTCTTGCAAACACAAAGTGGACAAATAATTCGAAACGGACGAAGTATGTAATACATTATCAGTATGATTGTTTATACACGGTACAATTCTCAATTTGTATCTGATACAAAATCTATATATTTTATACGATTCTCATACCCTACCCTTCTCAAGTATTACCCCAACCGACATGCAGGTCATAGTTTTCATAAAAATACATAACAATAGGTATTTGAGCTATTACTATGCACCATATTCATATAACATGACAATCATGTTTTGAAAAACACCAAAAAATATCAAAAATATTAAGTTAACATCTTTGTTCGTCCGCAAAAAATTTCTTACATTCTACCCAGTTGCGGACAAAGGTGCGGACCAAGCATCGTCCGCACCCTGGAAGTGTGCAATTCTGTTTTCTGCAAATGATACGTTTGGATGATTTTTGGAACGAAAATTCGTCCTATGACTAGTTTAACACTTTTTTTTTATTCGGGGAGGGGAGGGGGAGGGGGTGTCGAACCTGGGACCTCACGGTCCCCGGTCGAGTGCTCCCCCACTGGAACAGCCACTCTCATGACGACTAGTTTAACACTTAAACGTCATCTTAAGCATGTTGTTTAACATTTATAAAGGCATCCTAAGCATGCATCCATACGTTTAATCGGTCAAAATCACAGAAAATGCTATAAACTCTTAAAATGATCGGGATCTCGTGAGTGGCTCTAATACTACTATAAAAAAATAAATTCGAATTCCCAACAAAATGGCAGCGAAAAATAACTTGGAATCCGTTTTTTACTATGATCACCACGAGTAAAAACCAATTAGTTTCCGTTAGAATGAATACCTTTAAGATGCCAAAACATAAACGGTTTATGTATTGATGTTGTCGAATTCAAGTAAGAATCTGACGATCAATCACTTGCATATACGGTATCCACACGATCACTTGGTTGGACGTTCTACTCTCTATTGCTAGCCAAAATATGAAGAACAATGACTTGAAGACAATTCTTCAAATAGTTCATTTTGGAAGAACAAAATGGAAAGAAGAGATAGAGAGAACAAAATGTGTAGACTTCTTCAAGCTTTACTTGAGACCTTTTACTTAGGCGTTCTACTCTCTAGTGCTAGCCAGAAGATGAAGAACAATGACTTGAAGATAAGTCTTCAAATACTTATTTCACTACAAGAAAACAGTTTAATAGTGACGGACATATACTTCACTATTCGGCCACTAAAATGAGAATAGGAATTGGGTGGGAGAAATTTTGGGGAAATTTACTTAGGTTATTTGGAGATTGAAAAAACGCACAAAACGAAGTCGTTTTAAGTATCTGTCGGTAATCGATCGTTAACGGTAGAACAACATCGTTTAGGTTCCATCGATAATCTATACAAAACGACGTCATTTTGTGTCCCTTTTGAATTACTTAATAAATCATCTAAACAACGTCGGTTTTTTATGAACAAAATGACGTCGTTTTTACATTCGGTCGTTAACGGTAGAACGACGTCGTTTAGGTTCCGTCGGTAACCTATACAAACGATGCCGTTTTGTATCCCTTTTGAATGACTTAATAAATAATATAAACGACGGAGGTTTCTTATGAACAAAACAACATCGTTTTTACATCCGGTCGTTAACGGTGGAATGACATCGTTTTAATTCGGTAGCTATTCCGCTGGTCTTTTATTCCGTCGATATTTGGTCGCTATTTAGTGACCTGATAGCGACCGATTATGTGTTGGTTTGGGATGGTCAATGGCACCCATATGGGCGACCATTAAGCAACGGAATAACGACTGTATTATTTTCGGTTTCCATTCGGTCGGTGTTCAGTCGTTATATTTGTGACCGGAAATTTCGGTAGCTAAATAATTGTTTTCTTATAGTGCTTTTGATAATCATTTTTTGAAGAACAAAATGGAAAGAAAAAAAAGAAGAGAACAAAATGTGTAGACTTCTTCAAGCTTTACTTGAGACCTTTTCTCAACCTCTTTGAATGGTGAAGTTCTCTAACAATCTTCAATGTTGTAGTTTATTGAACTTTGACTTTATCGCTTCTTTGGTTAAGAGCATACCACTCGATACTTCACTTTGGATTGAGTAGCTCTTAACTCTTGATCTTCCTTGTTGACTTTGCAATTTCTTCCAAGGAATTGTGGATGTACTTCAATCTTGTGTCATGGAGTCTTACAAAATGTAGCTTCTTTTATATTGTAGAGTGATGTCTTTGATGTCCATAGAAGCTAACTTACAATTTTCATTAATGTGAGTGTGAGTGAAACATCCTGTCAATAAACACATGCTCACACAAACATTAGAACTACTCAATAATTTATTATCATCAAAATTAGATTGATCACATTAGCCTCATAGGGCTTACAATAATCATAGACTAAATCCCTTGATTGGTTGCAATACCATCAATGAGATCAAGATTTCATAACATCAATTAGACCAAGGTTTCATACCATCAATTACAATATGTAATTAAAAATTTGACTTGGCCCAATGCAAGAGAGCCAAAAAATACTCAAAGATAAAAAAAAATACAAAAGAACTATGCTTGATGTAAAGATTAATAAAATCAACACCATTCAATTATCAAATCTTCAATTGTCGAATACATCACTACCAAAGTCAAAACTAAAGACAAAACGGTTTTCCATCTTCTAAATCATCAAATTATGTATTATTTTTCAATATTAAAAAGAAACCCATAAACCATTATAATCTAGAATCGTTTTTCCAGAACATATCAATTTCATAAAGAAAATACTAGAGAAAAAATCCAGTTCTCAAAACCCAAAAGTGAAACGATTGGATAGAGTTGCACTTGCCTGAGACTTACATCCTGTAGTCACTGTTGGTGCTCAAGGTCGGCGAGTTTTCACAGCACTGAGGACCTAACATTGTTGGTCGGGATTCAATCCAGTATTAACATAATCAAAGGGCAAGAAGAAGAAGAAGACGACACGAAAATTGAAGTGACAGTTGGAAGTATAAGCAGTGCTGGACATGGCCTCTGAAAATTGATTATTGTGGGGAAGAATTATATTTCTCCAATTGAATTTGTAAACAGTTCCTTTGGAAGGGCTGATTTCACATGAACTTTGCCATAATTTTTCATATTTAACAGAATTTGTGCCTTAAATCTTGTAATCTCATTGTTTGCTCAGATCCACTCGTCCGATTCTACACTCCGACAAATTCCTTTTTTCGATTCCGTGCTCCGACGAATTTCTTATGCCGGTGGTGAGGACGGAGCTTTTTCTTTGTTATCATTGAAGCTTTTGCTATGATATAACAAAATTGATTTTTCGTTTCCTTTTCTTTGGTAGTGGTTCCGGTGCGGAACGAAGGTAATTCCGCTTGTGATTGAATATTGTAAGGTTAAAATTGATTTAAAACGGACATTGTACTTATATTCATGACTGTTTTTCTTCGATCATATTAATTGTTCTGACATACCTTCATAAATATTCATTTGGATCCTTGCCACTAATAGAACTCACCAAATGCAAGTTTTTTCCCTGATTTTTTTCTGACAAGAAACGAAACTAAATTGGAGACCTGTAAAATTGAAGGAAGAAAGAAAAGGAAAATGGAAGGAGATGGGATCAGTGCAGAAGATCTATCAACAATTGGTGGAAAATCAACAGTTTCATTATTGCATTCCTTTATTCCAACCCACTGGCTTCCTTTCTCCATTGTTGGCCGAGCCCAAAAATGATCCCTACTTGTCAGTGAGTAATCGCATCTGTGTACTGTTGGAAATGGAGTTTAATTTGAATGAGAAAATAGTTTTTTAAATGGTTGAAAAATGAAAAGCTAAGTTACTTGGTTTTATATCCCACATGGGTTACATATGGAATCGAGTTTCACATTATATATAAAAGTGGTTTAATTGGATTTAAAATTTCTTGCTAAGATTATGCTCCATTCTAGAACCTCGTGCGCATTCAGGGGTGCGAATCCAAGGTTTGTCGAAACCAAAATAGCTTAAACTTGTATGTTGGGATATGGATGAACCTATTTTAATGGTGCATTAAACAAAAACATTTCATCTTAGCAGAATTAATTCTATACATGCATCTGCTTGCTCCAATTAGCCTATAAAAGGAGGATATTTCCAATGATTTTATACACACAACGAAAATACTTTTCATTCTCAAAAGCTTTCTGAAAAATCTCTTCTTTGTAAAAATTATAGTGTTTATCAACAATTCAAGTTCTAGTTCGCCGGTGGAGCTGTTTAGTGCAAACCAGTTATGCATTACCGTTGTATCCTGGGAGCAGTGGCGGAGGATACAAGGGGCAGGGCCCCCCCAAGAATTTTCAATTTTTTTATATACTAGGTATATATATCCAACTGTTCAGAAAAAAAATAGATTTTTTTCTACTACGGCCCCCCCAAGAATTTTATGATACATACCGAAATATACCATTTAGAAATTTTTACAATCGTTTGGTCCACCAATGTTAAAGATTAGTAGAAGAAATGAAGATCAAGCTGAAGTTCTTTCAAGTTGCAAGCAGAAAGATCAAGCAAAAGAGAATAAAAATGCTAAGGAAAAGGAAGAATTGACTTGTGATGTGGGCTGAAGATTTACGCATTGGGCCAAAAAAGAATTAAGTAAAATAGGTCCACTTCTCCTTGTAAATAAAATAGCTCGGTTATGTATGTTAAGCGATTTAGGGTTAAAATCGGGGTAAAAAACTCATTCGATGAGCTGATGAAGAATCAAAAAAAAATTTCCGGGGGCGCGGCCCCGGACCCCCCTCTTCCGCTAACCTAAGACTTTGTACATGTCGTTTAAATTCAATTTTTCTAAAAAAATATATAATTCTACCTCAAATATATCATTTTACACCGTAAGCAAAATTTTAGTTCGGCCCCCCCTAAATTCAAATCCTGGCTCCGCCACTGCCTGGGAGACAGACGTTTCACGAAAACTCCAGCACTAATCCGGGAATAAGCGAATCTGTTTTTAAGAAAATTGTGTCGAACACAAGCCTCAGTTCATCTCCCAGCTTATAATTTCCTTTGTTATTTACATTAGTTGTAATATGTTATAATACCTGTTAAATCTGAAACTAATAGTTGTTAAGTCATTAATTAACAAGCTGTTAAAATCTTTTCTAATAGTGGTTATTTCATTGTCTGAACACTGGGCGTGATCAACCCATGTTTTAATTTTTGTTCCAATCAAAAAGAGATATATGAATGGTCTCTACAGCTGAAAGGTCTCTGCTTTAATTCGTTGGGATATGGATTGTGAAGCCCCGACCCGCCCCTTGCCCGAACGGGGACGAGCCGAACCACTAAGGCTCTAAACAAATATTATATTACCCAAAACAAATAATATCCACAAGGTTACATTGAAATTCGATAAAATACAAGACTAATATCCGTTATCCAGATTGTTAATCCCAGGTTCCGCTGCGCACTCTGATACCCAAAATATTGCACCATCTTCAAATACCTGTGGAGGGGGAAAAACATTTGGAAAACGTGAGCCGAAACTCAGTGAGGGTCGTGCAAGTGGTGCTGATGTCTTTAAAACCATTTTCCTTCCAAAGTAATTTATATCCGAAAAATAGTTCGAACAATCAAAAAACCATATTTATACTCGTATAATAAGGGGCTTGATTCGAAAATAATTATACGGGACTGTCGAGGTGAAATTGACATAGGCATCACAATAACAACAGATCACATTTCATACGGGCCCCAAATGCACACATTCAAAGTTAGGACTCTAGAGGTGGCTCACACCCTTTTGGTGTTGCACTTAGCTCATTCAGATCAAATAATTGGGCCCGATTCAATAGACTCGTAGTCTTATCATGCCATGTCAATATTCACAGGACAAATCCATATAAGATTCAGTCAAATTTATCATTTCCAATGCAATAAAATAATATTACAAAAATGCCCCTATTCAGAAAGATATTTCATGATAACAAATAAATGTAATCAGTGCATGTCATGAGTGAATCCAGATCATGAGTGCAATGAATAAATGAATACACAATACTTATATATAATTTTACAAAATGGTTAGGACCACTCACCTGATGAACTGTATATTTTCTTGAGACCCCATATAATCAATTTCCTAAAACCAAATAATAGTCCACAAAATTAATTAAACCAGATCTTACATTTAACTAAGAAATTCCCCATTAAAATTCATAATTGATCTTAACAATAAATTATATATTTGAAGCTTACCTGGGCTTTTATAGAGCTTAGTAAGTTCTCTGCCTTCTAACTCAAAGTCCACGGAATTTAGGAAGTATGAACCGGAGATAAAAATAGTAAGAAAATAAGAAGCAATGAAGCATAACAATCACAATATCTAAAGAGATCAATTGGAATATGTTGGTAAATGAGTTCGCAGCAAATGGATTAGAGAAATGTTAAAATGGAACAAGAATAGAGAAATTGCAAGATTGGATTATAGAGTAAATAGGAAGGAATGGCCAATGATATTCTAAAAAGTGTCTAGAAAGGGCGAGTCATGGAGAAACGTGGCTATCAAAGAAAATTAGACAATATTTATCTATTATTTTTGTTCTTGGTCTCCAAGTTTCTTGAACTTCAAGTGTTTTTGTTTTTGTTTTTGTTTTCTTTTAAATAAAGGTAAATTTTCAATTATACCTTACTCTTATTAAAACCAACTCAAAATTGATACGCATAAAAGTGCTTACGGAACGGGGTGTTACAATCTCTTCAATTTTTTTAAGGGGGTGAGATTGTAACACCCCGCTCCGTAAGCACTTTTAAGTATATCAATTTTGATATGGTAATTTTTATAAGAGACAAGGGTATAATAGTCATTTGATATTCTATTATTAAAATAATAATAATAATAATAATAATAATAATAATAATTAACAAAGATATTTATTCTTGGTGAACAAGAAAATAACTCCATATCAGACGTGTTCCTATGACTCACCATTTCTATTGACACCTGGCCGAGATAGAGATGGCCATTGAATCACTTCTTTAGCTTTCATCTCCTCAAATTCATTCACCTGTTTCCATGTTGCTCATTTCCTTTCAGTTTCTCCTTTAATCATTTATTTCTTTTGTTTCCATTTTTGGACAACACCAACCCATCTTCATTGTTTTGATAATAACAATTTGCTCTTATTTTATCCTTAGATTTTCCTTATCTATTTTAGATTTCTTTAATGCTCTTTAGAAAGCCGAGATGGAATATGTTGATTAAACCCTTCTGAGCTCATGCATTTCTCCAGAATTCTTATATTAATTCAAGGTATACTTAATTTTAGAATTCATTTCTAGGATCAATTTACAACTAACGGTGAATTTCTTATATTGTTGAAAGATTTGATTAATTAATATTATGGAGAAGATTAAGTATTTAGAAGGAATGTTTGGATCATTACTTTTCTATTGTGGAATTTATTACCAAAATAGTTCTGGCTTTTATTGAATCATAGAGTCCTGATGGTTAATGTATGTATTTTAATTCTTGATCTTTATTGGGCATTAGAACTCTAGTTGCTTATTTTCTCCTTGTCTTATGTTGCTTCATACCTGACGTAAATTTGAAATTTGGAGTGAAAATTTAAATATTTTCTTGATTTAGTTAACTAAATTTAGATTGTAAATAGATGACGAGTTGACAGGTAAATGTCATATTGTGACATCTTGGTGTAGTCTAGAATTGACATTTGAAGTTGGAATCATTTGAATCTCAAGATAGTGGCTTATATTTAGTTTCTTTTGTTGTGCTTGAAATAGTACATCATAGTTAAACTTTTGAGGTAGAACATTTTAGTTTCATATCATAAAAAATGCAGAAGAGAGGATGTGAACTTATAAGTATTAAGATCTATTTGATTTGAGGATGGCAAGAGTAACGAAAACACAATAATTGTCAAAACTTGCTTTCTTGTATTATTTTGTATGCCTGGATGAAAATATTCATTAGGTAGCGCATGTGATTCATCATTATTATAGTAGTCTTCATGTTGTAATAGGATCCGATCAAGAATATTTTAATAATGCTTGAAGTACTAGGATGATATTCATGAAGTAGGAGCCTATCAGGTGAGTTTCTACTTTTCTTAAACTCTTTGAATTGGTATTTAGGAGCCTGTGTGTTCCAAAAATATTTCTGTATTGAATTTTGAATTGCTTTCTTCTAGCCATGTACAAACATTGGTCATTCTTGCATATTTTTATAAACTTGCATACATTCCGTATAGGCCCAGGCTGGGGAGGTATCGATTTGATATTGAGAAATATCATTACAAATAAAACCCCAAGCCGGCCAGATGTTACTAATGGAATTAACGGATATTGTTGCTATTCTGAAATACTCTAAAATCACACTATTCTTGTGGGCCCCAAGGTTGTGGATGTCTTACGCCATTGTCGGGAAAGCAAGGGCTGACGACCTTTGGCGTATAGCTCTGCAGTACTAATTGAGGTTGGCCAATTCTAGGCTAGGAGGTTTAACTCGGGATGGTCAGATCTAGGTGAATACAGGTCTAGTAGGTACCCTAGCCCTGTGATTCACCCGCTGGATTTCTGATGGATAAGGTTGCAAATCGCGCGTATCTGGTGTTCGGTTGGTATCTGGTCTTCTTGTACTTGGTTTTCTATCAGCTGTACCAATTGCTATTATATCCCATCCATAAAAAGGGGAACTACACGATTTATAAAATTGCAAGATCTTTTTGAAATGTTAAGATTTGTAAATTGCACTCACCGTGAAACCTTTATTCATTTAAAGTTATTTATTTGAAACTGGTTTGACCATTCACACTTTTGCACACACAGGGATTCACTGAGCGTTAGCTCACACGTTTTTCTTTCTTCCAAAATGTATTTAAATGCAGGTACACGATTGAATAGAACCTCTGGCTAAGTATTAAGGAACTCGAAGTTCAGTTTCCCTTATAAGGTGTTTGTACTCTCTGATGGATGTAAGTAGTTGTTTCTATCTATGTACATAAAATTAGAAAGAATTTGGTTTACCATAGTGCATAGTGGAAGCCTATTGATTCAATTGTGTGTATAGATTATAATTGTTAATACTTTTGGACTATTTGTATACCCTTATGCATCTTATCATTATTTTGAGGTAATAGATTGATTGTACAGAGCCTTGCTCTTTCGAGAGGAAGAGCAGCAGGCGACTCGACTCGGTCCCAGTCCGGCCAGAGGCGGGTCGGGGCGTCACATGGATGAACCTATTTTAATGGTGCATTAAACAGAAACCTTTCATCTTAGCAGAATTAATTTTATACATGCATCTGTTTGCTCCAATTAGCCTATAAAATGAGGCTCTTTCCAATGATTTTATACACACAACGAAAATAGACAATGATAATCAATGGATTTAAAATCTATGAGTGTGATAACTGTAACTATGTCAAAGAGACAAAAGATGGCTAGATCATTTTATGTCTATATGTGGATGACATACTCATTGTTGGTAGCAATGACAATTTGGTCAAATCTACCAAAGATATGTTGATATGAAATACATGGGTCTTGCTGATGTGATTTTAGGAATTAAAATCATAAGAACATCATATGGCCTTTTATTGAGTCAGGCTTACTATGTAGACAAAATTCTTAAGAAATTCAACAAGGATGATTATGGGATTGCTAGAACGCCATTAAATAATAGTCTCCATTTATCCAAGAATCGTTGCAATAGTATTTCACAAGTGGAATATTAGAGGATAATTGGGAGTCTAATGTATCTAATGAGTTGTACTAGACCAGATATTGCTTATGTGGTAAGCAAGTTGAGTGGATATACAAGTAATCCAAGTGTTGAGCATTAGACTACAATAGTTAGAGTACTAAGGTACTTACACTATACTCGTAACTATGAATTGCATTATACTATATACCCGACAGTGGTAGAAGGCTACACTGATGCAAACTGGATATCTGCTATAAATGAATCGAAATCCACAATTGGCTATGTGTTTACATTAGCTGGAGAAGTCGTGTGCTGAAAATCCACTAAACAAACTGTAATAGCCAGATCCACATTGAAATCCGAGTTTATAGCTTTGGATAAATATGGAGAAGAGGCAGAATAGTTACACCATTTTCTGGAAGATATTCCAAAATGGGAAAAATCAGTGCCATATATTTGTATACATTGTGATAGACAATCTTCGATTGGAAGGGCACAAAATACAATGTACAATGGTAAGTCTAGACATATTCGTCATAGACATAAAACCATTAGACAACTGCTCTCGACAGGGGTTATATCGATTGACTATGTAAAGTCAAAAGATAACATTGATGATCTGCTAACCAAAGGGTTAAATAAAGAGACAGTTGAGAGATTAGCAAAAAGGAATGGGTGTAAAGCCTGTGGATGATAAAAATCTTATGAAGGAAAACCCAACCTAGTTGACTGGAGATCCCAAGATCTAGGTTCAAAGGGACAACCTATTTGTAAAATTTAGTATAGTCACTGTGGGGGTAACCTCAGCTCATTCCCTTGTCTTGAAACAGTGATAGAAAGAATAATGATAGCAATTTTGTTGCTTTAATGATACTGGAGGAAAAGTTGAATAATTTTCAACTTAAAGGTATCACCTATGTGAGAGAGAAGTGGGGCCGTTTCAAAGGAGAATTGATTAGGCTAATTCTTTAGAAACTCTTGCAGAATTAGGGAGTGGTCATGGCCATATGAACAAAACCTTGAGAACATAATGCATGGTAATGATTTCTGTGTAATTTATGTGGACTCTTTACACTGAAGCGGGACAGTTCAAAGACATCAAGTCATACTGAACTGCTGTAAAGCAAATATACTTTACAAGGGGAAAGTTCAAAGGGTAACACATACTTGTTCCTATGCAGGAGTTAGTTGATGAATACCAACTTCGAGTCAAAATGATTTTTCATTCATGTGGGGGATTGTTGGAAATGGAGTTTAATTTGAATGAGAAAATAGTTTCTCAAATGGTTGGAAAATGAAAAGTTAAGCTAGTGGGTTTTATATCCCACATGGGTTACATATGGAAGTAGGTTTCACTTTATATGTAAAAGTGATTTATTTGGATTTAAAATGTCTTGTTAAGATTATGCCCCATTCTAGAACCTCGTGCGTGCCTGCGCAGGGTGGTGCGAATCCAAGGTTTGTCGAAACCAAAATAGCTTGGACTTGTGTGCGGGCGCTACCTGCGTATACGAATGTCGGACCAAAACTCGCGGGCCTGATCAACCCACGTTTTGCTACTGGTTTTAATTTTTATTCCAATAAAAAAGAGATATATGAATGATCTCTACAGCTGAAAGGTCTCTACTTTAATTCGTTGGGATATGGATGAACTTATTTTAATGGTGCATTAAATAGAAACCTTTCATCTTAGCAGAATTACTTTTATACATGTATCTGCTTGCTCCAATTAGCCTATAAAAGGAGGCTCTTTCCAATTATTTTATACACACAACGAAAATACTTTTCATTCTCAAAAGCTTTCTGAAAACTCTCTTCTTTGTAAAAATTATGGTGTTCATCAACAAATCAAGTTCTAGTTCGCCGGTGGAGCTATTTAGTTCAAACCAGTTATGCGTTACCGTTGTATCCTGGGAGACAGATGCTTCACGAAAATTCCAGCACTAATCTGGGAAGAGGCAAATCTTTTTTAAGGAAATTGTGTCGAACACAAGCCTCATTTCATCTCTATGCTTATAATTTCCTTTGTTATTTACATTAGTTGTAATCTGTTATAACACCTGTTAAATCTGAAACTAACAGTGGTTAAGTCTTTAATTAACAAGCCGTTAAAATCTTTTCTAACAATGGTATTTCATTGTCTGAACAATTGTTTAATCTGTTTTTAAACAGTTGTTATTTCTCTTTTATATTAAGCTGTTTAACTTTTAGCTAACATCTGTTAAGTCTGTAGCTTAAAGTTGTTAGGTATTGTGTTAATAGCTATTTCATTGTTACTAATAGTTGTTGGATTTGTATCTTAAAGTAGTTATTATATAGCTTATTAATAGCTGTTGCAGAAGGCTCCTAACAGCTGTTGTAGCCAACTTTTGCCAACATGTACATTATTTGTAGATCTTGTTTAAGTTGGTTGTTGAACTCAGATTCTAATAATCTCTAGGAAATTTCAAGTTTTTGTTTTTGTTTAGATTTTTTTTTGCAAAAGTTTATAATTGTACTTTGGTTTCGTTTCCTGAAAGTTGGGTGTGGGAATGGGGGAGGAAATTTGTATTTTTCTATTTATTAAAATTTCTTATATCTATTAGTATTTTTAAAAATCTCGGGGGCGACTGCCACACCCGTCCCTATCTTCGTCCCTGTGCATTAAATGGATGAAAGACAGAATATGCATTGTAAATGGAGATAGAACTACGTGGCTTTGATTCCTTCAAATTATAAGAGGATACGTAGGCAGTTTGAAAAAGTTCAAGCCACCCTCCCCCATTTTCCCCCCTAAAGACGATACTTTCTTAAAAATCGAAATGAAGGTAGACCTTGATTCCCTATTAAGTGTAAAACTCATCCAGTGGATTACTAATTTATCCATGAAGTAAATAAATACGTAATAAAAAGACATTCATCCTAAATTTGTTTGATTTACTTGCTTTCATTAATTGCTTGTGTGGTTTTGTGGCTTGAACCTTGAAAATAATTGCATATGTTTTTACTTTGTTGATGTGCACCAGAATGGCTCCATTGCTTGTTCAACTTTTTTTTCTTCTTGTGTTTGTTATTTGAAATGATAAATGTACTTCTTATTGATATTTGCTATGATATATATTGGAAAAGAATTTAAATTTTTTTAATAGAGGAATCTGGGCAATGTGTTTAAATATGGATCAGACTTTGAATATTGTATATTTTGTTAGATGATTAGTTTTTCTTTATGTAATAATTTATTAAGAAATCCCTATAGAATTTATTTATGAACTATGTAAGATTCCATTATGTATATGATGTATAATCTTAAGTTTTCCCTTAATTTTCTTGAAGCTATTCGAATTTAGTCCTTTCTATTTATGAGTTCGGTGTCTCATTGGTAGATGAGGCACTGCCAGGTCACCATCTGGTTACGGGCTGTGACACTCATTCTCGCCACCTCTATTACTCCTTAATCTCTTGATCTTTTTGTCATGTTGTTTTTCAACTTCAGTTTTATAGAGAACAAATGTCTCTAAAGCTTTATCTTTACTCTTTAGAAAATACACATTGCAATATTTCGTGCTATCATCAATAAAAGTAATAAAATACTTATTGGCTCCTTGTGTTTGAACAGATTTCAAATCATACACATCACTATAAATTAATTCAGGTGGTTCGGTGATTCTTTATATTGAGAGAAACAAACTTTGTTAATTTTGCTTCAAATGCAAATTTCATACGTATCATTCAAATCGATTTGGAATTTAGGTATACGGTCCATTTTAATCATTGAATTATAATTAACATGACCAACTCGATTATGTCATAAATCAGAAGACTCAAGCAAATAAATAGAAGAGTCATCTTTATTGATATAATCATTTCATTCAACTTAAATAACTCATCAATTGCATACCCCTTTCTTATTAACATTCCAGATTTGATCAAAGTAAGCTTATCTGATCCAAACACCATGCGAAAGCCATGCTTATTTAACAAGAATCCAGATACAAGGTTCTTATGAATCTCTGGCACATATAATAAATCTTTCAATGTTAAAATTTTGTCAGAGGTCATCTTCAATAGCACATTCTCTTTGCCTTTCAACGGAAGCCATTGAAGAGTTTTCCATATAGATTTTCCCCTTTGAACATATTCAAATGTGGAAAATGGTTTTTATTGGTGCACACATGTCTTGTAGGATCAATGTCAATCCACCACTCTTTCAGGGTTTGACCCGACCAAGTTCACTTCGGACACCATAGCAACTAGATTAATGTCTTCCACCTCCTTAGTCGCGTCATTCATCATGTTAGTCTCATGATCCTGTTTCGGTGACCGACAATCAGTCAACTTATGGCCTACTTTGCCACAGTTGAAGTATTTCCATTTGAATTTATACTTCTGCTTCGAGACACCACCAGTTGTCCCGAGATTCCCTTTAGACATATTGTTCTTGGCTTTGTTTTGGGAACATTGGCCTCTTTCTTGTTCCATTACATTGACCTTAGCATTAATAGGATTTAAGGCCTTGCGCTCAAAAATATGATTGTCCTATTCAATACAAAGTTTGATAATAAGATCCTCCAAGGACATTTCCTTTCACTTGTGCTTGAGATAGTTCTTGAAATCCTTCCAGTCCGAAGGTAATTTCATAATGACAGCAGCCACTTGAAAGGTATCAATTTCTCAGTTTTTCATAATTCTTTAGCAATTTTGTATGTATTGTAGACATTATATAAAGAGTCATGTAAACTATTCAAAATATAATTCTTACATAAATATTCAAAATGTTTCCACTTCGTTTCAAGTATCTTGGGAGCATCTTCTTTCAAGAACTTGACAAAGCTCAAAGTGGTCAAGTAAAACAACATCTTTTGCTGCCATTATTTCAGTTCATACCATTGAACTTTTCTAGTTTCTTCATGTGACTTGCCGGAACAGTAGAGAGAATGGCAATCACAGTAAGAGTAGTAATACTGTTGAGAGCATCAACACCAGTAGTTTGTTTTTCTGTTGCCATGACACTACAAATGGATAATCTTTTTTAAGACTGTTGCACAACTATTACAAAATATTAGTAGTTACAACAATCGAAATGACAAACGAAAAATAGAGAAATCATAAAGATAAAACCGAGGTTTGTGTTGGACACAATTTTCTTAAAACAGATTCGTCTCCTCTCGAATTAGTGCTTCAGTTCGAAAAGCGCCCGTCTCCCAGGATACAACGGGAACACAGAGCACTGGTATGTACTAAACAGCTCTACCGACGAACTAGAACTTAGACTGCTGATGAACAATAGTAGATACATAAATTAATAGATTTTTCAAAGTATTTAAGAGTGTTTTGAGTATGCAAATCTGTGGAAAATAAACCTCTATTTATAGGCTGGAGAGAGCATTTGAATTAGCTTTTATGGATTCCCAAATGAATTTTGTAACAACCCACTTTAATTCGGTTGTTACAAAGCATGAATTTATGTAGCATAAGTATGGCTGTTACAAATGCAAAATTCAAGGCTATTGAATTTGGTTGTTACAAAACCTTTTCTGTAACTCTCTGCCTAGGAAAAATATTTGAACTAGTAGCAAAAATGTGGGTTGATCAGGCTCGCGATTTTGGTTCGGCATTCGTGTGCGCAGACCGAGTCTTAGATTTGCACCCCCGCGCGGGTGCGCACAAGGGTCTAACATGGGGCATAATCTTGGCAAAATATTTTAAACTCATGTAAACCACTTTTACATATATAAAGTTATTCCCACTTCCATATGCAACTCATGTAGGATGTTATCCCACTAGCTTAACTTCCATTTTCCAACCATTTTAGAGACTATTTTCTCATTCAATTCAAGCTTCATTTCCAGCATCAACATCTTCGCACACCATGTCAAGTCAATAATTTTCAAGTGTAAACTATCTCTGGGGAAGCAATTCCAAGTGTAAATACAAAGTTGGCCAGCTCAATTTCCTATCTCGACGGCCCAGAGGTTTTGGGGCAACAAATTCAAACCAATCGCTAATCGCCACGAACATTATTAAAAACTTATTGTGTCCGGAATCAGAATAGTATAGAACAATATAAAAGTATAGTTGTATTGAATTGAAACCAAATGCAAATGGAATCGAGCTGAAACGGGCAGTGGGAATTTTTCTTAAAAAGAAAAAAGTGTAAAGATTTTCTTTAACTAACTTTTATATGAAGTGATAACTCGCAAGTTCTCTCTGTGCTCCGACTATGTCGGTAACTCTCCATAACATTCTAGGGTTTTCGCCGTTGTTGTGCAATGCCGCTGATACAACAACGGAGAGCCACCAATCTAGTACAACCGAAAATGATATTCTTGCGTCCTTGACTCACTCTATGGGCTATTGGACAAGAATTAGTGGTGGATTGAAGCAATCGAAGGCGATCTAGTTAGACGGAGGGAGTTGTAAACTCATTGTTAAGAATACTCGGATCTCTAATGGGAGTAAGGGTGTAGAGGCGATGGTGGTGGTGTTTTTTGTTGGGGTTAAAATTATGACCGGTCGTCGAGCATCAGTTTGGCGGCGACGAACTATGAAACGGGAAAGGGGGAAATGGGATCTGGAGGGGGTACATGTTGGCCCGAAGGCTCTGGAGAAGGAAAAAGATGATTTTAGGGCTGGCCAAAATGAGCTCTTTTTTGGAAGTAGGACAACACTAGAAGGTCGGACTAAACTCTTTATTTCAGGCCTTCCACTCCACTCGCCCAATCGAGGTATATGACATCTCTGGGCTAGTTTACTTTGGGCCGGCCAACATGATTATGCATACTGAAGATGAGGATTTTCCATTGTCACCAAATTGGAAGCACCTCCACTGATTAAAGATATCTTTATTGAATTTATACTTGATGACTTATTTAATCTTGATGTTATCTTTTCTACAGGAGCTTCTGGCATTAACCAGGGTAAGGTGGAGGCCGCAAGTCGGCTCCGCCAAAGTCCATGAGTCGCTTAATTGAGAATTGTCTAGGATTTAACAATTTCTGGACAA
Source organism: Vinca minor (assembly GCA_026122235.1). Classification (NCBI taxonomy): domain Eukaryota; kingdom Viridiplantae; phylum Streptophyta; class Magnoliopsida; order Gentianales; family Apocynaceae; genus Vinca; species Vinca minor. Next base: position 1,012,677 of record JAOCZM010000121.1, read on the forward strand.
TTCAAAGCCTAATGTGTTTCAGTATGACACACAAATTTAGTAGTTTTAAAATTTTCATAATAAAGCCACATGTCGGCCTCATTATTAATATCATGATAGTGTAAATTTTTTGTCCATGTTTTAAATTAGAATTTATTTTGAGTTTTTTTGTAAGCAATAAATGAAGGTGACCGTCTCAAACTTGGAGAAACATCCCTCAGGATAGAGTTTTTTTGCGACATAGTTTTGAACGGAGGATTGGAAGCGGACGTTCTGTTCGTATCTGTCATGGTCGTTGGTCAGTTATCCTACGTGGGTTTAAGCTGATCTCCCCTCCTAATTTTATGGTTTATGAAAGTTTCCAATCAAGAACTCTGACGAGTGTGGAAAGCTTCTGGTTTGCACGTGATCTCGGGTTTGTTTTTATTTTTTTGAGTCCGTTTGCACGGTTATAGAACATTGTACCTCTTGGAACCTATTATATAGTTTTTTCTATATCTGCGGGTTATGTAATGTTCTGGCTATTTGGCTGGCTAGAATGTTCCTAAGTGCCTCACTTCAAAGGGTAGGGGATCTATCAGAATTCTACCTCCCCATGTAAGTCTTGATATGAATTCATGATATTATTTCTTTTGAAAAAAAAACTTTTATATGAAGTAATAAAAAATTCTTATTTCTTTTAGGACCAATGAAAAAATTTACAAAATTATTTTTAATAATGAGGAGGCGAAGCGTAGATAGTGATATAATGTCTCTCATCCTCGACGGGGAAGAATTTTTTCACTCAGCCATGTCCCCATCCCCGCATTAACCTGGTATTCGCCTCCTCATGATTTAATGTAAGCAATCAAGGGAGACGACCGTCTCAAATTTGGAGAAGCATCCATAAAAATAAAGTTTTCCTGCAATATGGTCATGAATGGAGGATCGAGAGCGAACATTATATTCGTATTTGGCGTGATGACTAGCTACTCAACACAGTCTTCAGTTGATCTCCCCTCGTAATTTCATGAGTTATGAGAGCTTGCAGACAGAAACTCTGGCATATGTCGAAGACTTCTGGTTCGCGTGATCCTAGTTTTGCTTTTTAGTATTAGAGTATGCTTGTAATGTCATAGTAATTAGTAACTTAGCAAAAAAAAAAATGTCATAGTAATTAGTTAATCAGATAACCAATTTTCTAGATTTTTCTATATCATATGTAATGTTCCGCCTCACTTATTGACTAGACATTCTTTGAGTCTAGACGCCTCATTTCAAAAGGTAGGGAATCCATCGTAATTAATATTTCCTCATGTTATTTTATATTTCTACTAATGATATTGCTCTTTAAAAAAACGATGCTCACAAGTCACAATATTGAAAGAACCTTGCTTTAGCAGCATAAAGAATCTGTTATTATTGGTAGTGCAACAATCTCGTTTATTCATTATGACCTTGATTTATTTAATATTTTATCCAAACTAATTAATTATGAGTCTTGTTATTTTGTCGATTAAAAATATGATACTCTCTAAAACAGACGTGTTTCTCTATGATGATATTTTACATATCTCGTATGATTTTGGTCTTATTGATCATACATTACCTAAACAAATGACACTAGAAAAGAAGCATCAACAACATTTGACAAGGAAGAACATAATAACATTCACACGTTTACGATCTAATTATAAAGCATAAATAATAAAATTAATAAAGCTCAGATAAATCTTAAATCTAAAATCAACATAGTATAGTATGAACACATTCTTATCTTAAAGATTCCAGCAAATTGAATCTGTTCCTTTCTTTCCAATTCTAAAATTTCGAGATTTGTTTCTTAAAAGACTTATTTCTTTCTAAGAAAAGCCTTTAATTACCAGTTAAATGGTTACCTACCACTGCCATTGTTGCTCTTCACTTTGTACTGTTCCATTTTTCAATGTAATGTTTTTTTTTAAATAAGAAATTATCTATTAGTTATAAAATAACCGAACTCATTACAATAAAAAAAGATAAAAAGAAAATATAAAAAAATAAAAGTTATATAATAATAAAAACCACTTTAATAACAGATAAAAGTCCACACTCGGACTAGGTAAACAATGTAAGTTTTCTTGCTAAGATTGTTTTTTTCAAAAAAGGAAAAGGAAAAGGAAAAGGAAAAGGAAATTAGAAGAAAATCATTCGTATCATATGAGACACATCCCTTTCTTCTCCTTATCCTTTTAGCCTAAATTTAATGCTTCTCCACCGACTCTTCGAAAGATCAAATTAGAAACAGCAGTGCAGATTTTATGCGGAACATGTTTTTTTTTTTCAATACGTACAAAATATCTTAAGACATGTATTTTGAGGTTCAGAACAAATGTAATGAGACTTAAAAATTGTGTCATATGACTTAAAAAATATGACAGATGTTCTGAATATTAAATCATGTGTTTATATAAAATTAATTTTAAACTTTAAATTTTTAATTCAACAAATACTGAAAATTTGGTACGTGCAGAATTTTACTTCGTTCCGTACCGAAGCCACAGTCGTAGAAGAAGCAGCCCAGAAGTCACACTCCTTCAACCCCACCCCATTTCAACACCACAAATAACTCTATAGTTTGCCTCCAATGTTAAAAAAAAACCCCATTGATTTCTTGACTTTCCTCTCTCTAAAAAGGAGTCCCAAACTTCAAGAACTCTTATCCCAATCCCAATACACAAACAAAATAGTGTTAGTGATGAATTGGATTGGATTAATCTGATCTTGTTCTTTCTGTTGTTTTGATTTTCTTCTTCTTGGTCTATAGTCTAAAGGATAAATTATTCTGCAAGTTGAGAAGGAAGAGTTGGAAGATAACTCTTGAGGTAAACAAAGTTCCATCTTTCTCTTCTTTTTTTTTCTCCCATACATTTCATTTCTTTTTGATAAAACAGAGTACTATTTCCTTCTGTTCTTCTGTTTCTGTATTTAATTTGAATGTTCAATGATCAAGTTGAGGGAATTTTTTTTTTTAATTTTTAAGTTGGGCTTTAAGGTGTTTTAGATCTGGGAAGCATGTTAATTTTGCCGTTAATTCATCTGTTGAATTCTTGGATATTTATGTTCTTTTGATGGTGTTGATTTTCTCAGATCTGGAGTCTTTTTTATATTCATGATTTTGTTCATGGATAGGAAGGTGATGTGAATCATTTCTTCAAGGCCTCCCTTTCCAAGTTCCTTCCAATTTGAAATTTATTTGATTATTTTGATCTTAAACATGTCTATATTTTTTGTTACTCAAATTTGTCTGTTCAATCTATGAGATTCTTCGGATTTTTGCTTCTTTATGTGATGTGTTTCAAAGGAAGTAATTTTAGATCTTTGGACTAATTATTTTATTCCATGTTTACAGGTTTATGAGAAATTTCTGATCCTGGAAAAAGCATCCATATCTAAGAGTTGTGCTATTAGAGGGAAGGTTAATCTGGAGTTGAAGTTGACTAGTTGAATAAACTTGAATTTTGGTGTCAAATTTTTTAGGGTGACAAGATGATGATGTTTGAGGATATGGGATTCTGTGGTGATCTTGATTTCTTTTCTGCTCCTCTTAAGGAAGCAGAGATGGAGGCTCCTCAGACCGAACAGGATCCGGTGGTCGAGGATGATTACAGCGATGATGAAATCGATGTTGATGAACTTGAGAGGAGGATGTGGAGAGATAAGATGAGGCTGAAAAGGCTTAAAGAGATGAACAAGGGTGGTAAGGATTGTGTCGATGCTGCAAAGCAGAGACAGTCCCAAGAGCAGGCAAGGAGGAAGAAGATGTCAAGGGCACAGGACGGAATCTTGAAGTATATGTTAAAAATGATGGAAGTGTGTAAGGCTCAAGGTTTCGTTTATGGGATTATCCCTGAAAATGGGAAACCGGTTAGTGGGGCGTCGGATAATCTCAGGGAGTGGTGGAAAGACAAGGTTCGATTTGACCGTAACGGTCCTGCTGCCATAGCAAAGTACCAAGCAGATAATGCTATCCCAGGCAAGACGGAGGGTACTAACCCTGTCGGTCCTACACCGCATACTCTGCAAGAGCTTCAAGATACTACCCTTGGTTCGTTGCTATCAGCTCTGATGCAGCACTGTGATCCTCCTCAGAGGCGGTTTCCGTTAGAGAAAGGCGTTCAGCCACCGTGGTGGCCCACTGGAAATGAAGAGTGGTGGCCTCAATTGGGATTGCAGAAAGATCAAGGGCCACCGCCTTACAAGAAGCCTCATGATCTCAAGAAGGCATGGAAAGTTGGTGTTCTTACTGCGGTGATCAAGCATATTTCGCCTGATATTGCCAAAATACGCAAGCTTGTGAGACAGTCAAAGTGCTTGCAGGATAAGATGACCGCCAAAGAAAGTGCTACGTGGCTGGCTATCATCAACCAGGAGGACGTTTTGGCTCGAGAATTCTATCCTGACCGTTGTCCACCATTGTCCTCATCCGGGGGAAGCGGTTCCTTTGCTATAAACGACAGCAGTGAGTATGACGTAGAAGGCGTTGAAGATGAGCCTAACTTTGACGTACAAGAGAAAAAGCCGAGCAATCTCCATCTATTGAATATGTCTGCAGACCGGTTTAATATAGACATATTTCCTCTGCAGCCACAGTCGCTTGCAATTAAGGATGAGCTTATTACCAACTTGGACTTCTGCCGGAAGAGGAAATCGGCTAGTGAATTGAACATTATGATGGATCACAAGTTCTATACTTGTGAGTTCCTTCAGTGTCCTCACAGTGAGCTTCGTCATGGTTTTCAGGACCGATCTACCAGGGACAATCATCAACTGACTTGCCCTTTCAGAAGCTCTCCTCGGTTTGGAGTTTCAAGTTTCCATGTTAATGAAGTCAAGCCGATGGTCTTTCCTGAACCATTTGTCCAGCCAAATCCGGCTGCAATACCAGTTAACTCAAACTCTCCTCCAGCATTTGATCTATCTGGAATTGGAGTCCCCGAAGATGGCCAAAGGATGATCAGCGATCTGATGTCTTTTTACGACTCAAATGTTCAAGCAAACAAGAATTCTGATTTTGGAAATGGCGTTATGGCAAAAGATCAATCCCTTCCTCAACCCGGAATTCAGTGTCAGCAGGACATCTTTGATGACGCCTGTCTTGGTTATAATCGCGCTATGTTCCAGTCGGGAGATCGCTCCATGTTTCACCAGGGGGATCGAATGTTGAATTCTCCTTTCAACACCAATGGAAATGAGAACTTTCAGTTCATGTTCGGGTCACCATTCAACCTTTCATCGGTGGATTTCACCGAAGGCTTGCCTGGAGTTTCAAGGGATAATAATAGCTTACCAAAGCAGGATATTCCAATCTGGTTCCAGTAAAATAATTGTAGTGGTGCAGCTGGATCAGGTGTAATTTTAGTCGCTCGAAGATTATCATAGTATATGGTATTTTCCTATTGTAGTTATTATTATAGAATTTGCAAAACTAGTAGTAGTCATGGCGCTGTAATAAACAAGAAGGGATTATGATTTCCTTGAACAAATTCTGCCATGGCTGCTGCTGCTGAAAATTGCCAGAACTTTAAGATGATCTCATATATATAAATAAGTAGGTTGTCTATGTTTTTTGTTATATATTTGTAGAACTTGTGAGGTTGAACAAGTGAATTTGGGTCAGCTTCCTAATGTTTCTGATGGTTGTATTTAGTTGAATGAAAGGCTTGTTTTCACCTTATAAGGGATGTGTCTTCGTTTGGAAGTTTGTTTGGGAAGGTGTCGTAGTTTTTTGGTCTTGACCATCCAGTATGCAAGTCTGACATACATGACTAATTTGGATTGGATACTTACGTGTAATAAGTTTTTTTATATTCAGCAACCCTTGTTAAAAAGTAATTACAAAAGTCCAAACATCTTAGAGCGTATTGATTTGACCCCACATCATTCATTATGAACCCGACCGGGATCAAGCATGTTGCCGCCGGAAGCAGAACCTCGTATTTCTTCTAGAGAATCTCCTAATTGTTGCAGAGCAATTAGAAAGAGATTTCTTATAAAAACACTAGCTCGGGCCGGTTCATAATGAAAAATGAAAAAAAAAATTGGAATAAAAAAGATTAACTAATCTGGACCGGGGTACTGCAGAGGCCCAAGAAAGAGGCGGTCTTCCCAACATCAATAACTCCATACAAATGTCACAATCACGGTTTGCGAAGTTACCTAGTTGATTCCATGTTTCAATCAAAGCTTGGATGGCGCTGTCAGCCAAGGTGTGACGAGGGCCATCGTTGGGCATCATCCTCGCGTGTTTTTGTATTTGGTCTTTCAGCTCTATATAAGTGAAATGATTGATTGTGAGAGAAAAAAATATTTAAATTTTGGTTTTAAATTTTAAATTGAACTGGTAATGAATGGTGTGGAGGCTTCAAATCCGCCTCACCGTGTGAATTTGGGCCGTTGGATCAAATCGTCGGCTGAAATCAAAATATCTATTTTAGTTTCAAAATAATTGTCTGATCAATTGATCTTAATTATCATATTATTTACATATCCAAAGTTCAAAGTATTTAAAAGAAAATTATCTATTACATGAATTTATTATGGATCACTCATCGTAATCCCCATCCCATGGCTCCACATATTCACATTCTTCAGGCACCTCATCATCTACAAATGAAAGAAAGTAAAGACATGAGTTATGAAGCCCAATAAGCATCAACACCCTTGGAATGAAACATCAAATGAGACTCAAAAACGTTTTCCCGACTTTCCAAATCAAGCGTGAAAATGTGCAAGTTTAGGTCTCTTCATACGTCACATTTAACACATGAAAACCTCATGCTACAATCTTTAGAAAGCACTAGAAGAGACAAGGACAAACAAAAATCAACATCAACAAGATGCCACACTTTGGTCGACCTAAACACCAGGACCGGACGACCGAATGGTCTATTGAAAACAGGACAACACACTGTCTAAAAGTCCGGTTGACCAGTATCACTCACCGGTCGACTGTCTCACACTTAGGTCGATGGGTTCCTCAACCCGGTCGACCTAAATAGACTCTCCCATCGTCCGTTTGGTCTCAGTAGTTTGCTTCGGACGAGGGGTAGAAGCTCTGCGGTCGACCGAGATCCAGTCAGACTCATTTCAGTGCAATTTAGTGAAGAAAAAGTGCATTTATGCACAATCCGAATCTCAACCCCAAAATACTCAGTTTTGATGCATATGTACAAAAGAATGACAAGTATCAAAGCAAAAACAAGTAAGACATAAACCGTACTCGTTAAATCCAACATCTATTCATCGGAAATGTGATACAAGCACCATGTGTTGCTCATCCAAACATACGAACATACAATCCATGCTATGACAGAATAATTCACAAGGCTGAGCTCAATTGTCTAATCACAGCTCTATAGCAATTACTACAACGGTCCCCAACTTTTAAGCCTGAAGGGAAGGCATTCAATGCAATACACGGTTCAGTTTCTCACCGAACGAAGGGCTCACAATTTCAGGATTCCTTCGTATGTATCATTGCCCATCCATGTGGACTCCACAAGACCGTCGTAGTCCCTAACATTTATCCCGGTTAAGAACGGGCCCTCACCATCAACTCAATTCACTCATGTCGAGAACTCACGGATTTAACGACAACCACTCTTTATGCACATCGAAAGAATCCTGCAATGAGGTCGATCCTAAACAAGAGTTATAGAACACATAATATTGAAGACTCCAGAAACAGTAATAAGTCGACATCCATGATAACAAAATGAAAGGATTCAGCACACACATTTAGGTTCCATGATCAACGTACACGTATGACAATTCAACGCTTCATCATATGCAGTAAATCATATCTTTGAAATACTTTCAACACAAAGTTTTCACAAGTATAAAAGTAGACATTTCATGAGTTTTAGGACAGAAAATACAAGGGTGAAGAGTTTTACCTGAAATTAGAGCAAGCAAATCAAAATACCGAAAATCAGAAAAAACAGCGACTTCAAATGTAAAATTTCGTTCACTGGGAACTCAAAATCGACCCGGTCACTTCTCATGCGTAGCCCTATCAGTTAACTTCGAAATGCAACAAGAATTACTCCAAGCGGAGTTCGTTTACTACTTCAATTATGATTTACACTCACACCTCACTGTTTTTCCAAATTTATCTTCTTCCTTTTCTCTTTTTTTCTCTTTCGTTTTTCTCTAACCTCTCTCTCCCGTCTAACCACCAAAAATCCTGCACTAACTACCAAGAGACACACCTTTTCAAAAGGTGTCAAATCACCCCTATAAGTTCTCTAAACTCTACACTCAAGTCCCCCAAGATATACATATTATTAAAGCAACCCTTAACAAATGCATGTACATAAAATTAACATATAATAAACACATAACATATAAAATTAATTAAGAATGCTATCATTTAATGACAAAAAGTTAGGTTATCACATTAACAATTTCAGTTTTAAATTCTGTCGTTAGATCTTGATGCAAACTTGTTTTGCATACTCAGCTTAAATTAAGTTCATTGATTAGTTTTTACTTACCAAATTAGAGGTTTAGTGTTACATTGTTATTTCCATAAAATAATATTTTGTCTTAATTTACTTCCAAAATGATTTATTTTGGAAAATAAAGGTTTTCTTCGCCCTTTCTTCAGTGGTTCAGATACGTTGTGACACTTCTAAATTAAAATGGGAAAACTCTAGGGATAAATCGATAAACTTTAAGTGTGAACATTACTATAATTAGGAATGTTACAGAGATTGTCACAAGAAGTGTCATAGAGGATCTGTTGTTGGAATTCGTACGAGCAACCATACAATAATTAACCTACGAATAACTCCGGAAGGATCCATTCATACCATAAGAACGATATGAAGAAAATTACGATTAGAGGCTTTTTCAAACCAGATAGAAAACAACAAAAGTATCTCTGCTAAATCGCAGTAGCCACCAAAATGATCCATGTCAGAGTTGTCATCTAGTGGTAACCACGTGACGACACGAGCAACGAGTGCTAGCTCTAGGATTTTTTCCCCCCGAAAACAGAGATAATGGATTGCAGAATATTTTGGATTCTGAAAGTTTTTTGTGCGGCTAAACAATAAAGTATTTGGTTTTTCGTCCAAAAACTATTTAAGGCAGTAAGAGCTTGTATCGCATATAAACTCTCACGTAGTGCCAACTCCTTGGTAGTGGAGATTTTTACCGTATAATAACTCCCACGTAATCCCAACCAAAATGAGAAACTGAAAAATCATCCTATAAGTTATTCTAATTCAAATAGAATAACATTTTATTATTTCCAGAAAAATACACGTCAGATACAATGAATCTAGACATTTTCTGGACGTAATGCTCATTAACTCGTCTATGTGTGCGACCCTGTAGGTTCATTTAACACTGGTAATGTAACATACTAAGTATAATATGTATCCATAAGTCGCAATCGATCTCTAGCAAGACATTGTGACTACCCAGAGAAAATGAAAAATACGTGGACCGATTACCTATTATGAATCTACTATTTAATCCTTTTGTCACACGATATACTAATTAAACATAAGTCATGGACATTGTTATCATTATAAGGTTGAATTATGTATTCACTCGATTTCCAGGTAGACTGATCTAAGAAATAATATTTATTAACCTTTCATTAAATATATTTGAGCACGGTCATTCATATTTAAACAGTCATCCCTATCGAGGGGCCCATGTATATCTCTCTCCAATAAGAGAGGGACAAAATCCCTTACCATGTCTCTCACATTCAAGCCATGATAGAATACTACATCTGATCATTAGCCATAGTTATCACTCGATTAAAAGCGACGTTCGACTGAGTAAAAACATAGCTTTATTCACGCTGGAAACAATGAATACATGCTTAAGGTCTAAGGACTCTAAATAGTATTCAGGAAGAAATACTTATTACTTTTGAACCATGTGTATTACTTCTTTTTTCGGGCAATGCCTAATACTATATATTCCAATATGTATCTATGATCGGACTTGTATCCATTACACATGATCAGTAAAACATGACCATCAAGCATACAACATACTAGTTTTATTTCTTGCATATAACAATTCATAATTAGAATATCAATTATATAAGCTAAGGAGTTTTACTATAAAATTATATATTTGACGCTCAAAAGCAAAATTCACTATTCAAATAAATTATCAAAATAACAAAGTACAACATTTTATCATGATCCTAGGGAATTTACTAACAATCTCCTACTTGCCCTATGTCAAATCAGACATAACTCTTAACCTCATTGACCTAGTATGACTTTCATGTTTAGGTTGCGGGAGTGGCTTGGTCAATGGATCAGCAATGTTGTCGACTGTATGAACTTCGCAAATTTTCAAGTCTCCTCTTTCAATGATCTCTCGAATGAAATGGAAACGCTTTAGAATGTGTTTGGATCGTTGGTGAGATATAGGTTCCTTAGCTTGTGCAATGGCCATGGTGTTATCGTAATAAAGGTCAAATGGGTTCACAATGCTAGGGATACCACCTAATCCATCAATAAATTTCATAATCCAAACAGCTTATTTGGTTGCATCAGAAGCAGCCACATACTAAACGTCTAACATAAATACTTCAAATTCCTTAGATTTTATTATATCGAAGTACCCTCTACCCAATAATTTCGTCACCAGTCGTTGCCTATAGACCATCATTAAAAGCATCTGCAAAATAGTAAGGAATGAGCTACTACACTAGCTCAGTAAGGTTCAAACACCCTTGGAAAGAAGCATCGTTAGACTTGAAAACGTTTTTTTCATTTTCCCAAAATATTTCAAACATACATTGACTTGACTTGTACTTGAAACATATGCAAAATACAATTTAGGAGGTTTAGAACAAGTTTTAGAAGTAAGGAAAGCTCTAAAAATGACTTTGGAACACTACACAAGTTCCCAGGCAACCTAGGATAAAGTGTAAGACGAAGCATTCGTCCGCGCCATTAGTCTGTGAGATGACAGAAAGCCCCAGTATCTATGTGGACGAAGCCTAGGATGAAGCGTTCTTCCGCATCATTCATAAATGACATTTTTTAGTACAATTTTTCAAAGGAAATGTTATTTTCTGACATCAAAACATCCTCTTTCCCAAAATCCCAGACTTTGACAATTTAAACAGACAACATCAAACACTTTCATACAACTTCATACACTTGCAAAACACTTCACACTTACCTCGAAACATGAGTACCTTCATTTTCAGACTTATGCACACACACACTTTACATAGCTCACACATATATCACATAATTCACAATTGAGCGAACTTCAAACACTTTCAAACATCTCACACCTACATAAAATCCGTTGCTCCGAGCCCCTTCCTTTTCGTGCTACATACCATATATACGTACATAATTCATACAATCGTTAACATTCATACATTTAATTCTTGTCACATAGCCTCGGCTATGCGGTCATACATAAATACTTCTTCTCACAAGGCCTCGGCCCTCACCTGACCTGGACTGGCGTTTATACATTGTTGGAGATTTTTTCTGGTTTGCTAGAAATTAACAACTATAAATATGAAGAATAACCACTGTAAGCTACAACTATAGCAGTTGTTAACAAAATTAACATACAAAAGGAATCTCAGAATAACAATTGTTAGATATGGAAAAAAATAACAACTGTTTAGCCAAGTAAAATAACAGTTGTTAGATATGGAAAAAATAACAACTGTTAGCTAAACAAAATAGCCAAGTAAAATAACAGTTGTTAGATATGGAAAAAATAACAACTGTTAGCTAAACAAAATAACAGTAGTTAGATGTAAGTAAAAACCACTGTTACAAAATAAACACCCAAATAAAGCTAACATATTAACAACTGTAAGATGAACAACATACCAGCTGTTAGATAAGTAAATAACAGTAGTTAATTAATAAAATAACCACTGTTGGGTAGAGAATTCTAAACCAGTTTTGGATATAATTCCTGGACGAGACAACAGTATTACCACTTCCCCTTAAGTTTAATATGTCCCGCCTTTTGTTAGCTTCATGCCTCTTGAACACTAAACTCCCAAGGTACAATGCCAAATCTCACTATTTCTTTGAAGCAGAAGAAACAGTTCCTTCGAATCTATGTATAACAGTAGAAACACAATGATTTTAAAATTATGCAGTAAGAAAGCAAGATATGCAAGGGGAAGAGAGAATTTCTAGTGTGTTCTTTCTGCAAGGCAAATGTGCCTTTTATAGGCTGAAAAAGAATATAACCAGTATGAGAATCTAATTCTCTGAATGCAAACAGTCTAGAGATAGGATTAAATTTTTGAATGTAGACTGTTGCAGGAGTGGAACAGACTTGCAATAAATTATGTACAGACTTTCTGTATTATTTGGAACAATCTGGAAGACAAAAAAAAAATAACACACTAGTAGCAAAAACGTAGGCTGATCAGACTCGCGAGTTTTTGTCCGACATTCGTGTACGCAGGTCGCGCCTGCACACAAGTTCGAGCTATTTTGGTATCAACTGGTCTTCCATTTGCACCCTCTGCGCGGTCGCGCACGAGGTTCTCACATGGGGCATAATATTGGTAGACAGTTTAAACCCATATGAACCACTTTTCCCTATAAAGTGTTTTATCACTTTCACAAGAATCCCATGTGGGATGTGGGTTTATACCTCATTTACCATATTTCAACCACCCCATTTTATACCAATTTATCATTCACACCAAGAATTGGTTTTCTCACATGTTATATATCATAGCGATGTTTGCGCAACCCACTTCGTGATAATCTCTATAACATTTATAACAGAGAGGTGCAACAGTTAAATATATTAGCTAAAAAATGTCCTTACGACACTTTAAAATACGGATTAATTCTTTTAAAGAAATCCAATTCTCCAACAATCCCCACATGAATTAAAAATCCTTTAAAATGCACATGAAATGCAATGCAAGAGTTCGGTGAGAATTCGTTGCATCAGGATAGGTAGTTGTTAGCCATGAAAATTCCCTAGTGAAATACCATCGGATATACTTGCTAATCAGTGGACACGATGCTTTGAACTCTTCAACATTTTGTGTGTACCCAGACAACGATACTCACACAACGATTTCTCTACACTGTTATTATATTCTTTCGTTGTTGTCCATTTCGGCCATGGACTGCCTTTGAAATGTTCATCAAATGCTCTAGAGATTTAGCCCTGAAGTCATCTCATAGACGTGGCCCCTTCACATTCTATATAGGTGATCTCTTATAAGAAGTATCCTGTCATACGTTACGTAATACGTATAAGGATCATTGAAAGCTTTCGTTTTTCCCCCAATGGACAGGTCTATCACTCTTTCACCTTAGGAATGAGCTGGGAACTCTTTTTCCCGAGTGCTTTGTTTGACTCCCCCAATAATTCGGTTGTCCCTTTGAACCTGCAAATTGGGGTTTACAAATCAGGTAGGGTTGCCATCATGAGTGGTAACATATTTAACGGGCTTCAGTCCCATTCCCCTCGATGAAATCTCAACAAGATCTGTCGTTAGACCTTTAGTCAATGGGTAAGCTATATTTTCTTTGGATCTCACAAAATCCAAAGCTATAATACTGGTTTTCAAAAGCTTTTTTACGGATTTATGTCTACGACGTATTTGTCTAGACTTCCCATTATAAACATTATTCCTTGCTCTACCAATAGCTGACATACTATCACAATGTAAGCTAATCGGTGGCATAGGTTTTGAAACATTGGAACATCTTTCAAAAACCCACGTAACCATTCGGCCTCTTCGCCTGCTAGATCCATAGGTATGAATTTTGATTTCGTTGTTGATCTCGCAATACAAGTTTGTTTGCATGATTTCCATGAAACCGCTGCACCTCCTATTTAAAAAATGTATCCGCTTGTGGATTTTATATTTTTGGAATCTGCTATCCAATTTGCATCAGTGTACCCTTCAAGTACAGCTGTATATCTAGTATAAAATAAACCATAGTTAGCAGTGTACCTTAGATATCTAAGCACTCTAACTATTGCTTTCCAGTTCTCATAACTGGGATTACTTGTATACCTTGCCAGTCTATTGACTGAGTTTGCAATATCTGGTTAAGTGTAGTCCATGAGATACATTAGACTGCCTATGATCCTAGAATATTCAAGTTGTCGCACACCTTCTCCGCGATTCTTGCAGAGATTAGCACATACTTCCATAGGTGTTCTCGCAATTAAATCACTTCCTTTATCAAATTTGTCTAATATTTTTTCAACATAATGACTTTGACAAAGTGAATAACCATATGATGTTTTGGCAATTTTCATTCCAAGTATTACATCAGCATGTCCCATATCCTTCATATCGAAGTTTTGCGACAACAATTTCTTGGTAACTTTAATATTTTTTCCTTATTACCAATAATTATCATGTCATCTACGTAGAGACAGACTATTACATAGTCATATTTGCTTCCTTTCACGTAGACACATTTATCACTCTGGTTTATTTGAAAACCAATTGATAGCATTACACTAACAAATTTTTCATGCCATTGTTTAGGTGCTTGTTTTAATCCATACAGTGATTTAACAAGTCTACACACCTTATTTTCTTGGCCTGGAACAACATATCCTTCAGGTTGTTCCATGTATATTTCTTCTTCCAGTTACCCGTTAAGGAAAGCTGTTTTCACTTCCATTTGATGGATCTCCAAATCAAACAAGGCTGTAAAAGCAATAATTATCCTGATTGATGTTTTTCTAGATACATGGGCATAAGTGTCAAAATAATCGACACCATTAGTTTGTCTGTATCATTTAATTACAAGTCTTGCCTTGTACTTGTCAATTGTACCATCAGGTCTCATCTTTTTTTTTTTTTTTAAATATCCATTTATGACCTAATGCTTTACAACCTGGTGGAAGATCCACAAGTTCCCATGTATGGTTTTGAAGAATTGAAGTTATTTCACTGTCAATTGCTTTTTTCCATAGATCAGAATCTGGAGAAGTAATTGCTTCTCTATAAGTCAAATGATCATTTTCTAACAAATAAGTTAGGAAATCTGGACCAAATGACTTTTCCTTTCTAGCTCTTTTGCTATGTCTGGGTTCTTCAACTTCCTATTGAAGTTCATTTCCCCCCACAATCCTCTCAACTTGATTATTTTTAGGGTCTTCGCTAGAATGCTTAAAATAAGGAAAAATTCCTTTAAAGAAAGAAGCATCTCTAACCTCAATAATTGTATTTACGTGCACTTCAGAATTATCTGATTTATGAACTAAAAATCTGTAAGCACTACTATCCTATGCATATCCTATAAACACGCAATCTACCATTTTAGGTCCTATTCTCGTCCGCTTAGGAGGTGGAATTGGAACCTTTTCTAGACATCCCCAAACCTTGATGAATTTATAAGAAGGTGCGTGACCTTTCCATAATTCATAAGGGGTTTTATATAGTCGCTTATGAGGTAGTCTGTTCAGGATGTGATTCGCGAAAAGCAAAGCTTCCCCCCATAAATTCTGAGGCGAGGCAGAACTTATTAGCATTGCATTCATTATCTCTTTAAGAGTTCTGTTTTTACGCTCTGTTATTCCATTTTGTTCTGGAGTATAAGGCGCAGTAGTTTGATGAATGATGCCACTTTCAGCACACAACTGTGCAAATGGGGATTCATATTCTCCACCCATATCACTTCTTAGCCTTTTAATTTTCTTGCCAAGTTGATTTTCAACTTCACCTTTATAATGGCTAAACATAGTTATTGCTTCGTCTTTACTTCTCATTAAGTAAACATAGCAAAATCTTGTGCAGTCGTTGATAAAAGTGATGAAGTAACTTTTACCGCCTCTCGATTGCACATATTTTAAATCACACACATCAGTGAGAATTAATTCTAATGGTTCTGAACTTCTTTCAATTCAATGGAAAGAGGATTTAGTTAGCTTTGCCTCAATACAAGTCTCACACTTGTAATTTTTATCAATGTTAAATTTGGGAAGTAAGTTTAATGAAACTAACTTCTGTATACTTTTAATATCTACATGAGCTAGTCTATCATGCCATAAATTAAAAGACTCAGCAGAATAAGCAAATTTAACTTCTTTATTAGCCTCTTGGGCAATTTTCCCATGTGAGCTGGAGGAAGCCTCAGTTATTTTTGCGGCAATTGGTTCAGTACCTGGTAGTACTGTCATTACATTCATTTTAAATAAATTGCCAGCTAAATACCCTTTTCCCACAAAAGCACCACTCTTGGTAAGAATAAACTTGTTTGCTTCAAAGACAAGTCTAAAACCTTTGTTGTTCAGCACCGTTCACGAAATGAGATTCTTGTATATTTCTGGCACATGGTACACATCAGTTAGAGTCAGCTCCTTTCCCGATGTCATTTTTAGGACAACAGTGCCCTTTCCCTCTACTTTGGAAACCGCAGAGTTTTCCATAAAGCAGACTTCATCTTCAACAGCTTGGTATGTCTTAAACATCCACTTATTCACACAGATGTGATGAGTGGCCCCCGTATCAACAAACCACTCATTTTGGTTGCCTCCAACCAAGTTGACCTCTGAAATGACAGCTACAAGATGCATGTCTTCAATTCCAGAGCTCAGTTTTCCATCTTCTACCACATTAGCTTAGCCAGCCTTCTGATTCAGGTTCTTATTCCCAGTACCAAGGTTTTTCTTGTTCTTATTATTTACCATAACTCGATTACGGTAATCCTTGGCTTTGTGGTTAGGTTTACCACACACATAACAAGTTCCATTAAATTTGGAGTTTGAAACCTTTGGCTCATTTGGACGCTTTCTCTTAGCGTTAGTCCTTGAGTTTTCATTTTCAACTACATTTGCCTAAGCAACAGAGCTACTAGGCTTCTTACTCATCTTTCTTGAGTCCTGTTCAATCCTTAATTTTAACATCAGATATTCCAGAGTCATTTCTTTCTTCTTGTGTTTTAGGTAATGCTTGAAATCATCCCAAGAAGGAGGGAACTTCTCAATTAACAACGCCACTTATAAAGAGTCTTTGATCCTCATGCCCTCAGCGGCAAGATCATGATAGATCTTTTGAAGCTCTTCACTCTGTTCAAGAACAAGCTTTCTATCCACCATTCTAAAATCATGGAATCGAGCGGCTATAAACTTTTTGGATCCTGCATCGTCTACATTATATTTTTTCATTAGAGATTCCCATAAATCTTTTGATGTCCTTTTTTCATAGTACAACTGATAAAAGGAATAATCCAAATTCATTAATATACTATAGCGACAAAGGTATTCTCGCACTTAACCACGCTCGTACCGTGCTTTCGATTGAGGATCATTTATGTCCTCCACAGGTTTATCCTCAGTGATAAACCGAATCAAATGTTGAGTGGTAAGGAAAAACATAATTTTTTCTTTCCAAAATTTAAAGTTGTTGCCACCTTTAAATTTCTCGGGTTTGTCAAACTTACCAAACTGAATTGGACGGTTTGGCATGGCAGCCACAAATGGTGGAAAGACGATCTCAGTACCACCTGTCTAATTCCCGAAAGGGGAACCACAGTAGCTGGAACAGCGTTCACCGGAACATTTCCGGAACCAAATCCAATTTCTTTTGCAGCAGATTGGTTCTCAACAGTTGTCATTTCTCTATAATAAAAAACAGAAACTCAATGAGTAATTAAATTATAGAGATCACACCAGGAAAATATCACAAAAATAAAATAAATATTGAACTTAAGACTATTGGAGATTTCTCTGGTTTGCTAGAAAATAACAACTATAAATATGAAGAATAACCACTGTAAGCTACAACTATAACAACTGTTAACAAAATTAATATACAAAAGGAATCTCAAAATAACAATTGTTAGATATGGAAAAAATAACAACTGTTTACCCAAGTAAAATAACAGTTGTTAGATATGGAAAAAATAACAACTGTTAGCTAAACAAAATAACAGTTGTTAGATATAAGTAAAAATCACTGTTACAAAATAAACACCAAAATAAAGCTAACTTATTAACAGCTATAAGATGAACAACATAACAGCTGTTAGATAAGTAAATAACAGTAGTTAATAAATAAAATAACCACTATTGGGTAAAGAATTCCAAACTAGTTCGGATATAATTCCTGGACGAGAAAGTAGTATTACCACTTCCCTTTAAGTTCAATATGTCCTGACTTTTGTTAGCTTCAGCCCTCTTGAACACTGAACTCCTAAGGTACAACGCCCAATCTCACTATTTCTTTGAAGCAGAAGAAACAGTTCCTTTGAATCTATGAATAATAGTAGAACTCTTTTTGACACAATGATTTTAAAATTATGCAGTAAGAAAGCAAGACACGCAAGGGGAAGAGAGAATTTCGAGTGTGTTCTTTCTGCAAGGCAAATGTGCCTTTTATAGGCTGAAAAAGAATGTAACCAGTATGAGAATTTAATTCTCTGAATGCAAACAGTCTAGATATAGGATTAAATCTCTGAATGTAGACTGTTGCAGGAGTGGAACAGACTTGTAATAAATTATGTACAGAATTTATGTATTATTTGGAACAATCTGGAAGACAAAAAAAAAAATACAAGTAGTAAAAACGTAGGCTGATTAGGCCCACGAGTTTTGGTCCGACATTCGTGTACGCAGGTTGCACCTGCACACAAGTTCGAGCTATTTTGGTATTGATAGGTCTTCCATTTGCAGCCATTTGCACGGACGCGCACGAGGTTCCCACATGGGGCATAATATTAGTAGACATTTTAAACCCATCTGAACCACTTTTCCCTATAAAGTGTTTTATCACTTTCATAAGAATCCCATGTGGGATGTGAGTTTAAACTTCATTTACCATATTTCAACCACCCCATTTTATACCAATTTATCATTCACACCAAGAATTGATTTTCTCACATGTTATATATCATCGCGATGTTTGCGCAACCCACTTCGTGATAATATTTATAACATTCAAAACCGAGAGGTGCAATACATAAATACTTAGGCTAAAAAATGTCCTCACGACACTTTAAAATACAGATTAATTCTTTTAAAGAAACCCAATTCTCCAACAATCCCCCACATGAATGAAAAATCCTTTAAAATGCACATGAAATGCAATGTAAGTGTTCGGTGAGAATTCATTGCATCAGGATAGGTAGTTGTTAGCCTTGAACCTTCCCTAGTGAAATACCATCGGATACACTTGCTAATCAGTGGGCGCGATGCCTTGAACTATTCAGCGTTTTGTGTGTACCAAGACAACGATACTCACACAATGATTTCTCTATACTGTTATTAGATTCTTTCGTTGTTGTCCATTTCGGCCCTGGATTGCCTTGGAAATGTTCATCGAATGCTCTAGAGATTTAGCCCTGAAGTCATCGCATATAAGTGGCCTCTTCACATTCGATATAGGTGATCTCTTATAAGAAGTATCTTGTCGTACTTCACGTAATACGTATAAGGATTATTAAAAACTTTCGTTTTTCTTCCAATGGACATGTCTATTACTCTTTCACCTTAGGAATGAGGTGGGAACTCTTTTTCCCGAGTGCTTTGTTCGACTCCCCCAACAATTCGGTTGTCCCTTTGAACTTGCAAATTGGGGTTTACAATTCAGGTAGGGTTGCCATCATGAGTGGTAACATATTTAACGGGCTTCAGTCCCATTCCCCTCGATGAAATCTCAACAAGATCTCTCGTTAGACCTTTAGTCAATGGGTAAGCTATATTTTCTTTGGATCTCACAAAATCCAAAGCTATAATACCGGTTTTCAAAAGCTTTTTTACGGATTTATGTCTACGACGTATTTGTCTAGACTTCCCATTATAAACATTATTCCTTGCTCTACCAATAGCTGACATACTATCACAATGTAAGCTACTCGGTGGCATAGGTTTTGAAACATTGGAACATCTTTCAAAAACCCACGTAACCATTCGGCCTCTTCGCCTGCTAGATCCATAGGTATGAATTTTGATTTCATTGTTGATCTCGCAATACAAGTTTGTTTGCATGATTTCCATGAAACCGCTGCATCTCCTATTATAAAAATGTATCCGCTATTAGAAAAATGAAAAACTTATAGTATTAAAAAATAAATAGGGGTATTTAGATTTGAGTTTTGAAAACGTAAACGTTGATGGTTTGTAAATAGAGGTGAGACCAAAAGTAAAAAATTATAGTAAATTTTGAAATAAAAGTGAAAAATAAATGCACCCGAGTTGACTTTCCTGGATTAGTAATTTGTTTATGTGAACAAAACTAAATTTATATTTGGACCTCTTATATGAACGCCGCGTACATTGACCAAAAGCTGTAATATGATTTTCTTCAATTTTTTGTTATCATATTTTTTCGTTGTTTACATTTTGCTTGATTATGGAATTCTTAATTGGTTTATTATATTTTCTTTGGATGGTGAACCTAATCCTTGAACTGGCTTTATTCTTATTGAATGAAGAATCAGGGAATCCTATTGACAAGGACATGATTAGTAATGTTTCTAATCCAAATAAAATAAAGGGTAAAAAGTGCTCACGCCCCCTAACCTATTCCCTTTTTTGGTTTTGACCCTCAACTAAAAACGGTCAAGTTTTACCCCCTAAACTATTTGGGTTTTTGGTTTTTTACCTTCCATCTATATTCTCCGTTACATCATAACGGAAGTCAAAAAATGAGGGCATTTTTGGGCAATCTGTATAAGATCCTAATTTTTTGTTTTTATATAAAAAAAAACCCTATTATTCTGACGAGAAAGAAGAAGTCGCCGGTGAGAACAGTGAAAGAAGAAGCCGGGTACCACTCCTCTTCTCCAACCACCAACTGTAAATTCCAACCTCTAAAAAAAATCTTAAAATGCCCTTTTTCCCCTTAAATTTAATTCTATTTATTATGAATGATATGATTTTTCCAAAATGCCCTCATTTTTTGACATCCGTTATGATGTAACAGAGAATATGGATGGAAGGTCAAAAACCAAAAATCGAAATAGTTTAGGGGGGTAAAACTTGACCCTTTTTAGTTGAGGGTCAAAAACAAAAAAAGGGAATAGTTTAGGGGGGGTCAGCGCTTTTTACCCTAAAATAAAATAAAATAATAATTATTTTTAACATTACTTGTGATCAGTCCAGATCCTATGCGAAATAGTTTTTTTTCCAATACGTATGAAACACCTTAGGACAAGTTTTACGAGACTCAGGACTGGTGTCTATTTTAAATTAATTTTAATCGTAAATTTTTTAATTCAACAGAGAGAAAGTTTTGCACCTGTAAAATTGCAAAATTATCCTGTTTCGCACTGAAACCACCACATGTGATAGAGGTTCGATGAGCGAATATGACATTTTATATATTTAATTATATCCAACAACTGACACCCCTAAAAAGAAACAAAAAAGTCTGAAGCTCCAAGAACTACAGTTGTTGGCCCTCGAGCAAGTCAAAAACTTGAAATGAACCCACGTCCTCTTTCTCTTCCTTTGGATTGGCCTTCTTCTTGACAAAATCCTCACCAAGAAAAGAAAGAAAATTTCATAGAAAAATTTACAAAATGTACAGAATAAAAGGGATTTTTTTAAATTGTTATTCTTTTATTAAAAGCAAAGATCGATGACTTTTTCAAGGTCCATTTTCTTTTCCGAGAACTTTTATCTGTAATTATTTTCCTTGGAAATGTGAATTTGAAAAAAATAGCAATTATAGCCATGTAAAAATAATTTGGAGCATAGGCAAAATTTGTAAATGTCCTAATTTAATATTTCGGTATGTTATTATTTTAACATTTTTTAGAAGCGAAATCATCAATTATAATTTTTTATTAACTAACGAATTTGAGGCTAGTTGCATCGACTTGTTAACATTACATTAGGAACTAGAATTCAAATCCCCTTCATGGTATTTAATTTGTCATTTTCATTCTGGTGTCATGTTAAAGATCTCCAATTCAAGCTCTACACGACTAAAAGTTAAAGCGTCAGACTTTACAGATTAGTATAAGATATTTTAAATTTTTATACTCAGATAAATAATATACTCGATATACAATATGCACAATCTATTTAATCGATCTCGGGGTCCTCTTACTTTACTTATTTCTTTCCAAAATAAAAATTAATTTATTCATAATTATACTAAATTTTTTTAGCCTTTTCACTTCACTTGTTCTCTAAAACAAAATTAAAAAAAAAAACAAAAACAAAATAAGTTACTAATAAGTAGAAAAGAAAGTTTTTGAGGCATTATTGAATCATGCTAGCAATGATCCGAGATCGAAGTCAAACTCAACGTTTCCCTTCAAGTCACTCAATTATAACACACACTTTTCTTCCCCCACGTTTCTTAAAAGAAATCAAAAGTTGACCATAGAGGGAATTATTTAATTTCCCATTCCAAATAATCAGTGAGTTCATGAAAACGAAAGCTACCTAAAGAAACTATTTGACTTAGAACAGCAACTAACAGCTTAAATTTGAAAAAATCATGTCCAACCCTATTCTTGTTTGTTCCCTGTTATAAAATGAAATGAAAAATAAAAAGAAGTAAATACAGTCACTACAAAAAAAAAAAAGACTTTAGTAACGAATATTTTTGTTTGGAAAGGTCAAAAAATTCGTTACTAAAGACCTTTAGTAACGAAAATCGTTTGTCACCAAGTTCGTCCTGAGAGCCCCGTCGCTAAAGGTCTTTCCTAACGAATAAGTATACTCGTTCCTAAAGGTCTTTAGTAACAAAAGAATTTCGTTAGGAAAGGTGACCTTTCGTGACGAAATATTTGTTACTAAAAGTATAAAATTTCGTTACTAAAAGTTTTACAAAAAAATTAAAATTTAAAGCCATGGGAGCCGGTTCCGAGCCGTGCCCCTCTACAATAATGTTGAATAAAGTCTCCACATTTTCATAGAAGTGGGAATCGAACTCAAGACCTCCAACTTGTATGTAATGCACTTAACCACTGAGCTACGTTGGTCATTTCTTACTTATTGTTCCTACTATATTTATTATAATGAAGTTTTGTATTTTGAACCTTTAATTATTTTAATTTCTCTTTGTTTGGTGATTTTTTTTTATGAATAAAATTAAAATTAATACATTTTCGTCAATGTATTTGTGTATTAAGTTGTTATAAAAAATCAGAATAAAATTATTTTAGTTGCATATATACTATTTTGTAGTAATACTTTTAATATAAAGACTAAACAAATATAAAAATTAAAATTATATTCTAAATTATATCATACTTATATATGTATATTCTTTAATTTAAGACGAAACTTTTCGTGACAAATTTTTGTTTCGTTAGGAAAGGTTGACCTTTCGTAACGAAAAAGGTATTTATCACGAAAAGTTATACCTATCGTGACGAAAATGTATTTTCGTTAGGAAAGGTAGACCTTTCGTAACGAAATACTACTTTTAGTAACGAATATTTTTTTCGTTACGAAAGGTCAACTTTTCGTAACGATTCCTAATTTCGTTACGAAAAGTATATCTTTAGTAACGAAAAATGACTTCGTCACGAAAAGTTCGTCATAACAGGTATTTTTTTTTTGTAGTGAGTTCGGATTAAATTATTTACAAGGCAATAGTAAATTACTTGTCTTTAAATTTAATTTGCTCGCCTAATTACTTTAGGTATAAAAGAGAAACGAGTTCACAAAATACAATGTCCAATTTGAAGAAAACATGTCAAGTGCATAAATTCTAAATAAAATCACAATAACTAATATTTCCATCAATTAAAGTAGTAGCTCATTTAATGAGAAACATTTACATGATTTTTACTTTGGACCTCACCAGAGGAGGAGTTCATGAAGGGCGGAAATTATTTATCCTCACGTAGGAGGAGAGTATCTAACCCCTGCGACCTCACGGTCGTGGGCAGGCTCCTACCCCACTGAGATAGGACACCTTTGATACATAATTTTTACTTGCACTAACATGAGATGAGATAAGTCTATAAGGGAAAAGAAAAGTGCTTAAGGGCATTTGGGGCCTCCTCTCCTGGGCTTCCAGTTACTACTCCATTCCCAAATATAAGACTTTTATTACATGTTACGAAAAAAAATTAAAATATTTTTGTAATCAAAATATCATATTACTCTCTTAAATAAACTTAATAATATACAAATCATATTTAATAAAAGTAATATTAATATTTTAATTACAAAAATATTTTAATTTTTACTTCCTTAATTTTTATGTAATGGAAAATCTTACATTTAGGGATGGAGAGATTACTGTTTAAGGGCAAACTTGTCTATTGACATAGGTCCCGGGAGGCACGCGTCTGCGTTTGAAGCAACATTTCTGGCGAAAAGAACATGCATGGTTTCTTGTAAAAAGCTTTTGAGCATCTACATGTGCATGCATCTGGACATTCTGCATCATTATCTCAATACCAAAGTACCAAAAAATATCCCAAATCCATTAACTATGTATATATAAAATCAGGGACGAAGATAGGGATGGGACAGTCACCCTTGAAATTTTTAAAAATATTATTAGGTGTAATAAATTTTATAAGTAGTTCGGAATATTTTATCAGTTTTTCCCCTAAAATTGTTTTTTACCGTTTTTATATGTAATTTGATATACTGTTATAGTTTTGTCCTGACGCCAAATTCCTATTTTCGTCGTTGTATAAAATTTGCGGACAACAAAATGAAAATCCATAGAAAGTATTATTTTTAAGAAAAATGAGAAAGTTTAAAAAATTAATAGCATGATATTGGAGACAGTGAAGTGGGCGGGTGCTTGTGTTTGATGCACTAAGAACTGTCTGAAATTTGAGTGGATCAATCTTTAGCGAAAGCCTAACTTATTATTGTAATTTAGACTTTATTGATGAGATTTTTCTTTGAAATTTTTTAACAAAACAAATGTCTTAATTATGGATGATTTGGCTATATATTTCAATGGCAATAACTTAATCTAAGTGTTCAATCTTAAATAAGGTTTATAACTATTACATCATCATTACTTCATTAAATTCTATTCTTCGTGCTCCCTGTCCTAAGTCTCCTCATCAACATTATATACAAAACATAAGAAGATAAAAGAATGAGCTACTAAACTAGCCCAGTAAAAATCGATCGCCATTGGGATGAAGGACCAAATGTGACACCAAAACATTCCATGTTTCCCAAAACATATCAAAATACATCTTGACTTGACATAACCTGTAAACATCTTTAAAACACTTGTAAGAACTTGAAAACATAACATAACAGTTCAGAACAATAACCACTTGAACATGACAGAAATCAGAACAGTATAAATATGAAAAGGAAATCTCGGATGATGGATAGAAGGCCTCGGTCGACCGAAGGGTCGTTCGAGATCAAGATAGAAACTTTGACAAAAAGTCTGGAAGACATAAATGAGCATGTCGGTCGACCGCAAGAACTCCGGTTGATAGGGTTTTCGGCCGCAATCCATCGCCAGTCGTTAGCAATCAGTCCCAGTAGTTTGGTTCGGGCGACTGGTACCTGATCCGGTCGATCGAACCAATGGATCGAGATTCAGAACAGTCATTTTTCAAGCTTATTTTGTCAAGGAAAACTCATTTTCTGCATTTTCAAATATCCCATCCCAAAAACTTCTTTTGACTAACTTTAACATATCAAAACATAACTAAAATATAAACATAGCATGTCAAAATAATACTTTAACATATCGGTCACTCACACATCATATATGGTAAGACATCAGAAATCGTGCTCCGAGCACGTTGAACATATCATATCCTAACTTGTAACTTTCCGACATATAAAATCCGACATGATGAGTATTACTACGACATGCAACAAGTAACCATACTGTTAACAGCCCCAAACTTTAATGTCGTTCAGGAGGCTTTGTACTTGTTATAACATATCATATATGGTAAGACATATAAATGGTTATTTAAGGATATACCCATGTTATGTCATCGTTCATCCTAGTGAGCTCCAAAATAATGTTAACAACGCTAACTTTTATTCCCGCAAGGGTCTAGACCAGGACAGAGGGGACATGATAGTGCTCACATAATAACATATCAGAATTCAGGATATATTATGGACTAGAGTCACCAACATACGAGCTCTAGATTGAGAATATGCATATGCTGACTCTCATGGAAATGCATCCAACAATTATACGACGACATACGCAAGATGCAAATATACTTCAGTTCTTCATCCTGATTTTGATGCATTAAAACATGAGAAATCTTTCATACAACACATAACTTAATAAAAGACCAATTCATGCATTTAATGACTAAAAAAAAAGAGCGAAGGATCCTTACTAGGTACACTTAATCGGAACTCCAAATGAAGAACAAAAACCAAACTTTCCTATTTTGTAGAAGCAATTTCTGAGAGCAATAACTCTTAAACAGGACCGTTGCAATCTAATCTCCACCTTTTAGAATGTAGTCATTTAAGTTGTCTAACTTTAGAAACAAGAATCACTCCAATCAGATACCGTCTGATACTCTAACTTAACAATTTATCCTTAGCACTCTGATTTTACTCGAGCTGTCACAACGTTGCACTCCGAAGTTGATATCTCTTAATCCAGCTGTTAGAAACTGATCTCCTTCAGTTAAAATCTTGTTTAGGAAGTCTTATAATTATGGTTAAAATATGGGAATGATAAGAGATCGTTTACTATGTCTGTCGAAGGGTTTGCTCTCGCTGTGCTGATTTTCCAACACTATGGTTTTCTCTCTTGTTCTATTTTTTCTTTCCTTTTCCTTTCTCTACATTTCTCCTCTATTTATAACTTACATATGTCCACATTTCTGGGGGGATTATAACTCTATAAACCATACATAGTAACCCCTTGATCTTATCCTAAAAGACACCCCTTTCACACACACACTATTTCCCTCAAAAAATAACCAATCAAACTAACCAAAAAGATTCATCTTGTCACTTAGGTCCTCTAACTTCCTTACCTCACTCGTGCCCCAAAACTAATCCAAGTAAATGTAACATATAACACATAAAATACATAGGCACATAAAACATGCTATCGAAAGGTCATAGGTATTACAATTGCAATTTGCGAATGGTTAGTTGATCCGATGAGTTTTTAATAATGTTCGTGGCGATTAGAGATTGGTTTGAATTTGTTGCCCCAAAACCTCTGGCCCGTTGAGCTAGGAAATTGAGCTGACCGAATTTGTATTTATAATTGGAATTGCTTTCCCATAGATTGAAAAACACAAGAGGGGGGTGAATTGGGTTTTAATCGATCTTGCAAACTTTTTTGAATCTATTCAATGCTAGTGTAAGTTTGTGCAAGATGAACAAAAAAAAAAAACTAAACCCAACAACAAGACAAATGATTTATAGTGGTTCGATTCACTCAGAATCTACATCCACTACCTTGAGCCGCACCCAAGGATTTTAACAACTTCACTAAGAAGAACTTTTTACACTTGTGGCTAACTCACAAAGAGTTTTACAACACAACCACAATACACAACTCACTAAGAGTTACTTGCCCACACAAAGTAGGACTTTTACAAGAATAACCCAATCACTTAGAAAGGGAATAAGAATGTTTAAAGAACAAGGTTGTTCACTCTTCTAAGTGAAAGATATATACCTTTGAAGTACAAGAATGATAAGCTCTTAGAACATTTGATGCACATTCTTTGTCTTGCTTTTGAAAGAACACTTTAGAATGATTTAGATCATAAGATGAAGTGTATTTGCTTTGAAAGTGTTTGAGACTTGATAAGATATCAATGTATATTGTCTGTTCAAGTCACGAGTCATTCTCTAGCTTTGGAGTATTTATACATTTCAAATTAGGCTGAAAAACGACTCTCCAACGGTCAAATAACGGCTAGTTTGTACAGAGTTCGGTTGACCGAAATCCCACCTCGGATGACCGAAGTCAAGCTCGGTTGAGCCGAACCCTAGGTCGGTCGACCGATCTTACCCTTAGGTCGACCGAAGCTCATAATCACAACTCTCTGTTTCTCTTCGGTTGATCCGAGGAAAGCTCGGATGATCCGACCTTCTGAGCTTAGAGAGATGTTGATTTTTCACACGTTTTGAAATCTATTGAAGTCTAAAAGGTTTTCTCAATAAGTAACAAATAAGAGCATTTAGAAAACCGTTTTAAAAGACTTATACTTTGAAATCAAAGGCTTTTGAGATAAGAACACATATGAGAATCATTTTGAAACTTTAGCCTTTTGAAAACGTGTTTATGAAAACATGCAAGACTTGAGTGTAGAACTTATGTTCATGAGAGCATTGGTTAGAGCTTATAAAATAAAGACTTTAGAGACTAAGCTTATTCTAACCAAACCTAAGTCTTCAATCTTCAATCTTGAAAGATGAGCCTTGAATAATATGACTTTGAATCTTGATCATGGCTTGATTGAAGTACTTAGAGCTTCCATTATAAATTCCGATATTCTATCACAAAGATTAAGATCATAAGACACAACATCAAATGTTTGTCAATTATAAAAAACCGAGTTCGTTCGCCCTTAGGGCTTACATAGATGATTTACACTTGAAAAATGTTGACTTGACATGGTGTGCGAAGATGTTGGTGTTGGAAATGAAGCTTTAATTCAATGAGAAAATAGTTTCTCAAATGGGCTGAAAATGGAAGTTAAGCTAGTGGGATAATATCCTACATGGGTTGCATATGGAAGTGGGAATAACTTTATATGTAAAAGTGGTTTATATTAGTTTAAAATATCTTGCCAAGATTATGCTCCATGTTAGACCCTCGTGCGCGCCCTTTCGAGGGATGCAAATCCAAGACTCGTCGAAACAAAAATAGCTTGAACTTTTGTGAGGGCGCGACCTGCGACACGAATGCCGGACCAAAATCACGGGCCTGATCAACCCACGTTTTTGCTACTAGTTCAAATATTTTTCCAGTCAGAGAGTTGCAGAAAAGATTTTGTTACATCCAAATTCAATAGCCTTTGAATTCTCTATTTGTATCAGCCATACGCTACATAAATTCGTGCTTTGTAACAACCGAATTAAAGTGGGCTATTACAAAATTAATTCGGGAATCCGTAAAAGCTAATTCAAATTCTATCTCCCGACTTAAATAGAGGTTTATTTTCCACAAATCTGCACACTCAAAACACTCTCAGTTACTCCGAAAAATCTATGCATTTGGAGCTGTTTAGTGCATACCAGTCTCTCCGTTCCCATTGTATCTTGGGAGACAGAAGCTTCAAACTCAAGCACTAATTCGGGAGGAAACGAATATGTTTTAAAGAAATTGTGTCATGGTAAGTGTTGTTAACTCTGTTGAAATCTCCGTAGCTACCGACAGTGGTGATATCCATCGTCAGTGCTATGATTCCGGTTGATCTCTATAAGTAGCAGCAGTATTATGTTCCCTGTCATTCCCAGAACCACATCGTGCATAGGTAATTGTCGGTACATTGGAGTTGTTGTCCCCATTGTTGTTTCTTTTTTGACGGTCCATCTTAACCCATGTGACATACTCAAATATATATAACAATAACAACTAAACTAACATGCTAATTCAATCATATATGCATCTTGTCTGGGTTAAACACATAACACAAAGATAGATACATGTGTACATAAAGCAGTAAAGATCATGCTATCAAACTTATAAAAGTAAAGCTACAAACCAACTAATGTGGTACCTCAATTAACGTAAATAAAACATAACTAACATGTTAATACAATTCATAATACTGAGTTACACAATTACACATGTATAAGAGATACATAAACACATAACAAGTTAACATATCCATACATAGCATAACATAACATAACATAACATAACAGGTTCACGTAGCGTACGTATCAATTATCAATGACATATAAAGCAATAAATAAACACATGTGTCCTATTTCCAGAGTCTCTACCCAAGGATCACATCTTAGGTTATCTAATCGAATCCTTCATATGTTCATTCCATACTTAACTTTTAACCACATGTTCAAGCTTAAAGCTCGATATTCTCTGATACCACTTATTTCATACCCCATAACCAAAGGGTGACCTGATAGTGCCTCATCTACCAATGAGACAATGAACCCATAAATATAAAGAGCTAAATTCGAATAACTTCAATAAACTTAAGGGAAAACTTAAGATTCTACATCATATAATTAAAGAAAATCTTACATATTTCATAAATAAAGACTACAAGGTTTTCTAAATAACTTATTACATAAAGAAAAACTAATCGTCTATCAAAGTACTTCAAGTTCCATACATCTGATTACAATCATAATATCTTAAAATAGTTAATTCATCATCTACAATTCTCCTCAAAAGTATCTTCCAAATGATCATATGCAAAACATATAGAGTAAGGGGATGAGCTACTAAACTAGCCCAGTGAGGTTCAAACACTCTGGGGATGAAGCATCGTTTGACTCGAAAACATTTTCCCGTTTCACTCAAAATACATATGAAAACAATGCATAACTTTATTTGACAAAACTTAACTCGAAACAACCTTCAAAACAATAAACATTTGTAAAACATTTTACATAAACTATAACATACTTGACTTGAAAACGTATCAGAACGAAAATCAAAAGAGTTCAAAACAACCTCCGGATGATGGTTCCTGACGATGCCTCGCTCGGACCCATCGCCCGAGATGGTTCGGACGATGAAAAATGCAACCTTTGTCGACCGAAGATCGACTGAGTTATGGGAAGTAGCTATGTAAAAATGTCTGGACATTCGGAACCTGGTCCGGTCAAACGAACTAGGTTGTCGGAAGGGGGGGGGGGTGTCCAAACAGCCTCTTTCATACTTGTATTATTCTCACTTAGCTTCGGCTAAGCTGTCTTACTATCTACTTCTTCTCATAGGGCCTCGATCTTTTGAACTTGCATATTTGGTTTCATTCTAGAGGCCTCAGCCCTCACCTGATCTCAGTCGGTGGCTCCTTCTAGTTCGTCTCGCATGACCTCAAAACAAGCACAAAATCGGAAATTCCAGGTTCGCAGACTCTACTTACCGAAGCAATATCTCTAAACTCCACCGTTGGAATACGATCTCCACTGTTTAGAATCAAGTCCTACGAGTCTTTTAACCAACGCAACAAGATCGCTCCGATCAGACTCCGTTTTATGCTTCAAATTTGCAATCTACCCTCATAACTCATTTTTTCCAGAATTTCAATTTTTTTTTCTATTCTCTTCTTTTTTCTTCCATCTTCACTTTTTATAACCCCCTTTCTAATCCCAGCAAAAACTACTCCAACTTACACTCTTTCACAACTAACACAACTACACAAGACTTCCTGACATCACATTTAGGTCCCTCAACCTTTTAAATGCATCAAAACACCCTTAAACAAAATACGTACTCAATACTCAACACATAAAAATAATTAGTTATGGAAAACATGCAATCAAGAAGTCCGGGGTATCACAATGAGGCACCTATCGGCGACTTTTGTAAAAAACATGTATTTGCTCATGAAAGACCTGCACCATATTCTACTCAATCCAATGGAGTAGTTGAACTTAAAAATCGACATTGAAAGAAATGTTGAATGCAATGTTTATAAGTTCAGGGGTTACCTTCAAACATGTGGGGTGAAACTTTTTTGTCTAGCAATTATCTTTTGAATAGGGTACCCCGGAAGAAAAAGTACAAAACTCCATACGAGATATGGACATGCAAGAGACCATCCTATAAACACTTTCGAGTGTGGGGGGTGTCTCACCAAGGTAGGAGTACCAATACCTGAAATGGTAAAGATAAGTCCTAAAACTATTGACTATATCTTTATAGGCTATGAACAGAATGAAGTACCAGTTTCTTGTGCATGATTTAATAATTGTAGACAGACATAATAACACCATAATTTAATCAAGAGTACACCATTTTTTGAAAATGTATTTCCTTGTAAGTGCAATAAAGAATCTAGGTCAACAAACGAACTAATGATCCACTTGTGGTTTAAGACGTAGCGAAAGAGCTAGAGTCGAAAAATCATTTGGTGATGATTTTACAACTTATTTATTGGAAAAAGAACCACAAACCTATGATGAGACTGTGAATTCTTCTAAAGGATCTTTATGGAAAGAAGCCATAAAGAGTGAAATTGATTCTATTTTGCATAATCATACTTGAAAGTTAGTGGACCTCCCACTGGGTTGTAAAACCTTAGGATATAAATGGATGTTTAAAAGGAAAATGAAACCCGATGGTTTAATTGACAAGTATAATGGCATTCTTATCATTAAAGGATTTAAGCAAACAGAAGGCTTAGATTACTTTGATACATATTCTCCCGTGACGAGAATAAGTTTTATAAAGGCTCCTAATTGCTATCGCCGCCTTAAGGAATTTGAAAATACATCAAATGAATATAAAAATAGCTTTCCTAAATGGGGGACCTAGATGAAGAAATCTATATGGAGCAACCCAGTCGTTTTGTGGCTCTAGGTGCCAAAAGGAAACTTTGTAGATTGGTGAAGTTGTTGTATGGATTAAAACAAGCACTTAAAAAATGGCATGAGAAGTTTGATAATACAATGATAATCAGTGAATTCAAAATTAATGAGTGTGATAAGTGTATATATGTCAAAGAGACTGAAGATGGATACGTCATTATAAAGACGAAGTTTAAATTCTTTATTCAGATAAGAATTAAAAGTTTGAGAGTCAAAATAAATAATAGAGTGAATAGTTGGACTTTAACAATTTATACTTTTCTCTTTTTAGACATAAACAAATTGTTTGTACATTATTAGACTTTATCTTTTTACTGGTATTCAGAAATGAAAAAAAATTGAAAATTTGGCCAAAATGTGGCCGTTGAGTAAAACGGTGTCGTTTGACTGAGGGGCACAATAGTCAAATTACAAAAATAGAGTGAATAGCCATAGTTGGACTTTAACAATTTCTGGTTTTCTCTTTTTAGACATAAACAATTTTTTTTTTGTACATTATTAGACTTTATCTTTTAACGGGCATTCAAAAATGAAAATCCGGCCAAAATGTGGTTGTTGAGTAAAACGCTAATAATGTGGCGGATTCTCTGTTCCTCATTACTGTGCTGAGACTATATTTCCTAGGCTATATTACTCGGCTGAACCGCCGGTACAGACTATTCTAGTCAAGGATGTTCAAGGCGTGGTTTGGAAATTCCGGCATACCTATAGAGGTATCCCTCACCGGCATCTTCTCACTACCGGTTAGAGTAATTTTGTGAACCAAAAAAATCTCGTTGCCGGCGACTCCATTTTGTTCTTGAGGGCCGACAATAGGGATCTTTGCGGTGAATCTTGCGGAATAGATTTTGGCGAATCTTGTGTTCTTGAGGGCCGACAATTTTGGCGGATTTCTTGGTCAAGATGAGAATAGATTTATGAGAAATACTAAGAGAGGAAATGGAAATAATGGGATAGGTTCGAGTGGAATGGGAAAAGTAAAAGTTGAATATGGTATTGAAAAGTAAAGGTTCCTCCCCATTTTCCCAACCTCCTCCTCATTTTCCTTTGCCCTCCCTCCAGCTAAACACCACCATCCTCCGTTATGGGAAAGGAAAATGGGGAGGACGTTGGGAAAATGGGTTGGGTCGGGTTTGCAAAGAGGGTCGGTTTTATTTTTTGACTATTGTGCCCTTCAGTCAAACGACGCCGTTTTACTCAACGGCAACATTTTGGCCGGATATTCATTTTTTTTTAATTTCTGAATGCCCGTAAAAAGATAAAGTCTAATAATGTACAAACAAATTGTTTATGTCTAAAAAGAGAAAAGAAAAAATTGTTAAAGTCCAACTATGCTATCCACTATATTTTTGTAATTTGACTATTGTACCCCTCAGTTAAACGACACCATTTTACTCAACGACCACATCTTGGCTGGATTTTCATTTATGAATGCTAGTAAAAAGATAAAGTTTAATAATGTACTGAAAAATTGTTTATATCTAAAAAGAGAAAAGTAGAAATTGTTAAAGTTCAACTATGTCTATTCACTCTAAATAATACTGCGGAAGTGAAATAGAATATAGATATACATCAATAGTCTTAAAGAATCAAAGAGTGAATTATGATTAAATTTTTATGAGGTGTTTTTTTTTTTTCCTTTTAACTTTTCCTAATATTACTTGTGAGTTATGATGATGAACCATGATTGCACGTTTTTTATTTATTAAATTTGTTACTTCACATCGACTAAATAATTGCACTAATTATAATTAAAAATAAATGACTAATGTACATCTGGACTGGAGTAGCTTTATCTTAAGTTAGAGCAGTAATATGGGTGTCCTTGGTAGTTGGCTACATAAAGATATTACCCATTAATCATAAAATAGGCAAAGCCATTACAATCAAAAGATAAAACGCAATTGCAAGAAAAATAAAAGTTATACAATGGTGTAAACACCATGATAACAGATAAAAGTTCACACCCGGACCGGGTAAACAACACAAAAAAGGGTAAAAAAAATAAATACATGATAAAACTCTTCGCAACAGCTTATCCAAGATCCTGGAATAACAGTAGCAAGTTCAGTTTCATCACCTTTCTTAGAAATCAACAATCTACGAGACTATGAGCGTATCAACCGTCCCATATATTGTCTCGGAAAGATGATGAAAAATGAGAAAGGGCCCAGACAGGGCCGATCCTGACATTTCGGGGGCCTTGTGCGAAAACTAAAAAATGGGGCATTTCGTATGAACATTAACATTTTCAACTTGTTACAATTTTTAAAATAAACGAAATATGACATTATAAAACTACAAAATATGCTTTCTTCGTGCATTGGTGGAGGCAAAATCGTCAATAATAGTTGGACTATTGGAGTAATGGACATGGATAGCTACATGGTAGCTTGGATATTTGGGTTGAGCTTAACATATAAAGAGGTTATACTTGAAAATTTGGGGGGGCACCACTCGCATCAATGCTTGGGCCGGCCCTGCGCCCAGAGCAACTCCGGGTTTAGAGATAAACTCCAAATCTGGAAGGATCTGAAGTAGGTCTTGCATCTATGTCTTGAATCTTGAATAATACTGCTTTGAAAAAATTCCATCAAGATTTACAGTAAAAGAAGGGGTGAACACATCAAAAGTGGAAGGAGGATGGCTAGATCCAACCTTAGTCATGGAAGTTAAGAAATGAAGAAACTTCAAGAATAAGAAAAGAAAAAAAAAGAGAGAGAGAGAGAGAGAGAAGAGGCAGTGGGTTTTTGACTTGCAGCATGGTTAAAAATGTATGGTAAATCTACTTCAGTACATGGAATGAGATCTTTAAAACTTGCAAAAAATTCCGTTCTCTTTATCTTTTTATTTATTTATTAACAATTGCAATTGAAGGAATGACATATTTTAACAACCGAGAGTGACTTTAATGATATAAACCAAAAACTATTTTTAATCACAAAATATTACTCTTTTCGTCCCATAATATATGCTCAATTTGTAAAAAGCGCGAAAATTAAGATTTTAAAGAATTATATGTTAAAACATAGATAAATGACTATATTGCCCTTCATAAATTTTCTGATTAACATTTAAGATTGTACTCTCTCTCCCTCTTTCTCCTTCTTTTGAATTGTAACATGGAAAAACAAGTATCGTTCAAACAGTTGTTACCTATTTATTGGAAAATGAGGGTTTTAATTAATTGAGGGTATTTAATGGGAAGCTTGACCAAATGTAAAATTAGAACAAATAATATAAATTCATACCTCAATTAAAAGGTGATAATTAATTTGAGACAAATTAAAATAAAAACGTGGACATATAATTTGAGGTGGAGGATACCTCAAAATATATTAAGCCTTATGCATTACTCTGTTCCATAGACATTACTATTGTTTGTTTCCATATTTAATGGTAAGAAATTCTTCACAATTCCAAATTTAATGCTTTGTTTTCCTTTTTGAGAAGATAGAATGTAACGTTAATCATTATTATTATTATTATTATTATTATTATTATTATTATTATTATTTAATACTACGTTTTTAACCCCCGTGCGGTGCACGGTGTGTTTAATTTGGCATTTTACAATCAAAAAATTTGATGTAACAAAATACTTGTTTATTAACTATGAGGTGTGATATAATTATAACTCACATTGTCCCTTAATTATAAGGTCAAGACTATGAGAATGTAGCACATTTTTAAAGCTAGCAATTTATCTCTTTGGAGAATGCTCGTTATGAGGGAATTAGTCAGTACTTCCGGCAGTGAACAATAGACTAAATTATAGGACGAAATTGAATCCAAATGGGTGCAACTTTATTAATAAAGCAAAATGGGATCATGAGAAATCGCAGCTATTACAGAGGGAGGAAAATTTCGGTTCCATAACGTGGGAGAGTAACCATGCCCAAGTTGAGATAGACAATGAGCTACATTATTACCCGATCGCCTAATGAACAGAAAATTAACAATCTCAAATGATAAAGTAGAAGTCCTAACAAGATCAAATAAAGGCCCCAGAGGACAGTAGTCCATGTCTAGGCAAACAAGACGAGAGATGATCTCAAGACTGTCGCTCTCTAAAGAGAATGATCGCAAAACCAAGGAACGAGGCCAATTTGAGCCCCTGAAAACCGCAAGCAAATCACAATGGATGGCACTGGTGCATGATTCCAGTTTGCCACAGCTAGCAGGCAAAGGCAAGGCAAATGAATTACGGACAATGCATCCGTAGGCCGCTAGACCATTCTTCCAAGCTCCATCGACATTGATTTTCAAAGAATCTGAGGCTGGGGGTAACCAAGTAGCTGGGAAGGAATAAGGCGCCACCAGAGGTGCCTTGGAACTGGTCAACAGTGAGTTAAACTCCGAACCTGCAGCACTTGCATCAGTAAAAATTGAGGATGGAGTCGCGTGACGGCCCTCAAAGGCGAAGCAGCACCGCTCCTTCCAGATTTGCCAAGCCAAGTGAGCAAACAAACTCAAATCCACCAAAGCTGCATTGTCCATAAGATAATGTATAAGGTCTTTAATGGAAGAAAAACCAAGACCATTCCATGTATAACTCTTATCCCACAATGCCCATACAGTTGCAGCAGCCACGCAATGGAGTAAACAATGCAGTCCGGTCTCCAGCGGATCGCTGCAAATCGAACAACTAGGAGGCATATTAATCCTTTTTACCAAATTCGAGCCAGTAGCAAGACTACCATATGAAGTGCTTTATCCGCGGGGGAATAGGAATCTGCCAGAGGCGTAACCAGAACTTGCTCTCTTGAGAATGTGAAGACGACTTCGCATGGCTCACAATGTGAGCTTGTGCTGCCATGGAGGCGTGATACCCCGAGCGAACCGTGTAAACGCCTTGCTTGGTTAATGCCACATTAAGCGATCCGGCGAAATAGAATCACTTAACGGAATCGATGAAATAGCTTCCACCTCATGTGGCCAGAACAAGGTACTCAACAACTCCAAGTTCCATCTCCTAGGCGAGGGAATTATGAGCTCGCTAACAGCTCGGTTAGCAAGGTCATGATCATTGTTACTAGATAATCGAAAATTCCAAGGCAATGGCACCCAGGGATCATTCCAAATGTCCACCAACTCACCACTGCCAACGCAAGCCTAAATCAAGGATTCCCCTGCCTTTAATCAAGCTACGCCACATACAAGACGACAATGGTCCGCAAGATGCTTGGAGAAAGTATTCGTTAGGATAATATTTCGCTTGGAGCACTCGAGCAAAAAGAGAATCAGGCTGCTGGATGACCCGCCACCTTTGTTTTGCAAGTAGCGAAAGATTGAAAGTCGCCATATCTTTCAATCTCATACCGCCTCGCTCATTTGGCATACATAAGGTCTCCCAAGTCCCAAGACAGCCAGTGAATGCCACGACAATCACCCCCTTTGGCCCACCAAAATTTCCGAATTATTATCATTATCTCATCCAAAATGGAACGCGTGAGGTAGAAAGTTTGCATGATAAATGTTGGAATCGCTTGGATGACCGATTTAACGATAATTTCTTTCCCCGTCGGGCGATAAAAATTTCTCCTTCCAAACGTGTAATTTTTTCCAAATACGATCCTTGATGTATGAAAAAACCTCCCGTTTATTACGCCCGATCATAAATGGAAGTCCAAATACTTCCCATCGCCATGTCCTATACGGACGCCTAGTAGAGAACAAAGATGTTGAGAAAGTTGGTCATCAAAGTTCTTGTTAAAGTACATAGAGCATTTTTTTATAATTTATTGATTGTCCTGAGAATGATTCGTAATCCGAAAGAATATTTTTAACAGCCATTATGTTTGTTTCATTACCTTCCATAAATAAGAGCGAATCGTCTGCGAAAAAATAACGCGAGAGACACGGCACCGCAAATCAAAAGTGCCGACTGAGCCTTACGAATCATAGCTAAAATCCCTCGGCACAAATAATAAAAAGGAACGGTGACAGAGGATCACCTTGACGAAGTCCACGTGAGGGGGTGATAGTTGCCGAAAGTTTATCGTTGATGAGAACACGGTATGTAACAGTACGAACACAAGTCATGTTCAAGTGACAAAACCGAGGAGGAAAATCCATAGCTTTGAGCATAGGTTCAAGATAGCACCATTCCACTCTATCAAATGCTTTACTCATATTCAATTTTAGTGCACAGTGCTTCTTACCCCCGCCTAATCCCGTCTGCATGCTGTGGAAGGCTTCAAATGCAACAAGAGAGTTAACCGTGATTAGGCGACCGCGAAGAAAAGCACTTTGGGAAGGGTCAATGACTTGGGGAAGCACCAATTTTAAGCGATTCACCAAAATACGGGAGATCAACTTGTATATCGAATTGCAGAGACTAATAGGGTGAAATTATGTTATGCGCAGGGGCGACTTAACTTTGGGGATCAAAACAATAAACATATTATTTAGATCAGATATATCTCTATAACCGTTAAGAAATCCGAGAATAAAGGATGCAATTTCAGGACCAAAGATGAGCCAATTTTTTTTAAGAAATACCGTTTGCATTTCGTCAGGCACCGAGGCCTTCTTGGTCGGAAGCATCTTCAACGCTGTAACGATCTCCAACATTGTGAAAGGATTCGCTAAATGTTGCACCTGGCTGCCTTGGAGCGTATGCAAAGGGAGGTCTCCCAGTGAGCATAAAGCCGTGTTACTACTTCTATATAGCTCATGAAAGTATGATTTGGTTATCATAGAGAGTTCATAATTTTTTTTCTAAAATGGCACCAATGAAGTCACGGCAAGGATGCTTTATGGTGGAAGTACGAAGTGTTACGATCACCATATAGCAACCAATCGGCTCGACTCCTTTAACGCCGAAAAATCATCATCACGTGATAATAAAGTATTAAGTTCTACCTTAAGGTGACGATCATCCTCAATAGAGAAAGTAGGTGAATCCCAAAGTTCCGCGAGCTCACTTTGTTTCAGCGCTATTTTCTTCCGCAAGTCGCAACTTGTCTCGGACTTAAGTGATTTCCGAAACCACCCGCACCCCATCACGCAAAAAAAAGCTTCTGCCATTCATTTTCAATGATGCCAATATTAGTAGTGCTCTAGGACCATTAGCATATGTTGTACGTTTTATATATTTTGAGCATGTCATTTGAATAGTTAATTTTTCTTTTGAACATCAAATATGTGATTTGATAATAAAACTCATTAGCTTATGCAATTACTATTCTGATTGTTCCTAATTTTATGTAATGTTCTATACAATGAAACAAAACTAGTATGATGTTTGATTGATGATTATGTTTTACTGATCATGTGTAATGGATACAAATCATATCATAGATATAATATATTTGGGATATATTGTATCGGACGTGATCCGAAAGAGAAGTAATACTTCATGGTTCTTTAGTCATAAATATTACTTCCTCAATACTATTTGGAATCCTTAGACCTTATGTCTCCATCGTTTCCAACATCATGAATGGAGCTACGTTTTGACTTAGTCGAACATTACTTTTAATCGAACAATTAATACGACTGATGATCGGACGTAGTATCCCATCATGGCTTGAATCGGAGAGGCATTGTAAGGAATTTGTCCCTCTCTTAATAGAGAGAGATATCCGTGGGCCCCTCGATAGGGAAGACTGTTTAAATGCATGACCGTGCTCAAATATATTTAATAAAGTGGTTATTAAATACTATTTGTTGGAACAGTCTATTTGGAGATCGAGCATAAATACAATTAAGCTTTATAAGAGTGACAACTACCATGCCTTATGCTTAATTTAGATATCGCGAGACAAAGGGATTAAATAGTGGATTGATATTAGGTTCCACCGTATATTCATTCACTCCGGGTAGTCACAATGTCCTGCTAGGGACCGCTTGTGATTTATGAACACATACTACTTCTAAGTGTGTTTTCATTGCCCTTGTGATATGAATCTACAGGGGCACACGCATAGACGAGTTAACAGGCTTCATGTCCAGATTCAATAAATATAGAATGTGTCTAGGTTCGTTGTATCTGACATTTATTTTTTTGAGAATAATAAAATGTTATCATTCGAATTAGAGATTAAGGATGGACATTTTCGGTGTTTGTCTTTGCTGGGATTACGTGGGAGTTATTATGAGATAAAAACTCCCACTACCAGAAGAGGTTGGGATTACGTGGGAGTTGGTTCTCAGAACAAACTCTCACGCCCTATATAATCTCTTTTGGGGCGAAACCCTAGCGACACTTTTTGAGCCGCAAAACTTAAACACCCGAAATAAGATTTCTGCCCATCCCTTCTCTCTAGATTTCCGAAAATCAGAAAAAGGAAGTGCTAGAACTCGCTGCTCGTTTCGTTGCGTAGATACCGGTAGAGAGCAATTCAGTAAGGAAAGACTTTTCGTGGCTACGACAAAGCATCCGAAGTCAGAAACCATTAACGAAAATTTGTAAGTATTTTTTCGTCTATTTTCGATTCCAATAGTATGAGCGGATCCTTCCGGGGACGATTCATGGGTGGTTAGAACGAATTTCTGCCCATGAATCCCTTTAGTGGTATCAGAGCCTTTGCTTATATGATTCTGATATATATATATGTGATATATACTGATCTGATTAATATGTTTATTTGCATGATTCAATCTGTAATTAATTCAATTAATTATGCATAAACTGATTTCGTATTGATATGTCATTAATTCGATTAATTATGCATAAACTGAGATTGTATGTTCCCTGTCGTTAATTTGATTAATTATCGCATAAACCGTTTATGTATATGGATTATATCGTATAAACCAGTTAATTGATTATATATGTTAGGCAATTGAGGGTTAAATCGAGGCAGAAAACTCATTCGATGAGCATAGGGGAAATCATATTTTCCTTCTGGGGCCACTGCAACACTAAGACTTCATTTTTGTACTCGTCACTTGATTTTGTTTTGCTTTATGTGAGTTTTAGCATGGTGAATAGCATGGCCTACTATACCCTACGGTTTTACATTTATTGGGTTGTAATTTTATAATACGTTCTACGAGCCATTTTTCAATGTTGTAAAATTGTAATTGCTTTATTAGATTAGTTTTATCGCTTTATCTTGTAGGTTGTGTATGCCCATGCAATTATGTAACAAGACCGGAAGGACGCTTGATCGGAGACACTATCCATGAGATGAGTGTTGACTTAGATTGACCCTTGGCTCCCACGTGGGAGTCATCATAGGATTAGGCCATGCTATCTCACATTTACTCTTATTTATTTTGTATTATGCATGTGATGCTTAATTCTTGTCTTATGGGGTCTAACAACATATTTGTCACATTATAAAATGTTTTAATTAAGTTTTAAAATGCCTACCATCTTCTAAGCACTTCTGAAGCTTGAATCATTATATTGTCTGCTTGCCAAAGCAACAGATAAGTGGTTATCTAGGCAAAAGAAGGTGGGAAAATAGTGATTTCCATAGGCTTATAATGGTTTGACTTAACTAGGCTATCAAAATAGTTTTGAGCCTAGGGTATAACATGGGAAATAGCCGGGTCATTCACATGAGTTGATTTTACTTTAATTATGGGTCATAAGCCAAAGCTTACTGTAAGCCCTAAGGGCGAACAAACTCTGTTTTTGATAATGGTCAAACATTTGATGTTGTGACTAATGTTTTATATCTTTGTGATAGAATATCGAAACTCGTTGTGGAAGCTCTAAGTTCTTCAATCAAGCTATAAAAAAGATCTTCAAGGTACATATCATCAAGATTGAAGATTGAAGACTTAGGTTTGGTTAGGATAGCTTTATATTTATTAGTCGTTATCTTTAAGCTCTCTAACCAATGCTCTTAATGAACTTAAGTATACAACACTATAGTCTTGCATACATATTAAACACGTTTTCAAAAGGCTAAGTTTTAAAACGATCCTTAAATGTGTTCGTATTTCAAAAGCCTTTGTTTTCAAAGTTCAAGTCTTTTAAATCGGTTTTTCGAAATGCTTTTAATTGTTACCTTTTGGGAAAATCTTTTAGACTTCATTAGATTTCAAAAGGTGTGAAAAATCAACATCTCTCATGCTCAGGAAGGTCGGTCAACCGAGTTCAAGCTCGAATCAACCGAGCAGAAACTGAGAGGTTTGAAAGTTTGGTTCGGTCGACCATAAGGGAGGTCGGTCGACCGACCTAGGTTCGGATCATCCGACCTTTTCTTCGGATCTACCGAGGAGAAACTGAGAGTTGCATTTTACAGGCTCGGTCGACCTAAGCCTTGTTCGGTCGACCGAAGTTGTGTTCGGTCCACCGAGGTCCCTCAACGGTCAACCGAACTCTAAAAAAAACTAGCCGTTATCTGACCGTTTTAAAGTCGTTTTTTGGACGTTTTTGAATACTATAAAAGCTCTAAAGCTGTATATTCCTGAGACACCAACCATAACTGATCTACATTGAATATACAAAAGCTCTAACTCTCCAAAAGTATATCCATCTCTTTTTATGTGTTAAAAAGTTCAAATCCATCTCATATATGCAAGACACAAAGTGTTGAATTCAAAAGTTCAAAAGAGCATTAAAGTGTGATCTTAAAAGGTATCCTTACTCCACTTCTTGAGTGTGAAAATTGTATCTTTATATCTTCATCTTTTCCCTTTCTAAGTGATTGGGTATTAGTTGTGTTTAGTCCTACTTAGTGTTGGGGCTTTGTACTCTTAGTGAGTGTTGATTGTAATTGTGGTTATTTGAGTAAAACTCTTTGTGAGTTAGCCACAAGTGTAAAAAGATCTTCTTAGTGAAGTTGTTGAAAATCCTTGGGTGAAACTCAAGGTAGTGGACGTAGATTCTTTGTGAATCGAACCACTCTAAATCCGGTGTCATGCACTTCTTGTTTTCATATTTGCTCTACAAATCTCCAAGCTTCATATACAAGTTCTTCACTTCTATATCTCAAAGAAAAAGAAGCCACTTTTTATAAAAACCCAATTCACCCCCCCTTGTGTTTTTCACTTACCTATAATTATTGTAAAATGGGTTTTCTCTACTATTTATCAAGTGTTGAAACTGTGGAAAGTTTTTGCTCAAATTATAATTAATGACTTTGCAAATAATTTTAACGTAGATAATGACAACCAACACTTCACACAATTCATTGCGATCGGTTCTTGAAAACGAAAAACTAAGTGGGTCCAATTTACTTGATTGGGCCTGCAACTTAAGGATTGTCCTTAAGCAAGAAAGAAAGTTATATCACTACAAGAAAACAGCTTATTTGGGACAAGGAATTCCGTCCCTAAATTGTCTTAGTTTAACTATTTATGATGGATTTGGGATGGAAACATATGTTCCCAAAAAAATCTGGTCCCTAAATGTTAACAACGAAAATAAATTTTGTCCCAAATACTTGGGGACGAATTTTAAGACGGATGATAAATGGAATGACTTCTGTAAAAATAAATAAAAATAACGTTATTAATATTAAAAAAAACATATTAAAATATTTATTACCACGAATTAGGGATGTAAATTTTTATTTA
The DNA here is from genome assembly GCA_026122235.1 of Vinca minor. Classification (NCBI taxonomy): domain Eukaryota; kingdom Viridiplantae; phylum Streptophyta; class Magnoliopsida; order Gentianales; family Apocynaceae; genus Vinca; species Vinca minor. The sequence continues at coordinate 1,056,534 of JAOCZM010000121.1, forward strand.
TGTCTCATATTTTAGGACAAAAGAAGAACATATTATTGTACATCTCTATTTTGCATCAAGGGAAATGCAGCGTAAATTCCTTGTTAATATGTAAGCAATTTGCTATAGATACTTTATTTTTAATTACCACTAATTAGGGACAAAAAGGTTTGATTAAGTCCAATATTTAGGACAGAATGTTAACAGATCGTTGTACATCTCTCTATTTGCATAAACGAAAATGCATCTCAATTCCCTTGGTAATATGTATGAGATATGCTCAGATATTTTAATCTTCATTGCAATACTCGTCCTTGTTTTAGGACGAAGTAAAAATGAATTCATTTTTTGAAGATATCAACTGTCCCATATTTAAGACAGATTTAAGAAGAATGAATAAACATATCTATAGACCTTGCATTACAAAACCTGTCTTAAACTTTGTAGTATTTAATGTTTCTACAGAATACATCCGTCCTAAATTTAGTTTATTATCCAATATATCAATTCCTATCGTCTCGTCCTCATCTACTGAAACCAACAATTCACAATAGTACCAAAATCACCAAATAATTACACACTCATGATCATAATCTTAATATACCAAGTAAGATTCAATATCAAACCAATATCCCCAAACAAACCAAGATCACCAAACAATTACACACTCATGACCATACTCTTAATATACCAAGTAAGATTCAACATTACCAAAACTAACCAAAAACTGCCACAATACTAAAACTTTCCAACTCAGCCATACTTCCAAATTACAAAAGCGTACTAAAAGACAAACATTACTTTACCCCCATTCAAGTAATATTAACAGTAAGTAACAACTATTATATTCCATCCCCAGAAAAACCAAAAAAATAGTTCAATGATGTACTGACAAAAATTAAAAAACCAGTTCCATGCTATCCACAAAAACCAAAAACCAGTAGCAATATAAAAACACTTTAAAAGTACTTCAAGTTTCAAAAGAAGCTAAATTCATGTGTTTCCAAATAAGAAATATTAGAGTAGAGATTCCTACATGTCATTTGAACCATCGTCATCTTCATCTTCATCTTCACCTTCACTTTCACCTTCGTCATCATCATTCATTTCAGCATCATCAGCTCTTGGGGGAGCAGCACTTGTTGATGAATCAATATTGAAACCGCACTCTCGCATTTGGGCATATATATGCTGCATCTCTTTCGCAAACTCTCCTCGCAGCTTAGCTTTAACCTCGACAGTGATTTGTTGCTTCAACTTATCATATGATGCTGGTGAAGACTTTTGGCTGCTGAAGCCATCACCAACAAATCTAGAGAGTTCGCCAAGGACATATACCCTGTTCTTTCCATTCTTCCTCAGAAGTCACTTTAGTTCCACTTGTATCAGCTTCTTGTGAGGCACCATCAAACAGCTCTTGGAATTTTCTCGGCGAATTCAAAATTAGTAAAATAGTGCCCAAAAAATATATAAACTAATCTGATAGCAGAACTAATAACTGTTTAAAAGAAATATTAATGTGTTATGTCATTTGCAAGGAAAGAGAAGACTTACACTAACATTCCTTACTTTGTCACTACACCAGTCACCCTTTCTTTTTGCTTTTGTGTATTTCTGATGCTGGTGAGTTCTACAGAATGTCTCATCACTAAATACCCGTCGCCCTTTCTTTTTGCTTTTGTGTATTTCTGATGCTGGTGAGTTCTACAGAATGTCTCTTCACTAAATACCCGTCGCCCTTTAAGTTTATCCTAGACAAGTAATATGAACAAGAAATTTGAAGAAGTTAGGCATGATATATGAACTCATAAACACAATACATAAAGTGAAATTCATATAATTAAACTTTTTAAGTACCAATATTTCTTCATGTTCAGCAATAGATATGGAACCAATGGTACTCAATACTATACCACTGCCCCAACCTTCTTTCTATTTTTTTTGCGCAGCTGTCGACTTCTTAAGGTATTGTTCTGTACCCCATATATTCTTCAACATATACTCTAGTGCTCCTTGTGCACAAATTCTGGAATATATCCTCCCTTTCTTGCATTATGAAACTCATGGGAGATACGACTTCCGTGTCGAGCAGACCATGCCCTTCAAACCTTAAGTTCATCTACTTTGTCCCATGTGAATATTCTCTACAATCCAACCAATAAAAATCAGTTTGTCCCATGTGAAATATAGGCATTGATACAAATAAATCCATTCCATAAGAATTGTTATTAAGTCTTACCTCAAACTCTTCCCATAACATTTTCTTCCACTTCTGAGAGACCTTTCCCCAAGTTGGCCAAGGACCATTATACTTAGCCTTTAAGAACAACATATAAGCCTTGGTAACTCGAGACTGAGCCTTGAACTTGAAAATGAAGTTTAAGAATCGTTGTATTTAATCTATTTCACATGTACTATATCATTAAATTTGTAAACTTACGCGTCCCCTCTCATAACGAGATGTATTTTCTCCTCTCCTAATTCCTCAATGCCTTCTTGCTGATTTTCTGGCTCCGTAGCTCGGGGCGTTGTTGTCTTCTAGAGGAGCAGTGCCATGAAAGTTTTGTGCTGCTTGAGTACCAATGGATGAATTTGTTGCTTGAGCAACCCCTGCTGCATGACTTGATTCTCTATTATTGGTTTGTACGTCACTGCTTAAAGGTACATTGATACTTGCTGGGGGTGTATGGAAGGTACTATCATTTGACCCGGGCGATGCATGATTATTTGTAGGTGATGGAATATCATTGTTAGTTGATGGTTCGACATTGATGTTTAGGGACTGCAAGGTAGAGATTATTGGAGGTGGTGTTGCAAAGGTGTTACTTGGGGAGTTTTCTGGTTTAGAGATCGGGTCAGGTATAGTTGTTTCAATAGGTGGGCCTCTTTCTTCTCTAGTAGTCGTCACCTTCTATCGTTTGCCTCGCCCTCCACCCCGTCCACCACCTCGTCCTTTTCCAGCCACTTCTAAATTTTCGAAGAAACAAAATAAGTTAAGTTGGATAGCATCAAACATAAGAAAGAAAAAATATGTGAAGGACGACAAACAACCAATTAAGTTTCCAAACAGAAACAAGTAAAAGCCACTTTTTCATGATTATTCTTTTCATACAAACCAAAAAAAAGAAACAAAACCCGTCATTGCATGCTTCAGATTTTCATAAAATAAAGTCAAACAAACAAAACCTAAGTAAAAAGCTCTAATTTTTCATTCTTCTGATACTTATACAAACTAAAAACAGAAAGTAAAACCATTGCATGTTTCAGATTTTCATAAAAGAGAGTTAAAAAAAACCCCAAAGTAAAAGCCATAATTTTTCATTCTTCTGATACTCATACAAACTAAAAACAGAAAGTAAAACCATTGCATGTTTCGGATTTTCAGAAAAGAGAGTAAAACAAACAAAATCAAATCAAAAGCCCTAATTTTTCATGCTTCTGATACTCATACAAAGAAAAAAAAACAGAAAGAAAATCTATTGCAAGCTTCGAATTTTCGAAAAAGAGAGTAAAATAAACAAAATCAAATCAAAACCCCTAATTTTTTCATGCTTCTAATACTCATACAAAGAAAAAAACATAAAGAAAACATATTGCATGCTTCGAATTTTCAAAAAAGAGAGTAAAATAAACAAAATCAAATCAAAAGCCCTAATTTTTCCATAGATCGAATTTTCATAAGATTGTTTTTGAAATTTTGAGTTAACAAGCAAAAATATTCACAAAAATAAAACGTATTACCAAGAAACTTTACATGTAGCTTGTTGTTTTAGTGTTCTTGGGGAAGAGTTCTTAGGGATAGGAATGGTCTAAGAAAGGTCTGAGTTTTCTTGGGAGAGGAAAGGTTTGAGAGAAAAAGAGTTCGTGTTCTTGGGGGGGGTTGAGAGAAAAATGACGATTGGGGAGTGGGGGTGAAAGTTTTGATTTACTGAGTGTTTTGTTTTGTGGGAATTTGGAAGGGTTAATAGGATTTAAAAAATCGATATATAATATGTACAATAATTATAGCTAAAAGTACAACAAATTATAGCACAAAAAAATATGGGAAATTTTGGATATTCCCGGGTCAATTAATACGTGGAAAAGGGGCGGCACTTTTGAAATTTTATTCAAAAAATTTGGGAAATTTTGGTATTCCCGGTTCAAAACATTTTTGAAGTGTTAATAGTTTTTGGAAAAATTATCCTTAAGGACGGAATGCAGAGGGATCGGTGATAAACGGAAATCGGAATTTTAAAGTTTAATCATTATGAATGGAATTAGGACACATTATTGATGAATGACAAGTGGATTTGGGACGGATTTACTAGGAAATCACATTAAGTACATATATCAAGTGCATTAAATCTTTATACACGTTGACAAAGTACATAGAATATGACGATACGCGTTTGGTAGGCCCCAATGCAAACATATTTAAACATATGATAATTTCATTCTCATGGTCTTGTTGATAATGTGGACATTGATACCATTAACATACATCTTTCACTAAAGTCTAAGTCACTATAATACATAATAAGGTAATATCGAAAAAAGTTCATTTATTTTAATTCTCATACATAATAGATTTAGATGTTAAATGTATTCTTACTCGATATATGTCTATACCTCATCATAATTCATTATAAGGTAACTAATTTTTAATGTTTAAGCATTATGGACGGAATTAGGACACATTATTGATGAATGACGAGTGGAATTGGGACGATTTACTAGGAAAGCACATTAAGTATATATATCAAGTGTATTAAATATTTATACATGTTGACAAAGTACATAGAATATGACCATACACGTTTGGAAGGCCCCAATGCAAACATATTTAAACATATGAGAATTTCATTCTCGTGGTCTTGTTGATAATATGGACATTGATACCATTAACATACATCTTTCACTAAAGTTAAGTCACTATAATGCATAATAAGGTAATATCGAAAAAAGTTCATTTATTTTAATTCTCATACATAATATATTGAGATGTAATTGTATTCTTACTCGATATATGTCTAGACCTCATCATAATTCATCATAAGGTAACTAATTTTTAATGTTTAACCATTATGGATGGAGTTAGGACACATTATTGATGAATGTCAAGGGGAATTGGGACGGATTTACTAGGAAAGCACATTAAGTACATATATCAAGTGTATTAAATCTTTATACACGTTGACAAAGTACATAGAATATTACCAAACGCGTTTGGAAGGTTTTTTTTACCTCCAACGCAGCAACTTGTCTCGGACTTGAGTGATTTCCGAAACCACCCGCGCCCCATCACGCAAAAAAGGCTTCTACCATTCATTTTCAATGATGCCAATATTAGTAGTGCTCTAGGACCTTTAGCATATGTTGTACGTTTTATATATTTTGAGTATGTCATTTGAATAGTTAATTTTTCTTTTGAACATCAAATATGTGATTTGATAGTAAAACTCATTAGCTTATGCAATTACCATTCTGATTGTCCCTAGTTTTTATGTAATGTTCTATACAATGAAATAAAACTAGTATGATGTTTGATTGATGATTATGTTTTACAGATCATGTGTAATGGCAAATCATATCATAGATATAATTTATTTGGGATATATTTTATCAGACGTGATCCGAAAGAGAAGTAATACTTCATGGTTCTTTAGTCGAATAAATATCCAAATTAGTTATTGACTAACTTTCGCCCTGCCACTTTCATCATTTTCAAGTTTTTTAACTTTTTTGGTCATCAATTTATTTTTGAACAGCCACTTTCATCATTTTTAACTTTTTTCAGCCACTTTCATCATTAACTTTTTTCAGCCACTTTCATCCACAAAGAATTTTTTACGAGCAGCCATTTAGGTCATCAAATTAATTTCTAGCAGCCATTTTGGTCATCAAATTAAGAGCAGGGGTAATGATGAAAGTGGCTGATAGAAAATAATTTGATGACCAAAATGGCTGCTCGTAAAATCTTTGGGGATGAAAGTGGCTGAAAAAAGTTAAAAAGGATGAAAGTGGCTGTTCAAAAATAAATTGATTACCAAAAAAGTTAAAAAAAATTGAAAAGGATGAAAGTGACAGGGCGAAAGTTAGTTGATGACTAATTTGGCTATTTATTCTTCTTTAGTCATAAGTATTACTTCCTCAGTACTATTTGTAATCCTTAGAACTTATGTCTCCATCGTTTCCAGCATGAATGAAGCTACGTTTTGACTCAGTCCAACGTTACTTTTAACCGAGTAATTAATACGACTGATGATCGGACGTAGTGTCATATCATGGCTTGAATATGAGAGGCATTGTAAGGAATTTGTCCCTCTCTTATTAGAGAGAGATATCTGTGGGGCCTCCCTTTATAGGGAAGACTGTTTCAATGCATGACCGTGATGAAATATATTTAATAAAGTGGTTATTAAATACTATTTGTTGGAACAGTCTACCTGGAGATCGAGCATAAATACAATTAAGCTTTATAAGAGTGACAACTACAATGCCTTATGCTTAATTTGGATATCGCGAGACAAATGGATTAAATAGTGGATTGATATTAGGTTCCATTGTACATTCATTCACTATGTGTAGTCACAATGTCCTGCTAAGGACCGCTTGTGATTTATGAACACATACTACTAAGTGTGTTTTCATTGCCATTGTGATATGAAACTACATGGTCACACACATAGACGAATTAACGGGCTTCATATCCAGATTCAATGAATGTACAACGTGTCTAGGTTCATTGTATCTGACATTTATTTTTTCTGAGAATAATAAAATGTCATTATTCGAATTAGAGATTAATGATGGGCATTTTTGGTATTTGCTTTCGCTGGGATTACGATGGAGTTATTATACGATAACAATTCCCACTACCAGAAGAGGTTGGGATTACGTGGTAGTTGGTTCTCGGAACAAACTCTCACGCCCTATATAATCTCCTAAGGATATGTGCGATATTGAAAGCTCGATACGCTCAAGAAAATGGACCCAACATTTATTAGATAATAAATCAAATCCAAACTCTCAAACAGGGATCAATGGGAGTAACTGGATATTTTGGGAAACTTGAGACATTATGGGAACAACTTTATCGCTATATTTCGCTCCCGATGTGAGGATGCGAAGAAACAACAACCGCTTTTGATTCGCCAACAAGAAGAAGAAAAAACTATGCAATTTTACTCAGATTGAATGTAAATTTAAAGACTATAAGGAGCCAAACCTTGAATGTAGATCTGCTGCCAAGCTTAAACAAAGTCTTCGCGAGTGCATTAATAGAAGAAAATCACCACTCTAGCACCGTTTATACCGATTCGATCGGCAAAATAGAAACCACCGCCTTTGCTGTGAAGGATTTCCAAAATCAGCCCTCCAATTCACGACCAATATGTGATCACTGTGGCAAAGTTGGTCATATTTGAAAGATAAACAATAAAAAACATTTCACTAGGGAAGGAGGATAGGTAAAAATGCAATTAAATGCACATCATTCCTTCAAAGCATGATAGAATGTGAAGAGAATGTAGCATGTTATGCAAGAACTCTTCAAGGAGACTTGACAACCAAGATTTTAATAAGCACATTTGTCATGTGGAACTTCTCCTAGAGAATTACTCACCAAGTACAAACTATCAACAAACTAATCAAATGATAAGAGTTATAATATCAAAGAAGTTTCAAGGAAACATGACAACCAAGATAATATGAGGCACATTTGTCTGTAATACATCCAAGTAAGCATTATTATCAAATATACCTTATTAAAACTAAGCCTTAAAGAGCTTATAGCTCAAAATACTCTCCATCATCTCTTAATTTCCATATAAAAAGGCACATATAAAAGATAGGACATTGAATAGTGCATAAGGGAGGTTTTAGTTTTACAAAGCTAAAAATATAAGAAAGCTCTCCCTTACAATGTGCCGATTTTGTTTAAGATGTTTTGGAAAGCCTTGGATGGTTTTAAGATACATAAGAATATATCCAACATCTAAGAGATTTGAAAATGAAAGGATTAGAAGTGATAAACTCAGAAAAATACCATTTTAAAGTTGAAGCAAGGCACTTCGGTCAACCGGATGTGAGTCTCGGTTTACCGGTGTCCAGGTCCTTCGGTCGAGCGGAATCAACAGGTCTGTCGACTGGGGTTATAGATAACAAGTATTTTCTGGTTTTTGAAACTTAACCAAAAAGCTTTTAAAATATTTTAAATCACTTCCAAAACATCATGAGCAACTCTAAAAGCAAGTCATAATGTCGTCAAAGGTGGCTAAAAAAGGCACACCATACTTAGAATGAAAAAATCAACCACATGACATTGTTAGGTTATGGAGCCTAAGGCTACAAGGATTAGGAAATAAGAATGGAGTAGGACTCTTCCACATATGACTTATCTAATGTTCAGTGGAATTGGAAATTGAATCCAATTAGGAATCAGAGTTTTCTTTTCCTATAAATAGACCATCTATGTAACCTAAATATTGTATCTCATTACATAGTAATATCCTGGCTTGGTAGCGCCCCAGACGTAGTCAATTATTTGACAAACTGGGTAAACAATTCATTGTGTCTTTCTTTATTGTTTTTCGATCTAGTTTTCTCTCCCAAATATTGTTGTTTATTTCCTAACAATTGGTATCAGAGCACCGGGTTTGGAGGCAGCAGAAATAAACATGATGGGTGAAAGAAAATTGCCGATCAAAAAATTTGACGGAACAGATTTTAGGTTCTGGAAGATGTAGATTGAGGATTACCTATATGGTAAAGATCTGTATCAACCTCTTGGTGAGAAATCAGAGGATATGAAAGACGATGATTGGAAGTTGTTGGACAGGATGGCGATGATCGTCGTGCGTTTGTCTTTATCCAGAAACGTGGGGCTCAATACGGTCAAAGCAAAAACTACCAAGGAGATGTTGGAGACATTATCGAAGATGTACGAGAAGTCATCAGCAGCAAACAAGGTTTTTCTGATGCGACGTCTGTTTAATCTAAAGATGGCAGAAAGTAGTGTGGTTTCCAATCATCTCAATGAGTTCAATGCGATAATAGCTCAATTGAGCTCAGTTGAGATTAATTTCGAGGATGAGGTATGAGCCTTAATTTTGTTGTCTTCTTTACCAGAGAGTTGGGGCGGAACAGTTACTGCAGTTAACGCTTCAGCAGAGAAGGTGAAGCTTAAGTTTGACGAAGTTAGGGACTTGATTATTAGTGAAGAAATTCGCAGAAAAGAATCGGGTGTAGCTTCGGGATCAACCCTGAGTACAGAAAATAGAGGCAGATCAGAATCAAGGTCAAAATTCTACCAATGTAGATCGAAGTCAAGAGACATGAAGCCTAAGAAAGACAAGAGCACAATTAAATGTTTTAATTGGGGCAATATGGGCACTACAAGAGAGAATGCACAACACCGTCGAAGGAAGATAACAAATCAGCAATTGCAGCAGTGAAAGAAATCTCAGATGCATTAATTTTGAGTGTGAGCAGTCCATTAGAATCGTCAGTTTTAGATTCTAGAGCATCGTTTCATTCTTGCAATAGTATTGATGTAATGGAACGTTACACTTCTGGTGATTTTGGTAAGGTTTATCTTGCTGATGATGAACCATTGGAAATCGTGGGGAAGGGAGATGTTCGTATCAAAACACCGCATGGAACTGTACTGCAGTTGAGTAATGTCAGATATGTTCCTAGGTTAAAGAGGAACTTGCTTTTTATTGGACAATTGGATGATGATGGTTATTATTTTACATTCGGGAGGTGGTTCTTGGAAGATAACCAAAGGAGCTATGGTAGTAGCTCGAGGAAAGAAGGAAGGTACGTTGTATTTGAAGAATAACACTCATGAAAGTATTGCTCTTGCAGGTGCATAGTCGTCTTGGCCACATGTCGTCTTGGCCACATGAGTGAGAAGGGAATGAAAGTGTTATGTTCGAAGGGTAAACTGCCAGACCTCAAGACTGTTGAAGTCGGTTTATGTGAGGATTGTGTTTTCGGGAAACAGAAAATGGTGAGTTTTTCGAAGGGTGGCAGAATTTTGAAAAGCCATAAGCTAGAGTTAGTACATAGTGACTTACGGCGACCAGACCGAGTGACATCTCTTGGTGGTGCGTCATATTACATGACCTTCATTGATGACTCCACAAGAAATATATGGGTCTATTTTCTGAAAAATAAATCTAATGCTTTTAGTACCATTAAAACGTGGAAAGCCTTGGTATAAACTGAAACATATCTAAAAGTGAAGTGTTTGAGATCAGACAATGGTGGAGAGTATGAGCTCCGTGAGTTCAAACAGTTTTGTGCTGCGAATGGTATTCACATAGAAAAGACCCTGAGAGAAACTCATCAACAGAATGGTGTTGTAGAACGTATGAACAGAACCTTGAATGAACGTGCTAGGTGCATGAGGTTGAAGTGTGGACTACCAAAGATGTTTTGGGCAGAAGAAGTTAACACTGCTGCATTTCTAATTAATAGAAGACCATCATCAACCCCCTTGGAGAATGGCATACCAGAAGAGACATGGACTGGTAAAAAGGTAAACCTAGAATTCCTTCGAGTGTTTGGCTGTGTTTCTTATGTTCATGCTGATGCTGCTAATAGAAGCAAGTTGGATGCTAAATCTATTAAGTGTACGTTTATCGGATATGGTGGTGACGAATTTGGTTATAGATTTTGGGATGAGCAAAATCGGAAAGTAATTCGTAGCCGAGATGTCATATTCAATGAACATGTTATGTATAAAGATAGGTTGGGTGCACCAGAGTCTCAAGTTGAGATGCCCGAAGTTGTCGAGCTAGATATTTCGAACTCATGTGGGAGCACAATTGTTTAGAATGATCAAGTGGTTGTTGAGGCAGAACCATAAACACCACCTCCAACAACCCAACGGCGGAGATCCACCCGGAATTGTGGACCATCAGACAGGTTTTCGCCTTCAATGTATAATAACTATCTTTCGTTGACTGATACTGGTGAACCTAAGTGTTATGTAGAGGCTATACGAAGCGATCAATGAGGCAAGTGGGAAGCTTGTAATGGACGATGCGATGAATTCACTATTGTCCAATGATACTTGGGAACTAGTTAAGCTCCCAAAGGGAAAGAAGGAACTGCATTGTAAATGGGTCTGCAGAATTAAAATGGAGGTGGATGCGAGCATTACAAAGCAAGACTTGTTGTGAAGGGATTTCAGCAGAAATACGGTATTGATTATACTGATGTTTTTACTCCTGTTGTAAAACTAACAACTATTCAGTTGGTTTTGAGTATAGTTGTCACAGAGAACTTGGTGTTAGAACATATGGATGTAAAAACAGCATTTCTTCATGGTTATTTGGAGGAAGAAATATACATGGTGCAACCAGAAGGAAACATTGCAGAGGGTAACAGTGAGCTAGTATGGTCTAAAATATGCTCCGAGATAGTGGTATAAGAAGTTTGATGGATTCATGTTTGAGATTGGCTTCATCAGATGGGAGGCTGACCATTGTTGCTACTTCAAGAGGTTTGGAGATGGTTATAACATTTTGTTGTTATATGTTGATGACATGTTTATAGCAGGTTCTAGTGCTCGAGAAGTGAGTAAGTTGAAGAGGCAGTTGTCTGAACGATTTGCTATGAAGGACCTTTGAGAGGCTAAGCAGATACTGGGTATGCGGATTATTCGAGATAAGGCTGCAGGAAAGTTGTATCTGTCACAAGCTGATTATATCAAGAAGGTTCTGAAAATGTTCAGTATGCAGGATGTGAAACCAGTGAGAGTTCTGTTGGGCAGCCACTTCAAACTATCTAAGAAGGAATCACCTAAGAGTGCTGAGGAACGTGATCATATGTAGAAGATCCCATATGTTTCAGCAATTGGTAGCATAATGTATGATATGGTGTGTATTAGACCATATATTACACACACTGTGGGAGTAGTTAGCAAGTTTATGAGCAATCCAGGTAAGAAACATTGGGAAGCGGTGAAGTAGATTCTTAGATACTTGAGAGGTACCACAGAAAGAGCCTTATGTTTCGAAGGCAAAAATGTTAAATTGGCAGGGTATGTTGATGCAGATTTCGCATCAAGTGATCTTGATAGAAGGAGGATTACAATCGGGTACGTATTTACTTTGGGTGGTACAACGATTTCTTGGACTTCTAAGTTGCATAAGATCGTGGCCTTATCTACTATAGAATATGTAGCAGTGACATAGGCTAGTAAATAAATGGTATGGTTGCAGAATTTTTTTGCATGAATTGGGGAAGGAGCAGAAAAATAGAGTTCTCTACAGCGATAGTCAGAGTGCTATCTTCTTAGCAAAGAACCCACATTTCATTCAAGAACAAAGCATATTGAGTTAAGGTATCACTAAGGTATCACTACATACACTATCTCTTGGAGAGGAAGGTCTTGCGGTTTATGAAGATTCGAGGAAGTGAAATTCCTGCTGATATGTTGACTAAGGTTGTGACCTTAGAGAAGTTGAAGCTATGCATGGCTTCAACTGGCCTTAGAGCTTGAGATGGAGCCTTGGCGCTACTACACAGCTATGGATTACTGAAGAAGAGGTGGTTACATTAGAATTAGTCTCCAGGTGGGAGATTGTTAGGTTATGGAGCCTAACGCTACAAGGATTAGTTAACAGGAATGGAGTAAGGCTCTTCCACATATGACTTATCTAATGCTAAGTGGAATTGAAATTGAATCCAATTAGGAGTCAGGGTTTTCTTTTACTATAAATAGACCATTTATGTAACCTAAATATTGTATCTCATTACACAGTAATATCCTGACTTGGTAGCGCCCCCAGACGTAGTCAATTCTTTGTCGAACTGCATAAACAATTCCTTGTGTCTTTCTTTATTGTTTTTCGATCTAGTTTTCTCTCCCAAATATTGTTGTTATTTCCTAACAGACATAAGGTCTAATCCAAAGCAATGTTGTTTGCATTCATAAGCATAAAAATTAAAAACAAGGATAAAGGCATCTAATTAAGATAAAAACTTAAAGAGTACAAGACTGTCATATATTCATCAAAGTAAGGTTTTCCAAAACACTTTTAGCAACTATAAAAAGATAGAAACTTTTAATATCATGTTGCTTTAAAGTGGTATAAACCATGTAAAAGAAAGACACACCTTAGGTTCTTTGAAAACTTTTGAAAACCTTTTAATCATAACTAAAGTGGTCATTTTGAAAATGCCTTTCTAGAAATCAAGAAGTTAAAACATATAGGCACATCAAAACACATGATAGCCAAATCATAAGATAGGATAAAAGATAAGCACATGAGATATGGCAACATAAATTTAAAGAAAGAGCAAGTATAGATAATCATCAAGAATAATAAGCTAAAATCAACAGAGATGGTTATAGCTACCAAATTTTCTTATATCACGATTCTTTGAGCTTTTACTTCTTTTGCTCTTACTTGACTTTCCTCATTGAGATGTCATCTTTGAAGTCCTTTGGGATGTCTTGGGGGTAGCTCCAATCTTCTTCTCTCATCATGATATGCTTGCCTCTTGGAGTGATGTATGGAGATTCAATTGGCCTTGTAGACTCATCTTCCATTGGAATGTCTCTTTTGGCCTTGTTTATTCCAATTTTCCATTTTTGGCTCTTCTTCCCCATTTTTCTTCTTGCACAAGACCTAGCCACTTTTAATCTCTTATTTGCATTTTCTTGAAAGTTTGTCTAGTCTTCATATCATCTCCTTGAAGTTGAGATTTTCTTTAAAATTGTGTCTTTGCTCTTTTTGTGATAATCGGAAATTTTTTACCTTACGTGTATAGCATGATTATTTGATTTTATGTATTATATGTTTAATTTGTGCTTTTATGTGTTACATTTATGTTGAGGGTCACTTTTACTTGGTTTAAAACTTAGATGACTTAATGGTACGAACTAGAAACTTGTGGGTATTTTTGTCACCTTCTAAAAACATGATCTCCTTGGTAGTTAATGCTGGAAAAAGAAAGAAAGAGGTTATAAAAATGAAGTTCGAAGAAAAATAAGAGAGAAAAGAAGAAGAAGGAAATCTAGAAAATCAAGAGTCCTGTGAGCGTATTTCATAATTGAAGTAGTAAACGAACTCCGTTTTGGACGTTCTTTAGTGCGTGTCGAAGCTAACTGAAAGGGATACGCATGAGAAGGGATGGAGCTGCATTTCGAGTTTCCAGTATACAGGAATTTACATTTGAAGTTGCTGAACTTTTCTGGGATTTCATACTTGTGCTTGTTTGCTAAGAATTTCAAGTAAGGATCTTCACCCTTGTCTTTTTTGTCCAAAAACTCATGAAATGTGGTGTTGAAATTCTGGAAAAATTGTGTTGAAAGGGTTTAAAGCCTGATTTATTGCATAGGATGAAGTGTCGAATTATTCATACTTGTATGTTAAAGCATTGGATATAATTGCGTATGTTGTTGTTGCATTCTATCATGTTCATACTTTGTTAATGTTACTACTTTGGGAAGTCGTATATGCAATGTGTTATTTGGAGTCATCACCGGTCTTGAGCTCTTTTCTAGAATCGATCTCATTGCATGATTCATTCTCTTGCATATGTGTGTGTTGTAGTTGAACCCCGGAGGTTCATGATTCTTTGTCTCTGAGCCCTCTCATAACTAGGAGATAAATTAGGTACTACAAACGGTCTTTGTGGAGTCCACATTGGTGGTAAATGACACAATATAAATGAATCCTTAAATTGAGAGCCTGTCGTTCGGGGAGAAACTAAACCCATGTTTTGCATTCTCTGATGTCTTTCCCTTCTTGGCTATAAGTTGGGGGCCGTTGTAGTAATTTCTTTAGGGATGTGAATAGAGAATTAAGTTCTGTCGTGTAATTTTTTTAGTCATAGCATGAATCGTATTCGAAGAGTCTAGTGTTATGTATGTCCATATGTTAGGATGCGCAACACATGGTGTTTGGGTCACATTTCCGATGTATAGATCTTGGATTTTGACGAGTACGGTTTATAGCTTACTTGTTCTTTCTTTGGTCTTGTTGTTATATGTGCATTGGTGTCTAAAATGAGTCATTTGGGATTGGGAAGTTAAAGTGCAGAAATATGGCTTTTACATGTGGACGAACGGTTCGTCCTGTGTATTGTTCTCAGCTTTGTCCGCATAGATACTGGGGCTTCTACCCAACTGCGGACGCACCTGCGGACGAATGGTTCATCCTCGGGTTCTGGTTTGGTCAGTTTTGATTTCTATTCTGTTTCGCTTCATGTCAAGTCTTTTATAAGTTCTTTAAAGTATTTTGCAAGTGTTTGCAAGCGTTTTAAAGGTTATTCTAAGTCAAGTAAAGTTGTGTTATATTTTCAATGGTTTTTGGAAAGTTGGGAAATGGTTTTGTGTCCTATTTGATATTTCACCCCAAGGGTGTTGATGCTTATTGGGCTTCATAGCTCACGTTTTTATTTTCCTTATTTGCAGATCAGCAGGTACCCGACGATTTGTATGATGATACTTAGGTAGAGGATTTGGAAGAGTCATTATAACCTGATGTAATAGTTTTAAAACTCTTTATTTACGTTTTATAAGTTATAATAACACTTAGTATGATCTACCTTTCACTTATGTTTGATTTATTTATAATTATGATGTTTATGTAAGTCTACTAGTATTCCTTTACATAATATGATATAACAAACATTATCTTTCTGTTTTGGGTTCTGTGCCTCATTGGTTGATGAGGTACTTCCAGGTCATCACCCGGGCATGGGATGTGACACTTTTCTTCAAGGAGGAAGTGTCTTTTTCATATGATAGGAGAAGGTGGATGATCTTATTTTCAAGTATCCATTCATTTTCTCTTTGCATTTGTTTCCTACATAATAAGACACTTTTTGGTACCCATTTTTGTTTGGGTCCTAGAGGGTTAATGATGGGGCTTTATACAACCCACTTGGTTAGTACACCTCTATTAATAATATATCTATATGATGCAACAATTTTAACATGATGATCAATGATGATACAATAGAAGCACATCATGTTAAGCATAGAGAAATGAAGATCAAGCATCAAGAGAGATAAGAATGTGCATTCTTGTGTTTGTGTTTGAACTCTAGGCAATTAAAATCATGAGAAAAATGTTGAGTACTAAACATATTATCAAGATAATAGAGCAGATGCACATGTCAAAAGAGAGTTTAAAGAAACAATATCATGCTTTTAAAACATCATGCTTGACAAGTTTGGGATACACAATTAACACATTTTCAAGCAGAACATGATATACATAAAAGCATAAAAAGATAAGCACATGCTCTCCTTTTTCTTTTAATAGACTAGAATCCTAAACTACTTGCACGCAAGATCTTTCCTTAAGTGAGCAAGCAAGTTTAAACTTAGTTAAGCAAATACTTCTTAGTCATGTACTTTTACTCATCATATAACTAGGTTATAGCTCAAGAGGATCACAACATAAATATGATCACTATCTAGGGATGAGTTAAGCTTTTTTACCTCATTGCTCAAGGAGCTTGGACTTTTTTCCATTTTGGTTTATCTTTTTCATCATTAAGTCCAATGAGGCCTTTTGTGTGATCTTTGTCATAATCGTCACTTTCATTTAAAGCTCTTGAAGATATGACATTTGATTGCTCCCTTTTTCTCTTTTGCTCATCCTTGATTGATGTAATGGATGCAATCTCCTCTTCTCTCATGACAAGCGTAGAGTCATCATTGGGATGAATTTTCTCTTCTTCATGAACCATCTACAATCTTGCAATCATTAGCATTTGACTCTTTTCTTGGAGTCTTAGCTCACGTGTGCCATTATTTGTGGTTCATGTCTTCATAGTGAAGATTAAAACAATTTGTACCTACAAGGAAATCTTGAGGAGCACTAGGTACCTTTTGAAAGGTCCTTCAAGGTTAGCTCAATTTCTCAAGTTGCACATGTATGCCCAAGGATTATGCAAATCAAAACCAAAACAACTAGATGGATTCTTAAATGAATATGACATGACAAAGCATGAATCAATCAAGTTGTATTCTACATCTCAAAGATACCTTAGCCAAATAAAACATGAACATTTATAAGAGCAAGCATATACACAAAATCACTTAACAAAATATTACACGCATCAATTAAAGTGTTATTAGAAAGTGGTTTTGATACCTTTGCTTTCTTACCAAGTGATGATGATAATGATTGATATTTTGGCATTTTGTCATCACTAGTAGCTTTGCTCTTTGTCTTTAAGCAACTTGGTTCTTCAATGGATTTAGCCTTTGAGCTATGAGATTTCCAAGTGCTAAGGAGTGCTTTTGATTTTCTTCCTTTTGGCACATCTCCTATCAAGTTCTTCATTCCTCTTGGAATGATCATCCCCATTGCCACTTCTTTTTTAATCCTTAATTTTGAAGATTTGTGGCAAATTCTTCCTCTTCCTTGTGATTCCATCATCTCTTCATGAATTCTCTTTTGCCTTTGTCATCTTGACACCTCGTTTGTTGATTGAAGGAACATAATGTCCTGTATCTATAAAGCTCAACAATGTGAAATCATTAATACACAAAAAGAGTATAAACATTTAGCCACTTAGAGGAGATTGAATCATCACATAATGGTGGTCAAGGTTGGGAAGAGTCTTCTAAAGAATAGGTAGAAAATCGTATGGTCATAGATCCTTCTATGGTGTAAATCTTAACAAAAATGAGACTAGACTCTGATACCAATTCAAATACCCGAAGGACATTTGCAATACCAGAAAGAGAGAACCTTAGAGGGGTGAATAAGGTTCTCAAACTTTTTAACTTTTCTACCAAATTCTTTTCCTAAGTGATCACCTTAACAATGATTATGTTCATTAAGCATATAAGGTGAATTAAAGGATTATCACTTAGATGACTTATGTGTGTATATGCAACACATAGGAACACAAGACAATGTATATGATCAATGATTTTCTAGGTCAAGATTCCTATATGCAAAACTTGTAAGAACAAACACAAAGGTCATAAGGGCTAGCATTTATCAAGATATATAAAGCTATTAAGATCTCTAAATGCAAGTCATATGTCTAGACCAAGGGAAGATATAACAAGCAATTAATCTAACTCCAAATAAAAAGTTAAGCTCATACAAACAAATTCTTAAGAGATGATAGCACGATTAATAAACTAAAAACTTGAAAGTAAGGAGATAGAGTTAGAAGATCAAACACAAGGATGTAGAGTGGTTCGATCACATAGATCTACATCCACTACCTTGGAACACACCCAAATATTTTGGCAAATTCCACTAGCTTGTCTTGAGAGATCTTACAAAGAAGGACAAAACCAACACATTGGTCTTTTATGCACTCATGCAACCTTCTAAGGAAAGGCCAACACATTGGTCCTTTTATGCACACATGCAACCCTTCACCCATGTGAACTCTTTCTCTAACTTAGCGTACTAAGTGGGGAGGTTTTGCGAACACATTCAACCGTACTTCTATTTCGGGTTCACCACTCACTCTAGTTCCTACAATTACAAGAAAGATCCATTCCAACACATTGGAAGCCCAAAACCACCACTCTCACAAACAAGCCTTGCCACTCAACCCATTACAAGAAAAGATAATCTCAACACATGAGATTTTACATTTAAGCTCAAGAAAAAGAAATCCCTCTTAAGGATTGGACAATACAATGAAAGCTCTAATTCATATTTGAGAATAGAAGAATAAATAGATGATGTTATTTCTCAAATAGAAATGTTTTGATGAATAATTGGAAGAATTAAGCTCATGAAAGTGTTTGATTTGCTTGTCCAAAAAGTGTAAACTAAGGCCCCTCTATTGGCTTGATCAAAGAACAAAAATCAGCATTAAAAGCTATTTATGGGGTCAAAACATTGCAAGCAAATCGTGTTACAACGGCTATATTTTTGTCTTGACAAAACATTTTCAGTCGATCGGACTAGGTAGTAGGTCGTCCGAAGTGGTTCCGAAGTTAAGTTCAAAGGTTTATATCTCGATCTCGGTCGAACGCAATAAGTGATCTGGTCGAACGAAGCAGGGATCGGTTGACCGACCTAAGATATGCTCTTCCGAGATTATATAGCCGTTGGAGTCTTGGAACATTCAAAATTGACCAAGGACAAAAATAACCTCGGTCGACCGGACTTTATGCAGTCATCCGAGGTCAAGAACCTGGTCGACCGGACTTCAGTCCAAAAGTGGTTTTTCCACTTGGTCACATTTCTAACGTTCTCAAACTCATGGCTAGGTGATTTTAAAGATATTTAAAACATTTTAAAGATCTTAGGCATTAACCAACACTTAAAATATGTTTTGCAAAACTTTTTGAAAGATTAAATCAAAGTATGAAATATGGCTTTGAAAACATGCAAGAGTATTAGCTTGGTCATACTATAAACTACCATTCATCAAATAAGATTAGCCACTAGATATATACCTATTAAGCATATGACTAATCTTCAAGGTCTTCAAGTCTTTAAGATGAGATCTTCTTTGAGTTTGGACTTGAGACCTTTGATCAACCTCTTCTTGTGATGAAGCCCTTTTGTAGTCTTCTCAAGTTGTAGCATCTTGGACTTCAACACTTGTTGATATTTCTTCTTTGATTTTGCAATATCTTCCAAAGCATTGTGGATGACCTTTAAGCTTGTGCCACAGAGACTTGAAAAGTGTAGCTTCTTCTTTTTGTAGAATGATCTTTTTGAGGTCCATAAGAATCTATCTTATCATTTCCATCAATGTAGGTGTGAGTGAAATATCATATCAATAAAACACAAGCTCACACAAACATTTGAACTTCTCAATGTTTTGTTGTCATCAAAACAAGATCAATCACATTAGCCCTTAGGGCTTACACGTTGATGACATGTGGATAGCAGGTTCTAGTTCTCAAGAAGTGAGTAAGTTGGAGAGACAGTTGTCTGGACGGTTTTCTATGAAGGACCTTGGAAAGGCTAAGTAGGTACTGGGTATGCGGATTATTCGAGATAATGTTGCAGGGAAGTTATATCTTTCATAGGCTGAATATATCAAGAAGGTTCTAAAAAGGTTCAGTATGCAAAATGCGAAACCAGCGAGTGTTCCGTTGGTCAGCCATTTCAAACTATCTAAGCATAAATCACCTAAGAGTGTTGAGGAACGTGCTCATATGCATAAGATCCCATATGATTCAGCAATTGGTAGCATAATGTAAGCTATGGTGTGTACTAAGACCATATATTAGTTGGTTTATGAGCAATCCGAGTAAGCAACATTGAAAAGCGGTGAAGTGGATCCTTAGGTACTTGAGAGATACCAGCGAGAGGGAATTATGTTTTGAAGGAAGAAGTGTTGAATTGGCAGGGTTTGTTGATGCAGATTTGGCATCAAGTAATCTTGATAGAGGGAGGAGTACAACCTGGTATGTGTTTACTTTATGTGGTACAACGATGTATTGGGCTTCTAAGTTGCAAAATATTGTGGCCTTATCTACTGCAGAAGCAGAATATGTAGCAGTGACCGAGGCTAGTAAAGAGATGGTATGGTTGCAGAATTTCTTACATGAATTGGGGAAGGATCAGAAAAATAGTATTCTCTACGGCGATGGTCAGGGTGTTATCTTCTTAGCAAAGAACTAAGTATTTCATTCGAGAACAAAGCATATTGAGTTAAGGTATCACTACATACACTAACTCGAGAGGAAGATCTTATGAAAATTCGAGGAAGTGAAAATCTTGCTGATATGCTGACCAAGGTTGTGACCTTAGAGAAGTTGAAGTTATGCATGGGTTCAACTGGCCTTAGAGCTTGAGATGGAGGTTTGGCGTTGCTATACAACTATGGATGACTGAAGAGGAGATGGTTACAATAGAGTCAGTCTCCAGGTGGAAGATTTTTAGGTTATGGAGCCTGGGGTTTGGGTTTTCCCCCTATAAATAGCTCATCTATGTAACCTAAATATTGTATCTTATAACATAATAAATATCCTATTTTGGTAGCGCTCCCAAACGCAGTCAATTCCTTTACGAACCGAGTAAACAATTGCTTGTCTTTCGTTATTGTTTTCGATCTCGTTTTCTTTCCCAATATTACTGTTTATTTCCTAACACTTGCAACATCCTTATAATGAACTGCAGGAAGCTCTCTTAGCAAAATTGAGTCCAAAATTGGCTGGTCCTATTTCAAATTTAACGTTGTTAAAGCAAACAAATTCCATTAATAAACAGAGTTAGCATAAAACAGTAAAAACGCCAGAACTTATTCAAGAGCTATGGGATCATACTAGCAGGGCGGGAAATAGGATACAGTAAAAAATTAATCTTTTACCACAGCTAATAAGTGGTAAGGTAGACAACTACAACCTTAACCTTGGCCACCCTGCTTCAGGCTCGATATTTCTCAGGAGTTAAAAAATTTCCTCACATTACAAAAATGGCCACGGAAGACTCTAATCAACAAAGCATTTTTATTGGAAAAATAGATCCTGAATATCAAGAATATCAGCAAGGACTCCTGCAGCTGTTGTATCATTTCCAGCTCCAGCACCTTGAATAACCAATGGTTGTTCTTTATAGCATCTACTGTATATCTCTAACTGCAAACAGTATAAATTAAGGAGAAGTTATCAAAAATTAATACTAATTGATTATATTACCAGACGGGATAAATGAGAATCTATTTTTCTTTTTGTTTTATATTTTTTCTTCGACTCCTTTTGAGTGTGGGGTTGGACGGAAGATGAGGTTATGAGAGCAAATAATGCAATCTTACTTGGTCAAATAATAATAATAGTAATAAAGAGCAAACGATGCATCAAATGTACATAAAACAAGAGTAAAAAACCTATTAAGATTTGTATAATAGACGGAACTGCATAAACAAATGTATAAGCAGTCATGTATCTATGTATGTAAATATATGCCATCCCGTAGTAGTTTTTTTTTTTTTGTTTTTTTAATAATAATAATGCTAATGACAGAAGGAAATAGGACGGGATCAGTTTTAAAGCTCGAAAGACTGCTCACCAAATTATCACTTCCTCTTAATCTTCCTAAAGGAGAATCCTTTGGAAGTTCCAGGATGCCAACTGAACACCTGCCGAAAGCCACAAGAGATTACCGAAGGAAGCAGACATGTATCAACAGTTTGACAGTGATAAAAGCGGGTTCCCGTGCATTTATGCAGATCCTCGTGAAAAAGTGAAGAAAAAGTAGAATCGTATTGGATTGAGTTACCATCTTCCATCAACATTTTCCCTGGCAATAGTTGCACCAACTCTTCGATCCAGAAATGATCTATTCTTGAGAAGGATAATAATCATCCTTTTCTATAAAAAATTCCCTAAAGTTAGTGACTAAATTTGCTTAGCATTACCAGTAGGATGTGCATTGAGCAAATTAAGTTAAGATGCAGTTTTTTTTTCCCGGGCAAGTCAGTTGTTTTTAGCGTTTTTCGGAGAGCAATTGTAGAAAGATCATAGACCATATAAAGAAAATCAGCAAGTGATATTTTCAGTCCTCCCAATACGCGCGCGCGCACATACCACATAACATGTATATGCGGATTATGTCTTATCCAGATTTAACGATGATAACACTAATTCTTTCAACAACAAACAAGTCATCAGAAGTCGTATCTTCCTTTCTTATAAAAAGTTTCAGAAGTTAGAAGTTATTTAGATAACACTAATGAAGATAATGATTTAATCTTTCCAGGTGTAACAATCTAGGAAATAGAAACATAAATGAAGTCAAGAGTTACCTTGAATTTTCAATCAAACATACATAGCGTAGAACATTCCCATTTGATGAAGCCTTTTTTATTCTGTCCTCGATATCCTTATCAAGCAATGGAAGACCATTCACCAAAAAATCTTCCCCCGACATCGCGTCTGGTTGCATTTCTGGAGGGTACAAGCTCTCAACCTGGCAACGCTTTCTTTTATTACAATGAACTTGAACTCCACAAATGAAAATGAGAAGGCACAAACTTACCTTAATATCAACCATATCGAGACGGTACCCAAGAAGTCGAGCAAGAATCAGACCCTGTTTGAGTACACAGAAAGACGCATTTAATTTATGCCATTATAGACATTGTTCAAAATATTTTCGTAGCATGTGTTGATATTCAAGATAATTGGTTCACACAGCATAAAGAAGAAATTATGCCTAAGCATCTTAATTAGAAATATGAATCTTTAACTAAGATAACTAATACCTAGCATTTTTCATAGACAAGTATATAAGTAAATGATTGTCGATTTTCGTTGCACAGAATTCAACATTTGACATAAATCTAAATTTCTCATCAGAAAATGACTTGCCTACTCTACTTTTAAAACAGATCACCTAAAAGCTTATTGAGGTAGAACCTCTACATTTTTTAGGGGGAAAAAGAGAAAATCTTGAACTAAATTTGAAAGCATATTTTTACTGGTCACTGTCATACATTTTCGGTGGTTTATATACACTTGCAAAATCCCAATCTTTCCAGCCCAATGTTACCTAGTTCATAGTACACTAGGGTACACAGTACGGGTACGAGCGAGGACGTGGTACGCTAGTTATGCCGGTACGAAATATGCGGGGTAGGCTTAGTTAGGACACTTTCGGTGTGCGCCACGCCAAAAGTAGTACGCAATATGTTAAGAAGCGCTTCGCGACGCAACACATGGGCCTAGCAGCACCCACAACCACGTACTTGGCAACCGAACTCGCTCTTATATTATATTTAACTAATCCCAACAAACAATCAACGTAGTCCGTCTTTATTTTCTTGCCGTCTCTGCAGTATCAAGTACGTTCCTTCTTCTTTCCTCTGCCTCTCTCTTCTCTGTCTTTTTTTTCCTCCATTGTCCTTCTCTTTTTTCCCTCTCTTTTTTCCATCACTGTTTCTTCTTCTTAATCTCTGATTTTTTTATGAAGAGGTGATTTTTTAATTACTTATTTTTATCCTCTATTTTTCACTCTTCTCTGTTTTTTTATCCTTTGTTTCCCATTTAAGACTCAAGGTTTTGATTGATGATTAAGGTTTTTCCATGTTCTGAGTCTCATGTCTTGTTTTGATTATCGTTTTTGTTATCATATTGTGAGAGTTTTGAATTATGCATTCTTGTTATGTTATGAGTTATGACTTACGAGATATCCTAGTTAATGATTTTTTTGAGTTATTTGTTTGATTCATATTGTTGTTTTTTTTCTTTTTATTTAAATTAAGCAGCATTTTATATATATTTTGCATTATTTTATTGTGTCCGTCATGTGTCTGCTACAAGTCGTTATAGCGTCCACTATAACGTTATGACATTTTTTTGGCTTGCCGCCATGATCCGCCATCCGCGATTGACAACACTGGATCCTAAAATGTATCAGGCATATTCTAAAACACTCAACCCAACAATCTCTATAGAACTAACTATAGAAACCTTTGAATTAGAGGATAAGAATTTCCCCCAATCTCAAACTCAATCTAACAACCCTAGAGTAACTAAGAAACTAGGACCTTTAGACTAGAAATTAAAGACACCCACTAAACAACCTAGTGATAAGCAACAAACAAGCTGAAACCCCACTAGAGAGATTTATAATGGATTAGACCTTTATGTTTAGTGACCATCTCAAAAGGAGACCTAAACCCTAAGAGAAGTCATGTGGGAGAACAAGTTGGAGTCAAGCTCTCAAACTCGCCAATTCTAATTTCAATCATCAAAGTCTATCTTCTCTCTCAACAAATGAGAGTATTTATAGTTTACAAAAACCCTAGATAGCTAACCTAACTTATTAGAAGTCTAGGGGTCAAGGCCCACTTAATACAAGTTTAAATATCTAAAATTACAAGTTAAAACCCTCAGAAAGATGGCCCAAAAAAGATCCATGGTTTTGATGATTTTGACGAGTGCTCATGGGTTAGGACCTAGAGGTGCCCATAGTGCCCCAGTAGTTTGATGGGGCGCCCTTAAGCTTCATTGCTCCATTAGGATTCTTTTAAATTCTCTTCAATTCTCTTACTTCTACACTTGTTTAATGGAGGTTTGAGTATCTTCTAAGGTTCTTCATGTCTTCCAACGCTTCCTAACTTGATAGATACCTTAAGCCCTCTTAGGATCGCATCAGGGGGCAAAGTATCTGGTAGCACTGCTCCGACCATATCTTATAAAACTATGTAAAGAAAACTAAGATAAGAAGTGAAAGTGATTTTTGAACGGTTATAAGGAGAAGTCTCACTTGATGACCCTAGTTTTCTTCAAATGAAGTAAACATATCATAAACAAAAGTATCATTAGAAAATTGTATTCAAACCTTTCTTGCCACATCCATTCCACTGAGATCGTCTCGGGGATCTGCGAGTTTATTGAGATTAGAGTAAGAAAGTACTCTAGACATATCAAAGTGAGGGACACACAACAAAGGATACATATGGAAAGATGCATTTGCTTTCAGAACTTCTGATAAAAAAAGGAAACACTATACATGAGCATCTTTAATTTAGCGTTTAACTAAATTCACTTAGAGGGACAGCAGCTTCAATATGATCTCTTTTCATTTTTCTAGTTTTTGTATTTTCTTATTTACAAGTAAAGCAGTTGTGGCAGTACAATATGTACAGTGCCCCAAAAAAATTAGCATGAATTACAAATAGGACCTATTTCTGTAACACATCCAACGCTGACCAACTTGACCTCTAATGAATCAGAACCAAATAATGTATCGTGAATTCAGCTTGATTAGATATTTCAACGCTAACAAGAACCAAATTCCAAGAAGAAAGGAAAAGACTTGTCTGAAATGTTCCCAATAACGACATCGTAAATTTTCTATTAAAGAAAAGCTGAAGCCCAGAGTATCAAGAACATAGAATTTCTAGAAATACTGATACAATAAAGTCCTACGGATAGAAAAGAGAAGTATAAGAAAGACGAGAGAAAGGAGACTCATTAATATTTAATACAAGGAGTTCTGGAGAGCTTCTCAATTTCTGTTTCAAGCATAACATCCGTAATTCATTAAGGCAGTAAATTGATCCATTTCCTCAAGTGGCTTCCATAATCTTAAATGTACCAGATACCCAAACAATTTTTATAAACTAATAGCTTCCACCATGTAATCAACATATGATTTTCAAAATAAACATGTCAAAGAAGCCAATGAAGTGAACCAAACATCATTCATAAGTAACCTAATTATGACAGTACATTTGTGATGGGTCCCTAGAACAAATAAAATTTGGAACATAATCGCACCAAAGTGCAAAATTCGGAAAAGTTTGCATTAATTAGAACATATCATGCAAAGAATTTATGAGCTGGTTGGTCTCATTGGCTTTACATCAACAACAATAGCATAACCCATTAAGTCCCCAATAATTGGGGGTATGGGCGGGGATGGACGGGATACAGACCTAACCTTTGTCAAACAAAGTGGCTGATCCAGGATACCACTGAAACAAATGTATTGGAGACTAACCTAACCTTTGGCAACAAGTGCACAAAGTGGTTGCTCATATAATACACATGTAACAATGGTCCCCTATGCCGTCGCGTTTGCTACAGAATCATGCCCTCAAATCAAAGCCAAAAGGCATCAGAGAAGGCAGACCCAAGAACCATTTTGATTTATGTGCACATCACCATGCTTCTTTCATTCAGCATCCAGAGCATTAGTGGTGCACAATTCTCATTGGCTTTACATCACTGCAAAAACACTGTGCTAAACTGCCTTCCAACATTACTTAGATAAACAGCTACATCGAAACTCACTCCTCAATACAACACGTGGCCTGCCACATACTTATTTTCATTATTTTCCCTCTGAATAAAAGAAAGCCAATTTAGCAGCAATAACTTAAGCTACCCTAAAAAGAAAGACTATCACTTAAGTTCCTTTTATGGGTGAACTATAATAGCCACTTCCCAAACTTAGCCAACTTATTAGAGAACATAAATGCCACTACAAACATAACACAGTTACAGATTTCTCAGTTCATTTTCCATGCACTTCCACAACAGTATATTGAAAAAATAAACAGTCATGATTAAGCAGTTTAAACCCCAATTGGTTTGTCTGGAAAGTTGAATTTAGAATTGAAAGATGGCATGATGAGATCAAGGCGCCGTGAACACTGAAATTACACACAGCAGACATGCATAGTAGTTATAAAAAAAATAGAAGCACTTGCTATTTGCTAAACCATCAAAGAAGTAGTTTCAAAAGGATGATCAATTTATTTACCAAGGACATTTGTCCACAAGATAAGATGATTGTACCTAGAGAGCTAAACAGATAAACGGAACATGTGATGACTAGTGATAATGATAAATATCACGCATGTAAATCTTTTCATCTTTCCTAAACTTACGGGTGCACCTCCTGAAAATAATTAAACCGAGTTAGACTGTGTATTGACTATTTCATATTATTACCTGGTTCAGTGTAGCCAAGGCTTTTAGCTCCATTAACAACTTGGCTAAAAGGCTTTCCGCTCTCAACTTCACTCATCACATATCCTAGTGTACCTATTGAAGGTAATCATCCAGAAATTATTAACATCAGAATCCCCCAACTCGTCGATATAAATATGGAAAACGAGCAATATAACAATTTCAGGGGAGAGTACAACATTGAAAGAGCAAAATTTACTACCACTCAGACTTCCAACAATGCGAAAGACAGGATCTCCGCAAGAAATGATGCGGGTTAAAGACGCAATAACAGGTAGACCAGCACCAACCTAATATAGAACAGAAAAAATTGTAAGTATTCCACATGCAGCCATTATACTTTATTCACGGGTCAACAACATTTAATAATTGATCCTAACATGGAACAAATTCACAGTATAGCAAATATACAGCAATGTACAGTATAGTCTTGTCAATAGCGGCCGCCACTGTAGCAGCGGAGCAGCTCCCTGCCACTACAGGGACCCTCATAACGTCGTAGATCACCAGAGCGTCGGTAGTGGCCGCAATTAGGGTATGGGCTAAAAAACTCATTTTTACCCTCAATAACAGTCTAAATTTAAGGGTAAATTGGACATTTCTTGCATAAAAATCCCTAAGATTTTGAATTATTCGATCTGATCGATCGGCACTTCTCTCTTCTCTTCTACCTCTATTCTTGCTGCACATGTCGTTGACCCACCTGACAGCTGACAAGCTCTCGGTCACCCTAAGACAAGAGTCAACAGACCCGGACCACACTCCAGACCTCACCTTTCGGCTGCTCTACTCAATCCTGGCAACAGTTATGTTTAATTATTTACAATACTTTTATTTGTCTAATTATTAAAATTTTGAATGTATCTTGAATTTCTGGTATATCATGTACAAAAAATTCCAAATAGCACTGCTCCCGCTATGTGCTATCCTGCTATAGCATTTTCGGGGTCGGCCGCAACGCGCCAATTTCCAGGATTGATAACACTGGTACGGTAATCCTAGTACTTTTTGCATACTCTTATTAGCATAACCATTATTCATCAAGTAATTCTGCAATAAGAAATTCAACTTGAAAATTGTTAACTTTCTTTGTAAAAGGAAACGAAATCAGGAAGAGGCAGATACACTCAGGACCAATAGCTTTTTCCACAAAAGATCAATAAACTACTGCCAGATAAAAGTTATGAAAAAATGTTCCATAATGCCTTATTCTACCAAGCTAAAACCTTGTAATCCTTAAAATGCCAAAAGAACATAAGTTCCTTCCGCCCTTCTAAGTGGCAAGTGCTTATGCTAAAGGAACTAT
Organism: Vinca minor; assembly: GCA_026122235.1. Classification (NCBI taxonomy): domain Eukaryota; kingdom Viridiplantae; phylum Streptophyta; class Magnoliopsida; order Gentianales; family Apocynaceae; genus Vinca; species Vinca minor. The sequence goes on from JAOCZM010000121.1 coordinate 1,085,198, forward strand.
TACATGACATAGGCTCTCAATCAAGATAATACTACATATAAGCTGATCAACTATACATGCAATTCTAAAGGTTTCGTAAAGCAGCATGCATATCAGAAACGAAATAGGTAAGTCAAGGTGGATATCTGTAGGTATAGAAAGCTTTCAGTTTCATACTGAAATAACAAAGAGGCCAAATAAAATATTCATCTTGGTTTCTTCATATCTAGCTATTTTGGCAAAGTAACCTTGAAGTAGGTAAGAACCTTTTATATCATGTTCTCGATTGACAAAGAAATTTTACCTACAGTACTGAATGAGTAATACTTACAGTTGACTCATGTCTAATGCGACGAGGTTCTGAAAACAACTTGTCATAAGCTTCCTGTAAAGAGAAGCATTCAGTTCAGTATCAAGCCAAAAAAACAGTCCATAAATGCGCAATGTTGTCCTTTTCCAATAGAGAAACCTTGAAATACTAACACAGACAAAGCCAAACAAAATATTCCCTGCATCAACGGCAACTCTTTACTCTCAGTTATCAGTACACTAAATTTAGGGATAGCGAAACAAGAAATACAAGGTTCTGATTCTTCAACTCTGATATAAGGAACGAGAAAAATTGCAGAAAGTGGTCATTTACAATGGAGGAAGTAAGAGGCTTCTTATTGGCAAGCACAACAGAACTCCCCATATCCACCGCTTGGCTTAGGACTCCTATGGTTTCAGGACTGGCAGAGCAATCAACAATAGCCAAACCTGCCACCAACGGCCACTATTATCATCTGTTTAATTGTTAAATAAATCATGATCATCTAGGAAGCGAACCATCTTCTTATTTTAAGAATCTAAAAACAGAGGAGTGAATTCTAACATATCAAGAGTACCAATGTATTTATAGAATATAACTAAACTAAAGTATAGATATAAGTGCAAGTTAATCGAACCAACTGTGAGAAAGTACAATGCAATTCAATCCACCCAAATTCATTTACAACAGTAGTTTCAAGATGGAAAACAAACCTGTTGATTTGCCCAGCATAGCAGCAATATCAATGACTGTCCTTGCAACTTCTTGACTGAAAACCACTTGGCAGGGACCTACAGAAGATCGGAAAAGAATCCTAAACACTAAATTTTTTCTTCATTTTGATGAATTAAAATCACTAAAATAGTAAACCTTGGAAAAAAAATTAATTAAAAATACTTTACCAAGATTACTAAGTGAAAGCAAAGAAGACCCCTTTGATTTGGCTTTGCAAATTTCAATTAGACATTCATCATCCAATTCCTCAGTGGAAACATCTGATGCCATAACCATTGATTTGCTATCACAAACACCCACAACTCTCAACCTCACACCCTGCTAATTTCAGACATCAATCCATCCAAATTTACCAACTATAACAATAAATTTACAGCAATGGAAGCTTTTCTTGACAGATTTTTTGTTATTTCAGAAGCTTTATACCTGTCTGGAGTGAAGAGGTCGACAAGATACGATGTGGTCGAGGAGTTTGCGGCCAACGCCACCGCAACCCATCAGAACTAATGGGATTTTCTTCATTTTCAGTTCTTTTGTGTATGTACTTGCCTTCCCGGATTCTGATTGGAATCTTTGGAAAAATATTCTCAAGGATTGTTGAATAGTGGTTTTTACTTCAGAAAAATGGAAAAGAAAGGAAAAGTTGTAGGGAGCAGTAACTATATACCCACCCTATATTTTAAAAGTGGGAAATGAACACTTCTGATATGAAACGGGTCCACTGGACCATGCGGTTCAGATTTGGATCACTGCATTTCTTCTCTCTCCTCATTCTGTAGGGATGTGACCAAATATGAAGCACATGGTCCACATGTACCCGTTCCATATCAGAATTTTCCGTGGGAAATTGGCCAGACTTACCTAAGCTTGTATAGTCTTAGCCGCCGTATTCGCAACAGAATCTGGCCAATTTACCACATGCTCTAAGAAAAAAGGTAAAATATTCATTTCTTTATTAAAATATAAAAAAAAAAAAAAATCTAATTTTTTGTTTAAGCCCGGATGAAAAATGTGATCAATCTAGTTTTGATCATAATAAATCATTGAGAAGTTTTCATGTTTGTGTGAGATTTGTGTTTTGATGATATGAACTAGAACTCACACTTACATTGATTAAAATGGAAAGAAATCTTCCATGATCCTCGAAGGTCACAATCATACAACATTGAAGATGTCATATCAAGAATCGCTTTGAAGGACTCGTTGAGAAGAAGCTAAGCAACACAATACTCCATGGCACAAGCTTGAAGTGGATACTACAAGGCCTTGGAAGTGGTTGCAATGATAAGAAGGAAGATTAAGAAGTTAAGAGCTACTCAATCCCAATTGAAGTTCATCATGAAGTAGGCTCTTAACAAGGGAAGTGAGGAAGGCTAAAGTTCGACATCTTAGAAGATTACAAGAGGACTTCAGTACATGAAGAGGTTTTCAAAGGTCTCACGTGAAGCTTGAAGAAGTCAACGCATCGAAAAGACTTGAAAACCTTGAGGATTAGTCATATGCTACATAGGTACATCATTGTAACTAATCTTTATTTGAGAATACTAGACTTAAGTATGTCAAGAGATTTCAAAACCCTCATTCATACTTTTATTTTATCTTAAAAATTTTGAAAACATATGTTATAGTGTTGGTTGATGCCTATGTTCTTAAACATATTTTAAAAGATTTTGAAAAACACTTAGGCATGAGTTTGAGAACATTAGAAATGTGACAAGTGGAAACCCCACTTTTGGCCTTCATTCCGGTCGACCTGGCCTAGACCTTGGGCGACCTGGTGAAGGTCAATAGACCGACATGTGTCGTTCGGTCGACCGTAGTGTGTTTTTGTCCTTAGTCAATTTTGAATGTTCCATGACTCTAACGGTTATATTGTGCGGATGACCTTGTTTTAGGTCGTTCGATCGAACTCATGCTCCGGACGACCGGACCTGATGTGAATATCAAGGCCCTACATTTAATTCAAATTGCAGTTGTTCTAGTGGCGAGGGCTCGAGCTAAGAGGTTCAATGATGAGTCTAGCAATGGGGTCAAGAGAGTCCTAAGACTAAAGAATGTATGTTCGCCACTAAGCGTGAACAAATGTTGGTTTCCGTTAAAAAGGTTTATGTGGATGATAGCATGGGCTCATTTCTAAGCAACGTGGATAATGGTAGCATGAGCGTAATTTCCACCCATGTTTAAAACAAGATTCCAGCTAGTCGACATGACAAATCAGCTTTGAGACAGTTTGGTGTAACAGTCATAAAATCTGATATAGGAATCCAATGGAACTAATTCAAGATGTATTGGAAAGTTAAGAGCTAGATCTACAACTTTTCTGGAGACCACAAGATGAGCATCTACCGTTTTGGAGTTCTAAATCATACGTAAAGTTGTTATAACAAGTTGTACAGGTTTTTATGCGAATTTTAAGCTTGCTGAAATTTAAATCCTTTCTTGTATTATTTTCATATTGTGTTTTAGTTTCTTTATTTCATGTGTTATAGACTTAGGACACGACTCTTCTTGGACTCGATCAATTTGAGTCGCTTCTTCAAATCCTTGTAGGACAAAAATTTGTCCCTCCACTCCGGTAACGTTTCCTTGATCTGATTAATTGAAGAGGGTCTCGTTTACATGGTTGACGAAGATTCGCTTTAGGACCACCCCTTTTTGCGGTCGACCGCAAGCTATCCAATAGCCTGTCTATAGTGATTCGGAAGCACCCCAAACGACCTACCAGCAAGTCGGTTGACCAGAGCTGTCTTGTCACAGGCAAAATATAGTCGTTGCAACCTTCATTGCTTGTCATTTTTATGAAAAGCCTTTAAAGCTGATTCTTCATATTTAACCAAGCCATAAGAGGGCCTTTGATATTTACACTTTAAACAAGCATTCAAAACACTTTGAAGAGCTAAATTATTTCTACATTCATTAAAATACTTCATTTACGTGGATCATAGCATGAGCACATTTTCAAGCAACGTGGATGATAGCATGGGCGTAATTTTCACCCACGTTTAAAATAAGATTTCAGCTAGCCTACGTGACAAATCAACTTTGAGATAGTTTGGTGTAACGATCATAAAATTAGATATAGGAATCCAATGGAGCTAATTCAAGATGTATTGGAAATCTAAGAGACATATCTACAAATTTCCTGAAGACCACAAGATAAACATCTGCGGTTTTGGAGTTCTAAATCATACGTAAAGTTGCTACAACAAGCTGTCCATATTTTTATGCGAATTTTAAGCTTGCTGAAATTTAAATCATTTATTTTATTATTTTCATATTGTGTTTTAGTTGTTTTATTTCGTGTGTTATGGACTTAGGAGATGTTGTCCACTAGATTCATAATTTGCTCCATAAATAGAATTTAGTTAGTTTACTAAATTAGTTATTTAATAGTTTCATAATTAGCAATTAGTTATTTGGTAGTTACTTAGTAATTTCAGTCCAACACAAATTAGATTTTGTATAGGGCTTTGTCATTATGTTTTCCTAATCCCTTATGGATTCTTGGAAGATAAGTTAGTTAAATCATACATGGATTCTTAGGTCTATTGGATGCGAATTCACCTCTATATAAAGGAGCAATTTGCCACTTTATTCTAAGCACAATTCTGATATATAAAACGTAAGCTTTTTCTTTCATATTGAGTTCTTGAACATACTTAACCAAACTTATCAATGATTTTCTTATGGCGTTCATATGACTTATCAAATGAATTATCCACCTTCATTTGTGGCGTATTCCTTATATTGAGGTTGTTAATCAAAGGTTGATTAGAGCTCGAGGTTTCCACCCATCATAAGTCTATTATACCTAGGTTGCTAATCACAAGTTGATAAGAGGTCGAAGGTTCCCATCCAAACCTATACTTGAGCGAATTTCTTGAGTTGTTGTCGAATTGATGAGGGTCTCGTTCACATTGTTGGAGAATGTTCGCTTCAGGACCCCTCTTTGTGGTCGACCGCAAGCTGTCCATACTGATTCGGAAACACCCCGGACAACCTACTAGCAAGTCGGTTGACCAGAGTTGTCCTGTCAATGGCAAAATATAGTTGTTGTAACCTTGATTGCTTGTAATTTTTGGCATCTATGAAAAGCATTTAAAGTTGATTTTTCTTATTTAGCCAACTCATGTAAGGTCCTTTGATATTTAAACTTTAATCAAGCATTCAAGCACTTTGAAGAGATAAATTCTTTCTACATTCATCAAAATACTTCATTTTGAGAAAGAGTTGCGCATACACATTCTTCTATTCTCATTTTGATTATAGATTTCAATTGTATTATCCAATCCATTGAGAGATTTGTTTGTATTGAACTAAAATTGTAAAGTCTCATTTATTGTGGCTGATCTTTCTTTTTAAAGGGCTGAGAGGCAATGCTTGTTTGTGAGAGTTGTGGTTTTGGGCCTCCTTAGTGGAGTGGATCTTTCTTGTAATTGTAGGAACTAGAATGGGTGTTGAACCCCAAAAGTAAGTACGGGTGATATGTTCGTAAAACCTCCTCACTTAGTAGACTAGATTAGAGAAAGAGTTCTCATGGGTGAAGAAGGTTTGCTTAGTGCATAAAAGGATCATTTGTTTGCCTTGCACTTGCAAGGTTGCTTGGTGTATAAAAGACCATTAGTTGGTTTTGTCCTTTCTTGTAAAGTTCTCTCAAAACAAGCTAGTGGAAGTTTTCCAAAATCCTTGGGTGTGTCCTAAGGTAGTGGATGTAGATCTTTGTGATCGAACCACTCTAAATACTCGTGTTCGTTCTCTCTAACTCTTACTCATTTACTTTGAAGTTCATGTCTTGCTTTATCTTATATATATGTTACATGAACCTATTTGTCTAAGAGTTGGTTGTAGAACTTGTGCTTTCTTTATAGCTTTATATATCTTGCTTGGCTTTGGCCACATGACTTCTTGTGTTTGATCTTACGAGCTTTGCATATAAGATCCTTGACTTAGTCTATCCTTGATCATATTCATTGTCTTGTGTTTATATGTGTTGCATCTAACAATTAAGTCATCTAAGTTATCCATCTTTTAACTCACATTATGTGCTTAATCAACATACTTGTTGTTAAGGTGATCACTTAGGAAAAGATTTTATTAGAAAAGAGAAAATATTTGAGAACCTAATTCACCCCCTCTTAGGTTATTCCCTTCGGGTATTTCATTTGGTATTAGAGCTTAGTCTCCTTTTTGTTAGGCTATACATCCTAGAAGGATCCATGGTTACATGTTTTTCTATGTTTCTCGTAGAGGACTCTTCCCCATCTAGACCACCCTTGTTTGATGGCTCAAACTTTCTTTGTTGGCAATCCATGTTTAAACTCTTTTTGTGCTCTAATGATTTCACATATTGTTGAGCATTATAGAAGAAGGACCATATGTTCCTTCATATTTCGTGAAAGGTTTCAAGGTACCCAAATCATAAAGAGAATTCAATGAAGAAGACTTTGCAAAAATGACACTCAACTTAAATGTCATGAATGTTCTTTGTTGCACATTAAATGAAGAAGCTCTCAACAAAGTTCATGAGTGTGAAGATGCACATTCAATGTGGAAAATGCTTGAAGCATATTACAAAGGGAAAATTGAAGTGAAAAAGCCAAATATGGTATCCCAAGAATTGGAGACTCAATCTTTTGAAGGTATTGAAGATATCTCAATCACAACCAAGCAAACTTCGATATTATCAAAGAGTGTGATAAAGGAGAACAACAAAAGTCCATCTTCAATGAGCTTTAAAGACAACACACATTTGGAGCCTTCAAAATATGAGAACTTGGAAAAAGTGGTTGAATGCATTTCATAAGATGATCCTCATGAAGAGACAAATTATGATGGAGACAATGAAGATCAAATATCTTGTTCAAGAAATAAAAAAAAGTTGCCACTAAGCTTCAAAGATAAAGATTGAAAATGAATTGGCATAAGGCTTGATCATTCTATGAAGAATGAAGACTTTGAGAGGAGATGTTCTATAAAGAAAAAGTAAAAAACACTCCATAGCACATGAAATTCTCAAAGCGCAAAGGCTATACATATTGAAGAACCGAGATGGTTGATAAAAAAGAGCAACTACTCAAGTGATGACAAATGCCACAATAACAATTCATACTCCTCATCATTTGGTAAGAAAGGAAATGTATCAACTTCACTTTCTCAAATATCTTTACTCGATGATATCTATAAATTGAAAAGTGATTTTGATGTATATGCTTGTAATCTTGTTAATGTGACTGCTTTCCCTCTTTATGCTCATAACTATATAGATAACTTCAAGCATGATCTTTATATATTTCAAGATTCTTTAGCTAAGTTATCTATTAAGTGTAACATCATCAACTCGAATGATTCTTGTGCATATTTGTCTAACTCATCTAAGAACCATTCTAGTAATTTTGATTTTGATAAACTTGATCCCTGTGCATATATTTTCCCTTGAGATACAAATCTAACCTTAAAGGACCTTCTCAAAAGGTATCTAGTAAGTCTCAAGATTTCTTTGTAGGTACAAAACCATCAATGCTTCACAATATGAAAAACAAGGAATGGAAAAAACGAGCAAAAACTCTAAGAAAATAGTTATATGCCAAAGACAACAATGTTGTAGAGTGCTCATCAAGAAACAAAATTTCATTTAGCAATGTTGACTCTACAAAGGACAAGAAGATTGCTTCAAATGCATTCATTGCAAATATGAGAAAATGAGGCAATCAAAGGACAAGCACTTTAAATGAAAGTAGTGATCAAGATCAAGACTATTTAAAGTGCCTCATTGGACTCATTGATTAAGATAAAAATGATATTCAAAGTACTAAATTTAGAGACAATGAGGGAACATGGGAATCCCGGTCGACCGCTCAAGGCCTCGGTCAACCGGAGTAATGGTCAAAATTACTAAGGCAAAAGCTGGAAATTTCGATCGCAACCCAGCGTCGGTCGACCGAAGTGAAGACATAAAGAAATTAAGTTTTCCTCGGATGAGGTCCAGACGATCTAAGCTCAGTCTCGATCGACTGAACGTCGCGAATATAAGATTTTAAAGGGCTTTTCAGTTCATTTTTTCAAAACTTCTCAACTTTCCTCTCTCAAACTCCAAAACCCCTTCATATCCCCTCTAAAAATTCGAAGCACATACTTACCCAATCCTCAATTCCTTCCATAAACCTCTCACATACAAAATTATGACGACAAATCAAAACTCCAATCATCCATCAAAACTTCCAATCAAGAAAAATCTTCCTAGAAAACCTACTTCCAAAAGACCCATTGAAAAATGGGATATCAATACAATAACTAATTGTGCCTACTCCCAATAGATTCAAACCAAAAACTATTGTTCAAAAGAAGGGAAAAGGGAAGAAAAATATGAAAATTCAATCTGATGAAGAAACGGAGTCGGATGATGAACGACCGATCCTACCACCATCTCATCGATTTCAAGGAGATCATCAAAGTTCGTTACTGCAAAGGTAAATCCTCGATTCTACTCAACATATTCTAAGAAAGATTATTATGCTTTGGTAAAAGAAAATAGGGGAATATTACCGAGTTATATTATAGATGCTAAAATGTTCGAAAATGGCCTTGATGAAATCATATAATACTTTAGTGAGATGGGATGGTTGAACTTATTTATTAATGATTGTGAGATTTACCCTCTAGATATATATGAGTTTTTGTGCCAATCTAAGGGAATATGGTAGACGTGAGGATGTACAATATTGGTGGACTTAAAGGGCAGATAGCTTAGAATTTAGCTTCTCGGAAGTTATGTGGTGTGAGGCTTTTGGTGTTGTTTTTTATGAAGAGCGATTAGACATTATGACAAATCGGGAATGTGCCCGATGCAGATGTTTTAAATATAATGAGGTTTAAGACGTATTTCAACATCACGGGGGCATTCAATAGATCCAAAGAAAGGGAAACCAACAAATTAGATGAATATGGCCGGATCCTACATCACATGGTATCAAATTTGGTCAACCCCATCAAGGTCATAAGAGTTCTATCCCATATCTTCAAATGACAGACATGGAATGACTTGTGAAAAAGAGGAAAGCCAATTTTGGATACTTGGCTTTAAAGTATTTTAGTGTGTGTGTCAAAGAAGTTAGGAACTTTCTATCATAAGGGAGTATGCTTAGATTGTTATCCAAAAATTTCAAGCTCAAACTCACAAACCCCGTTCAAAGAAATGAAAGGTACAACATTTACTATGAAGGCCATTTCCATCAAATGCATATGCTACTTGTTGGTGGATATTGAAAATATCAAAGTAGGTGTACCGATTAAGAGCTATTGGCAGCGGCTGTTGCAATGGGGGCTAGTCAACAAGCAAGTGACACCATCATGAAGATTATAGAGGCAAGAAATGCTACAAGGCCTAATGAACCAGAAGCAACAAAAGAAGAAGAAATGCAAGGGGAAGGTTTTAAAAATGTTCAAGAAGGTCAAGGATTTGATGGCATTTATATTAATATAGGGGATGATTTTGATTAGCAAGGAGAAGTAGAGGCAAATGAGGATAATCAAGAAGAATTGGGGACAAATGAGGAAGCCCATAGAGAACATGTTGAAAGAGAAGCTCTACAAAGAAGAAATTACTCAAGCAATGAGTTATTCATGCAAGTACTCACAAAATTGGATTCACTTCAAGAAATCTTCAATACTAGAATGGGCAACTTGGAAACAATGATGGAAGACTTGGAAAAGCAAGGTTATATATTTGAGATGAAAGTGCATTTCTAAACCCTCTCCCCTCAACTCTTTTTTGATATATGCCTAAGGGGATATATTAATGCAATGTTTTGTGCTTAACTTGATCTATATAGAATGTGGTGTCATTTGTTTATATCTTCAAGTGTTAAGAATGTGCTCTATGTGGTTGATCGTCTATAACTTAACTTGAGGTATAAACTGTAGTTTTTGGCATTGATATATGCCTTGATATTTAGTTATGGTTGTTTGGAATTTCTTTATACCAATTTATGCAGGTTTTATAGCATTATGCCACAAGTCTAGTCGACCGGACCTGGTGCCTCGGTCGATCGCAGCAGCTCGGTCGACCTGAGGAACCTGTGTGGTCGAACTGAAACAGTTATTTTCAGCAAAACTGTAACTTCTAAACTCTATATCGTTTTTAGTTTTGTGTTTCTTTTAACATGAGCACAACCCTAGGGGAGTTTTTTATTAGTAAACTCTTTCTTATTCCCCTTATATATGTGATATATGCTTACTTGGTTCATATCTTAGCATTATCACATCTTAAGTTGGCTTTGTACTTCATATATATCTCTTGTTTAACCAATTTGTGTGCTCTTTGTGGGGGTGTATGGTCTTATTAGTGCATATATAAATCTATATCCCTTGTTCAAATGAGATCATGTAAATCTATCTTATCGAATCTTATTTTCTTGATCTTATGTTGTTTTGATTTGCTTGATGCCTATTTTGTTATATCTCTTTTTTGCTAACCATTTCTTGAAGAGGAAAGTGCTTTATAGTGTTACCTTATACCTCCTATTTCTTTTGTTTGTGATACATATGCTCATCTTATCTCATATGTATACATGTTATCCCATTCCCTTTTTTAACTTGAATTTTATCTCGTTATAGCTAACTGTGATTTATGGAAAATGGGAGATTGTGCTTTAAAGTTTTATATTCATATGTCCTTTGTTTTAGCTTAGGTTGTAGATTCATCATTGAGCCGTGTGACCCATCATTGCATTTGTGTGTCATCTTGTGCTCTCTTTCTTTTGATTTCAACCAAGCTTAACATCTCTTCAAAAAGATCATCTTTAAAAGCTTGTTTACTCTTTTTATCATAAACATTTTAAGATAAGTATCATCTCTTGGCCAATCATATTCATTTCAAATGACCTTTTACAAATGATGTGCTTACATAGCTTTAAAGATTTTCCTTCTTTGGTTTGGATCTTGTTTTTTATCTTTATAAACGCTTCCCTTGGTTTCAACTTATTCAAACTATTTGACCTAAAAAGCTTCTTCATATTTGAATTCAAATTTATCCCTCCTAAAAGTTTTTCATTTTTGATCAATTGGATCTCTATTTTAACAAAAATGAGGGAAAAAATACTTTTCATCTTGTCGCTCTGATTAACTTTTTTATTTTGACAAAAAGGGGGATAAAATTAGTGTTCCAAATGTGCCATGAAAATGTATTTTACAAAAGGAGAAAGGTAAGAACTTTGCAAAATGGGAGAGATTAGAGATTCTTTAAAAGAGAGGGGAGTAGAATGCTCTAGATTGGGAATGACCATATTGACTTAACAAAATAACAATCACACATATCCAACATCAAACGTAGGTAATTCCAGCAATAGAACACACAATCATACAAATAGAATTCAACGCTTCATACAAAATTTGATGCAATAAACCATGTAGAAATCATTTCATCATATTTCATACTTAACAGAAATTTCATTTCATGCTTTTTTATTCAGAAAGTTTTAGAGGTAAGAATCTTACCTAATTGCTTAAACAAACTCCAAAGGTTGCTAATTTCCCATTTTTTCCATAAATTCAGACCTCTACTCTGATGGTAATATCTCTAAAATTAGCCTTTGAAATTCAATCTCCACCGTTCAGATTGAAGTGCTAGAAGTCTTCTATCCTAATCAAATATTGGAGAGGATCGCAACACAATTGATCCCTCTGCCAAATGTTTCAAAACCACTGCACAATTTCCAGCCTAGTTTCTTCTTCATTATTTTCTCTCTTTCTTTTCCTTTCTTTCTATAATTGCCATTCCAACACTAACTACCCCTTCATAAAATTTCAAATTCCTAAAATAGCTTAAATATAACTTATAGAATTAACACTTAGGTCCTTCTACTTCCTAAACATGACAAAGCACCCCTAAATAAATTAACAAGCACGGAAATAACACATAAAGCAAATAATACAAGTAATCATATCAACAAAAAGTTACGGGTATCACATCTTTCCCCCTTACAAAAGTTTCATCCCAGAACTTACCTCGATGCAGAAAAATGTAGGGATACTTCTACCTAACTTCCTCTTCCAACTCTCAAATCGCTTCCCGCTTATTATGGTGCGACCATGGCACATTTACATAAGGTATACTCATCTGTCTCGAGACTTGATCCTTTCGGTTCACAATCTGTACCGACACTTGTTAATATGTCAAATCTTCCTGAAGTCCCAGTGGTTCAGCTTCCAAAACTTAACTCTAGTCGGGGACGTATATCCTTAACTCTGACACATGAAATACGTTGTGGAGTTGTGACAATGTCAGAGATAGCACTAATCGATAAGCCAAGTCGTCGACCTGCTCAAGTATCACGTAGGGTCCTACATACCTTGGAATTAGCTCCCAATTCTTTCCGAACCTCATAACTCTTTTGGTTGGCGACACCCTTAAATACACATTGTCCCCGGTCTGATGTTCCAACGACCTCCATTTACTATCAGCCCAACTTTTCTGGCGGTCTTGAAAAACACTTGTAACAAACTTGGAATAACTTTAGAACAACATAAATTTTAAAAGAAACATAATACATTTCGAAACTTGTCCGGACAACCTTGCGGAAAAAGGCCCCAAACGATCTATCGTCCGGGCTATCCTCTGCATCATTTATACCAAAACCCCGGACGAAACAGATCGTCCGAAACTCGTCTGCAATCATTCAAGGAGTCCCAGAATCTCTGCGGAAGAATTATGAGGACGAAAACTTTCGTCCATGAGACAACCAGAAGCCTCACTAGTTGTACGGACAAATATGTGGACGATGGTTATGACGAAGCATCGTTTGGACCTTCTAGAAAAGTCATTTTTTGGTACAAAATTGCAAGGTAAAAACCTCTATCTGCATTTTAAACATCTCATAACCCATAAATTCATAACTTGACCATTTAAACAGACATCAACATGAAAACAAATGAAAAACCATACTCTTTCATAGCTGAAACTTGTACATCGAAATTCGTGTTACGAGCACCATGAACTACTCATAACATACCAGACAGACATACAAAAAATCAGACACTACAAGTATCGCTCTTGCATAAATAACACATAATTCATACGATCGAGTTGAATTAGCTAATCCTGACTCTAAAACAACTGTTAATAGCCCCCTAACTATTCACCTGTTAGGAAAGACCAGACTTGCCATGGGTCTAGATATCTAACCCCCCCTCCCCCGACAGGGCTAGTGATTTAAGGATACATTTTGTTATGTCATCACTCACCTAAGTGAACTCCACAACGATGGTTAGAAGCCCTGACTTTTCACCTAGTTAGGGAATAGACCAGAAATATCAGAACATGTCATCACGAATGCCCGGGTTCAGCGGTACATAAATTTGGGACATATCCTGCAAGAGAATCATTCATAGACAAAAGCTCTAGATTGGGAATGACCATATTGACTTAACAAAATAGCAATCACACATATCCAACATCATACACAGGTAATTCCAACAGTAGAACACGCAAACATGCAAATAGAATTCAACGCTTCATCCAAAGTTTGATGCAATAAACAATGTAAAAGTCATTTCATCTTATTTCATACTTAACAGAAATTTCATTTCATGTTTTTTATTCAGAAAGGTCTAGAGTGTAAGAATCTTACCTCAATTGCTTAAACAAACTCCGAAGATTGCTCACATGCCATTGCTATTAGAAAACACATACATTTGGACGCAATGAATTTTATTACGTTGATTTATCAAATGGAGAACTACATGAAGACATGTGAGTCCATCATCATTTCGGTACCTGACGAGAGTCATTGGAGACCTTCACCATTTGATCTGGTTACTATCCATCAAACATGAAAGGTCCAAAACCCGGAAGAAATAAAACTAGAAGATTCAGAATGGGGATGGATACAAAGAACAATTCCCAAACATGTCAGAAAAAAGTGTGGGCAGTGTCAAGAATCTGGCCACAAGCGTAAAACTTGCCCCATCAACTTGATTCGATGTCCTCCAGAAAGTAGCCCTCGGTGAGTTTTTAGTTGTATTAGCTCAAAATCAATTTCATGTATTAATGAATCGAATTAATAAATTGTATAATTTTGTTTCACAAATTGTTTCCCGGTTTTGTTCTTGTACTAGGTTGGTAACCCACGCAACTTTCAAGCTTGATTGATTGATTTTTTTTATTTTTTTTATTTTTTATATTCAATAATTCCATAATAACATGTCTCAAAATAAATTTAGACAATATATAATAACTAAACTTTTTATTCATATGCTTATTCAATCTTTTTGTCTAAATAAAGCCATCATAAATATTATTTTTTCATAAAATAAAAAATAGTCATGCTTTTTGACATTCATATTTTATAAAATTTGTCCCACTCATTGTGCAATTACAAATAAATTTCTAATCTTTATTACTATTACTTTTCAAGTGTTTCTTTCGATATCATGAAACAGTTTATGAAAGGAAATGCATTACATAATCATAAAAGTGTTTAAAAGTCTTATAAGATAAAATAAAAGTACTGAAAAGTAAATACTATTTAAGTTCACTAAAGTTAATGACTTCCTATTACAGTTCATTAGGAATCACTCTTCATATGTCCCATCCCAGGTATCATCATAAGAAGGCTTAGCCTTTGTATCATTTGCAAAACAAACAAAGAGAAAGGATTGAGCTGCGAGGCTAAGTAAGAATCCCACACCCTTGGGATGAAGTAACAGATAAGACCCAAAATACGTTTCCCATTTCCCGAAATACATATTTTAGACTCAAACCAAACACATATAAGACTAAAGCGATAACAAATAAGACACCAATTAAGTCAACAACTACGTTCTACACATCCAAGTGTTAAGACAACCGTATGCACTACAAGTACCATGCATTACTCATACGAAACACACGATTACACTCTACGCTTAGACATTAGGAACATAGTTATTGCTATGACTCAACTTCCCACAATACGAGCTCCATCGTCTATTGACTCTTGACTGAACAATGACTGTAACGGCCCTAGTCTTTATTCCAAACTAGGACGGCCCAATAAGTTCAACATATGGGTTTGGTATACCCCCCAAACGATGGGTCCAGAGTTTAAGGATCCATCATACGTTGTGTCATCATCCATCACCATGGACTCCACAACACCGTTACAGTCCCAATGATATCCTCATCGGGTTAAGGCCCAAGAATTTCCACACGTAAACACACTAGTTCACCATAAACACATATCATATATCAGACAGATCTTGTTAGCCAATCGATTCTAAACAGGGGCTCACAATGGGGCGGCGACTTGGCAGACTTAACCAAATAATGACAACAATCCAAAGCATATAAAAGACTCCAAGCAGAATTTAATCAAGTATAAAATAACAATTTAACACATATGAAACAATTTATAAACAACATAATCCAAAGAACATATACAATGCAACACATCTATAACTTCATCCAATTTTGTATATTGTATTCATGTGCCTCACCATTTTTTTTCTTCTTCTCCATTATTATATACTTTCCAGAGTATATTTCCAATGGTCTGAATTGAATGTCATTTAAGTTGTTTGTTCCAATCACATTTTCAATTTATTAAAATGTATTACGAAAACATTTGGACAAATATTAATAAATATATTAATAAACTGATTCTGAGATGAATCACAACATCAAGAAAAATAAATATAAATTATAATTTCTTCCATATTCTTTCTCCTACAATTTTATATTATTTGATTCCAAATTCTCTTTCAGGGAAATGATGTGCTAAAAGAATATATTAGAGAATATAATAGAAAATACGCAGTTCATGCTCACTCCATCCAACAACATGTAAAAACAGTTTATAATTGATTACCAAATTTAAAGGTACAGAAAATATGTAATTTAGAGTTCGAAAAGAAAGGGGGAGGATTCTTACCTTGTTGAATTCACAAATTCAAGAAAATTAAGCAGAAATTCGCAGCAGGAAAATCAGTGACGCTCAAACAACGATATCTCTCGGCTCAGAACACGGAATGCCTCCCCGTCAGCGTTCACTCGTAGGAAATTTCGATACCTTCGTTTTGATATCTTACAGGTAAAAAACGAACGTCGTTAAGGCCTTCAAATGCTCAGAAAACTTTCTACCCAGTTTTTTTCCCTCTCTTCTTTTTTTTTCCCTGCCCTTTCCTTTTCTTTTCCCTTCCCCTTTTGTAACCCCAAATGGGATAGTGAAGAATCAGCAGTTTCAGATTTAATCGCACAAGAGGTCCCTCAATTTTCCATGGTCAAAAACTCAAGCCCTCAAACTTTCTACATATGCATGTAACACATGAAACATGTTGTGAAAATAAAGTGCAATTCAAATTAAATATACATGATGATAAATAAGAATCCCATAAAACATGTAAGCAGAAAATCGGGTTCTCACATTCTTCCTCCCTTACAGAAGTTTCATCCCCGAAACTTTACTAACCTCAGTATTCGAACAAGAACATATGCTTTGATCGTGTTTTCTCCTCTAGCTCCCAAATGGCCTCTCGCTCGGTGTGATTTGACCATTGTATCTTCACGTATGGTATTGTCCTCCGTCTCAGAACCTGATCATTCCTGTCTACAATCCGAATCGGTACCTCAACGTAAGACAAATATTCTCTCAGTTCGAACGATTCTGCTTCCAAGATATGACTCGGGTCGGCCACGTACCATCTCAACTATGACACGTGGAATGCGTTGTGTACCCGTGATAGTGTTGGTGGCAACTTCCAAAATCTTATAAGGTCCAGCATATCTTGGACTCAACTTCCCGCTCTTCCCGAACCTCATCACACCCCTCATTGGTGAAATCCACAGATACACCTTGTCATGGACTTGGAACTCCAAAGGTTTACGTTTACAGTCTGCCCAACTTTTCTGCCTGTTTTGGGTTGCCTTGATGCGTTCACGAATCAACGGTACTTTTTCCAAAGTGACTTGTACCAATTCTGGTTCCGTTACAGTCCTTTCTCCGATATCATCCCAACACACTGGTGACCGACACTTCCTTCCGTATAAAGCCTTATAAGGCACCATACCGATGCTTGCCTGATAACAGTTATTGTAGACGAACTTTATCAATGTCAAGTTGTTCACCCAGCTACCTTTGAAATCCAAAATGCAGGCCCGTGGCATGTCTTCCAGAGTCTGAATTGTCCTCTCGGACTGCCCATCAGTTTGAAGATGAAAAGCAGTACTCAAAGACAATTTCGTTCCCATGGCATCGTAGAAGGTCTTCCAAAACCGCGATACGAACCGAGTGTCCTAGTCTGAGACTATACTGACAGGAATCCCATGAAGTCGAACGATCTTATCCATATATATCTGTACCAGAGTATCCATACTTGCTGTAATCTTCATTGGCAAAAAGTGAGCTGACTTGATCTATCGATCCACAATCACCCAAATAGTGTCCTTAACGGTCTTGTCCTTCGTTAGTCCAACCACGAAGTCCATCGTGATGTGTTCCTATTTCCAAACGGGAATCTCGAGAGGCTTAAGTAAACCAGCGGGTCTTTGGTGTTCCTCTTTTACTTGTTGGCACACTAGACACTTAGCCACAAAGTTAGCTATGTCCCGTTTCATATCTCTCTACCAAAAAAAGACTTTTCAGTCATTTGTACATCTTTATAACTCCTGGATGAAAGGATAATCTGGAACTGTGAGCTTCCCAAATAACCTCTGATCTCAACCCTAAATTCGACGGTACACACACTCTGCCCCAAAAACTGAGACTACCGTCCTCGTGAATCTGAAAAATCTTCCTCTGTTCCTGACTGAGCCAAATCTCGTTCTTTTTCCAAATCACAATCTGTCAACTGTGCTTCCTTGATCCGCGTCAACAAATTCGGTTGAGCTACCAAAGCTGACAAGACGTTCTTGGTAAACTCAACGACTTCAATCTCTAACTTCTCGTACTCGGCGACTAACTCCCATTGGTCGGTTATTAATACGGCTAGCTGCACTGAGTTTTTCCTACTCAAAGCATCGGCTACTCGATTAGCATTACCGGAGTGGTAGTTAATCGTGAGGTCGTAATCCTTCAACAGCACCAACCGTCGCTTTTGTCTCATGTTAAGCACTTTCTGGGTGAAAAGATACTTAAGGCTTTGGTGATCGGTGAAGATTTCACTGTTAGTAGTGCCCTAGGACCATTCGCATATGTTGTACGTTTTATATGTATTTGAGCATTTCATATGAATAGTTAATTTTGCTTATCAACATCAAATGCGTGATTTGATAGTAAAACTCATTTGCTTATGTAATTACTATTCTAGTTGTCCCTAGTTTTATGTAATCTATTTTACAATGAAATAAAACTAGTATGATGTTTGATTGATGATTACGTTTTACTAATCATGTGTAATGAGTACAAATCATAGCATAGATGCAATGTATTGAGATATATCGTATCGGACGTGATCCGTTAGAGAAGTAATACTTCATGGTCCTTTGTCATAAGTATTACTTCCTCAATACTATTTTAGAATCCTTAGACCTTATGTCTCCATTGATTCTAGCATGAATGGAGCCACGTTTTGACTCAGTCGTACGTTGCTTTTAATCGAGTAATCAATACAACTGATGATCGGATGTAGTGTCCTATCATGGCTTGAATGTGAGAGGCATTGTAAGGAATTTGTCCCTCTCTTATTAGAGAGACATATCCATGGGCCCCTCGATAGGGAAAGACTGTCTAAATGCATGGTCGTGCTCAAATGTATTTGATAAAGTGGTTATCAGATACTATTTGTTGGAACAGTCTACTTGGAGATCGAGCATAAATACAATTAAGCTTAGTAAGGGTGACGACCACCATGCCTTATGCTTAATTAGGATATCGCGAGACAAAGGGATTAAATAGTAGATTGATATTAGGTTCCACCGTAAATTCATTCACTTTGGGTAGTCACAATGTCCTGCTAGGGACCGCTTGTGATTTATGAACACATACTTCTACTAAGTGTGTTTTCATTGCCATTGTGAGATGAACCTACAGGGTCACACGCATAGACGAGCTAACGAGCTTCATGTCTAGATTCAATGAATCTAGAATGTGTCTAGGTTCATTGTATCTGACATTTATTTTTCTGAGAATAATAAAGCGTTATTATTCGAATTATAGATAAGGGGCATTTTCGGTATTTGGTTAATAGCTGGGATTGCGTGGGAGTTATTATCCGATAAAGACTCCCACTACCAGCAGAAGTCTAGGGGACGTGGGAGTTAAAGACTCCTACTGCCGAGAGAAGTTAGGGATGTGAGAGTTGGTTATGGGAACAAACTCTCATACCCTATATAATGATCTCCTGGTTGAAACCTTAGCTAATTCAGCTTTCAGCCGCAATTAACCAAAGAACACCCGAAATCAGATTTCGGATTCTGCCTTCTCCCTTTCTTCCTAATTCTAGAAACTCAGAAAAACGGAGAGCTAGCACTTACTGCCCGTTTCGTCGCGTGGATACCGGTAGGGAGTAATTCCGCAAGGGAGGACTCAAGGTGATAATTGCATTCGAGCCATAAAGACAGGATCTTCCATTCAAGAATCGGATTCTTGAGCCAACAATTGTAAGTCCTTTTCTCGGTTTTTCGATTCGTTTACGTATGAGCGGATCCTTCAGGGGAGGACTCATGGGTGTTTGGAACGAGTTTCCACCCATGAATCCCTTCATTCACACGGTTCCCCATATATGTAATGTCTCCAAATCTTCTATGCGAACACAACCGCGGCCAACTCAAGATCGTGTGTCCCGAAAGACTCGGTTCATCATGTCCATGAAAGCCGCAAGTGCGTTAATCATCCCAAACGGCATAACAAGGAACTCATAGTGGCCATATCGAGTTCGAAAAGCACTTTTCTGAATATCCTCGTGTTTAATCCGCAGTTGATGGCAACCCGATCTCAGGTCGATCTTTGAGAATACACTCGCCCCCTTCAACTAGTCAAACAAATCATCAATCCACGGTAGAGGATACCGGTTCTTGATAGTGATCTTGTTCAACTCTCAATAGTTGATACACATCCACATACTACCCTGTCTTTCTTCTTCACAAACAAGATCGGATCGCCCAGGGTGAGACACTCGACCTGATGAACTTCTTATCAAGAAGCTCCTGGAGCTGTTCCTTCAATTCCGCAGGTGTCATACGATACAAGGCCTTAGAGATAGGCTTCACACCAGGTTGCAAAAGGACCTCAAAATCGATCTCTCGAGCATATGGAATGCTGGAAAATCCTCGGGAAAGGCATCCCCGAACTCCTTCACAACAGGAACATCCTCAAGATGGACTTCATTTTCCTCTTTCACCACTGCGTAAGCCAGAAAAGCTATGCAACCCTTGTTGAGGCAACTTCTCGCTTTCATCGCCGAGATGATAGGCATGCTCTTACCGCTCTTCTTCTTAACTGAACCCCGAAACTCAAACGTATCACGATTCCCAGTCATAAATTATATCATCATTTCCTGCAGTCTACCAAGGTATGGTGTGTGTGTAACCAATCCATACCTAAAATCACGTTAAAGTCCACCATCTGAAGTTGAATCAAATCTTCCTCCAGTATCCTCGAGTCTATCTCTACCCTGCACCCCTTATAGATCAAGTTAGACTCTAATACTTTTCCGTTAGACAACATAACTCTATAAGTATCCGAAATGTTAATAGGAGAAGTCTTAAAGACCTTAGCAAATTTCTAGGACACAAATGAGTCCTCGGGAAAGACATCAAAATGGCTTACCAGGTTGCAAAAGGACCTCAAAATTGATCTCCCGAGCAGATGGAATGCCTGGCAAATCCTCGGGAAAGACATTCCCGAACTCCTTCACAACAAAAACATCCTCAAGATGGACTTCATTTTCCTCCTTCGCCACTGCGTAAGCCAGAAAGGTTTCGCAACCCTTGTTGAGGCAACTTCTTGCTTTCATCGCCGAGATGATAGGCATACTCTTACCGCTCTTCTTCTTAACTGATCCCCAAAACTCGAGCATATCACGGTTCCCAGTCATAAATTGTATCCTCATTTCCCGACAGTCTACCAAGGCATGGTGTGTGTGTGTAACCAATCCATACCTAAAATTACGTTAAAGTCCACCATCTGAAGCTGAATCAAATCTGCCTCCAGTATCCTCGAGTCTATCTCTACCCTCCATCCCTTATAGATCAAGTTAGACTCTAATACTTTTTCGTTAGGCACCATAACTCTATAAGTATCTAAAATGCTAATAGGTGAAGTCTTAAAGATCTTAGCAAATTTTCGAGACACAAATGAGTGAGTCGCCCCACAATCATATAGTACATATGCAGGCACAAAATCAATAAGTATCATACTTGTCACTACATCTGAGTCATCACCCACCTCCTGATGTGTCAAGGCAAAGCTCGAGCATTAGGCATCAGTGCTGCCACTGAAGTCTGTATCGAAGACGTACACTGGTTGACCCAATGACCCATCTTCCCACATATGAAGCATGCCCCAGACAACTATCTACACTCCCCATAATGGACTCTGTCGCAGTTCTGGCATGTAACCCCGATACCAGTAGCACTTGGTGCCTCTGCGGGTCTCCCAAGCTTCACCAAATTAGAGTCTGTTCCCACACTTAGCCTAGCGGTGTTGGCTTGGCCCGAGGTGGGAGAAAACCTCTTTCGGGAAGCCATAGTAGTTATGTTAGGACGAGAACTCTGTCCTTGTGAAATAGCAGAAAATTACCTCTTCTTCTCTGAATCGGCTCTCAGGAACTCTGTCTCAATGTCTAAACTCATCTGGTATGCTTCTATATAAGTAGTATGATGATACCCAGAAAGTCTCCCCCTAATGCGGGATAACAAACATTGAACAAACCGCTGAGTTCTCATCCTAGAGTCCTTGCCAAAAGAGTTGAACTTGTTAGCATACTCAAACACAGTCATGCTTTCTGTCTGACGGAGATCAAAAAACTGATTCTGTCGCTCCACTCTGAATGTGCCAGGGAAGTACTGATCCAAAAAGGTCGTCCTGAACCGTCCTCAGGTAATTGGCTGACCGTCTTGTACATAAATGGGTCTCACTCATTTCCATCATTCTGAAGCCTCAGGTGTAAGGAACGCCATGACCACATCGGTCTTAGCATTCTCCAGTACTCGTATAACGAAAAAATGTTGCTCAATCTCCTCTAACCAAGTCTCGGCCTAATCTGGTCCCAAACTCCCGTCAAATGAGGCCATCATCATCTTCTTCATACGTTCAAAATAGACCCCCTGGATCCACCTCATTCCTCTAAACCCACGGACCCTGATACTGATTATGGTTATGTTGTTGTTGCTGAATAACCAGAGCTAATAGGCCCTGCGTTACCCGGCGGTGGTGGTGGAGGTGGATTAACTGGTGGTGATGGTGGAGGAGGTGCTACATATCCAGTCTCTGCATTCGATACATACAGTGGTGATGGTGGTAGAAACTATGGTGGCTGTCAGCTAGATGAACCTACATACTGACGACGGTTGGTCTGTGGCCCCCGTCGGGCAAAAACAACTATCGGTAGATCGGACTCGTTGACTTGCTCGTTGTTTCGGTCCATCTTACCCCAAAACAAGTTATATAAGTAAGCGGTAAATCAAATAGCATGCTAACATGGATATACATGGCATATGAAAACATGTAACACATAAGCAAGCAATAAGTAAACACATACTCCCAATCCAGAGGCTCTACCCATCAATCACCTTACGTTATGTTTCATGATCTTACTAAGTTCATTTTACCTTTAGTGAAGTGTTTGATGAAGCAATTAAAGAATAAAGTTTCATAAAAAATGAAGATGAGCCTTGTGTTTATAAGAAAGTAACGAATATTGCAGTAGTGTTCCTTGTGCTTTATGTGGATGACATCTTACTAATCGGAAATGACATTCCCATATTACAAAGCGTAAAAGCTTGGTTAGGGAAAAAATTTTCCATGAAAGAATTAGGCGAGGCTACATACATTTTGGGTATAAGAATCTATAGAGATAGATCTAACTAAATGATTGGTCTAAGCCAGATTGGATACATTGACAAGGTACTGAAACAGTTCAGTCTGCAAGATTCCAAAAAGGGATTCTTGCCCATGTCACATGGCATTAAACTCAACATAACTCAAGGACCTTCCACAAATGAAGACAAGAGCGCATGAGTAAGATCACATATGCTTCAGCCATTGGGTCTATTATGTATGCCATGATATGCAATCGCCCGGATGTCTCATTCGCTTTAAGTATGACTAGCATATATCAATCTGACCCTGGAGAGTCACATTGAATTGCAGTCAAGAGTATTCTTAAGTACTTGAGAAGGACTAGAGATATGTTCTTTGTAACACCCCACTATGTGAGCACTTTTATGTGTACCCATTTTAAGTAAGTTTTCGATTTGATATTCGATTTTGTGTTTTGAAAATTATAGAAATGACACCACTTTTATTTTAACAAGTTGAGATAAATTTTTAACAAACTTAAGTGTGCAAGCGAGATATAATTTTTACTTTAAAAGAATTTAATAATAATAAAATAAAATAAAAATAGTGCATGAGGGACAAATGTTTAGACACTTGTCAACAAACACCTACTAAATAAGACACTTGTCTAATTCATAATGCCACTTGTCAAAGGCCTATTCTTCATTGATTCATATATATATACTATGGATTTGATGGCTAATTTGCTTGCCATTTCATTCCACGCTGCACAGCAAAGCTCTCTAGGTGAGTTTTCATTCCTTTCATTTTTCCTTTTTCCTTCGTTCTTTTTCTTTTTTTCTTTATCTATTTTGTTTTTTGTGTTTTCTTTTAAAATTTGATAGCTTTATGTAATATATATATATATATATATATATATCCAAATGGTTAGAGAATTCATGGTATCTAATTGAACATTAATTGTCACTTTATGTATTAAATTGTGAAACTATTATGCTCACTGCCCAAATGAAGAATCACCATACTTCTAATTCTCTTTTCTGTTTCTTTCCAAACTATATAAGAATTTTATTCTTAATATTATTGCCTAATTTATAGTGTACTCTTTATATTGAAAATGAAATTTTGAGTTGGAGAAGCTTTATTAAACTTTTGGTGAGATTCTTTTTGTCTCAATCTAAATTACTGTATCTATATAAATGTTTGCAAAATTGTACTGAAACTTTAACCTGCTTTTTGATAATATTAGATTTAAATAAATTCCTTCAAGAACTCTAAACATTTACAGTAGGGAATTAAGTCAAACTAATATATTTTGTCTTTGAAGACACTGCCATGTATGTTGTAAATGAACTTCTAAGCCAATTTAAGTGCTTTTCATTACGATCCTACTATATACAACCGTGAAGTCATAAAGGGGAAAAAGCCAATAACATTATTATTATTATTTGTTTTCCTCTCTCATTCTCTTGTTTAATACGTTCTCTTACTCGAACAAACCTTTTTCGATTTGGATTTTTGGTACAAAAAAATGTTTGTGGCAGTTAGAGGATAATGGTAGTATTTTGGGTTAGTAGTTTCGTAGGTGGTATGAGTCTAGTATAAATAGAGTTTCTAGACAAGTGAGAACTTTATGTTGTTAACAAAATTTGATCGAGTTGAGTCATTTTCATTTGGAGTTTGTAGGATATTCCCAGTATACGTGAAGATTTTGGTTCGCTACTCCATTCAAGTGAGTTTCGCAAACCGAAACTTATTGGATTTAAAGTGATTACGATATGTTTATAAAATTATTCATTTTGTTTATAAAGTTATTCATTTTGACAAATGATTCTTTTGGAAAATAGAAATTATTTATTCTTAAGAATTTGGTTATTTGTCAACTGCTTTAAATTGGAGAGGTTCTCCAATGTTTGTATAAAATGTGTATTAGAATTGCATAGGAGCGATGCTCCGGTTAAGAATATATGATTTTTGGAATAACCTCTTTTTCGCAGGTTCGCTTAACACAGGGTAAGTTTCGAAAAATGCTTTGATATATGAAAAGTGCATTGTTTTGGAAACCCATGTGCATTGTCATGGCATATTTGAGAAATTGTGCATTTTTGTTATATTTGGACTGGCGGACGAGTGAATATTTTGAATTAGATTTGAATATGATTATGTTGGCCCTTTTGATTGTGAAATTTGCATTCAAACCCCGTTCCGACCAGCTTTCATTTGGATACGATTCGAAATTGATTTGATAGCCTGAAGCGTCAGTGGATTGCACTGTACATGGCTAGTCACCTGTGCTAGGGCCTCTTCTGCTGGCGTGGAACGCAGACTCTGGATTGTGGTACCACGTGAAGGGGGCGTAGTATTCGGCCCAACCGGTATTGCGTTTATTTGTGTGGAACATCGTTTTGTGGTGTTCGGCTGCTCTGCGGTGAGTCAGGAGGGGCTCGACGTTGGACTTAGTCACCAGGTGCGGACTGGTAGGTGCCCCAGTTTTCGTAGTCTGGTTTTGTGTTTGGGGAGGCATAAGGTATGGAATTCGAGCTCGTACTGGTGTGAGGCTGGTAATGACTTCGGGATCTGGACTTGTCTCCGTGAGCCCGACTTTGATTTGAGAACTATTTTGGAAACTCGGGTTTAGAGAGGTTGTGTTGATACTTTTCGACTGCGCCTTTACCCTTCATGTGTTTTTGCATATGATTTTGAAACTCGATGTAAAAAAATGGATTTGTTCGCACATAATATTTTTTTTTAAAAGCATCTGCATGCATTCACTAAAAGATCCTTCAAAATACACTGACATACACGCGAACTCACTGAGTTTTCTGGCTCACACGTGTTTTATGACATGTTTTCAGATAAAGCTGGTTCAGGAAATGGTTCATTGAACCTGTGGCAATCTCTACTTGGAGTTTTGAGGAAGCCATTGGCCATATACTATCATACTTTTGGAAACCTTTATGTATCAGATTCATCTATGAGGATTACGTGTTTTAGTTATTTACATTGTAAGAGATAGCTCTTCTAAATTATGTATTTCTTGTTTTTGTTATTTTGCCTCGAGCATTTGAGATTTTGTATATGTTAGTGTCGAGAGGCACGCAGACACCCTACTCAGCCGCAGTGGACCCTAGCGGAGGGGTTAGGGGTGTCACATTCTTGGTTTACGGAGGTCAGGAAGGAAGTCTGGTTGTAAATGGTTACACAGACGCAAGCTTCCAAACCGACGTAGATGACTTTAGATCGCAATCTGGTTTTGTGTTTTGTTTGAATGGAGGTGCTGTGAGCTGGAAGAACTCAAAGCAAGAAACCGTGGCCGACTATACAACATAAGCTGAGTATCTGGCTGCCTCTGAAGCAGCTAAAGAAGCTGTTTGGATCATGAAATTTGTTGATGAATTAGGTGTCGTCCCTAGCGTTGTGAACCCAGTGGACCTTTATTGTGATAGTACTGGTGCCATTTCACAAGATAAGGAACCTAGATCTCACCAACGATCCAAACACATTCTCAGGCGTTTCCATCTGATTAGAGAGATCATTGATAGATGAGACGTTAAAATTTGCAAAGTTCATACAGACGACAACATTGCAGATCCATTGACCAAGCCACTCCCGCAGCCTAAACATGAGAGTCATACTAGGTCAATGGGATTGATGATCATGTATGATTGGACCTAGGGCAAGTGGGAGATTGTTAGTCGTGCCCTAGGACTATCAACATATGTTGTACGTTTTATATCTTTTTGAGCATGTCTTTGAATAGTTAATTTTACTTTTGAACATCAAATGTGTGATTTGATAGTAAAACTCATTAGCTTATGCAATTACTATTCTAACTGTCCCTAGTTTTATGTAATGTTCTTTACAATGAAATAAAACTAGTATGATGTATGATTGATGATTATGTTTTACTGATCATGTGTAATGGATACAAATCATATCATAGATGCAATACATTGGGATATATTGTATCGGACGTGTTCCGTTAGAGAAGAAATACTTCATGGTTCTTTAGTCATAAGTATTACTTCCTCAATACTATTTTGAATCCTTAGACCTTATGTCTCCATTGTTTCCAGCATGAATGGAGCTACATTTTGACTCAGTCTGACGTTACTTTTAATTGAGTAATCAATACGACTGATGATCGGATGTAGTATCCTATCATGACTTGAATGTGAGAGGCATTGTAAGGAATTTGTCCATCTCTTATTAGAGAGAGATATCCATGGGTCCCTCGATAGAGAAAGACTGTTTAAATGCATTGCCATGCTCAAATGTATTTAATAAAGTGGTTATTAAATATTGTTTGTTGGAACAGTCTACCTGGAGATCGAGCATAAATACAATTAAGCTTTATAAGGGTGACGACTACCATACGTTATGCTTAATTAGGATATCGCGAGACAAAGGGATCAAATAGTGGATTGATATTAGGTTCCGTTTTACATTCATTCACTATGGATAGTCACAATGTCCTGCTGGGGACCGCTTGTGATTTATGAACACATACTACTACTAAGTGTGTTTTCATTGCCATTGTGATATGAACATACAGGGTCACATGCATAGACGAGTTAACGAGCTTCATGTGCAGATTCAATGAATCTAGAATGTGTCTAGGTTCATTGTATCTGACATTTATTTTTCTGAGAATAATAAAACGTTATTATTCGAATTAGAGATGAATAAGGGGCATTTTTGGTATTTAGTTATAGCTAGAATTACGTGGGAGTTATTATCTGATAAAGACTCCCACTACCAGCAGAAGTCTAGAGGACGTAGGAGTTAAAGACTCCCACTGCCAGAAGAGGTGGAAAGGACGTGGGAGTTGTGTTTGAAACAACCTCTCACACCGTATATAAACTTCTCTTGGCCGAAACCCTAGGGACTAATGTTTGAGCCGCAAAATACCTAAATCCTAGAAATCTAATTTCTGGTTCTCTGCCTCCTTTTCTCTCTAGATTATTCGAAACCCAGAAAAACGAAGAGCTAGTACTCGCTGCTCGTTTCGTCGCGTGGATACCTGGTAGGGAGTAATTCCGCAAGGGAGGACTCAAGGTGGTTGCAGCTGAGAGCCCAAAACAGAATCTTTAACCAAGAAACGTAAGTCTTTTTCGGTCTATTTTTTATTCGTTTGGTATGAGCGGATCCTTCAGGGGAGAACTCATGGGTGTTTAGAACGAGTTTCTGTCCATGAATCCCTTCAATATGTCCCATCCCAGGTATCATCATAAAAAGGCTCAGCCTCTGTATAATTTGCAAAACAAACAAAAATAAATGATTGAGCTGCAAGGCTCAGTAAGAATCCGAAGTAACACATAAGACACAAAATACGTTTTCCATTTCCCAAAATACTTGTTTTAGACTCAAATCAAACACATATAAGACTAAAGCGAGAAAAAAATAAGACACCAATTAAGTCAACAACTACGTTCTTCACATCCAAGCGTTAAGACAACCGTATGCACTACAAGTACCATGCATTACTCATGCGAAACACACGATTACACTCTACACTTAGACATTAGAAACATAGTTATTGCTATGACTCAAGTTCCCACAATACGAGCTCCATCTTCTTTTCACTCTTAACTGAACAATGACTACAAGTTTATACTATTTGATAATAAATATTTTATTCCAAATTCTCTTTTAGGGAAATGATGTACTCAAAAAAGATATTAGAGAATATAATAGAAAATACGCAGTTCATGCTTACTGCATCCGATAACATGTAAAAACAGTTTATAATTGATAACCAAATTTAAAGGTACTGAAAACATGTAATTTAGAGTTCGAAAAGTAAGGGTAGCAGAAAAATCAGCGACGCTCAAACAGCGATATCTCTCAGGTCAGAACTCGGAATGCCTCCCCGTGAGCGCTCACTCATACAAAATTTC
The DNA here is from genome assembly GCA_026122235.1 of Vinca minor. NCBI lineage: Eukaryota > Viridiplantae > Streptophyta > Magnoliopsida > Gentianales > Apocynaceae > Vinca > Vinca minor. The sequence continues at coordinate 1,114,051 of JAOCZM010000121.1, forward strand.
GATACCTTCATTTTGATATCTTACGGATCGAAAACGGACGTCGTTAAGGCCTTCAAATGCTCATAAAACTTTCTGCCCCAGTTTTTTTCCCTCTTTTTTTTCCTGCCCTTTCCTTTTCTTTTCTCTTCCCCTTTTGTAACCCCAGATGGGATAGTGAAGAATCAGCAGTTTCAAATTTAAACTCACAAGAGGTCCCTCAACTTTCCATGGTCAAACACTCAAGCCCTCAAACTTTTTAAATATGCATGTAACATATGAAACATTTTGTGAAAATAAAGTGCACATAACTGAAATTCCCGTAGGGCATTTCAATACCCGAAGGGGAGAACCTTGGGGGGGGGGGTGTGAATAAGGTTCTCAAACTTTTTAACTTTTCTACCAAATTATTCTCCTAAGTGATCACCTTAATAAAAATTATGACCATTAAGCATATAAGGTGAATTAAAGGATTATCACTTAGATGACTTATGTGAGTATATGCAACACATAGGAATACAAGACAATGAATATGATCAAGGATTGTCTTGGTCAAGATACCTATATGCAAAGCTTGTAAGAACAAGCACACAAGTCATGAGGAATAGCATTTAGCAAGAGATATATAAAGCTATAAAGATCTCTAAATGCAATTATTATGCCAAGCCAAGAGAAGATATAACAAGCAATTAATCTAACTCCTTATAAAACAAATAAAGTTCATACAATCAAGTTCATGTGAATATAAGGACGTGTATAAAGTGCGAACTTGAAAGTAAAGAGATAGAGTTAGAAGATCAAACACAATGATGTAGAGTGGTTCGATCACAATGATCTACATCCACTACCTTGGGACACACCCAAGGATTTTGAAAACTTTTCACTAGCTTGTTTTGAGAGATTACAAGGAATGACAAATCAACTAATGGTCTTTTTACACACTCATGTAATCTTCCACCATTGGGAACTCTTTCTCTAATCTAGTTTACTAAGTAAGGAGGTTTTCCGAACACATCAACCCTGCTTCTATTTTGGGTTCACCATTCACTCTAGTTCCTACAATTACAAGAAAGATACATTCCAACTAATGGAGGCCCAAAACCACCACTCTCACAAACAAGCCTTGCCACTCAACCCATTACAAGAAAAGATAATCTCAACAAATGAGATTTTACATTTAAGCTCAAGAAAGAAAAATCCCTCTAAGGATTGAATATTACAATTGAAGCTCTAATTCATATTTGAGAATGAAAGAATAAGTAGATGAAGCTCTTTCTCAAATATAAATATTTTGATGAATGATTGGAAAAATTTAGCTTAGTATAGTGTTTGATTTGCTTGTCTAAAACTTGTATACTAAGGCCCCTCTATTGGCTTGAGCAAAGAACAAATTTCAGCCTCAAAGCCTTTATATAGGGTCCAAAAAATGCAAGCAAATCGAGTTACAACAGCTATATTTTTTCCTTGACAGGGCAACTTCGGTCGACCGGAAAAGGCAGTCGGTCGCCCGAAGTAGTCTGAAAGTTAAGTTCAAAGGCTTCTGTCTTGATCTTGGTAGACCGTGATAAGTAGTCCGGTCGACCTGGGCAAATGCCGGAAGACCTACCTCAAGTAGGTCTTCTGAGATATTTATAGTCGTTGGAGTCTTGGAACATTCAAATGTGATAGAGTACAAAAGACACTTCGATCGACCAGACAACACATGTTGGTCGACCGGACTTCATCAGGTCGCCTGAGGTCTAGGTCCCGGTTGACTGGACTTCAGTCCATAAGTGGTTTTTCCACTTGATCAACTTTCTAATGTTCTCAAACTCATGCCTAAGTGTTTTTGAAAGATATTTAAAACATTTTAAAGATCTTAGGAAACACTTAAAGAATGTTTTGCAAAACCTTTGAATGATTAAACCAAAGTATGAAATATGGTTTTGAAAACATGCAAGAGTATGAGTTTCATCATACTATAAACTAACATTCATCAAATAAGATTAGTCACAAGAATATACCTTTAAGCATCTTGACTAATCTTCTTCTGGACTTCAAGTCTTCAAGATGAGTTCCTCTTCACAAGATATTGAAGTCCAATGTTCTTAAACTCATCTTCAAGATATTAGATCAACTTTCTAATGTTCTTAAACTCATGCCTAAGTCTTCAATCTTGAGACCTTTTGATGAAGAACCGCAAGGTTCGACTTAAGTTGAGCCCGATCTTTCTTCAATTCTCGAACTAGTTTCTATGGGAATTTAATCAACACAACACTAAGGATGGTTAATTAACAATGGAGGCTGAAACACCACAACAAGAGAAACTAAACTTGTTGATACAGTAACTCAAAGAATGAATGAAGTTCTACATAGAAGTTCAAACACAAGAAGCTAAGGAATAACCTTACCAAAATATCAATATATCTAACATGTTCCATATGTAGGCCGAACTCTCTCTTTATATAGAGAGATTTTGGTTCCCAACAACCAATAAGAAAAAGTTCCTTGAAGAAGTATGACTCTTGTTTTCTTAGTGGCTAAGATAACTAATAAAGTTAAAAGAAGAGTCCTAATACAAGTGGAACTCTTATCAACTTGATGTACAACTTGTTTCTTGGTGGCTAAGACATGAAGAGTCCTAGTAGAAGTAGAACTCTTACAACTTGATGACCAACTTGACTAACACATATTTAAAGTAATTAATAAAGCTGAAAAAATAATTAAAGTACTAGAATAGTCTAGAATAGACTAGAATAGACTTTAATGTACAAAAGACTAAAATGCCCTTTTAAATTCGTCCCAATTCTGGACAGCTTGTTGGGCCAACTTGCACGATGATTTCGGATGCCAAGAAGGCAGAATCTGATCTCGGGTTCTTCATGAAAGTTGTAGATCTGCCTCTTATCTTTAATATTCAACTTGAATCAGCTCCATTGGATAACTGGATAGAAAGTTATGATCATTTTTCCAAACTGTTGTAAAGCTGTCCAATCCCTCATCATCTTGTATGATTACTAAAATGCCCTTCTTAGCCTCTTTGCTTGATAGGGCCTAATTGTACACTTGTGAACTTGAGAGGCTGCCTCGTATAACATTCCTAGATGTAACTTATCATCCTCTTCATACCTTAGAACTCGGGTCAATGATGTAGATAGTTGCTTCACGTCCCTTGTTCTAAGTCTCGTGCTTAGTCGATGTATGTGCTCCTTTGGCTTGGGAAGCCTCGTGGTTGGTACCGTATCATCCCCTCCCCCTTGAAAAGCCTGATTCGTCCTCGAATCATCATCACGATTAGTCACATAATCTGAAAAATTTGTAAAAGGGAGCAAGTTAGAATGATAGAAAGTAGAACATTCACCGTACGTACCTTTTAAGGAAATTCTCTTGCGGCTGTCCCAAAAGAAATGTATCTCTCTTTTCTCCATTGTGGCAGCAAGCTTGATAAGATCACGAACAAAACGCTTACAAAATCTTGTCAACTCAAATGGTGAACGAATGCGATTTGAACGAGTTGTGTTCAGCCATTCCTCAATTGTTCTAACTTTTTCCGATTCAACTTTAATTCCTTGAAAACTCATGAGGCAACTAAGAAGGTTAATAGAATGAGTGTAATAAACATACTTTTCCATCTTAGCATCCAAGGTTTGCATATTTATAATAGTAAAAACAACCCTAAGATGTTTACTAAAACGCTCTCGGTTTTCACTATAAATAAACATACTATCAAAGCAATAAATTGGATGTCTATACTTAAAAGTTATGTGATTAATATGTAGACTATCCGTATATATTTTAAAAGTCCTTTCATGCTTAGGTTCAATATTTACCGGATTAACATAAAGACTTAAAGACTTACTTACCTCCTTCTTTGCACAAATTATCTCACCCTGGTTTTGAATTTGCTGATTTGTACCCGAAGATGGTTTATACCTTTCACGATTTTGAAGGCTAATAAGCAACCTTCTCGGCAACTCCTTAGGGAAGACTTCATGGAATTTCTGAAAAATAGCAAGACTAGATGTAGAAAAAGATGTTAGAGTAAAAGAAAAAGCGTTAGTAAAAAGGTTCCTTGCGGTTCCTTTTAAATCCAACAAAACAACAAGTTGTTTTGCTTGAATCGCCCTATCTACCTTTCCGGGATTAATGTATAAACATTCTTTTCTCACACTTAGAGCGATTGCCTTTTTTCTCACTTTTGGCTCGGCTTTTTCTTGGATTCTTAACTCAGATTTTACCTCATGGATCGGATCACTCGTTTCTTTTCGCTCTCGCTCTTTTCTCTCGCTTTCCCTCTTCTCTCTATTTATGTTCATTTGTTTATGTATCTCACAAGCTGCATTTAAAGATAAAGGAATTAGTTTAAACTTTAAATCATCCTTTTGAAGTCGATATGTATTATCTCTTCCCATGTGATTTGCACTTCGATCATAATGCCATGGCCTCCCCAAAATCATGTGACTTGCAGTCATCGGGACCACATCACACAAAATCGAATCCTTATATCTCCCGATTTCGAACTCTATCTCAACTTGCTTATCCACTTTGATTTCACCATTATTATTCAACCACGATAATTTATAAGGCATAGGATGTGCCTTACATGGTAAATCAAGTGCGGAAACCATATCATAAGAACAAACGTTAGTACAACTTCCGTTATCAATAATAACTAAAATTGCCTTGCCTTTAACGTCGCACTTTATATGAAAAAGATTACTTCGATGTTGATGTAGGTCATCCAAAGGTTGATAATGAAGTTGCTTCATCGTAACCACAAGTTTATTCTCCAAGACTTCACATTTCTTTGATGGAGATCCCTGAAAAGACATTATAATCTCAAGAAAAACACTCAAAAAAAGTTAGATAGCAAAGAAAGACCCACTCTTTATTCCAACACCGCTTGCATAGAACTTCAAACTCTAGATTTAAAGAATGGGTTCCTTACTAGTTGCGTTGACACAAGGCTGAAAAATAAGGAAAGAAATCCTATCTTTGACCTAAACGAAAAGCTTTAGAAAGAAAAAGATGAAGAAACGAAATCCTAATCGAGAATGGAAACCGGTTCTTGATGATCTTGATCTTCTTGAATTTTCTTGATTGTTTGAATTTTTCCTTACCTTTGGCCGAGAGGTATCAATGAATGAGGCGCCAACGCTATCAATTCTTGATGTATATGGATTTTTAAACACGGCTCAAAATAAAGGAGGAACGTTTGCCAATTCTTGGACGAGGCGCCAACACTATCAATCCAAGAAGTTTGCTATTTGGCTTTATAGTTCTCTATTCTATACTTGACTACCAATTTTTTTACACCAAGAGGCTTTTTTTTTCTTCTTTTTTTTATGTATATAACGTAATGCTTCTTTGGTCAATTTCTGCAAACAAGAAATTTTTTATGAAAAGTGATAAAGGTACACCGGGAATTGGAGAAGAACCTTTTGCTCTGATACCACCTGATGAAGAACCGCAAGGTTCGACTTAAGTTGAGCCCGATCTTTCTTCAATTCTCGAACTAGTTTCTATGGGAATTTAATCAACGCAACACTAAGGATGGTTAATTAACAATGGAGGCTGAAACACCACAACAAGAGAAACTAAACTTGTTGATACAGTAACTCAAAGAATGAATGAAGTTCTACATAGAAGTTCAAACACAAGAAGCTAAGGAATAACCTTACCAAAATATCAATATATCTAACATGTTCCATATGTAGGCCGAACTCTCTCTTTATATAGAGAGATTTTGGTTCCCAACAACCAACAAGAAAGAGTTCCTTGAAGAAGTAGGACTCTTGTTTTCTTAGTGGCTAAGATAACTAATAAAGTTAAAAGAAGAGTCCTAATACAAGTGGAACTCTTATCAACTTGATGTACAACTTGTTTCTTGGTGGCTAAGATATGAAGAGTCCTAGTAGAAGTAGAACTCTTACAACTTGATGACCAACTTGACACAACTTGATGACCAACTTGACTAACACATATTTAAAGTAATTAATAAAGCTGAAAAAATAATTAAAGTACTAGAATAGACTTTAATGTACAAAAGACTAAAATGCCCTTTTAAATTCGTCCCAATTCTGGACTGCTTGTTGGGCCAACTTGCACGATGATTTCGGATGCCAAGAATGCAGAATCTGATCTCGGGTTATTCATGAAAGTTGTAGATCTGCCTCTTATCTTTAATATACAACTGGAATCAGCTCCATTGGATAACTGGATAGAAAGTTATGATCATTCTTCCAAACTGTTGTAAAGCTGTCCAATCCCTCATCATCTTGTATGATTACTAAAATGCCCTTCTTAGCCTCTTTGCTTGATAGGGCCTAATTGTACACTTGTGAACTTGAGAGGCTGCCTCGTATAACATTCCTAGATGTAACTTAGCATCCTCTTCATACCTTAGAACTCGGGTCAATGATGTAGATAGTTGCTTCATAAGTCTCGTGCTTAGTCGATGTATGTGCTCCTTTGGCTTGGGAAGCCTCGAGGTTGGTACCGTATCACCTTTGATCAACCTTCTTCTTGAGTGATGAAGTCCTGTTACAATGATCTTGTAGAGTATTGGACTTCACTCTTCTTCTAGGTCAAGGAGCATACCACTTGATTCTTCATTTGGATTGAGTAGCTCTTGACTTGTTGATCTTCCTTCTTCTTGACTTTGCAAATCCTTCCAAGGCATGTGGATTGACTTCAAGTTTGTGCCATTGGAGTCTTCTAAAGTGTAGCTTCCTTTGTGTATATGATGATAACTATGTGTACACAAGGAGATAACTTACCATGTCCATCAATGTAAGTGTGAGTATAATATCCTATCAATGAAACACAAGCTCACACAAACATTAGAACTTCTCAATGTCTTGTTATCATCAAAACAAGATTGATCACATTAGCCCTTAGGGCTTACAATAACACGTAATCAAATTAAATATACATGATGACAAATGACAAATGACAAATAACAATCACATAAAACAAATAAGCAGAATATCAGGTTCTCACAGGTACCCTCCCCTTTTCTCGTCAGCCCCTTGCGCTCCTTCTCTAGTTACTCCTCTTCAAGAACCTTATTTTGGGAAACTTCAAAAGACATTATACTCTGCAGAAAGAAGACAAATTTTCACTCTTCATAGTGTATTACATGTTCTATATCCTCATTCCCAAGCAAATAAAAGTAAGAAATTAATTACACAGAAAACAAAGAGCAAGAAAATAATTACTTAGCAACAAAAAAAGAATGAGCAAGAAAAGAATTGAAGCAAGTCTCAAGATTTTCTCTTACCAATATTTGTGAGGCTGGCAAGCTCGCTGCCTCCAATCAACAAAATTTCGTTCTAGAAATTGAGACACATATTCTCTTATCTTGATACTAGAAGAGGAATTTATCTTTGAAACAAAATTATTAGATGTTTGTTTATAAAAACAAAAATTAATATTTCTAGTGAAGACATGAATTGCATTATTAAAAAAAAGGAATTTCTCACCTATGGAAACCAAGAAGATCATGATATGTTTGATCATGCAATTTTGTAAAACACAAGAGGGGGGGGGGGGGTGAATTGGGTTTTAGTCGAACTTGGGTACTTTTTCGAATCTTAGCAATGCTAGTAGAAGTTTATGCAAGATGAGCAAATGCAAAACTGAACCCAACAACAAGACAAAGGATTTAGAGTGGTTCGATTCACTTAGAATCTACATCCACTACCTTGAGCCGCACCCATGGATTTCAACAACTTCACTAAGAAGACTTTTTACAAATGTGGCTAACTCACTAAGAGTTTTACAACACAACCACAATACAAAAGCTCAATAAGAACTTGCCCACACTAAGTAGGACTTTTACAACAATTACCCTATCACTAAGAAAGGGAATTAAGACGAATAAAGAACAAGATAATTCACTCTTCTAAGTGAGAAAGATATACCTTTGAAGTACAAGAATATTAAGCTCTTTGAACATATGATGCACACTCTTTGTCTTGCTTTTGAAAGATTGCTCTTGAATGATTTATATCATAGAAATGAAGAGCATTTACTTTGTGAGTGTTTTGGCTTGATGAGAAATCAATGAATATTTCATATGCAAGCCTTAGAATGATTCTCTAGCTTTGGAGTATTTATACATTTCAAATTTGGCTGAAAAAGCGACTCTTTAACGGTAAAAAAAAACGGCTAGTTTCTGCAGAGTTCGGTTGACCGAACAAGGGTCGGATGACCCTCTTTGGGGGACCTCGGTCGACCGAGGTAGGCAAAGGTCGACCGACCTTGGTCTGCTTTTCACGTCTTCAACTCTCGTAGATGGTCGGTTGATCCGAGGATGAGCTCGGTTGACCGAACTTCCGGAGCCTTGAAAGATGTTGATTTTTTCACACGTTTTGAAATCTTTTGAAGTCTAAAAGGTTTTCTCAATATGTAACAAGTAAGAGCATTTAGAAAACCGTTTTAAAAGACTTATACTTTGAAAACAAAATGCTTTCGAAATACGAACACATGTAAGGATCAATTTGAAACTTAGCCTTTTGAAAACGTGTTTATGAAAACATGCAAGACTTGAGTGTAGAGCTTATGTTCATGAAGAGCAATGGTTAGAGCTTATAAGATAATGACTTATAATGACAAAGCTAATCTAACCAAACCTAAGTCTTCAATCTTCAATCTTGAAAGATGAGCCTTGAATAATACGACTTTGAATCTTGATCATGGCTTGATTGAAGTACTTAGAGCTTCCGATATATGTTCCGATATTCTATCACAAAGATATAAACATTAGACACAACATCAAGTGTTTGTCCATTATCAAAAACCGAGTTCGATCGCCCTTAAGGCTAACAATCTCCCCCTTTTTGATTATGACAAACTTTGATGTAATTAGATAGGATATGGAAAATTTTAAGTACAAGGAAGCATGGCAAAAGGATATAAGAACAAATAAGTGTAAAGCTAAGTGCTTATAAGATAAACCAAGATAGAACAAGAAACATAAGCACTAGCATATTAAGTTCTCTTGCCATATGCATTAGGGACTCTTTGAAGAACCCTATTTCCCAACCAACCTCCTTGCCTCCTTCCTTCCATATTATAGCATTCTTGTGTGTAATATACATACCTTAGTTTACACAAGAAGCTAACTTACCATTTTCATCAATGTTGACGTGAGTGCTAAGGATCATATTATAAAGAACAAGCTCACTCAAACATTAGAACTATCAATGGTTTGTTATCATCAAAACAACATAGGATATTTTGCCCTTCGGGCTAACAATCTCCCCCTATTTGATGATGACAAAACATTGATGCAAATGGGAATAATATGCAAAAATAAGATACCAAATGTATGCATGAGATAAGGATATTAAGGATCCAGACAGGTAGAAGTTTTCTCAAAAAAAATTCTACTCCCCCTATATTAAAGAAACCCTTATCTCTCCCATTTTGCAAGTTCTAAGCTTTCTCCTTATGTAAATTACTTCTCTTGGCACATTTGCAACACTAAAAACTCTCCCTCTTTTTGTCAAAATCAAAAAGGGATATCAGAGCGCCAATAAGAAAAGCATTTCAACGAAAAGTAAAGATTAATTTTGGAGAAGCTTGATGAAATTTAATAATCCTCCCCATATAAAGACTAACTTAAAAACCATGGAAACAACTTGATGGTCTTGTAGATTGATAAAATAAGAACCAAAAGATCAATCCTAAAGACCAAAAATAATTCTGAAGAAGGATTACTTATGAATAAGCTTGGTTGATTTCTAAAAAGAGTCCATAATAACACATAAATCCAAAAGATGGTCATGTATGACTCAAAAAGAATATCAACCTAAGCTAAAAACAAAGGAGATAGGGAATAAACTTTAAAGAACAATCTCCCCGTTTATCAAACATACGATGTTAGCTATTTGAGATAAAACCAAGTATGATACCAATTGACCAATTGTAAAACATGATACCAATTGTAAATATAGCCAATTGTAAAACATGTTTGAAAATATAGCTAACAAAGTACTAGTGGAAGTGATACCATGAATTCATAAGATAAGCACATGTATCACAACCAAAAAAAAATAGAGGAAGTGTAAGATAGCACTTGGAGTACATTCCTCTAACAAGTTAATGGTTAGCTAAATGAGTGTAACAACTCTTAAAGTAATACTAACCAAAAACCATAATGAGATCACAATGGATGAGAGAATGAAGAATATGATCTCAAAGTTATTAAGGGAGAGTATATGTGATACCAATTAAAGACAAACATATTTATAACACATATAACTTCCAAAATAACTTACACAAGTTGGCTATAAGAGTTAAAAGATGAAAAGCAAGCCAACAAGTGATGTGATGATGTAAAATATGAACAATTGAGCATACATCACATATTATGAGGGAGGTATGAGTTGAAAACATTTGAAAAACTCCCTCTTAGGTTATGCCACTTCCAAACACACAAATAGACACAACCCATGGCATAATCAATGCCACAATCACAGTTTACATCCTAAGTCAAGCATCTAGACGATCAACCACATAAGATAAATGCTATAGACTTGAATATAAACACACCAACACCCCTATATGCAATAAAGATCAAGTAAAAACTAAACATAGCATATACAAACTCCCCCAAAGAAAAAGACACTACCAATTGTTAAAACACTAACACTACATAATAGAGAGGGGGGGGGGGGGGGGGGATAAGTTGAACACAAAAGGATAAAAAACAAAACAATGATCACCTACAAGGGATGAGTTAAGCCTTGTACCTCAATGCTCTTTGAGCTTGGACTTCTTACCATTTTGGTTGATCTTCTTTATCAACAAGTCCATAGAGGCCTTTTGTGTGATCTACTTCATGATCATCACTACTATTTGAAGCTCATTGAAAGGTTGACATGTGATTGCTCCATTTTCTTTGTTGTTCATCCTTGATTGATGAGATGAAAGCAATCTCCTCTTTTGTGCCATTCCTTGTAGTTCATATCTTCTTCTTGAAGCTTAGAACTCTTTGTTACCTACAAGGAATTCTTGAGAACAAATATGGTACCTTTTTAAAGGTCCTTCATGATTAGCTCAATATCTCAAGTAACACAAATATGCATATGGATCATGCAAATCAGAAACCAAGACAACTAGATGGATTCTTAAATAAATGTGACATGTCAAAAACAAGAATCAATCAAGTTGCATAAGCTACATCTCATAGATACCTTAGCTAAACTCAACATGGACAATAAAGAACATGCTAAAGGTTGTCTATATGAATATAACATTCAAGAATGTGAGATGCAATCATATATAAGAGCAAGCATGTATATATATCAAAAACACTTAAACACATTAATTAAAGTGTTAAGAGAAGGTGATTTTGATACCTTTGCTTTCTTACCAAGTGATGAAGACATTGTATTGACACTTTGGCTCTTGTCATCACTTGATGCTTTGCTCTTTGTATCTAACCAACTTGGTTCTCCAATTTATTTACATTTGAACTTTGAGAATCCAAGTGTTAAGGAGTGCTTTTGAATTTCTTCTTTTGGCACATCTCCTTTTACTTCTCCCCAATGCCACTTCTCTTCGAATCAAGTCCATTGAAGCTTTGTGGCATACATCTAACTTATAAGAACCTATAAGATCAAGGGAAGAGTAGCTTTTGGTACCCACTTTTGTTTGGGTCCATGGGGGTTAGTTGAAATACGTTTAACTCTCCAAATAGTTTTTACCCCTTTTTCAATCTTCTTCTTAACATGGCATCTAGCATTAGAATGACCATGTTTTCCACAATATGTGCAACAAATGTGTGGCTTAGAAGAATTGTGAACATGCTCATGATATCTAATTTGCCTATGTGAGGTACTAGCATGCACAAAGTGATTCTTAGGAAACTTAGAAGAGCTAGCATGATCAATGTGATTAGCATTATAACCAAGACCATGTTTAACATGTGAAGCACGTTGCAAACCAAGAATTTGATCAAGATTTTTCTTACCCTTATTAAAGTTTTCAACAAGAAGGGTAAGATCTTTAACTTTGTTCTCCAAAAGATCAAATTCAACAAGTTTGAGTTCAAGAGATGTCAATTTATCATAGGTTTCTAGGTACTTTAATGATGAAGTGTTGCAAGTAGAAATAAGCTTTTCTTTTTCAATTTTCATGCAATCAACATCCTCACATAGCTTTTTATTCTCACTAGACAATCTTCAAGCAAAGATTCAATTTTAAGCTTCATGTCTTTGTTTTGCTTTGCACATTTTTTCAATTGATCATACATGTCACATAAAAGCATATTAGGATCATCCTCCTCATCATCATAAGAATTTGAAGTAGAAGGAGAAGGATGTACCTCATTACCAAATGCCATAAGACATGTGTGATCATATTCTTCTTGATCATCATCACTTTCTTCTTCATCCCAATGGCTTAACAAGCACTTTGCATTTTTGAGATTGAAGAACAATTTCTCTACTTCTTCTTTATTGATGATGGACTCAAGATCACTACCCTTTGTAGAACCATTTTTCTTTATCTTCATCTCAAAGGTGAGTAGTGAGCCAAGAAGTTCCTCCGTTGAATAGGTCTTTAAATTCTTGGATTCTTCAATGGCAAGGGCTTTATTTTCCCAACTTTTAGGAAGAGAATTGAGAATCTTCCTATTCATTTCACCCATGGTGTACTCTTTGCCATAAGACTTCAAGCCATTTATCACATTTGTGAATCTTGTGCTCATCTCATTTATTGACTCATTTGGCTTCATGGAGAAGAGCTCATATTTTCTAACAAGCAAATTTAACTTTGACTCCTTGATTTGATTTGTGCCTTCATGAGTAACTTCAAGCATTTTCCACATGGAGTGTGCGGATTTTCTTCCAAGCACACGGTTGTACTCATCCGGATTCAAGGCACAACTAAGAATGTTCATTGCCTTGTAATTTTGAGTCATCTTCTTGGACTCAAACTCATTTAACTCATTGTCCGGCTTTGGCACTTGAACACCATCCACCATTTTCAAAGGCACATATGGACCATCTTCAAATATATGCCATAAAGAATAATCTATTGAGCACACATATATCTTGAAACGTTCCTTCCAAGCCTCATAATTATTTCCATCAAAAAGTGGTGGCCTATTGGTGGAAGACCCCTCTAAGTAGGCTAATGCGGAATTACCGGCCATAATCTTTACTTCAAGCGGTTAAGCTAAAAATGAAGACGAGGCTCTGATACCAATTGTAAAACACAAGAGGGGGGTGAATTGGGTTTTAGTCGAACTTGGGTACTTTTTCGAATCTTAGCAATGCTAGTAGAAGTTTATGCAAGATGAGCAAATGCAAAACTGAACCCAACAACAAGACAAAGGATTTAGAGTGGTTCGATTCACTTAGAATCTACATCCACTACCTTGAGCCGCACCCATGGATTTCAACAACTTCACTAAGAAGACTTTTTACAAATGTGGCTAACTCACTAAGAGTTTTACAACACAACCACAATACAAAAGCTCAATAAGAACTTGCCCACACTAAGTAGGACTTTTACAACAATTACCCTATCACTAAGAAAGGGAATTAAGACGAATAAAGAACAAGATAATTCACTCTTCTAAGTGAGAAAGATATACCTTTGAAGTACAAGAATATTAAGCTCTTTGAACATATGATGCACACTCTTTGTCTTGCTTTTGAAAGATTGCTCTTGAATGATTTATATCATAGAAATGAAGAGCATTTACTTTGTGAGTGTTTTGGCTTGATGAGAAATCAATGAATATTTCATATGCAAGCCTTAGAATGATTCTCTAGCTTTGGAGTATTTATACATTTCAAATTTGGCTGAAAAACGACTCTTTAACGGTAAAAAAACGGCTAGTTTCTCGCAGAGTTCGGTTGACCGAACAAGGGTCGGATGACCCTCTTTGGGGACCTCGGTCGACCGAGGTAGGCAAAGGTCGACCGACCTTGGTCTGTTTTCACAGTCTTCAACTCTCAGTAGATGGTCGGTTGATCCGAGGATGAGCTCGGTTGACCGAACTTCCAGAGCCTTGAAAGATGTTGATTTTTCACACGTTTTGAAATCTTTTGAAGTCTAAAAGGTTTTCTCAATATGTAACAAGTAAGAGCATTTAGAAAACCGTTTTAAAAGACTTATACTTTGAAAACAAAATGCTTTCGAAATACGAACACATGTAAGGATCAATTTGAAACTTAGCCTTTTGAAAACGTGTTTATGAAAACATGCAAGACTTGAGTGTAGAGCTTATGTTCATGAAGAGCAATGGTTAGAGCTTATAAGATAATGACTTATAATGACAAAGCTAATCTAACCAAACCTAAGTCTTCAATCTTCAATCTTGAAAGATGAGCCTTGAATAATACGACTTTGAATCTTGATCATGGCTTGATTGAAGTACTTAGAGCTTCCGATATATGTTCCGATATTCTATCACAAAGATATAAACATTAGACACAACATCAAGTGTTTGCCCATTATCAAAAACCAAGTTCGATCGCCCTTAAGGCTAACAAATTTCTCTATATATAAGAAGGAAAAACTCTTGAACTTCTTAAACGGAAAATAATAACAATAAATAAAATATAGAAACTCTTAAACGTTTTGGTTTCCCGAGAAAGTCAAAAGTCACTTCTTTAAAAATATCAAAATTGATTCATCATTCAAGTCTTTTTAAATTCTTTCTTTCCTTATATATAATGAGAAATTTGTATATTGAATACATTCGTTCAGTTATTTTGTGAAATTACTTGTATATATGTAACATATGTTTGATTCATATTCTTAAAATTCATATAAGTATCTTTTCAAATATCCGTCTAGAGCTATAAATTTTCAGATTGTTCAATAGTTTGTTGTAGTTGTTTTCTTTAGCTAAAGACAAAAGAAAATTTGTAGTTTAAGCTAAAGTGGTTTATACATATATTGTATAATGCAATTATGTACATCATTATTTAAGATTCATTATTTCTTCATAAGTTACAAACTTTTAAATTCATGGATGTCATTCATGTAGTGGAGTTATGTTAATATTAATTGTCGAAGAAATCATGAGTCTTTTAAGTTTAGATTTTATCTTTATAGCTATTTTAAATTTTAACTTTAATTTCTTATGAGACTGTTTGCATACCTGAATATGAAGGGATTCATCGTTATAATGTACAGAACAGAGATGGAAATGAACAATAAAGACTTTTGGGAGGCAATAAAGTGTTGATTCACTTTTTTTAATTAGAAAGTAAATGCTAATGAGTAAAAATCTCAACTGCTCCAAACTCTTCATTTTTTAACGTGTATTAACTCGTGTCGAATTCTTCAAATAATATGGATGCCTTTTGGAATTCTAGTGTGTCACTTGAATAATAAGAGAGTAATATTGATATTTTAATTAAAAAACACATTATTTTTCGATTTCTTGATTATTTAGAAATTGAAGTTCTTTCATATTCATGTTTCTTTTTCTTTTTTCAATTTATTATTACTATTTTTTGCAGTAAAGATAGTGTGAAATTTGCTTATGACCATAGCTATACTTATCAATTAATTACATATAACCATAGTATATTCAAATTCTCTAAAATTAATAGTATTAACTAAAATTATTTACTTGATCTCTTAGAATAACTATATATATATATATATATATATAGCTCATGAGCAATAGCTAAACTATTATGACTAAATATTGAGTTCCATAGTTATCTAAAACTTCAATGTATGTTATTAGCTAATGGGGCATTGCATTTTAGAGAGTAATCAATTCTTACATTGTCACATGCAAGCTTTCCATGAACCATGAATCTATAGAATGTCAAATGTTATGACCACAACCTTAATACCCGTACATTTTACATTGTGCACCGATAATTTGGGAATGAGAGAGTATTATTTTACTTTGACTACACTTGTTTTTTATACAATTACTTTGACTACACTTAAAATTTATTAATCTCTTCTTGAATAATTGCACATTTAATATCCCCCAGGACATATTAATTTAATTTATATTACATAACATGTTTTCAAGTTTTAACCAATCAGAAATCTTCAAAATTCTAACCCAAATTTCTCGAATTTTCTAACTCTTAATTATTATAAAACTTGATTGGTTGAGATGAATTTCGATTAATTAAATTAATTCAAAACTAATTATTATCTTAAAACAAATTTAAATATCAAATTACTTACCCAAATATCTCTACACTCCTAAATATTTCCTCATAATCTTGAACACACTTTTCAGTTTTAAACTCCCAATATAATCTAAATCTTCTAGTTAAAGATTTTTCTAATTAATTTCAAATGTTGTGATTGGTTAAGAATATTTTAAATGTTTGGAATAAATCAAGAAAATATTAATTACTCCACTAGCACGTACTCCCGTATTTCTAGCCCTCTTTATCACGTTCTTGCAAATCCATAACAAAACCCTCAATTTTAATTTTTGTTTTTATTAATCTCACATTGAAATACGATAAGAA
The DNA here is from genome assembly GCA_026122235.1 of Vinca minor. Taxonomy (NCBI): domain Eukaryota; kingdom Viridiplantae; phylum Streptophyta; class Magnoliopsida; order Gentianales; family Apocynaceae; genus Vinca; species Vinca minor. The sequence continues at coordinate 1,130,487 of JAOCZM010000121.1, forward strand.
TTAAATTAGTGTAACGAACCATTTAGTTTTCTGTTAAACCCGTGGGCGAGCCTCCTCACTAAACCTTTTTCATTAAAAGAGTTGAAATTTAAAAAAAATAAAATTTAGTTGATCGAACATTTAATTCTTTTCGTATCATTAACTTAGTAGGAATTTGCCCAATGAATTGGAAAGACGGACTTTATTTGCTTTTTAGAAGGTTCATATTAGACTTATTCAAATTAGATTATATATTTTAGTATTTTAAATAGTTATTTTTTTTCTATTCTAATTTTATTTTTTCAATATTATTCAAAATTGCACATCAAAAGTGTATGTTTTTTTTTAATTTGAAAACATTATAAATAAAGGGGTTTAGCATGGTTTTTATTTGAATTAATTGGTTGAGTTGTTTTTTAGTCCATAAAGTTTGTTGACAAACCTAACTTGCTTTTATATTTTTTCATTCCAACAGTAAAAGTTTTTATTTTCAAAGAAAATTGGTTCACCTAACCATTTAGTTTTCTGTTGAACCCCGCAAGCAAGCTTACTCACTAAACTTTTTCATTAAAAGTGTAAAAAATTAAAAAAAAAACTTTAGTTAATCGAGTAATTTAATTCTTATCACATCATTAACTGGATTGGAATTTCCTTAATGAATTTGAGAGGTGGGGGCTTTATTTGTTTTTGGGATAGTTCATATTCGACTAATTCAAATTAAATTATATATTTTAATATTTTTCCTATTCAAATTTTTTCTTTAACTTTTTTTCAATATTATTCAAGACCCCACATCAAAAGTTAATAAAGTTTTTGAAATTTGACGACATGATAAATAAAGGTAGTGGGTAGAATTTTTAATCAATGACTTTGTTGATTTACTTTTTAGTCTATTAAATTGAGTGAAAAAACTAATTTTCTTTTTAACTTTTTATTCCAACAGTCAAAGTGTTTTTTTAAAGAAAATTAGTTTACCGAACCATTTAGTTTTTCTGTTGAATCCGCGTGCGAACTTCTCACCAAACTTTTTTCATTAAAAGAATTAAAAAAGAAAAAAAAACTTTAGCTGATCGAGACATTTAATTCTTATCGTGTCATTAAATGAGTGGTAATTTGCCCCAATAAATTGGAGAGAATTAGTTTATTTGTTTTTTGATGGTTCATTTAAACTATTAATTTTTTCAAGAAAACTTACAACGCCGACCTTGAGAAATCATTGAAAGAATATTCTTCTCTTACCAGATCTTTTTTTGATATTTTGCATATAAATACAAAATTCTTATATTTGTTTTTTTCTTCTATATAGGTAGGTTTGAAAAACCAAACAAGAATATCGGTGTAGAGTATCATTTTTCACTTTTATGTTATTTAATATTTTCTTAACAATTAAATTTGTTCTCGTGCATAGCACGGGTCATTACGCTAGTGTATATATATTACAGAACCTGTTTTCAGTTTCAACCAACCGGAAGCCCCCACAACCCCACGTGTAATTTTTTGGAATTTTTTAATTAGTTTAAAAAATATGATTGGTTGAAATAATTTTTATTTATTAAATTAATGATATAGTTTGACATCTTTGACTTATTCAAATAAAATTGGTAATTTTAATATTTTTAAAGGTTTATATTTTTTCCAATTCTATTTAATTCTTTCTCTTTTCAATACCATTCAAGATCCCACATTGAAAATTTATGAAGTTTTTAAAATTTGACAACATTTTAAATAAATGGTTTGAGAATGGTTTTTATTGAATGAATTTGTGGAGTTGGTTTTGGTCCATTAAATTGAGTGACAAATCTAATTTGTTTTTCAATTTTTTCATTCAAATAGTTAAAGTTTTTTTTAAAGGAAATTAGTTCACTGAATCCTTTAGTTTTATATGGAACTCGAACCTGCACAATAAACTTTTTTCTTTAAAAGAGTAAAAATTTTAAAAATTAACTTTTGTTATTCGAATCATCTGATATTTAGAGTATCATTAACTGAGTTGGAATTACCCAATGAAGGAGATGCATACTTTATTTTCTTTTCAAAATTTCCAATTAAACAATTATTTTTCCAAGAAATCTATCTATATTTATATTACATAATCTGTTTTCAATTTCAACCAATCATATGCCCCCACAACCCCACCTGTAATTTTCTGAATTTTTTTGTTTTTTAATTAGTTTAAAAAATATGATTGCCTAAAAGAATTTTTTATTTATTAAATTAATGATATAACTTGACATCTTTGAATTATTAAAATGAAATTGTTAATTTTAATATTTTTAATGATTTTTTAATTTTTTCCAATTGTATTTTATTCTTTCTCTTTTCAATACAATTCAAATTCCCACATTGAAAGTTTACGAAGTTTTTAAAATTTGACAACATTATAAATAAAGGGTTTGAGAATGGTTTTTATTGAATGAATTAGTGGAGTTGGTTTTTAGTCCATTTTATTGAGTGACAAATCTATTTTTTTCATTCAAATAGTTAAATATTTTCTTAAAGAAAATTAGTTCACCGTGCTCACTAAACCTTTTTCTTTAAAAGAGTAAAAACTTTAAAAATTAACTTTTATTGATCGAACCATGTGATATTTAGAGTATCATTAACTGAGTTGGAATTACCCAATGAAGGAGACGCATTTATTTGTTTTTCAGATTTTTCAATTAAGCAATTATTTTTCCAAGAAATCTATCCATATTTATATTACAAAATATGTTTTCAGTTTCAACCAATCAGAAGCCCCACAATCCCACGTGTAATTTTATGGAATTAGTTCACCGAGACATTTAGTTTTATATTGAACTCGAACATACTTACTAAACTTTTTTCTTTAAAAGACAAACTTTAAAAATTAACTTTTGTTAATCGAACATTGTGATTTTTAGATTTTTCAATTAAACAATTGTTTTTCCAAGAAAATTAACATCCCGGCCTTGCGTCGTCCTTGAAAGAAACACCTGAAGGAATAATCGTTAGACTTAAAATTCATTCAAGGAAATGAAAGAGTAATCCCAGGACTTGAGCATCCAATAAACTAATTTTGAATTTTTTAATTAGTTTAAAAGATTTTGATTGGTTGAATAATTTTGTATCCATTAAATTAAAAGTAAGCTTGACATATTTGATTATTCAAATTAGATTATATATTTTGAGATTTTTAATGATTTTCTATTTTCCTATTCTAATTTTTTCAATCTTTTTCAATTTTTCATTCCATCAGTAAAAAAAATTTACAAAGAAAATTGGTTCACCGAACTATTTAGTTTTCTATTGAACCCGCAAGCGAGCGTGCTCACTAAACATTTTTTTATTAAAAGAGTCCAAACTAAAAAAAATAAACTTTAGTTAATCGAGCCATTTAATTCTTATCGTATCATTAACTGAATTAGAATTTGCCTAATAAATTTGAGAGACGGACTTTATTTGCTTTTCGGATAGTTGATATTTTATTTATTCAAAATAAATTATATATTTTGAATATTTTTTAATTTTGATATTCTAATCTTTTCTTTATTTTATTTTCAATATTATTCAAGATTATACATCGAAAGTGTATAAATTTTTTGAAATTTGACGACATTATAAATAAAGGTAGTGGGTAGGAATTTTTTTTTTTTTTGAATGAATATGTTGAGTTTCTTTCTAGTTTATTAAATTGAGTGATTAATCTAATTTTCTTTTTAAGTTTTTCATTCCAACAGTCAAAGTTTTTTTCAATGAAAATCCGTTAATCGATTCATTTAGTTTTCCGTTGAACCCGAATGCAAACTGCTTAATAAACGTTTTTCATTAAAAGGGTAGAAATTTAAAAAAAAATGAACTTTAGTTGACCGAGTTATTTAATTTTTATCGTGTCATTAAATGAATTTAAATTTGCCTAATAAATTGGAGAGACAGGCTTTATTTGTTTTTGAATGGTTCATTTAAACCGTTAATTTTTCAAGAAAACTTACAGCGCTGACCTTGGACAATCATTGAAAGAATATTCTTGTTTTACCATAACTTTTTTTTTATATTTTGCATATAAATACAAAATTCTTATATTTTTTCTTTTTTCTATATAGGTCGGTTTAAAAAAAAATATTAGTTTAGAATATCATTTTTCACTTTTATGCTATTTAATTTTTTTTAACAATTAAATTTGTTTCTGTGCATAGCATGGGGATCATTAGGTTAGTATATACTCCCTCCGTTCTCATTTATTTGTCGCTTTAAGATAATGCACTCGAATTAAGAAATTGATTAGACTATATTAATTTAAAGATAGATAGACACTTTTACCCTTCAATTAATACATTTATATTGGGACAATTCAAATTAGTTGTTGACTGAATTAATTAAAGATAAGGGTAAAGTTGAAAAAAAATACATTTAATACTCTTTTAAATTTTTAAAAGGATAAATAATTAAAAAATGATAAAGTATTTTTAGGCGAGAGATAGTTTGGAAAAGAGGGAGTATATATATAGTTAACTTCCCAATCATGTTACTTAGCAAAAAAAAAAAAAAACTTCCCAATCATGTTTTTTTTTGCCAAGTAAAAAGAACTTCCCAATCACGTTCTTTTATAAATAAACAAACAAAACTATACTTTCCCAAGATTCCCCCCTCCCCCACTTTCCTTCTGGACAAAGTTTTGGGTGCAGAATTTTTGGTCTTTCTTGAGGGTTCAAGAAATCAAAAGCCCGTAAAAGGGTTGAGCCGAAATTGATATTTGGAAAGACGAAATTCATTATGAATATGATTGCAAAAGTGAGTTCTAAGTTGTTCTTCAAAATTTGATTTCTTTTTGGGGGTATGAAATGGGGAGGTGTTAATCAGCCCAGATCTCTCTCTCAACTAAGTTGGTCTTTCTTGAGGGTTCAAGAAATCAAAAGCCCGTAAAAGGGTTGAGCCGAAATTGATATTTGGAAAGACGAAATTCATTATGAATATGATTGCAAAAGTGAGTGCTAAGTTGTTCTTCAAAATTTGATTTCTTTTTGGGGGTATGAAATGGGGAGGTGTTAATCAGCCCAGATCTCTCTCTCAACTAAGTTCCCTCTCCTTATGCCATCTAATAAATCTCAAGTTTTTCTCTTTTCTTTTCCTTTTTGGCTTCTTTTCAAAATTCAATAATCAGCTGACACCTCCTGATCTTCAATTTTAGGCGGATCTTGTATTTTTCTGCCTTTCAATTCACGATCACAAAGGGCTTAGCTGAATTCACTATTTTCTATGCCTTTTTTTTGTGAAAAGGAATCCAATTATTTGTAATTTTGTTATGGGGTCAAAATTTTAACCTTCTTGCTCAGTTTATGCGGGTTTTCTTCAGCTGGGCTTTGCATTCCTTGAATTAAAATTAGGGGTTGATTTTAGTGTTTTTTTTTGTTTTACAATTTTGGGGTTTAAGGATTTTCCCTTCCTATTTTAAATTTGATGGTTTAGTATTTGTTTTGTGAATTTTCCGACGAGATTGATCAGTGATCACTTTCTCCGGAAGTGCATTCAGCTTCGCCGGTCTTCTTCACGGAGGTACATATTTATGCAAAGCACTTGCAAAATGATGCTATTGAAATTACTTTCGTTTTCTTAGTGATCTCTGGAGATGTGATTGTGGGATTTTTCCTCTGTTTTTATGTTGTTAATTTCCGACGTATCTATGGATTGTGGGAGCTACTGGAAATAGGGAGCTATTTTATTTTATTTATTTATTCTTTTTTTGTTGAACTCATTTTTTTTTGACGCCACTATGGGTGATTGCCCCATATTGGGGGAGAGAAAACAGCCCCACATTGGGGAGAGAAAACACCCTAGATAAGGTAGAATAAAGCTCACCGCCCGCAGGCGGAGAGTGTCTAACCTGGGACCTCTTGTGTTCCAAAATAGCTAAACATTTTAGCATTCTGAATCATGATTTTCTCCCTTTTGCCCCTGAAAATCTAGGGCCTCTTTTTCCCTGTTATCTGATGTTATTAATTCATCCTGGTTAAGCCAAATAGGCACCCTTTCTCACATGTCAAAATCGTTGCGCCTCTTGGAATACTTGGAGATTAAAAGATGTTGCTTTCGGTTGTTCATATCTTTGCATTTGATTTTGATCTTTCCATCAGAATATTGCTGCCTGCAATTGCTCTTAGACTCCATTAATTGTTTTCTTGTGGTAATTTCAATGGTTTGAAACTTTTATTGGTAATTTGTTTCTGTTACTGGTGTAGGCTCAATAATTTAGTCCATCCGTCCCACATTAGTTGTCTTCTCATGAATTCAATACAATATTTATTCATTTTTTTACCTATATTACCCTAATATTTATTAATTTAACAAACACGACGTTTATTGTATTCGAAGTTTCTAGATTGTCTTTTGGTCATTTCACTCAAAAAAACTAATTTAACTAACTATTTTCTTAACCTGTGTGAAATTTGTTTTGGAACAACTAATATGCTCTTAACGGTTGGCTTCGTGTACTGGGAATTTGTGCATATTTGTTATCGTTTGTCGCACACTTTCATGGCCGATCTGAAAATATTTGGCTTATCGGCATTTTCGTTGCTAATTTCAAGAAACCCCAATTGGCTATTGTGGCATTCAAGAAAAATGTTGTTCTGTCTCTCTCTCTCTCTCTCTCTCTCTCTACCCTCTTTATTTCATTGCTCCTCTATAGTGGTGTTTTATTTTTTTCATTCATGCAACAATTTGACTTCCGGGATATATGTTATTCACATTAGTTTGGAGATATCTGGTTTGAGGGCTTTTAGGAATTTCTGAAAGTTATAGACCAATTTACAACCTAGAAAGCTGTATCTATTTTGTTTGGCATCAAGTTGCTTTTCCTGTTCTGTAACGGTTAAAACATAGTTTACTTTGTAAGATTGGCTGGTTGTCAACTTTGTTGTTATCCTCTCAAAATCAAATTTGAACATAAATAAATAGATTTCCGCTCGTGGAACTCTTTCCTCACGTTGCCGTATTTGTAATTTTAAATATTTATATGGTTGGTTTCTCTAAAAAAATTCCCATGTATACGTTTATATTGGTAAACATATTTTACTTTTCATTCACAGGTCATGAGTATGACAAGTGAAAGTGAGGACCACATGGCGAACAAAGGTGGAATAGGTTCACCATCTGTCGACAAAGCTAGTGGTGGAGGAAATGTTGGAGGAAGTGGTCCACTGAAGAAAGGACCTTGGACTTCTGCTGAAGATGCCATTTTAGTTGAGTATGTGACTAAGCACGGAGAGGGCAACTGGAACGCCGTCCAGAAGCACTCAGGACTTGCGCGATGTGGAAAAAGTTGTCGTTTGCGTTGGGCAAATCACCTAAGGCCGGACCTGAAAAAAGGTGCTTTCACAGCGGAGGAGGAACACCGTATCATTGAACTCCATGCCAAGATGGGAAATAAGTGGGCTCAAATGGCTGCTGAGGTCTGTATAAGTAGCTGTCTTTATTTTTCCTTCGAGCAAGTCAGGCGCATATCTAATGATTCTCTGTTGTTTTGTAGTCTTGCCTCTTTCCGTTTTACATTTAAATCTTTGCCTATACATCTAAACACACACACACACACACACACACACCAATCTAAACAAAAGGATCCATTCACAAGCCCTCAGGAATCAATGCGTATACTATTGAGGCTAGTATTGGTGCAGAATATTGAGCAATCGAGTAGTTCTCTAATTTCTCTGATAGTTTTTTAAACTATGAAGGCCTTTCCTCAGCAGCATTTATGATTTGGGAACTAGTTCATTTTTTGTTTTCCAGAGTTAGATTCGACACCATGTAACTAATAGCCTACCTAAACATGAGGTGGTCTACTTGGCCCTCCATTTCAATTTATTTGGTTATTCACTTCATTAGACGAGCATAAGCTGAGAGCTCCTCCAATTGGAAATGATATCTGAAGAAGGTTATCCATGTGCAGTTGGTTGTTGTCTTTCCTCCGTCCTTTTGGATTTCGCTATCTATCATGCTTGTCTGTGGCCTAATCTGCATTACACAATAGAATAAATAAAGGTTTAACTATTTACATAATCATGTATGTGCATTCTTGTCAATTTACCAAGGGGCATGGCTGGTGTACTTGTAATTTAATAGATGCTGAATATCAATTATCAGGCCAAGTCGTTTCCTGGGGGCTGGGTCCTCTTTTTTGTATTCGCTTCTTCTTCCTCATTTTATTTTTTCCTCCTTTTCCTCGTTCTTACCAGGAAATAGTCAAATATAAAGTTCTCTTATACTGTATAAAGTGGATAGATAGTTATTGGTACACAGATTTGCAGATGTCCATGTTTGTAGCTACCTCTGTTTTCTAGTTTCTGTCCTACTTTTAAGATTTAACACTTGCAAGGTATCTATTTTCCTCTAATATCTTGTGCAAGTTTGAGTTTCTAGTCTTCTTCAAAAACACTGATGCGTGAGCGTGAAAACCTCAACTTCATTAACTGCCATATTTATATAGAAGTAACAAGCACATGACTCGCTTAACATCAAATTTATTGCATCCCAAAACAGTTTATTTCTTTAGTGTTTTTCTACTTAAGTTTTTTCATAACAAGCATGGACATTTAACCTTTGAAATATGAAAATTAAGGGGCATCAGGTTCTAAACAGCAGCTTTTATTCTTCTAATTCTTCTTCGTTCAAAGCAGAAACCTCTAATGTACAGTCACATCTTATCCGGTCTCTCCGGCTAATTGATGTATTCTGCATTTACTTTGGACTGAGAGATGGTTTTACTTGGTGTATTCTTTCTTCAGCAAGATTGCCTATAGAAATAGGGTAGACTTTTTCTTCTTGTTGGTGTTGGTTCTTTTGCATTTTTATTTTGTATGTCTGTGTACGTGTGTTGGGTTGGGGGGTGGGAACACATTTAATTTGGCTTCTATATGATAGATATTGGTGAAGGTTTATGGGGTCCCTTTCTCTTCCTAATGCAAGTGTTTAGTTTTAATTATTCCTCAACATTTTTCGGAACACAGATAAGGTTACCTTCTTATATGACCCCCCCTCCCCGGGTATCTTTTCTATCAGGAACGGAGTCCTATTTTCTTCTTGTTTTTTGTTGTTGTTGTGATTAATGCTCTTCTGTTTCTTTTTGTGTTTTTTCTTCAGTTGCCTGGTCGGACAGACAATGAGATAAAAAACTATTGGAACACCAGGATCAAGAGACGGCAGCGTGCTGGCTTGCCAATCTATCCTCCTGATATCTGTCTCCAAGCATTAAATGAAAACCGACAAAACGAAAATATATCTGCATTTTCTTCTGGGAATCCCCAGCATCCTGATCTCTTGCCAATTAATAGCTTTGAGATTCCAGCTGTAGAATTAAAAAAGTTGGAATTCAATCACCAAATGTACCCGCCGCCATTCATTGATATTCCTGCTCGAAATTTGCTTGAAATTTCTTCAAGTAGCCTGTTAGCACAGGGTCTTAATTCTTCCTATGCCAGCAAACCTTTGCTGTCAACTGTTCCTGCCGCTAAACGTCCTCGTCAATCTGAGTCGCTATTTCCTTGTTTAAGTTCCAGTTACACCAGTGCTTTCACAGGCTGCAATAAGTATCAGAATGATGGTTCTCCGCAGACTCTGCAATCTTTTAGTTTCTCTTCTGCTTATGATCAGAATCCAACATCAGACCAACCATCATCCTCATTTGTACTTCAAGGCAGCCATGCCCTTCTAAATGGCAATCCCTCCGCCTCGGAGCCCACATGGGCAATGAAGCTGGAGCTCCCTTCACTCCAAACTGAGATGGGTAGTTGGGGCTCACCTTCTTCCCCACTGCCTTCCCTCGAGTCCGTTGATACTTTAATCCAGTCCCCTCCAAACGAGCAGACACAATCAGGTAGCCTCTATCCTAGAAATAGTGGACTGTTAGATGCTGTACTTTATGAATCGCAATCTATGAAGAACTTGAAGAACAGCCCATGCCAGCAGATTTCTAGTGTTTCCATTGTACAAGGGGAAGTAATGGATAACTCATCCCCTGATAATCATGAGACAGAATGGGAAGCATATGGTGACCCTATCTCTCCTCTCGACCATTCTGCTGCACCTGTGTTCAGTAAATACACCCCTATCAGCGGAAACTCTTCGGATGAACTCCAGTCATTTGAGAACATACCAGGTCCGTGTTCTTTATATCATCATTACATTACTTGTTTGGTTCAGGAGTTTCAACCTTGTAGATGTTATATATTATGCTTAATTGTGATTGTACTTGTTAATTTTGAAGGAGAATCTGGGGACTTGGTTCCAGTTGAGTATGGTGGAAAAGACGAAACATCAAATGCCAAACAGATTATCTTTTCCAGGCCCGACTTCTTTCTTGCCTCAAACTGTTTCGGTCCCCAGATAGACCATGGCAAAGGATCACTACAGGCTGAAAGATGCAGTTGGGCTACTTCTTGGTAACAGTTTTAGCTTGTTTACTGCGACTCTTGTTCTCGTTGCCATCTATGAAAGTTACCGTGTTTTAGCAAGAACGGCTGTAGACAATATAACAACCTCAACCCTATATTTTGGTGAAAACAATGCAATTACATATGTGAAATTAAAATTGCCTGAAAATTTTCAGACATTTGAACTGAATGAGAGATGGTTTTAGCCATTCGCCTCGATATTTTGCTTCTTTTATACAGAGCCCACCATGAAGTGACCACTCATAGCCTGGACTGGTTTTAAATAACTGAAACTAATACATGGAGGAAATTATTATGTTTCCATTTGATCATTTTTTTAGCAAAAAATGTGACTTTTTTAACGACTTGGTTAAGGTGTGAAGATACCAAATCCTCGGAGGAAGGTACCAAAATAACTCTTTTACATCTCAGCAACTTAACCATTTTGCTTTTTTTGTAGTGTTTTACATGGAGGTCGTATACACTAAGGCAATGTTGTCTCAATCATTTTGGAGGTCCTGTACAAAACTTTAAAATAAGAATAACTTAAAAAGGGACTTTCACGTAAATATAAAAATAAAGAGAGCACATATTGACACATAACATCAAAGATGGTCATATGGCTAAAAAATGAATTAACAAGTCAAGCTAAAAACTAAGGAGATGTAGGAATATAACCTTAAAGTACAATCTCCCCGTTTATCAAAAACAATGTTAGCTATAACAAGATAGATCAAGTTAAAACCATAGCTTACAAAACAAAATTGGATGTGATACCATGTATAGATAGAAGGATATGATGAACATATGTATCACAAACCAACAAACAAGAGGAAGTGTAATGCTAACACTATAAAGCACATTCCTCTTCAAGTAAATTGTTAGCTAAAGAAGTATAACAACTAAGACATCGAGCTAACCAAAAACTACATGAGATCAAAATATATAAATATAAAGCATGTGATCTCAAAGTCATACAGGAGGTAGATACAAAAGATTAACTTATTAAGATCATACAACTCTCATACAACTCACACAAGTTGGCTAAAAGATGTGAAAATGTGAAAACAAGGCCAACTTGAGTTGTGATGATGTATATGATATGACAAAGGTAGGCATACATCACATATATGGGGGGTATAAGACAAAAAAATATGCAAACTCCCCGTTAGGTTGCGCCCATATAAAAATAACAACAAAACTTACATGATAGTGATGATGAAGTTCAAAATTTACTTAAAAGCATAAAACTAAAAAACCTGCAACAAGTAGTTTGAAACAGTTCCGAACAGCCATAGGCACATACGAAGGCACATTACAATGCCCCACACACAGTTTATACATCAAGCTTAAGCTTCTAGACGATCAACCACATAAGGCACATGCTTAATACTTGAAGATAAACACAAAATCACTACCCCTATGTTATTAAAGCCAAAAGAAATAAAGTTAAACATATGGCATATCATCTAATACTCCCCCTAATGCATATATCCATGAGAGTATAGGGAATGGGATTCAAGGATGAGCTTTCATCACAAGTGCATAATCGCCAAGCTCTCTAAACACATGTTCATTAAATCAAAACTGTAAAATATATCATGTTATACAAAACATATCCCTTACAGGCAATTCATACATAAATATGAAAAATTTAAGAACAACAATTGCTAAGCTAGGGATACATAGGGGATAACATGAAAAAGGAAAATGCTATAAATAGGAAAGAGTTAGAAAATTTTGAATTGATTTGCGAGGTTGCTTCTTGTGCTTCAATCCTCTTGATCATCATCTTCATTGGTTGAAGCTTCCTCAAGACCTTGGCACTTTTTTCTCCTCCTTCATTCTTATCATCTTCCTCATCGTATTTAATCTCAACAACATCCTCTTTCTCACCATCATTACCATCATCCTTTGAATTTTCATTTCCACCATTCTTCCCATCTATCTTTTCTTCATCTACTTTCAATATCATCTCCAACATCACTTGATCCATCATTGCTTTCTTCATCATCCTCTTCATTTTCCTCTTCTTCATCACTATCTTCTTCTACATTTTCTTCTACAAGAGTTGACTTTTTGGTCCTTGTGTAGCTTATAACATTGTCAACCTTGTACTCAATCTCCTCTAATATTGTCTCCACATCTCCCACCTTATTCTCCAAATTCAACATTCTATTATTGAAATTTTCTTGAAAGGTAGTGAAATTACATTGAAATGAATCCAACCTTGACAAATTTTGTAGAAGTAAGGCATTTTGGACTTGGTTGGATTCTTCACTTTGTGGAGGAGCTTCTCTTTCTACATTGACACTTGAAATATCCTCACTTTCCCAAACATTTTCTTTCACTCCAACATCATCATCAAGGTTAATGTGAATATCTTCATTCCCTTCATTTTTAACACCTTGCCCTTCTTGTCTTTCTTCTTGTGGCTCATTTGGCCTTTGAGCCTTACTTGAAGCAATACGCTTTCCTTATTGTTTCACTTAATTTTGGGCTTTTACTTTGAGCAATCGCCGCCGCCAAAAGCTCTTCATCGGTGCATCTAGTTTGGAACTTCCATTTTCCATCAACTAGTAGCAAGTGCATTTGATGGAAAATTCCTTCATTGTAGATGTTATGCCTTTGCTTCTTTGAATGGGATTGATGAGCTTTATCTTGAATTTCTTAAATATCGGTGTGAGAATACTCCCATAGGGTAGGAACTTCCTAGTCCCTTTTACACTCTCAAGAAGTACTTCAAGGCCAAATATCCAAAGTTGGCTTTCTTTCTTTCAACTAGCCATTGCATAACTGTAATTTGAAGATAAGAGATAGAACTCTTGTGACCGTTGAAGGGAATGACCACATTTGACACTATGTGGTGGAGATTCCGACCACATTCATCTAATTTGTTGGTCTCTCTCTCTCTGGACTTATTGAAAGCTCTATTGATGTTGAAATATGTTTTGAAGCTTCCAATATCCAAGTCATCTTCATTTGGCACACTTCCGGAGTTTTCAAAATACCGGATTGCATCTTCTTCAAGTCTTATTCAAAGGACATTGCAAAACAGAGCTTCCGTGAAGCTAAATTCTAATCCACCTACCCTAGATGTCCACCAATATTCCCCATCATCCATTTTTCCTTTCTCTCGAAGGTTCACTCCGAATTCTTATATTGTAAGGGGATAAATCTCACACTTGTGAACAAACAAATTAAACCAACCCATATCAACAAAGTACTCATCTATCTCCTCTAACCCCTTATCAAATGTATCAACATCTCTCACATAACCCGGGATGTTACCTTTCTTCTCCCATACTAAATTTTCATATAACTTCTTAGCTTCATTGGAGTAAAAGAGAAGGGTTACCTTTTTTGTACTATAGGACGACGAGTCTCATTGAAATCGTTGAGAAGGCAGTGAAATATGACAATACCTCATCGGATTCTGTTTCATCAGTATGAGTTATTACCTTACTTTTCCCTTTGCCCTTGCTATCCTTTTGAGCACTATGTTTCGGTTTGAATCTTTTGGGAGCGGAATTATCCAGTTCTTGGATGGATAATCTCTTTCCTAAAGGTCTTTTGGTGGTGGGTTTTCTTTTAGGTTGATTTTCTAAGGATTGATCGTTTGGAGGTTGTTTTGGTGGTTGATTCGTCTTCATGATTGAGTGAATTGAACATTTATGGAAGGAACTGAAGTATGGGTAAATGTTGGGATTTGAAATTGAGAAATGATATGAGAGGGTTTTGGTATTTTGAGAGAGGGAAGTTGAATAGATTTGAAAAATGAACTAAAAAGCCCTTTAAATTTGTCAAATCGTGACACTTCGATCGACCGGAGGTCCTTGGCGGTTGTCTGACCATCATCCGAGATAAATTGATTTTCTTTCTGTATCGATTTCGGTCGATTGACCAGCTCCGGTCGACCGGGATACCCTGAATTTGCCTAAGGAATTTTGACCATTTCTTCGGTCGACCAGGGCTTGGTGTGGTCGACCGAAATTCCCCTGTTTCCTACAATAAAATGAAATTTTGGTACCCCAAACTCTTTTGTGTCCTTGGGGGTTAGTTCTTGGGCTCTTTACAACCCATAAAGACTTTGCACCTATTTCAATCTTTTTCTTAATGATGCAATGGTTAGCATTATGACCACTTTTTCCACAATAAGAGCATTTAGCATTAAACATGTGGAATGTGAAGTTCTAGCATCAAGAGAATTAGAGTGTGCATTCTTGTGTGTGTGTGTTTGTGCTCTAAACAAACATTATCATGTGAGGCACATTGAGAAACAATCACATTACCTAGAATATCTCTAGCACATGTACACTTATCAATATAAGCATTTAGAATATCAAGTTTGTGTTTTAAGATATCATAATCAACAAGTTTAGATTTAAGAATAAGCATCTTGTCAAGTAATTCATGGTTCTCGAGAGATAAAACATCAAGCGATAAAAGCCATTTTCCTTTTCAGTTTCTATAGCGTAAAATATGTAAGAAGATTATCATACTCTGCTTGCAATCTAGATCTTTCATTTAGTGAGCAGGCAATATTTTCACAAGTTATCTTATTCTTCTTAGCCATCTTTTTCAACTCATCATATAAGTCACTTAAAAACACATAAGGATCATCATCATTATCATGATCACTTTCTAGAATTGAATTTGAATATTTTACCTCATTACTCAAAGAATTTGGACTTTGGGTTGCAAGTTGATCTTCTTCATCTATAAGTCCAATGAGGCACCTTGAGTAGTCTTTTGTAGAGTCATCTTTGTATACAACATTTTTTTCTTGACGAGTCCTCCACAATCTTTCAATCCTTGGCACTTGACTATTCATTGTGAAGTCTTAGGTCATTTTTTCCATTCCCTGGGGTTCATCTCTTCATTGTGAAGGATAGATCATTTTGAACCTACAAGGGAAACTTAAGAAGTACTTGGTACCTTTTGTAAAGATCCTTTAATGTCAATGTTATTTCTCAAGTGGCATGTGTGTACAGAAGGATCAACATTATTAATTTTAAAACAACACAAATGAGTCTTAGATGAATTTAACATGTAAGAACAAGAATCATTCAAGTTAATTATGTTACACTTCATAGATAACTTAGCTAAGAAATCTTGGAACAAATAGAGATCATGATACAAGTTATCTACATAAGTATGATTATCAAGGGGGAAGATGTAACACCAACAAGAGCACAAGTATATGCATCAAACTTACTTCTCAAATTATTGATATCATTGATTAATATACTATGAGAGAGTGAGGTTAATACATTTGCATACTTACCAAGTGATGAGGATTTAGGGTTTTCATTGTAGATCTTGTCACCACTTGTGCAAGTCCAAGTGCCAAAACATATTGGTTCTCTTCTAGATGTAGCCTTTGACCTTTTAGAAGTCCAAGTGTCATGGCGAGTTTTTGATATTTTCTTTTTAGCACATCTCCATTCAATTTCTTCCCTCTCTTTGGAATGATCAAGTCTTGTGCCACTTCTTTTTGAATTTCTTTCTTTGAAGCTTAGTGGCACTTTCTTTCTTTTTCTTTGACAAGATGTTTGATCTTCATGGTCTCCATTATAATTAAGCTCCTTATGAAGATCATCATCTTGTGCTTCCTTCATCTATTCTTCAAGTTTCTAATCATGTGAAGGCTAAATTTGTAGATTTTCATTTGAGCTTTTTTGAAGGTTGACATTTGATTTATCCTTCACATGATTGATTCCTCAAAACTTGAGATGAGTATGATGGGTGAGCTCAACTTGTTCCTTGGACTTCAAATCAATAATCAAACAAACCAATGAGGGGATCTTCATCAATCAAGCAAAGTACACAAAGGATTTGATCAAGAGATTTGGGATGTGTGATGCAAAGGAAAGCAAGACTCCCATGAGCTCTACTCTAAAGCTTGACAAAGATGAAAAAGGGTAAGAAATTTTATGAGTCCAAGTATATATGTATGATTTTTAGCTTGCTTTATTTAACTGCTAGTAGACCAAATATATGTTTGTGGTTGGGTTATGTGCGCGTTTTCAATCATGTCCTACATAATCACATCTAGTAGCCTGTTAAACGCATTATTAGATATCTTATAGTCTCTTTTGATTATGGTCTATGACATCTTAGAACCGAGTCTTGTGACCTTATCAGATATATCGATGCCGACTATTCCGAATGTAGAGTCGAGCAGGTCATTGGCAATTTCTTGGACATATATGCTTTTGTATCTTGGCATAGCAAGAAACAAGCATGTGTATCTCTTTCTACCGCTGAGGCCGAATATATCGCCGCCGGTAGTTGTTGTGCTCAAGTGCTTTAGATGAAGCATATTTTACTTAATTTTTGTCTTGTGCTTAATAATGTGCCCATCTTGTGTGATAACACTAGTTGTGACGACCGGTAATTTCGGACCAATTTAAAAGGTACAGATCTTGAAGAAGGAACGAACGATAAAAGGCTAAGGTGAGTTCCCTCTCAAAACCGGAGAACTTGTTTCATAAATGTACTTTATGGAAATTATTTACAAATGAAAGGTTACAATATTTCTGAAATAAATTTCGAAAAGTATTTCTGAAAAGTAAATGAACGGCAATTCTGGAATGTTACTGTAATTCTGAAGAGGGTGCTTACACTACACAAATATGGTAGCCCCTCGTCCAGCCATTGGGGGTCTGCACTGGTACGAGGCTGGTCACCCATATCAAGGCATCTCGCACCTTTGGTTTTGGACACTCTGTTTATCGTAATGGGATCCCAAACCTGTGTGGGAATCGTTAGGGACAGGGAAAGCAACGGGCTGACTGTATCCCCTGCGTGCACCACTTATGGATCGTAATCTGTAATCTGACGGCTAGCATGTCTCCGGGGTTAAGAGGTTTAACTTAGGAGCTGCTAGTATTTCTGATGCCAAGTCGCGGTACCCCGGCTATTGGCTTTATAATTTTGACAAGGAGGATAAGGTAGACAAATCGTATGTACGTCTGGTGTAAGGCTGGTGTTGACTAAAGAGTTATTGACTTGGCCGGTCATGCACTCTTTTTATTTCTGGATCTGATATACAGAATGGTCTTCTTATTCCGGAAGGATATTTCTGAAATTGAAAAGAAAAATATTCCAGATAAAGTGAATGTTTTCTAAAACGAAATAATTTCTAAATTGTTTTGGAAAAAGAAAAGTATTTCTAAATAAAGAGAGTTTATCCGTGTCTTCAAAATAAAATGTTTGCGAAATAAAATGAATTTCAAATCACTGGCACACACTTCACTGGGGACTCACTGGGCTATTTGTAGCTCACCATTTCTATGTTTTATTTTTTGCAGGACTAAGCGGATAGAACAAGAACATTCTAAGGCATAGAGTTGAGACCGAGACAAAGAATTGAGTCAACGCTAGACACATACCCATATTAGAAGACTTTTGGGATTCAGTCAAAGGCTGGAGTCAAGTTAGAAGCCATAGAATACAAATGTTTCTTAGGATAGTTTATAAATTTTTTATCCACATGTAATTTATATTGTAAAAGATAGAACCTAGTGCCGAGAGGCAAGCGGCACTCTCGGCCCGAGAGGGCTGGAGTGTCACAGTTTGTATCAGAGCCTAAGATTCTGGAGTGGGTAGTGTCTCCACTAAGCTTGAAGCTGGCGTGAACGTCTTTGATATATTTAAGGTCACAATTGGTTTAGGAAATATCATAGGTTTCGACAAGACCTTAAGATTCCCTTAGGAAATACCCTAGGTTTCGACACCACCTTAAGGATTTCTTAAAAAAAATTTCTAAGCCTAGGGAATTAATTTAAGACTTCCTTCATTATGGACTAAGATAAGGTAGTTATTCCGTAGAAAGTACCTTTTCTTTTATAAACAGTCTAGAAAATATTTTTGGCTTTCTTAGGACATCACTTGTCAGAAAAACGTCTTTAAGAAGTTTAAGGGTAAATGACCTATTTTTAGGTTGGTAAACAAACGTCGTCGCGTAGATTAACTTGACAGAAAAGAACATATCCGGTCCTTACGAATAACTAAGATTTATATAGATATGATATAAAAATAATAGAGAAAAATAATTTGTTAACTTAGAAATACTTTTATGATAGTATTTTCTCACGTAATTTCTGGAATTAAGTTTTCTTATATATATGATTCCCTTAACATATCTTTTCTATCTCACCATAAAAGTTCTTGTAGAGATTGTCAATACATAATCATAGAGGGTTCGAAACGCCAGACTCCATCCACACCCCAAATGGAAACTGTACCGGAAGTAACTCTGTCTCAAGCTCTGAGCCGAATTAGCGATTTGTTAGAAGAAAATATTGGAAGACAGGATGAAAATAATTCCAACCATCATGATAAAGCTCTAGAGAAATTCATGAAATTCCGACCTCCTGAATATTTTGGGGCACCTGAACAAGAAGAAAATGGTGAACTATTTTTAGAACAGTTAAATGACATCTATGACACTCTGCTTTACTATGATCAACGAAATGTTTCTTTTGCTGCCTTTTGTTTACGTGGACCGGCTAAGGATTGGTGGAAACACATTTTCGAATCTTATTTAACCGAACAAAAATAATGGACTTAGGAAGATTTTCAAAAGGAATTCAGAAATGAATATATACCTCTCTGGATAAGAGAACAAAGAGAGGATGAGTTTCAATCTGTACAACAAGGAACTATGACAGTGGCCCAATACGTAGCAAAATTCAACAGGCTTTCTAAATATTGTCATCGACTGATTGATACCGAGGCAACCAAGACCAAACAATTTGTTAAGGGCTTGCGCCTTGAACTCAAGAAAGCCTTAGCACCATTTACTGCTTTGACCTAATTTGCCAAAACGGTGGAAGCAGCTTCCCGAGTTGAGAACTATGATCGTCAGATCCGAGCAGCTAATGGATCAAAGGACAAAACCCTAAAAAGGCATAGAGATGAATCTAGGAGCTCTGGGGACTCAAGGAGACCCCGTCCAAACCCAACAAATACAAATTATTTGGTATGTAATTATTGTGGTCGTCCGAGCCACCTTTTCAGGGGGAAGGTCTTTGGCTTGGTCACAACACCAGAGATAGGAATATAGTTTTTGAGTGTTGAAGACAAAAGATATCTGGTGTGCTTCAAGAAGGTACCAGAAATAGCAAAGTACCAGTTGTGGGAGTGACCACAATTTGCAGATATGAAATATGGTAGCAAAAGGGCGGTCTGGGTGGTTCGAAATACCTCGGAAAACAGAAGGGCCATGGTTTCGCAGAAGAAGTCTGTGAAACAGTTTATAATTGAGTGTACTTCGGAGAGGGAGGGTGAGGTCCAAGATGGTTTCTACCACTTCAGGAGGAAGGTGAGAAAAGTCAAATGTACAAATACTGGGGTTCATCACCGGGAGTTGAGAAACCTGTAATGCTTGAGAAAACATACCTGCCTGAGAAACTTTATCTTTCTTCAAATTGGATGGAACCTGTGAAAAATAATAATCAAAAGGATGTGTTATATGAAACTCAGAGTTTTCCAATGGCCTAGGGATTTTGACTGACTCAAGGAAACTAGACTCACAAGACTCGGGAATAGAGAAGAAAGCAGGAATTTTTGTATAGGGAAGCAGTTGACCTTTGTAAACAATTCCATCTGGGCTAAGGAGAGGTGGGGAATTTGGCTCAGAAGGTCAAAACCAATAACAAGATCTTTTTGGGGAAGTTTGGAGCCAAGGACTTGGTGAGTGATTGTAAGGTTCGGGAAAATGTGGATGTTTATGCCACAGTCGCCTTAATTAGGATCTTCTGTGGGTACTTTCATCCAGAAAATTGAGGTCTTGGAAAATTAAGGGATTTTGCGGGTACTTCCACCAGAAAACTAAGGTCTGCGGGAAATTAAGGGATTTTGTGGGTACCTCCACCAGAACACTAAGGTCTGCGGGAAATTAAGGAATTTTGCGGGTACTTCCATCAGAAAACTTAGAATTTAATAGAGTAACTGAGCACTTCTAGAGAGTCTACTGATGTGGATCCCTGCTTAGAGAGTCATATGTATGCTAGCCTGACGAGGAAGGCCCGGTACACTAATGACTGAAATTCCAGTGTGGGTTGTGCGTCTGATGCGTAGAGATGATTTTTAAAAGCAGCAAACTGTCAATTTCAAAACACACATTAAATCTGAAAATTTGGTTCTGTTGAGTCATAAGATCCCCTCACCCTTGGATTCGGTCCCCTCCCTCTTGTTTATCTTCATAATGTCTTCATCTTCTAGTTTAGTTTTGACAAATGTAGGAAAAGATTGGGACAGTGCTATAACTGTGGGCAAAAAGGTCACCTACGTCCTCACTGCCCTTATGATTACCAGGGTAATCAAAATAGGACCCCAGAAGTAAATCGGTCGAACAATTTTCAACCCAACAAAAATTTAAATGAAAAGCCACAAGTGAAAGCCCAGGTATATGCGAAGGAAGCAGAAAAATAATATTTAGATATTGTCTATATTAAAAAGAGAAAAAAAATGGAGGGAGGAGAAAATTTGGACTTGTATCAAGTCAAAAAGGCTATTACAAGATTTTTTATTTTTCTTCTTTTTATCACTCGACGTCATTATCCTAACTTAGCCTTCT
Source organism: Vinca minor (assembly GCA_026122235.1). Classification (NCBI taxonomy): domain Eukaryota; kingdom Viridiplantae; phylum Streptophyta; class Magnoliopsida; order Gentianales; family Apocynaceae; genus Vinca; species Vinca minor. The sequence goes on from JAOCZM010000121.1 coordinate 1,151,436, forward strand.
TATTTTCAGTTGAAGTCATTTTTGTTTCTAAACAAAGCAATATGGTATATATATATATATATATATATATATATATATATATATATATATATATATATATATATATATATATATAGTCAGTTCACGAGTTAAATGAGTCGAACTTTACTCATCTCAGACTTAATTCACATTTTAGATGAGGCAAAAACTTTGAGTTGAGCCAAATATCAAATTGAATTTCCACCCATATTCATCTATAAGATTAAGGAAATTTGCCTATTTAGTCCCCTTACAATTTTTGTTTCATCTGTTTAGTCCATATGTTTTAATTTAGTCATGGAAAGTCCCTCTATAATTTTTATTTCGCTTGTTTAGTCCTCGTTTTTAATTCCAGTCTAGATAGTCCCTAATTTACGGGCAACGGGAAGAGTCCACCCCAACACTTACACCGTATAATCTGAGTGATTTTGACATATGCGACACACATGCTCAACTAAACAAACGTAAATTAGTCTATTCAATTATTTTTTCCTAAAAAAATGATAATAAAATAAAATTCTTATTTTTCCATCTTCTTCCTCCTTCTTGAGCCTCACTTGACACTCTTCCTACAATCCCAAGATGTGTATGTAGCGGTGGAACACGGTGCTATGAAGGGTGGTGGTGGTGTGCGGCGTTTGTGCTGAAGAAGACACGATACTGCTGGGTTTAGGTAATAAGAAGACTACTTCCTCTATTTTTTTTGGTTTTTTGAAATAATAATCTCAAATCCGTATTAGTAATTCACCCTATAAGTGCTGGCAAGGACTCTTCCTACTGCCCGTAAATTGATTAGAGACTATCTAGGCTGAAATTAAAATGTGGGGTGGCGAAATGAAAATTATAGAAGGGCTATTTAGGTTGCAATTAAAACGTGGAGACTAAACAGACGAAACAAAAATTACAATGGGACTAAATAGGCAATTATATATATATATATATATATATATATATATATATATATATATATAGATATATATATAGACACACACACACACATACATTTTTTGTTTTTTATTTCTTTAGTCTGATACCCAATTGTTAAAATCCCAAACAAAAGGGTAGTTAAGTGCAATTAACTCATAGAAGAATACATTTGCGGCATATTTTGCATTCTATATTTAATAGGGGTGTTCATGGTTCGGGTTAGTTCGTTTTTACATATTTTTTAAACCAAACTCGAAATATTCGGTTTGAAAAAATTGAAACCAATCCAAACCATTCAAAATCTCAAACCGATGCATTCGGTTTGTATCAGTTTGGTTTGGTTTAGTTGTTTGTTTTTCGGGAGATACAAAATATATTAATTATAAAGTAAAAATAAAACAATTTTTTTTATATAATTACTTAGCTGCTAAAAATATAATGAAATAATACTATTATTTTCACAAGTTAAGCACAATCAAAAAGAAAATAATGAAACATAATTTTTTTATTCTTAAACTTAAATATAAAGTAAAAATAAAATAATTTTTTTTATTTAATTACCTAGATACTAAAAAATATAAAGAAATATGTCTATTATTTTTTACAAGTTAAACACAATAAAGAAACATAAATTCTTGATCTTGATTCTTGAACTTCAAACAAATTAATGAAAAATTATCTTACGAAGAAAAAAGAAAAAAGAATACAAAAATTACACTATTATTACTTTCAAAGTAAAATAAAAATTTCAAGTGAATCTAAAACCACATATAACAAATGACTATTCAATCTATTACTTTAGCACTTGAAGTGTTTGTTTGTAATGGTATAAATAAGAAAGGAAAATTTCGAGATGGACTGAGCATAGTAGTAGGGCTGCATCACTGGCCCAAGACCATGCCACGCCGCCTCTCCAAAAAAAAATTTCTTCGATCACAGTTAAAATACAAAAAGATTGTTTCGATATGACTACAGCTTAAAAGTAAAAATTGTCTCTCTCTCATTTTATAGTGATGCTGACAAATTTGTACAATTTTTTTACTTTTAACTGTGTCCCATATCGAACAAATTTTTTTTTGTATTTTTAATCATGAATCAAATTTAGAGAGCGACGTGGTAGTCTGGCCAGTGTGACTGAGGCCCTCACCATGGCTCTATCCATACTCGAAATTATCCAATAAGAAATTCAATATGCTTTATTACAATCACAAGATCCTTAGCCCAGTGGAGGGACGGCCTCAAGGTCGTGGGTTCAATACTCTCCCCGCGCATGGGGTATGCTTTAAATTATCTCCCTTTCTAGAGTTATCTCTTCCTCCTCTTATGAGGTGCTACTCTCTCCCCTCTTGAGTGTACGTCTATTTGGGCTTAAAAAAATGCTTTATTACAAAAGAGTTCTTTAAGTTTTAAGAAGTTCAATTTAGTCCAAACCGAAACCAAATCTAATGCACCGTTCAAATCGAAAAATCAATTTGAATTGGTTTGGTTTGGTTTGGTTAGTTTCGATTTTTTCATGAACACCCATAATATTTAATTTAAATATATTAATTAATTTATTTGTCTGTAATTTTCCGTAGTAAATTCCCAACGGGAATCAATCAATCTGAAATAGAAAAATCCTAATTTCGTCATTCAGTTTCATTTCAGCCTCCCACTAACCCCCCCCCCACCCCGCCCCCACGAACTCCCTACCCCTACCCTAACCCTAACCCTAGTGCCAGTTTCTCTCTCTCTCTCTCTCTCTCTCTCACACACACACACACACACACACCATATCCATCTTTCCTCCATCCCTCTCCTCTCTCTAAGCATCCGCCATATCTCCCTTTAACCTAAGACCTTCGTATTCATCGTCATCGACTCAATTCTTCGATCGATCCGTTTTTTTTCCATCTCTCCCTCTCTGTTCATTTCGGTTACAGGTAAATTTCCCTGCTTCCGTCTGTCGTTTTCTTTCGGTTTGTTGTCTATGACTTGATGGGTTTTGAATTTCGATATCTGTGTTTGTCTGTAATTGTAATTTATTCGTTTTGTTGCTTGTTGTGTTTGGGGATTTTTGTTATGATGGGCGGTCTTAGGGGTTTCAAGGTTAATAGATATATGCTTTTAAATTTTCTTTTGAAGCTTTGTGGAATTGCTTGGTTTAACCGATCTTTGATGGTGGGCAGAGTTTTTGCTTGTTGATCTATGTAGAATTCTTCAATTGTTGATGTAGGTAAATGTGAATTTTGTTCCTAGGAGACTTTTACGCATGGTTTATTAACTTTTAGATCATGCTATTAATTATTTGACCTTATTTTTGTATGCATTCCTCTCTTTAATCATGTGCGTATGTGGGCATTAAAGCTCATATACACATATATAAGGATGGTTGTTTATTTATTGAATTTATTGTTTTTCGTACTATATATGTGTGTGTTTGTGTGTAAGGTTTTGGCACTTCTCCAGGTGCGGGAAAATCATAGAAAGAAAAAAAGGAATGTTGGAGACGTTGTATCTGATTGTTGAAATTATTGTTGTTAATCTTCAGATCTTTTTTTTTTCATTTGGTATATCCCACGAAGGTGAACACCTGCTTTCATTTATATTAGTAGTGATCATTTAGAAATTTTGGCTGCGTAGGATATAAATAAACTAACTGTTTTGGAATAATTTTGAACCCTTTTTACACATATAAGTTGGAGCCTTTTCAGATATCTTGTGCTGATAGTTTTTTAGTTACATTACATGGATTAAGTAGTGCCCACTGCTTTTATGATTTGCCTAACTGGGTGTTGTTGACGAAGTCTTATGTGTCTAAATATGCTATCCGTACAAAATTGTCTGGCAGCATCGTTTTGTTGCCTTAAACTAGTTACTCTCAAGCATAATGCAGTTAACTTTAGGACTAATAGTCTGAGTAAGGAAAAAATATACTGCCAGATTTGTACGCGATAGCTCATTTGAGTTCTATATGGTGGTGGGATCGACTTCTCTCCATCTATAGAAAATAAAAGCTATTAAGAATTGAGTCAAAAGCAGGGAACTGGCACTTCTTGGCTACAGACTTGTAAAAAGAGTTCAGGTTTATTTTGAAACAATCGTGACGATATGCGTAGCTAAAATTCCCGAAATGATGACTAGTGAACCTCTGTGAAGAATTCCCCAGGCCAAAAGGTGAGGCCAAATTGTGTGAATTAGTGTATGGAAAAAAGAAATTCGTTTGCCAAAGATGTTCTACCAATATTTATTTCTTGGACTTGGAATGATTTTTCTCCCACGAGGGGCACTAGACAGAATGGGCTTTGTATGCCAGATGGCTATTGTTCTGTTACTTCTCAAATGATCTGAACTGAGCTCTCATACTTTTAAAGTTGCAAGTATTGAGGACTGGATATGTAGGCCCTGTGTTAGCTACAAAGGACAAAAGTATGTGGATGTCTAAGATCTGTTGAGAATAGGGAAAAAAAAGTATAACTTTGATTAAGAGGCGTGATATAGATGGAAATTTGGAAGTATAAGAAGCAAATGATTGTCATGAGATGGAATATGTCGAGCTAGGCGTAATTGAATGGAGGAAGCTAGTCTGATTCTCTATGCGCGTCCAATCCTCTGCAATTTAGTGGTTAAATTGAAGATGCGGAATTCCTTTGATATTACGGGATTCTGTTGTTCCCGTGTGCTTGCCATGATTACTCATATTCTTCTGTACTATGGACTTTTGCTACATGTAGATTTATGCTGGCAATTTTTTTTTTTTTTTTAGCCCCATAGGAGGAGGTGGACGCCCAGGAAGGGAGAATTATTTGGCCCCATGTAGGGGAGGGTGTCGAACCCGCGACCTCATGGTCGCTGGGCTGTGGCACTCTTGACATTTATGCTGGCAATAACAGACCAAGTGAGTGATGTATGTCGATCCTACTTATGTTGCCTTTTCCTTGCTGCCTCTTCTCTCCCTTCTATCATTCTTACCAAGTGATGAATTGTTGCAGATATGTGCATGTTTCTTCATTGTTGGCAACATTTAAGTCATTTATTTTTCATGATATATATCTCCAAAATGTTACTTAGAATATTTAACTATCTTGTGATAATCTATGATTATCTTGTACCTCTTTTACTGAAATAGTCGGCTGCAGTGTATTTTCTGTACTCGTATCTTGTTTCTTTTTGGCAGCATTGGATTACCCACTGGATTGATTTTCCTTTTTGTTTAATTTTAGTTCAGTTTTAGTTCAATTTTGGTGTTTTATTGTTTTCCTCAGCTAGTAAGATAAATTTTCAAGATGAAGCCAAATAAAATTTCGGGGGGAATATTTGTGTAGCACTCCACTTTGATTTCCAAGGTCGAGGGATAAGTGGCTATTACACTCTTATCATTTAGTTTTTCTTCCTTTTTAGCCCGTTGGTAGAATGCATCTGTCCGACGTTCAAATTTTGTATCTATGAATTGCTCAACCAATATAATTTTGGCGAACTTAAATTGCAATCTTGTCAGGAATGAAACATGTGTTGGTGATGCTCTTGCTTGTATACTGCATTAAGTTATACGTTCTTCTATGATGTGCAGGAATTATAGTTTGTGGCCTGAGAGATGTCTGCGGCATCCAAATCCAAGTTCAAGGACAAGAAGGCAGGGAAGGAACCCTCCAGGGCTTCTTCAAAGTCTTCAGGTTATGTTAACACTGGTGGTGGGATTCCTGCTAGTGGGTATAATCCTTTTTTGGGAACATTTCAAGCAATTGAGATAGCACCATTATCATCTGCTGCTCCTCTTCATGTGAATGGTCGGTTCCGAAATATTGACGACACTGATGATCTTAGTGGTAACAGTTTTGGCACTGGTGCCGAGTATGATTCTGTTTCCAACAATGGCAGCTGGTCTGGTGATTCAGAAGATCATAAAGAGAAATCATCACATCCGCCAGTGCGTCAGGAAATAGTACCTGGAGCTGACAATGATAAGCGAGAAAAAATTCGTCAAAAGAATGAGAGGAAGCATCAGCGTCAGAAGGAGAGGCGGGCTCAAGAATTGCATGAGCGGTGCAGTGGCTATCTTATGTCGAGAAAGTTAGAAGCACTGGCACAACAATTTGTGGCAATGGGTTTTTCTCAAGAACGGGCTACGATGGCTCTCATTCTAAATGAAGGCAGGGTTGAAGAATCTGTAGCTTGGCTCTTTGAAGGAGGTGAAGAAGCAGACGAGCATAGGGAACATAATCTCGATGGTGGGAGTAACTTGAAAATTGACATATCAGAGGAGCTTGCACGGATTGCAGATATGGAACCTAGATACAAGTGCTCCAAGCAGGAAGTCGAGAGGATAATAGTTTCTTGTGAAGGTGACCTTGAGAAGGCGGAAGAAGCACTGAGGGTTCAGAAGCAGGACCCTCCTTCTGTTCCGCCTAAGCCGGAAGAAACTGGCGATCCTTCTATTGTAAACAGCGAACTTCCAATTTCTGTTGGTCAAAACTTGATGAGGGCACAATCAAAACCTGTTCCGGCAGCTAGCATGCAGCAGAAAAGGGATGAAAAGGATTTTAATTATACAAAAGTTGCAGTCACAGTAGGGCCTTCAATGGATCCTGCAAACAAACATCTCCAGTCACTGGAAAGGATTCAACCAAAGGATTGGGGTACTAAACCGCAGCAAATTGGCATGCCACCAGAGAAAAGGTTGCCGGTTGCTGGATCAAATCCTGCTGTTTCCTATTCTCTGTCCTCATCATTGCAGGTCTCCCCTCCGACATACAAGGCAGAAGCACGTTATATGGCAGTTGGTAATGAACTCAAGAACTTACAGCTAGGATCTGTCAGAGAACCAGTAATTGTGATGCAGCGGCACCAATCAATTAATGGGAAGCCTGTATCCAGCACAAGCATAAATTCATCCTCTCCTGGGACCACCTCAGGTTGGTATCCTAATAATGTGGAAACACTGAAGCCCAATGGATTCGTACCTCCAACCTCTGGTACAACAAGTCTCAGTCCAAGCAGTCTGAGCGTGGGCCAGTTGTACAGTCAATTTCAATATCAACCTCCCCAGCCATTTGTGTCGAGTAATGGCTCTGTGGACGCTCCTGGAACAAGCCGGGGGAATGGCTTATGGAGCCAAACAACTGCATCTCCAACTATTGCTGCTGCTTCTTCCCTGGGACTTTTCTCTGGATTGGGGGCTAATGGCTCATCAGTTTCTTCATCTCCTGTAGGCTGGAGTACTGGTAGATCAATGCCGCAGTTCGATTACACCAATATTGACTGGACTTTGGATCGCGGGAATACTATATCAACTCCAGGTGGTTTATGGTCTGGATTTCTCCCTAGAGAGACCCGGCAATATGATTCATTCACTTCAGGAATGGGTATCAAGTCTGCCATGAGACCTGTTCTCTCCAATGCGCATAGTTTTCCAATTGCGGGGTTGCAGCAGGATGGGGTAGGCTCTGCCGAAACTTCTAATAGTGGTTCTGGCGAGTGGACTTCTCCCTTTGAAGAGAGAGATCTTTTCAGTTTACCCAGACAGTTTGTTTCCTCTCCCTCTCTGTAGAGTGATTGGGATAGGACTTGAATAATAAACCAGTTACTGTACTTGAATTTGATGTTGGCGTTGGTTCTTATGATGCTTTGCCGTGTAATTTCTTCTGTCGACTTCAGTGGGAAAAGCATCTCTCTCTCTCTCTCTCTCAATTGGGAGTTCAATTGATTCTAACTTAAAAGGTTTTCATAAATCTCTCTCTCTCTCTCTCAATTGGGGGTTCAATTAATTCTAACTTAAAAAGTTTTCATAAAAAGTTCATAATTAGAGTGTTATAGAGGGCCTTAGAGGATCTGCAACACACATTTTCGCAAATAAACTGTTGAAGGCTAATTATTGTAGATGTCTATTTCTAATTGCTGATTTTCGAAAAATACTGAAAAAAGTGAGTGGACAAGGAATTAATGGGGCTTTGCATGGGCCTGGCCCCGTTTTTCTATATCAGTCATGACATGGCACCCATATTTTTCGACCCAACATTTTTAGCAATCGCTGACGTGTCATGACCGTTAAATTTTTTGCCATGTAAGCTCAGGTCGCAAGTGGGAAATCCGTCCCGGATCCAGGTCGCATTTGGCAAATGCGACCTCAACTGGCAGTGACCTTTTTTAAAAACTGCCCAACATTTTCAATTTATGCCTGCCTGAAATATGTTTTAATTCAACAAAATATGTACAATACACAAAGTATAACTAAAACACAAAGTTAAACAACAATAAACAAACAAATGATTAAATTCAAATTGAATAGCCATACATAAGGTTCAATGTAATACAAATGTCGAACTCATGAAGGCGTATAAGGTAATTTTAAGTTGCGGTTAGACCTAAGCCAGTATCTTCGTCCCTTGTTATCGCAGACGATCGTACCATGAGTGGTGTTCTCTAATTGAACCCCTTCAGTGTCGATAAAAACCTGATCCTCCGGTGATAGTGGCGGTTGAAGTTCAGGCTCTTCCTGTGTCAGAGTCTGATCAAGTCCTAGGGAGAATGATGGTAGGTCATCCATGTGACCCGCCTGCAATCCCGATGAAGACGCACCCTGATGAGTAGCTTGATCTGCAGTCCAATCAAAGTTGCTGGGAATATGAAAATCTCCCCACTGACTAGCTACGAAAACGTCCATGGTGGATGTCGAAGGTTGTGTATCTTCGTGACCAGATCCAATGAACCAAGCAGGGTAGGTGTGTGGCGGGGGCGGAGGTATGTGAGCGTCCCAAGGACCGGGAACATCACCACCGGCTTGTGTCCGTTGAATGAACTGATAATATGCATCTGTCTCCTGGCGAGTCCGCCGGGCGCCGACCACCCTGTCTAGCACCAACTTTGGTCCGGCCTTCCACATGGGTTCTCGGGAAAGTTAATGGACGTTCTATCACCGCCCCTGATATGTCGGATGACCACGGTCTGCAACTCATAACTCTCCCAGCAGCTTGTAAAGCACTCGTCAATTGCTCATATGCCCAATTTAGAAAATTCTTTGTATCTGGATCGGTAATGCTGTTTGCTTTCTGTTGCAAGGCACCTGAGACCTGACTGGACGCCGAAGCCTATAATACATAATAAACATAAGATAAACAGAATAAAATATAATTATATTGCTCATAAAAAATGAAAACTCACCAAAATTTGTTCAGCAGTTGCGTTTGGTTGAAAGCCCCGGGGAAGGTTTGTATGATCCCTTATTTGGGGGTTATTCAAAATCCGGACTGTAATGTTTTTGTACCAGTCCATGTAATCATCACGTGGCACAAAAACATTACCCGACTGAGCACCCTCCACTACAAAGTCTGTTATTTTCTGCCACAGAGCGATGTAATCCTTGTGCAGCTCATACCAGTTCTTACTCGCCACAAGTTTAAGCTTGTGGAGATCACCATCCTCAACAAGTCCGGTAGTCCTAACTGCTTCTGGTATAATCTGCTCATATCCAAACTGCCTCAAGACTCGATCAGGAAGATGATATTCTACTATGTCAAAGCAAATCAATGGTACTCGAGCACGCACTATTTCTCGAAAGTTTGGTTCCCGAGCAACACATGCATCTATCACTTGGGTATAGTATGGTACCCACATAAACTACACAAAAAAATAAATATATTAACTTTAATAAAATAAATACATTAACTAACTTTAAAAAAAATAATGTATTCAAAAAATACAAAAAATACAAACTTACCCATTGTCTCTCATTCATTCCATCAAGTTGATCCCGGCATACCAATAATTGATGGCTTGGAGTTCCTCGAAAACTCTTAGGGCACTTCCATCTGGCCCCGAAAGAAGCACCCGCTGGTATATTCGACCTTGGAATATCCCGATTTTCAGGTCGAAAAATCGACAGACGCTCCCATGCCCACAACTGTTGAATAAAATATAATAAATTAGCAAAGAAAAAAAATTGACTGCACTTAAATAAATTTAAAGAGAAAAATAATACTTTACCTGAATGAGCAAACAGCAACCACTGATATCTTGAGAATCGGGCTTTGAAGAGATGCACATCTGACGGTAAAGATAGGCGAGTACGGCACTTGCCCAGGAATAGGATGAGGTACCAAACTCTAAGTCTCGGAGTAGGAGTAGGTATCGCAAATGAATTCGGGCAGCTGACTTGTCCGAAAACAATAATGTACCCATGAGAATTAAATGTAAAGCCCTAGCCCTTCTGAAAACGTCGACCATGCTAGCATCATTAGGCAACGGGTCTGAAATGTGTGCTAATATTTCATGCTGATTAATGGCATTTCCCTTAAAAGTATTCTCTCCTGACCGAAATCTCAAATACTCATTAATTAAACTTATCCATTTAGAGGGACTATAATTCATTTTCTCGTTCATAGTCACCGCATTGCCGTTGACCCGTAGTCCAAAAAGGACTGCAAAATCCTCTAAAGTGATGGTTGCCTCCCCGCCAGGCAAGTGAAATGTGTGGGTCTCGGGTCACCATCTCTCAACTAGAGCGGTGACTAAAGCATGATCTACTTTAATATAACATATGCGACACAATCTCCCAAAACCTACTCTATCAATAAGGTGAATTAAATCCGAATTTGTCTCTCGCTCGTAGGCAGTCCAAAAATGACTATCACTTCGAATAAAAGTTAGGGGATATCCAATTTATCCTTATTATTTCCTCGCCATATACTTAAAGATCGGTGATCCCGTTGTTTGTATAAAACACTATAATCTAAAGGTCCAGGATGGAGGGAAGCCGGTGTAGCAGGTACATCAGACATCTAAACAAACAAGACCAATGACCTTCTCAGAAAATTATTGACATTATTAAAAAAAATCCAAGTAGAAAATGAGAAATTTGAGCATAATGATTAATTAAGGAAAACCAACTGAAATAAAAGATTTCATTCATTTCTAATAGCATCTTAAGAGAACACATATCCCTGGATGAAATTTTCAAAAAGATCCAAGTTTAAGGATAATCATTTCAGACATAATGAAGGTAATTCCTTGCTGTCCAAAGCAACTCTAAGCACTAGTTATTGAAAAAAGGCATATTGGCAAATTTCGTCCCACATCTTCATTGGTTTAGCGATAATGGTCCTTATTCATTATAAATTGGTAAAACAGTCCCCAATCATTTTGCGTTTAGCGGAAGTAGTCCTTCCGTCCACTTCCGTTAGTTTCAGCTGTTAGAGTGCAAAAAAATAAATGAAAAATCGATAATGGGAAGGGTATTTAAGGAAAAAATTAAATTAGGGACCAAAACAACCAATCGCAAATTGTTTAGGGACTAAATTCACAAATTTGCCCAAAAAAAGTGCCCCAACCCTCCTTCTTCCCAACTAACTCTCTCCCTCTTCTTTACACCCTTACCGGCCACAACCGGAATCTTCAGTAGGGATTTTACGCTTATTTTTGTAAAAAAAAACTTTTAAAACAAAAAAATTGAAAGGAGGAGATCAAACCCCTTTTGTCATTATACATTTGGAACCTCCTATTTCCTTTGATTAAGAGGTATGAGTGTCTCGGGGTGTGGGATAGGGATGGGTCTATGGGTGGTTTGAAGAAGAAGATGAAGAGATAGTTGGTGTGAGTGGGTCTTTGGGTGGGTTAAAAATTACCCCAAATTATCAAAATTAATGACTTAAATAACAAGATTTTGATATCAATTTTTCTTCAAAACAAACTTATAAGAAAAAAAATTACAACCTCAAAACTGAGTTTGGGAGTTAGACGTGGTAGGGATGGGTAAGATTTCTAGAGCGAGATGGGATGATGGGGGTCGGTGAAAGACAATGGAATGTTGGGAGTTGTGATGGAGCTTAGAAGGTTGCAGGTTTGGAGTGGTGATGGTGGACATCAGACATCAGACATGGAGATTGGGGCCGAAGTCCTCCATGGACAACCACAATCGTGGGACTAAAACAACCAATCGCAAATTGTTTAGGGATGAAATTCACCAATTTTGGCTGATTTGGGGAATGAGGAGAAGGGTAAAATGGTCATTTTGTAACAACTTTTAAAAAATAAATCAAAATTCATTTTTACCGTAATGTAGTGGACTGGAAGGACTACTTCCGCTAAACGCAAAATGATTGGGGACTGTTTTACTAATTTATAATGAATAAGGACCATTATCGCGAAACCATTGAAGATTTGGGACGAAATTTGCCAATATGCCTTGAAAAAATCATGACTCATGTTTCAGTTGAAGAATAATTTATGACAATCAAGAAAATGGTATGGTGTACAAGAAAGTAAATCAACAAATGAAGGAACATAAATGCTACAGAATCCTTGATCAAGATGAAAAATAAATTTGAAAAGGAAAACTATTTAATTTTGTTTCCCTTAAGCTAGTCGTGTTTAGTTTTGTTAACTATAAGAATGCTTCCTCTTCCAAGAGCAGATATAGAACACGTTTCTCGGATCTAATCCATTTTATTAACTTCCTACGGACAACATTCAACTTTCAAAGCAAAATCGAAGATGGACCTAGATGGTAATGTAACAAAGCAAAGCAGTCTTCTAAATCTTTTCAAGTCTCGGTTTTACCCTTTTGGAATTTTCCAAGCCATATTTTGCAAAGATAACCTATTTTTTCCTTGGTAATAACTATCTAAACATTTTTAACATAATCCCTCAATGTATGATTATAAACTCAAACTCCAAACTCTAGGTGTATCCCTCATGAAGATCATAAAACTCCAATTCAAATTACAAATTTAATCTAAGACACAAATTAAATAATAAATCCGAAAGTATTCAAAAAAAAAAAATTATAAAGGGGGATTATACCTTTTAATTTGACGAGATGGATGGAGGTGGAGTTGATTGCGGGTTTTCTAACGTAGATGGAGTTGATTGGGGGTGGAGGTGGGTGTGATAGAGATGATTAACTTAGGGAAAAATTGGCCATTTTCGCCAAATGGGTGTTTTGCTGAAACTGTTAAGGAGGAGACTGCGGGCAAAATTAGGGCAATTTCGAGACGGATTTGCTCCGGGACAGATTTGCCAAATGCGACCTGAGCTGACATGGCAAAAAATTTAACGGTCATGACACGTCAGCGAAGCAAATCCGTCCTTACTAAAAATGTTGGGTCGAAAAATACGGGTGCCATGTCATGACTGTTATAGAAAAACTGGGCCAGGCCCATGCAAAGCCCGAATTAATGGGAGTTGCTGAGCGGTAGTGACGGGATGTGTGAGAATTGACGCGAGCCTGCACAAGAGGTGAAGCGTGTGGTTTAATTTGATACAACTCGCAAAATCTCCAAAAGAAAAGCCCTTGTTACATTCCAAATGATATGAAAGTACTGTGATAGTGATAATCAGTGGGGTTGGGGGGGCTCTTTGTTTCGGCTGGAACTAGGTTTTCTACCGAATTGAATCTGATTTGAAATGTCACAGAGTTGCTTGCATGGGATATATATATGATGGATGATCACTGATAATAAAACGGCCAAGGGTCGAGGTTATTACAATCAAAATAATTTTGAACTTTCTTCTCAAGTATTACAAGAGAGAAAAGTTGAGAATAGCTGATAACTCAACAACAAAAATAAATATTATATAAGGTAATAGGAAATAGATCACACCCTAGGTGGGAGGAAAACACTAATGCTGAGACTAGTAGACTAAAACGCAAACACAAAACAACCTTCTCCGCCACATTTTCATCGTCATTCTTGGATGGCGGAGGCAAGGAAAACTCTGTTCCCGCCTCTTTCTTAAAACGACGATTTAAAAGAACATGAGAGTATCAACGTTCTTAGAAATCGCCTAGAAAATAGGTAGAAACACGAGAATGGGCACATATCTAGTCCGTGTAAACATATCTCTTCAAGAAGGAATAAAAAGTTTCATTAACAGATCTTTCCTACAAGTCTTGAATCTCGATGAAAAAGGCCTAAGAAACTTGTGGGCAAAATAGATGATGTATAAGAAAAATCAAAGCAAGAAGTAAAAGAATTCGGCCAATGGCAAAGCTTTTGGCCAAAACTGGCCAGAAAAGATATAAGCTTGAATTTGGTAGAGAAGGAAGAGAGAAAGTTAAGAGAATTTTTTAGAAAAGAAAGAGATGTCTCGAGGAAACAGACTCAAATGAATCTCACAATTTTGCCTGAAAGTTCTATTGTAGCGTAAAAACTAAAATTTGTAGTTAAAGTTCATCTTTTGGGCTAGGTAACCCAGAGTCTTTGAGGTTTGTATTAATTCATTAGGCTATAATTACAAATGAAATAATGTTAATTATTATCTTTTCTTACGAATAATTTATGTATTTATTTTTATTTCTAGATTTTAGACTCTATTGATATTAGGCTTCTTTGAGGAAATAATCTTTCTTCATAAAATGAAAAACATGTCAGATAAATTTATGAAAAACATGTCAGATAAATTTTCTTAGTTCTCTCCAATATATAAAAAAAAGAGGAAAAACTATACCTTGAGTGTGATACCTGTAACTTTTTGCTTACGTATTATTTTTATGCGTAATTTATTTTGTACGATTATGTACTGATGTGTATATTTAATTTTATAACATGTTACGTGTTACATTTTGGTACGTTTCGTACTTGTATCGTATTCGAAGGACTTAATAGTAATTCATTTAGACGAATAATTAAATTGGATTGAAATTAAATCATCATAATATAAAAAGAATTTAAGGGAAACAGGCATTTCGTGGGGGTTGAGGAATATTAAAAAGAAGCATAACGTAAGGAACATGGGAAGCCACGAGGTACATTTAGATAGTTTTAATATATATTAATAGAGAAATCCCCTACTTATGACACCATCTTTTTAGCTTACTAGAATAAATAGCAACTTTTATTTTTTAGATTATTTTTAGCACCAACAATTTACGGGCTGTTAAAACTGTCCAATTAACGATTCCGGCCAAAATTCCGACCAAAAAGTGCACGTGCCAGGCACATGTGACCGGCTAAAAAGGGCAAAAAAGTCTAAAAATTTGACCCATCAACTCCACCACTCCTCCCAAAATTTGACTCATCTTCTTCACCACTCCTCCTCCTCCCAACACCACCAACTCCACCACTCCTCCTCCCAAAATTTGACCTATCTTCCCCAACCACCCCATCCCAATTACCCTCATACCCACCCATCCCACAACAACCCCCACCACCCCGCACCGCCGCCGTTCTTGGCCGCCACCGCCGTGGTTATTACTACCCTTCCCATTTCCATTACCCTCCATTGGCATACCCCCATCATTCTTGCCTCTACTACCACCCAATTTCCCATTTGCAAATTGTTCATCATGCCATTACCACCCCCTCCATTCATTTTACCACCACCACCGCCATTCTTGGCCGCCACCGCCGTGGTTATTACTACCCTTCCCATTTCCATTACCCTCCATTGGCATCTTGATTAGAATGTGGGTTAGATTTTGCCCTAATTCGCAGATTTTTTGTTGAAGTGGGGAAGAAGATGAACTCTTTTAGGGTTTTAAATTAGTGGAACCTTTAAATATTGTAGGAATGGACAATTTTGCCCTTTGCTCCGGTCACATGTGCGACTCACGTGTTCACTTTTGGCCTGAATTTTGGCCGGATTCGTTAATTTGACAAACGTAGCAGCCCGTAAATTATTGGTGCTAAAAATAGCCTAAAAAATAAAAGTTGCTATTTATGCTAGTAAGCTAAAAAGATGGTGTCATAAGTAGGGATTTCTCTATATTAATATATAGTAGTTGAAGGGGCGGGGTTATATAGCTATTTAGTGCATATATATATATATATATATATATATATATATATATATATATATATATATATATATATATATATATGCAGGGGATTGGCATCACATAAAAACCACCAAGAACAAAATAAAAAGAATGCAGCAGGAGGTAGAGTTCTGGGAAGCTGTGCCTTTAGTGAGAAATAAGGGGCTACCTGGAGGGAGAGCCGCAAGGCATCAGTGAGCAGATTTATGTGAGTATGTAATTTTGGGCAGATTTTGTGGGATCACCGAAGGAGCGTTACTTGTCCATTTTCATCCCACAATATATCGATTCGAAGATAATCGAATAAGCTTCGAGTGAGCGTAGACGTCACGTCATTCTAAGTCCCGAACAGGAAGTTATCACACCGAGAACGGGACTGGGCAGTGCTGTTACGGGTTTGTGTATTTAATTACCTTCGATCGAGGTAGGGACCCTGTCCTTACATTATTTCCTGTCCGGAATTATAAATATATGTTGGGTAATGTTTCGTAATTATTTAATTATTGATTTTACGGGAATTAATGCATGGACTGTTGATTTACGAATTTAATTGCACGTTTCATATTTATCGTTTTGTTAATTGGTTTTCTATCTTTTGTTGATTATATTTATCTATAATATAACATGAATTGATTTAATCTTTAATCTTAAACGTTATATGTAACTGTTAATGTGAGATATTGTCCTACATATTATTATTGTTGATATGTCCATGAATTGTTATTTGATTCAATGTTTAACATGTCTATTTGTTTTATCGCTTGTGTTGTCCTGTTGGTCATGTCGTCTTTAGTCCTATTTGATTTTGGTCGACCGAGTCGTCGCCCTACTTTGAGCTCGTGTCTAGGATCTACTCAATGACAGGACTCGTTCGATTAGCAAGATTCCGAGGGTGGTCCTGCGGGTGCTCTTGGTGCGGATCCCGAAGGTCTTGCGATGTGAATGTGTGCGGATACCGAGGAATCCTGCGGATGTTCTTGGTGCGGATTCCGAGGGTCCTGCGGTACGATTATGGGAAGATTCCGAGGGTGGTCCTGCGGATGTCCTTGGTGCGGATCCCGAGGGTCTTCCTTCGTGAGCCTTAACCTGATGTAGACTATCATTGGGATTGCAACGGTTTTGTGGAGTCCAAGGTGTTGGATGATGATACAATGTAGAATGAGTCCTTAAAGTATGCATCCGTCGTTCAGGGAGTGAAACTGAACCCATGTGATGAACTATTTGAGCCCTCCTAGTTTGGACTATAACTAGGGCCGTTGCAATTATTGTCGTAGAGTCGTGATTAGATACCTGAGCTCGAATGGTGGGAGGTCGTGTCATAGTTGTAGCTGTGCTCGTAGTGTCTAAGCAAGTGTGTAATCGTGTGTACCGTATGAGTAGAGCATGGTGCTTGTCGTACATTCGGTTGTGTAGGTGCTTGGATATGAAGAGTATGGTTATCTCGCTTACTTGTTATTTCAACTTGTTTATTCATGTTTTGGCCATATTTGATACTTGATTTTGAGTCATATAACTTGTGTTTTGGGATTGGGAATGTGTTATGTGCCTATTATGTTTATTAGGTCCCTACTAAGCACCGGAGCTCAGTCCATCCGCTTATTGTGCAGGTTGATGACGAGTACATTGATGATAGAGCATGGGAAGGGGAACATGAAGAGTGATCCATAACCGACTTTAGTAGAGATTTAGTTCTTTTATTCACTTATTCGTAGAACTATATCATATATAGCATTGTTGGACCTTTTTCATTTGTAATTCTTAGTATATCACTTATAGTAATTTAATTCCGCTACTTCTTGTTTTTGGATTATATCATTATTGAATTTCCTTTTAGTAACTCTGTTTGTCGGCTTTGGTGTTTCATCAACCAATGAGACACTGCCATGTCATTTACCCTGGTTACGGGTCGTGACATTGAGGCTTAGGAAATGACTTACCATTTTTGTAACAAAGATTTCTACTAAAACAAGAAGGATAATTGGCACATTTGGTCTCTAAATATTTTACGTTTGGTGAGTTTGTTCTCCAGTTATTTTTTTATGGAAATGGTCCCAGTTCTATTTGCGTGTTAGCACATTTGGTTCTTCCGTCCAAATATTGCAAAGTTAACCGCTATTCAACTTAAATTTAAAAGGGTATTTTTAATAGTTTACTCAATTAAACTAATTTATTTTCTTTCTTTTTTTCCTTTCTTCTTATTCTACTTCTCTTCCAGCAACAAGGGTCGGGTCGCAGTCATGACAGTTTTTGTAGAGATTGGTGCTTCATTTATTTTCTTTTCCTTTTCTTCTTCATCCTCTCTCATCCATCACAGCCACCTTCTTCAACCGTCGATGATAGCTTTTGTGGAGATTGGTGCTTCAATTATTTCCTTTTCATTTTCTTCTTCATCCTCTCTCATCCACCACCGCCACCTTCTTCAACCGTCGATGACAGCTTTTGTGGGGATTGTTGCTTCAATTATTTCCTTTCCCTTTTCATTTTCTTCTTCATCCTCTCTCATCCACCACCGCCACCTTCTTCTACCGTCGATGACAGCTTTTGTGGAGATTGGTGCTTCAATTATTTCCTTTTCATTTTCTTCTTCATCCTCTCTCATCCACCACCGCCACCTTCTTCAACCTCCGAACACTCTCTTCTTCAACATCACTCATGTTTCAGCTGGAATTATATTTCTACCGAATTAAATCTGATTTTGAAACGTTATAGAGTTTCTTGCATGGGAGTTTTTTATCAGCCTTAAAAAGCATCACCTATGAACATAAAAAGCCAGAATTTTACTTCGTCTACTCCATAAACATATCAGAAAAAAAATCAAGATCCATCTAAGAACTTAAAGAACAAAATCATCACCCCTAAACAGTCAAAAAGGAACTTTCATAGATCTACAACATAACAAAGCAGAGTAGCACATCAAACATGGTCCAACGAGCATATATTCCAAATCTAAGATTTGCTCGATGACAGTTTTCATTCTCCAAAAGATGACATCACCTAGCACCAAGCAAACTGATGAACAATTTGGGTCACGCACTAAAGCTGGCATAAAGTCAGTCCAAGAAATTCAGATAAGAGACAACTTTTATGAAGCAACGGTAGAACATTACTCTGTACAAAATTGCAAAGCTCAAATCACCAATATATTTTTTAAAATTTTATTTATTTATTGGGGGAGGGATCTATCTATTATAAGATCAAACAAAATCTATGGCGAAACTAGGTGAGAATAGGTTAGCACATGGCGGCTGTTATGGAAAGAACGGAAGGGGTTAGTGGTGGAGGATGAAGAACTAAATGTCACACCGCGAAACCGGGTGATGATGTGGCAGTGCGTCATCAGCCAATGAAGCACAGAACCCAGCGCAGAAATTATAAGTTGCATTAAATCATATTATGCAAAAGGAATTCTAACAGTCTAACATTAATATCAGAATTAAAATATAACCAAGATCCGTGAAAGGTAGGTCTTACTAAGTGTTATTACAACATATGAAACATAAATAAAGAGTTCTAATCTATTACATTCAGTTATGATCACTCATCCATGTTCCCATCCCAGACTTCCAAATACTCAGCATCAAGTACTGTTCATCTGCAAGTAAGGAAAAAAATAAAAGTATGAGATGCAAAGCCCAGTAAGCATCAACACCCATGAGATGAAATATCAAATAGGACTCCAAAACCGTTTCCCGACATCTCGAAATCAATGAAAATATAAAACAACTTTACATAGTTTTAAATAACCTTTGAAAAACTAGAATACATCTCACATAACTTATAAAAGACTTGACTTTGAAATCATATCAAACAGAAGTCAAAACGGATAAAAAAAAAAGAGACATTTCAAAATTGAGCTGTGGTGAGGTAGACCGAGCTCATGTCAGATTGACCGGCGCTCGGGTCAAGTCGACAGGAGCCCTTTAGAAATTTGTCCAGAACCCCCAATAGTTTGCCTGGATGATGGAAAAACAGTATGGTCGAACGGAAAGGTCGTCCTGACTTCAGAACAGGCCATTTTTAGTGCAAAATAACAAAGGAAAAGTGCATTCTTGCACCTTTCCAAATCCCAGCTGAAAATGCAACTGAGACTTATATGCACATAATAACAAAAGATCAAAACAAGAACAAGTAAGATAATAATCATACCCTTCATATCTTAACACTGATACACCGAAATGCACCCCGAGCATCCTGTTCTAGCCATACAGAACACACACACACACACACACACATAGACATTATGAGTATGGTTCCCGTTGTGACACACAAATATCCACAATCGAGCTCAATCATCTATTCACAACTCTAAAGCAACTACTAACAGCCCCTAAACCATTTGCCCATTTTAGGAAAGGCCCAGTGCCACAATCATGAGTCCAGATATTCCCCCTGGACGAACATGGCCAGTATTTTAAGGATACACCCCATGTCGACTGTTAGTAGCTCTAACTCTTTGCTCAGTTAGAAATAGGCCCAGTGATACAAACTAACTATTTGCCCAGTTAGACGAGGGCCCATTGATAGAAGCAGTGACTCTAACTATTTGTTCAGTTAGATAAGGGCCCAGTGACACAGCTAACTATTTGCCTAGTTAGACGAGGGCCCAGTGATAGAATCAGAATAATGTGAACTCCCGGGTTCCACAATATACAGTACAGAATGATACGAACACCCGGGTTCGACAACACAAACCAATCGGAATATATCCTGCCATAAAGTCATTCCTAAATAAGAGCTCGAGAGTGGCGACACGACCCACACAAGAACTCCAAATAACACATAATATAAATGAATCCCAAAGTAGTAAAATCAGCAATATATGATCATAATGATAGAATGCAACAACAACATACACAATTATATTCAATGCTTAACATACAAGTATGAATAATTCGACATTTCATCCTATGCAATAAAACATGCTGTAAATCTTTTAAACACAAGTTTTCTAGAAGTTTAAATACAACATTTCATGAGTTTTTGGACAGTAAATAAAAGGGTGAAGATCCTTACTTGTGATTAGAGCAAGCAAAGCAAAGCACGGAAATCAGCAATAACGCAACTTCAAATGAGAAAATCCATTCGCTGGAAACTCAAAATCCACCCCTGTTACTTCTTACACGTAGAATTATCAGTTAACTTCGAAGAACAACAAAAATTATCCCAATCGGAGTCCAATTACTACTTCAATTATGAATTCTACCAAAAACTCCATGTTTTTACTCGAACTGCCACAGCTTTGTATCCCGAAGTTGATATCTCTCAATCCGACAGTTAGAATGCAATCGCCTTCGGTCAGAATATAGTTTAAGGAGTCTAGTATCTATGGTTAAAATATGGGGATGATCAGAGGTCGGTAACTATGTCTACCAAAGCGTTTTCTCCCGCTGTCCAGATTTTCCAGCCTATGTTTTTCTCTCTTTTCTTTCTTGTTCTTTGTCTTTATTTTTCCTCTCTTCCCTTTCTAAATTCTCCCTTATAACCTATCTAAATATCCTTCTAAATGTTACAGCAAAAACCACCCCAAGATAACTATTCAAAAAGTGACAACAAGGCCCCCAAGGTTCTAGTTCGTATACTTAGGTCCCTACGCTAACAAACTAGGTCAAGGCGCCCCTCAACACAAAATAGGCAACAAATAATGTGAAGTAGACATATAACAAATGAAAGCAAGTAGATGAACAGGTACTTGATGCTTACTGGGCTTCGCAACTCATTCTTTTATTTTCCCCTACTTGCAGATGAACAGGTACTTGATGCTGAGTATGTAGAAGTCTGGGATAGAAAATTGTCTGCGTCTCAAGCTCCCGTGATGGAAGAACTAGACGCAAATGAGAAACTGAATGCTAATCTAGATTGGGTTCGAAAAGTTCGGGAATCGCCTACATCTATGGTGCTGGTTTTTTATGTACACAGAGATCTAGATACATATTTCCCTAGTTTGAAGCAGATAATTGATGACGATGATATGGCGGATGTCTTTGGTCGACCCTTCCCGTGCTCATGAGTTCCTTAATCTTTAATTGTTTGGGACTTAACAACTCTTGGAAAATTCAAGAATTAGTGCACCTCAACATGGTTCACATTTCTAGTAGTATTTTCCTTTCCATAATAAAGTCGATTGCAAACTTCATGATTAATATCATGGTAGAATTAAGTTTTTTTTTCATGTTTCATTTTAGGTTTTCTCCATGTTTTAATGTAATCAATCAAAAGAGGCGATTGTCTCAAATTTGGAGAAACAACTAAAAGGTAGAGATTTCCTACAACATGGTCTCGTATGGAGGATCGTCTGTTCTGTTCGTATATGGCGTGATTATTGGCTAACTACTCAACACAATCTTCAACTGATCTCCCTTCCTAATTTCATGCATTCTGAAAGCTTGCAGACATAGACTCTGGCATGTGTGGAAGACCTTTGGTTTGCGCGTGACCTTGATTTTTCCTTTTTGGTATTAGAGTCTGTTTGTAAGGTCATATTAATTTGTTCCTTAGAGAACTTATTCTCTAGATTTTTCTAAGTCATTTGGTCGTGTAATTTTTCGGCTCACTTGTTAGCTATACATTCTTTGAGGCTAGATGCCTTATTTCAAATGGTAGATGATCCATCGGAATTCATCTTCTCTTATGTTATTTGAGATATCTATTAATGATATTGTTTATTTTTAAAAAACGATCTAACAAACCAGCAATTACACAATTAAGTCTAACATCCCTTATCAAGTGTAGTTCGTGTGCTTAAAATTTTAAAGGTACATTGGCTACTAAATAATTTTTCTACTTTTTTTTCAAGTGTAAACTCTAACAATGTGTTTGGTACACTGGAATAAATCGAATGAAATGATTTTTCCAACTTCTTTTTCCATTCAAGTGGATGATATGCCAAAATAAAGTAGGAAAGACCTTTCCACAGGAAAGCTCATTCAAGGAAGAAGCGACCGTTCCACACCAGAACCTAAGGAATGACCTTTATAATGTTAGTAGTGCCCTAGGACCATTAGCACATGTTGTGCGTTTTATTATCTTTTGAGCATGTAATTGAATAGTTAATTTTGCTTTTGATTATCAAATGTGTGATTTGATAGTAAAACTCATTAGCTTATGTAATTACTATTCTAGAAGTCCCTAGTTTTATGTAATGCTTAATTACTATGAAATAAAACTAGTATGATTGTTGATTGATGATCTTGTTTTACTGATCATGTGTAATGGATACAAATCACATCATAGATGCAATATATAGGGATACATTGTATTGGGACGTGATCCGTCGAGAAGTAATACTTCATGGTCTTAAGTCATAAGTATTACTTCCTCAATACTATTTTAGAATCCTTAGACCTTATGTCTTCATTGATTCTAGTATGAATGGAGCCACGTTTTGACTCAGTCGGACGTTACTTGTAACGGAGTAATCAATACGACTGATGATCGGATGTAGTGTCCCTATCATAGCTTGAATGTGAGAGACATTGTAAGGAATTTGTCCCTCTCTATTATTAGAGAGAGATATCCATGGGCCCCTCGATAGGGAAAGAGCTGTTTAAATGCATGGCCGTGCTCAAATGTATTTGATAAAGTGGTTATCAAATGCTATTTGTCAAAACAGATCTACCCGGAGATCGAGCATAAATACAATTAAGCTTAATAAGGGTGACGACCACCATGCCTTATGCTTAATTAGGATATCGCGAGACAAAGGGATTAAATAGTGGATTGATATTAGGTTCCACCATAAATTCATTCACTTTGGGTAGTCACAATGTCCTGCTAGGGACCGCTTGTGATTTATGAACACATACTACTACTAAGTGTGTCTCCATTGCCATTGTGAGATGAACCTACAGGGTCACACGCATAGACGAGCTAACGAGTTTCATGTCCAAATTCAATGAATCTAGAATGTGTCTAGGTTCATTGTATCTGACATTTATTTTTCTGAGAATAATAAAGCGTTATTATTCGAATTATAGATAAGGGGCATTTTCGGTATTTGGTTAATAGCTGGGATTACGTGGGAGTTATTATCCGATAAAGACTCCCACTACCAGTAGAAGTCTAGGGAACGTGGGAGTTAAAGACTCCCACTGCCGAGAGGAGTTAAGGACGTGAGAGTTGGTTATGGGAACAAACTCGCATACCTTATATAATGATCTCTTGGCCGAAACCCTAGAGGATTAAGTTTTCAGCCGCAATTAACCAAAGACAACCGAAATCAGAAATTGTATTCTGCCTTCTCCCTTTCTCCCTAATTCCAGAAACTCAGAAAAATGGAGAGCTAGCACTCGCAGCCCGTTTCGTCGCGTGGATACCGGTAGGGAGTAATTCCACAAAGGGAATTCCGTTGGTGGCAGCAAAGCATCCAAGAAACAGGATCTTCCATTCAAGAATCGGATTCTTGAGCCGAAAATTGTAAGTCTTTTTCGCTGTTTTTCGATTCGATTTCATATGAGCGGATCCTTCAGGGGAGGATCCATGGGTGTTTGGAACGAGTTTCCGCCCATGAATCCCTTCATATAGAAGAAGCTGGAAGCGTAAATTATTATTTACGGACCATTATACCTTTTTAAATAATATTAATTATTACGTTCAAATTACAAAACATCATATTCGTACTTCTTTCTAAATATTTTATTTCTTTTTGTAGAATTTAAAAATACTTTGTTTTTATTAGTAATACATTTTATTTATTTTTTAATTTAAAAATAAAGTTATTTTATGACATTGTTGACCTTTACATATAAATTATAGTTTAATAATTAAGCTATTTGTTGGATATTTTCGTAGTTGTAACGTGAGTGTTATTCAAATAAAATTTTGTCAATGTGTATTTAATTAAACTTTATTGTTAGCATATGCTAGTAAAGTATTTAAATCATTTTATATTTAATTTTATTCATTATGATATTGAAAAACAGTTTCACTAAACATAAAAAATGAATCATATTATTTTGGCTTCACCTTCCAGATACTGGAATGGAAAAAAGATTCCAAACTCATTTCGAAAGAAAGTGATTTTTTGGAAAAACATATCTCATTCCATCCTATTATAGCATACCAAACGTGGCATAAGTTTAATCTTAAATCTGTGAGTTCATTTTTATACATACTACTCCAAACCTACATGTTTTCACTTGAGGGGCCAAATTTAAGACCAACTGATGCGGGGACCATCCAAGGGGCTGCCCTACTCAAAGGATCCCTTAGCAAACATACATGGACCAATGACAAGGTTTAGAGCCAAGAAGGTGGATCAACTTATTGCATCATTGATCCGAGATGTGAAGGCCAAAGAGGAAGTCAAACTACAACTAGAAGATGAAGTACAAGTCAACCTCTTAACTTTACAAAGTGTACAATTCGACCATATCAAGCAACGTGGCTAAGAAAGACATTTTAGTAATCTTGTAAATTAAAGTCTATTATAGACTTTAATTAGTTTTTCAGCTTTATTTACTTTAATTAGACGTGTGATAACCGCATTATCTATTAGTGCTTGCTATAATAAAGGACATGTTGTTCATGTTTTAGATAGTGGTTAAGTGTTAGTTATCTAGTAGTTGTAGAGTCCTAATTATTCAAGAACTCCTCTTTGTAAGGCTATGCTAGCCGAAATCCTACTATATTTAAAAGGGATTTCGGCCACCATTGTAATTACGTTAGATATATGCTATTTGGTAAGGTTATTCCTTAGATCCTCGTGAATTGAACTTCTGTTAGAACTTCATTCATCTTTGAGTTACTGTATCAACAAGTTAGTTTCACTTGTTGTGGTGTTTCAGCCTCCATTGATAATTAGCCTTCTTTAGAGTTGCATTGAGTATATTCCCATTGAAACTAGTTCAAGAATAGAGAAAGATCCGAATTAACAACTTAGTGTCGAATCTTTGATATTTGTTATCAAGGTTCCTCATCACCAACCCTATGAATTTTTCATTTTGGTGGGAAATTATTTGAAGTTGGGGTAAAAAGAACACACATCTCGTAAATTATTGGATTTTTTCGAGTTTTTGACATTCGGACAAAAACATAAAGTTTTGCCCACTAAACTTTTCAAATGTATCGATGTTGGCCCTTACGTATATTTTGCCATTTCATCTTGACAGAAATTCATTAAATTGGGACATTTTGGACAAATCATATAAGATCTGAAAAAAGAAAAAAAAGAAAAACTAAATTGAAACGAAGAATTCCAAACTGCCCAACAAAATCTGCATCAAATAAAACATGAGAAATCCCTTATTTGTAGCCTTTATCTATTTACGGATTTTGATAAATAGCACTATCTTTTTATTAGGTTAAAAACAGCAGCATCAATTTACAGTTCACTATAAATGTCCAATTAGTGAATCCGGTGACTTTCCAGGTCAAAAAATCACACTTGCCTTACACATGTTCTCGGAGTGAAGGGTATAATTGTCCAAAAACTCAACCCGTCCCATTTTCCCAACCTCCTCCCCATTTCCCCTTCTTATCCTCCGACTGAACACCATCACCCCCTTTCCCCTTTGCAAAAGATGGAATAAAAAAGATTTGCAATAATTTCTCAAATCCAAAATGTTCAAGAACACAAAAATTCACAGTCCCACACCCATTGTGTAATTCCTTTACTTCATTTATTAATGGACATTGATAATCTACTAATACTAAGTACAACACCAAAAGCTAAATATTAAATACATTTGAAGAAAATCCACCAACCCACAAAAAATTTAAGAATTCTCAATTATGATGTATAACGTGGATGAGAATCATTGGATGATGTCCAATTCAACGGCGGCATGGACAAAATTTGAGGATAAATTGTTCGAACAAGTACTTGTGATGTTTTCTGATGATGTTCCCAACAGATGGCATAAAATCGTCGAGAGGGTTCCCGGAAAGACATCGGAAGAGGTGATGATTCACTATGAGGCTTTGGTTTATGATGTTCTGGAAATAGATTCGGGTCGGGTTGAGTTGAGTTGAGTTGCCTAGTTATGTTGATGATAATGACGATTTTTATGGTAGTAGATGAGATTCTGATTCTAAACTGAATCAGATCTCTTTTGGGTCTTCTGGTAAAGGCGGCGCCGGTAACAAACTTGATATTGACCGGAAAAAGGTTATTCTCTGGACAGAGGAAGAACATAGGTACTTGTTGAATTTGTTTATTTATTTTTGGGTTTGATAAAAATTTATGCATGTTTTGGGGTGTAGGTGTGGTACTGGAGCAGGTGGTGGTTTGGTTTGAGATGGTGGAAATGATAGATATGGTGGAGAAGATTGAGATTGCATGTCAGGCCAGATCTTATCTAGTCGCAAAATGGGCCAGATTGAGTTTTTGAACATTTTTACCCTTCACTCCGAGAGCATGTTCTAGTCACGTGTGATTTTTTCGCCTGAAAAGTCATCGGATTCACTAATTGGACATTTATAGTGACTCGTAAATTGATGATGCTAGCCTAATAAAAAGATAGTGCTATTTATCGAATTTCGTAAATAGATAAATGCTACAAATAGGGGATTTCTCAATAAAACATACAAAAACAAGATATATGGACACCTATAAGAACAAACAAAAAATCAAAACTTCAACTAATTCTCGATGATGCAGTTCCTAAGTAGGATTAGCTATGTTCTATTCAAGATTCAAGTACAGAGAGGAGCTAAGGTAAGAACCAAGGACTTGACTGAGCTACCTGAGAGGGAGAGCACTAATCGAGCTAGATATAGAGGAGAGAGCTCGGGTAGGGATCCGATCTTTGAATCCGAGCTAAGTACCGAATCAACTGCTAAGACAAGCAAAGTTAGAAAGGGCGAGGGAAGACCTCAACCCCGCTCCGATGCTAAATTTAGTTCTGATTCTTGAGAGAGAAATGAACTTGGAGTAATTTTCTCTAATCCCTGTCACTTCATCCATCAGTCCGAGTGGATTTATTCTTTTCTTTATATTGCTCTTCTTCTTCCCGACGATCTCCTTCCGATCATTGGCATCGGTGATTGGAAACAACTTTTCATTGAAGTTGTTTGCTTTAGTAAAGCTCTAGGACCATGAGCAAATGTTGTACTTTGTTATTTTGAGCATGTTATTGGAATATTGAATTTTTCTTTTGAACATCAAATACGTGATTTGATAGTAAAATTCATTAGCGTTTATAATTACTATTCTAATTGTCCCTAGTTTTATGAAATATTATATACAAGAAATAAAACTAATATGATGTCTGACTGATTGTCATGTTTTATTGATCATGTGTAATGGATACAAATCATATTATAGATACATGTTGGAATATATAGTATCGGACATGATCCGAAAAAAGAAGTAATACTGCATGGTTAAAAAAGTCATAAGTATTTCTTCCTCAATACTATTTAGAGTCCTTAGACCTTATGCCTTCATTGTTTCCAACATGAATAGAACTATGTTTTGACTCAGTCGAACATCACTTTTAATCGAGTGATAAATATGACTGATGATCGGATGTAGTATTCTATCAATGCTTGAATGTGAAAGACATTGTAAGGGATTGTTCCATATCTTATTAGAGAGAGATCTATGTAAGATAGAATTCAGATCCACAACAAAAATGGCAGCGGGAATTAAAAGGATATCTTTCTTGCCAGGATTCTCACGAGTAAGAACCAACCAGTTTTGTTAGGATTCATACCTTAAAGATGTAAATGTCAAAAACTATTTATGAGAAGGATTTTGTCTGGAATCACAAGCAAGACTCGTATGACCATGTCTCTATGGTATTCACTCAATCAACTGGGAGAGAGCATATGCGCTTCCAGTGCTAGCCAGAGAGTAATGAACAACAAGTTGGAGACAATCTCCTTAGAGTTTCTTTTGCTAGGCAGATGGAAGAACAAACAGAGAGAGTTAGAGAGAAAATTTGATTTTGTTTCTTAGGAGTAGAACATAAGAATGTTTTTACATGCATGATAATAAAAAGGCTGGTGGTTTATTATGGAAATAACTACCATAATAAACATCAATAATGATTGTTGGATAAAAAAATTTAGATCAAATAAGGATCAAAGAGTATAAAGTGAAAATGATTGTTAGAATTTAATGTGACATTATGCCTTCTTGATCCAAATTTGATCCCAAATTTTTGATCGAATAATCACTACCCAATAAACATAAACTCCTCTAACTCCTTTACAACCCCCTTTCTGGTTTATCCAAATCCGATTCAATTAATTGATAAACCAATCCGATATTGGCCGGCCCAATCCAATTGGATCACCTATATCAAATGCTAACTCCAACAACCCCAATCCAGTTGATCATAGAGTGCAACCCATGCGTTATTTGCAGTGTTGGTCATGACAACAATTTCACAAGTAATGAGCGATATCTAGCAACACATCATTACTCCCAAATTACAAATTATTGGTGATTCCACATAATCACATTTATGACCCTTTGTCCTCGATATCTATATTGAACAAAAGTCATGGAATATGTCACACTTGTAAAATTCAATCATTATATTTTTTTGATTCGCTAGTAGACTAATCAAATGACATTAATATCCCCATATCAATTCATTTGTTCATAAACATGAATTAGTCTCACCCTATCAAGGGGCCGAAGATATTATCACTCATGTTATATAGAAAGGACAAATATTCTCTTAATCACACCCATCATACACATTGTTCATAACATACCCAATTAATGCATTTATAGCTAATCTTGTTATAGACAGCATTTGACACTATCAAAGCATATCACTAGACATCTAGCAAATCTTGTGAGATTTTAAGTCGAATGATTATATATACAAACACAATCATTATAAGAATTACTTCTGACATTTATATAACAATCCATTACCATATACCCAGTATCATATACCCAATATCATATACCCATGTGTTGATTAGATATACAATATCAATCACTGCACATACTAGTCTCAACGCATTATTATTGTCCTCATCATTCCATAATAATGTTTGACTAAGGACATTTAAGAATATTATCATAACTATTTATAATAATTATTCAAAGAACGTTATTATGAATAATACTAGTACGCAGATGTAATAAATATAATAATAGATTTTTGCCTTTATTCATCAACATGAATTTATGATACAACATCTCCTACTTGAACTAAAGACCAATATATAATGATTGGGTTTTTAGTGCATACTACATAATTGTCTCCAAGACCAGTTCTCTTGGTATCTGATACCCATGTAACTAGTATGACGATCTTGTTACTGCTGCGTCAGCGATTTCTTCAGCTAGTCAGCAATATTATCATGTGTATGTACTTTTCATATCTTTACATTACCTCTATCAATAATCTCACGGATTAGGTGATAAAGCCGAAGTATATGTTTGGACCTTTGGTGTGATCTTGATTCCTTTGACTGTGAAATAGCTCATTTGTTGTCACAATAAAGATCAATCGGAATCCCAATTATAGGTACCACATTAAGCTCAGTAATGAGCTTCCTCATCTAAACTGCCTCTTTAGCTAAATCACTAGCAGCTATATACTCGGCTTCTGTTGTAGAATCAGAACCAGTTTCTTGCTTTGAACTCCTCCAACTCATAACCCCCATATTTAGGCAAAAACACATAGCAAGATTGCGATCGATAGTCATCTCTATCAGTTTGGAAGCTAGCATCAATGTAACCATTTACAAGGAGATCTTCCTCACCTCCATAGATCAAGAATGTATCCTTAGTTCTTCGCAAGTACATAAAGATATTCTTGACGGGTATTCAGTTACCATCACATAATTACATTGGTATCTGCTCGTTATACTCAAAGCATACAAAATATCAGGGCGAGTACATAACATGACATACATGTTAGACCCAATTGCAGATGCATATGGAATCTCTTTCATGTGTTCTTTCTCTTGAAGTGTCTTAGAACACTGTTTGTTTGAAAGAACAGTTCCATGTGTTATGTGACAAAATCCTTTCTTAGACTCTTGCATGCTAAACCGATTTAGCACTTTGTCTATGTATGTACTCTGACTTAGGCCAAGGAGTCTTCGGGATTTATCTCTATAAATCTTGACACCTAATATATAGTTGGCTTCGCCTAAGTCTTTCGTAGAGAAACGTTGGCCCAACCAAATATTTACAGATTCTAATGTTGGAATGTCAATCCATATGAGTAGTATGTCATCTACATACAATACCAGGAATACAATTGAGTTTCCACTAATCTTTTTATGTTTTCATCTTTGTTTTTAATGAAATTAAACTCTCGTACGACATTATTAAAACGTTTATTCCAGCTTCTAGAAGCTTGCTTTAGTCAATAAATAGACCGTTTTAGCTTGCATACCTTTCAAGTATTTTCAGGAGTGACAAAACCTTTAGGTCGTTCCATGTACACATCGTCTTCAAGGTTTCCATTAAGAAAAGCTGTTTTGACATTCATTTGCCATATCTCATAATCATAAAATACAACTATTGCATGCAAGATACAAATGGATTTAAAGATCACTACTGGGGAAAAAGTTTCATCATAGTCAATACCATGAATTTGATTGAAACATTTCGCGACTAATCGCCCTTTGTAGGTTTGTATGTTCTCACCTATGCCGATTTTAATCTTAAAAACTCATTTGCACCCACCCTATAGGAGTTACCCACTCAGTTGGATAAACCAAGATCCATACTTGGTTAGTACACATGGAATCCATTTAAGACCTCACGACCTCAAGCCATTTCTCATAATCTGGACCAGTAATTGCTTGTTATAAATGATCCGCAAAAAAAACATCACCATGTTATGTTATGAGAAATTCAAATTTCTACAGTGATCGGCGAGTTCTACTATACCTCGCAATCTTGTGTTTCTTGAACTAGCTCTTGTTGCATTACTATTTGTGGAGCTTGTTCAAGTTCCATCTGAACATCAGTGCTTGTTTGAGAGTTTTAAACTTCTATAAGTTTTACTTGACTCCCACTTGCCTTTCTGGAAATAAACTCTTTCTTCTAGAAAGACTCTCATTCGAGCAACAAACACTTTGTTCTCATCATGGATATAGAAGTAGTACCCTTTAGTTTCCTTAGGATAACCAACAAATAAGCACTTGATTGATTTAAGACTAAGCTTATCAGAAGTTAGGCATTTTTGTAAGCCCTAAGGCAATTGTGATCAATCTAGTTTTGATGATAACAAACCATTGAGAAGTTCTCATGTTTGTGTGAGCTTGTGTTTTGATGATAGGATCTAGAACTCACACCTACATTGGTGAAAATGGTAAGAAAGCTTACATGATCCTCACAGATGACAATCCTACAACATTGAAGATGTCATATCAAGGATCAATTTGAAGGACTCATTGAGAAGAAGCTACACAATGCAAGACTCTATGGAACAAGCTTGAAGCGGTCATCACAATGCCTTGATAGTGGTTGCAATGATAAGAAGGAAGATCAAGAAGTTAAGAGCTACTCAATCCCAAGTGAATTTCATCATGAAATAGGCTTTTAACAAAGGAAGTGATGAAGTCCATGGTGCTACATCTAGAATATTACAAAAGGACTTCAACAAATGAAGAGGTTGTTAAAGGCTTCAAAGAAAGCTGAAAGAAGTTTCTACACATCTAGAAGACTTGAAGACCTAAGAAGATTAGTCTTGTTCTACATAGGTACATCCATGTGAGTAATCTTATTTGAGAATACTACTTTAAGTATGTAAAGCTCTTGTACGATTTAAAAATCCTCATTCATACTTTGTTTTGATCTTAAAAATATTTTGAAAACCTATGTGAGTGTTGGTTTATACCTATGTTCTTAAACATGTTTTAAAAGACTTTGAAAAAAAACTTAGGCATGCGTTTGAGAACATTAGAAATGTGACCAAATGGGAAAATCACTTTTGGCCTTCGCTCCGGTCGACCTAACCTTGGCCTCGGGCGACCTGATAAAGGTCGTCAACCGACATGTGTCGTCTTGTCGACTGAAGTGTCTTTTAGACTTAGTCAATTTTCAATGTTCCAAGACTCCAAAGGCTATATTGTGTGGACGACCATTCTTTGGCTCAATTCTTTCAAGAGCTCCAAAGACCATTCCAAGACTCAATTCTTTCATCTTTTAGACTTAGTCAATTTTGAATGTTCCAAGACTCCAAAAACAAGCATTCAAACACTTTCAAGACTCCAAAGGCTATATCCCACCTTCATTTGTTGTAAAGGGAAGCTAGTGAAGTTGCCAAAATCATTAAGTGTGTCCTAAGGTAGTGGATGTAGATCTTTGTGATCGAACCACTCTAAATCCTTGTGTTTGATCTTCTAACTCTACCTCCTTACTATCAAGTTCTTACTTTATTCATTGTGCTTATATTCCACAAGAACTTGTTTGTTTGAGCTTTATATGTTTTCTCGAGTTAGATTTATTACTTCGTATATCTTGTTTTATATTGGCCATATAACTTGAACTAAGTGATCTTACAAGATTTATATATATTGCTTAGTCTTGGCTTTATGACTTGTGATATTTGAACTTACAAGATTTGCATATGGGAACCTTGACTTAGCTTATCCTTGATCAAAACTCATCATATTGTGTTCTTATGTGTTCCATATAACACATTAGTCATCCAAGCTTTAACTCGTCTTATGTGCTTAATCAACATACTTGTTGTTAAAGTGATCACTTAGGCAAAGCTTTTATTAGAAAAGTGAAAAAGTTTATGAACCTAATTCACCTATTCTTAGGTTCTCCCCTTCAGGTATTTCATTTGGAACACGGTTTAGTGTTAAAGCTTTTGATTCTAATGTTGTCCACAAAAAGAGATAGGAATGAAGGGATTTATGGGCAGAAACTCGTTCTAAACACCCATGAATCCTCCCCCGAAAGATCCACTCATACAATAGGAATCGAAAAATACGAAAAAAAAAACTTACGTTTTCGATTAAAGATTCTATTTTTCAGGGTACTTAGCTGCAACCACCAAAGTCCTCCCTTGCGAAAATACTCCCTACCAGTATCCACGCGACGAAACGAGCAGCGAGTGCTAGCTCTTCGTTTTTTTGAGTTTTGGAATCTAGAGAGAAAATGAGGCAAAAAATCAAGAAATCTAATTTCAGGGTATATTGTTTATTGCGGCTCAAGCAAGTCTAACCTAGGGTTTCGGCCAAAAGAGGTTTATATTGGGTGTGAGAGTTTGTTCCCATAACCAACTCCCACGTCCTCAACCTCTTCCGGCAGTGGGAGTCTTTAACTCCCACGTCTTGTAAACCTCTAATGATAGTGGGAGTCTTTATCGCATAATAACTCCCACGTAATCCCAACTATAACCAAATACCAAAAATGCCCCTCCTTAATCTCTAATTCGAATAATAACATTTTATTAATCTTAGAGAAATAAATGCCAGATACAATTAACCTAGACACATTCTAAATTCATTGAATCTGGACATGAAGCTCGTTCACTCGTCTATGCGTGTGACCCTGTAGGTTCATATCACAATGGCAATGAAAACACACTTAGTAGTAGTATGTGTTCATAAATCACAAGTGGTCCCTAGCAGGACACTGTGACTACCCATAGTGAATGAATATGTGGTGGAACCTAATATCAATCCACTATTTAATCCCTTTTGTTTCGCGATATCCAAATTAAGCATAAGGCATGGTAGTTGTCACCCTTATAAAGTTTAATTGTATTTATGCTCGATCTCCAAGTAGATTGTTCCAACAAACATTATTTAATAATCACTTTATTAAATACATTTGAGCACGGCCATGCATTTAAACAGTCTTCCCCATCGAGGGGCCCATGGATATCTCTCTCTAATAAGAGGGGGACAAATCATTTACAATGCCTCGCACATTCAAGCTATGATAGGATACTAAATCCGATCATCAGTTGTATTGATTACTCAATTAAAAGCAACGCCCGACTGAGTCAAAACGTAGCTCCATTCATGCTGGAAACCATGGAGACATAAGGTCTAAGGATTCCAAATAGTATTGAGGAAGTAATACTTATGACTAAAGAACCATGAAGTATTACTTCTCTAACGGATCACGTCCGATACAATATATCCCAATATATTGTATCTATGATATGATTTGTATCATTACACATGATCAGTAAAACATAATCATCAATCAAACATAATGCTAGTTTTATTTCATTGTAAAGAACATTACATAAAACTAGGGACAGTTAGACTAGTAATTGCATAAGCTAATGAGTTTTACTATCAAATCATACATTTGATGTTCAAAAGCAAAATTAACTATTCAAAGACACTTATCTGACTCAGAACTACGAATTGCCTTTTTGTAAGTAGTGGGTTCATCTTGATCAATCAGTACAATGTGATGATCATCAGTCACGAGAAATCCATATCTCTCAGGATGTTGATGTACCCGACTTGACCTCCTTAGGCCTTGTGTCAAAGATTGAAGCTCAGTATCAGCACATGAGCTTGTTTGAAGTTCCAAAGCTGGTTCAGATGTTGTTTGGGGGATCATGAATTTCCTCAATATGGATCTTACTCCCACTATCCTCTTTGCAAATAAATTCCCTTTCAAGGAATAAACCAGTTCGAGCAACAAACACTTTGTTCTCTGATGGAAGATAGAAGTAATATCCTTTAGTTTCTTTAGGATATCCCACAAACAAACTCTTGTCAGATTTAGGGGCAAGTTTAGGATATCTACTGAAATCATCTGTAAATGTGATGAAGTACTAAAAACCTCATCTAGCACTTCTGTTTATTGGTCCACATACATCTGTATGTATGAGGCCCAACAAATCAGAAGCTCTCTCACTTTGTCCAGTAAAGGGAGCTTTAGTCATTTTGCCTAACAAGCAAGAATCACATGTCTCATAAGACTCTAAGTCAAATGATGTCAAAATTCCATCTTGATGGAGTTTTGATATGCGTTTCTTATTTATGTGGCCCAAACGACAATGACAAAAGTAGGTTTGGTTTAAGTCATTTGATATAAACCTCTTTGTATTA
This sequence comes from Vinca minor, assembly GCA_026122235.1. Lineage (NCBI taxonomy): Eukaryota > Viridiplantae > Streptophyta > Magnoliopsida > Gentianales > Apocynaceae > Vinca > Vinca minor. The sequence continues at coordinate 1,187,065 of JAOCZM010000121.1, forward strand.
ATGTTATAGATGGACCTTTTAATGGATTCATCGAGGTTAAGAATATAAAGCTCATTCATCAAAGAGGCATCTCCATAGAAGATACGATCTTTATGAAGGGTGCAAATTTTATTCATAATATTTATTTCAAAACCATCAATATCCAAACAAGAAACTGAAATAATATTCCTACTCAAAGTTGGAACATAAAGACAATTATCCAGTTCAATAATAAGGCCACTTGGCAAAACTAAATTAAATGTCCCTGTAGCTACATCAACAACTCTTGCTCCATTAGCTACTCTCATGTCCATTTCTCCTTTTGCCAGTGATCTACTCCTTTTGAACCCAGCACATTTACATAAATGTGAGATCCACAACCGGTATCTAATACCCATGAAGTAGGAGCAGACATGTTAATTTCAATAACATAAATTCCTGGAGAGACAATCAAACTAACTTTCCCCTTTTTCTTCTCTTCCAAGTAGAGCTTGCAGTTCCTTTTCCAATGACCTGGTTCATTGCAATGGAAGCAAACCTCTTCCTTTGGTGCCTTGGGCTTGGGCTTGGGCTTGGGCTTGTTATTGCCTTTGCCTTTCTTGGCCATGGGCTTTCCCTTTCCTTTTTTCTTGAAATTCCATTTTTGAACCATTAAGACTTCAGGGGTCTTCTTAATGTTCAGTTCAGCCTGCTTGAGCATCCCGTGTATCTTATGTATGGACTTCTCCATGGCTTGCATGTTGAAGTTCATCACAAATTGGTCATTCTCCGGTGGGAGTGAGCCCAAAATCATATATGTGGCCATGTCATGACCTACGGGAGCCCCAAGTTTCTCAAGTTGGCCAAGATAGCCCTTCATGTGCACTTACAGAGGTGCCATATGCCATCTTGCAACTATTCAACGCCTTAGTGGTGAGGAATCTTTCTTGATGGGCTTGTTCTTGGAACATTTCCTTGAGCTGGCCCATCATCTGGAAAACCTCAACCCCTTAAAACTGTTTTTGAAGGTCAGTGCTCATTGTGACTAACATGAGACAAGTCACATCGTTAAAGTCATCACAATGCTTCTTCTAAGCATCTTTCGTAGCTCTAGGGGCGTTGTTTGCAGGCTGTTCAAGAATATCCATATCAAGAACATATAACTTTCTTTCTTGCTTAAGGACAATCCTTAAGTTGCGGGCCCAATCAAGGAAATTGGACCCACTTAGTTTTTCTTTTGCAAGAACGGATCACAGTGAATTGTGTGAAGTATTGGTTGCCATTATCTACATTAAATTATTTGCAAAGTCATTAGTTTTGAGAAAAAAACTTTCCACAATTTCAACACTTGATAAATAGTGGATAAAACCATTTTACGATAGTCATAAGTAAGCTTTGTCTTAACACCCATAATTAAAGTAAAATCAACTCATGGGAATGACATCTATATGCCCCGGCTATTTCCCATTTTATGCCCTAGGCTCAAAACTATTTTGGTAGCATAGTTAAGTCGAACCATGTCTAAGCATATGGAAATCACTATTTTCCCATCTCGTTTTGCTTAGATAACCACCTATTTATTGCTTTGGCAAGCAGACAAAATGATTATCCAAGCTAAAGGAGTGCTTAGGATATGGTAGGCATTTTAAGACTTAATTAAAACAATTTAGTTCGAATAAGTTGTTAAACCCATAAGACAATAATATAAGCATCACATGCAAGATATAAAAACATAAATATAAACGTGAGATAGCATGGCCTAATCCTATGATGACTCATACGATCTTTGTGGGAGCCAAGGGCCAATCTAAGTCAATACCCGTCTCATGGATAATGTCTTTGATCTAGCGTCCTCCAGTCTTGTTACATAATTGCATAGGCATACCCAGCCTTCAATGTAAACCAATAAATCTAATCTAAGAAAGCAATTACAATTTTACATTATTAAAAAACGACTTGCATGTTGTATTATAAAATTACAGCCTAATAAATGTAAAGCAAGAAGGGGTTTAGTAGGTCATGCTATTCACCATGCTAAAACTCATATAAAGCATAATGAAAATAAGTAACGAGTGCAGATACAAAGTCTTAGGCGCTGCCACTACGCAGAGCAGTCGGCGCCCCTGGAAGAAAAATACGATTCTTCCTCTACTCATCGAATGGGTTTTCTGCCCCGATTTTAACCCTCAATCGCATAACAGGTTTATACGATAACAACAGATTAACATAAACAGTTTATGCAGTATAATCTAATTAACAACAAATGAACAGCGATTGCTAGCTCTTCGTTTTTCTGAGTTTCGGGAATTAGAGAGAAAGGGAGAGGCAGAAAATCGAAATCTAATTTCGGACTTTTGGATTGCTGCTCAATTGATCAATCTTTAGGGTTTTGGCTAAAAGAGGTTTATATAGGGTGTGAGAGTTTGTTCACAAAACCAACTCTCGCGTCCTCAACCTCTTTCGGCAGTGGGACTCTTTAAATTGATAAATGGATCCCCTAAAGATACCACCACAGCCGACTCAAGGATTGAGGCATTTTTGTCCCAAAAATTTTTGGGCGACCTCAACCCATCTTGCCCACCTCATTTCTCCGCCCACCACCGATCTCAGCTTCTCAATCAAAACCCATCTTCTCCGATTTCATCCTTAACTTCTCAATCAAAACCATACCTTAAGGATTGTTCTCAAATATCCATCTTCTCCGACAACATTTTGGACACGAATTTAACAAATTTTCAATCAAAATTGAATCTTTTTCTATTTAACACCCTAAGAAGATCATCCCAAGAACTTCTCCGGTCATCCCTATTCGTCATCTCCTTTTCTTCTGCCAAAAACAGACTCCTCTTATTTCGGCGAACTTGCAGGGCCATTTCTGCCGGAAACTTAACAAGCCCGGAACTCTCTGAATCACAAAGGTCAAAAATACCCCTCACGTATATCACGTGTGAACGGCACGTGAGGGGAATTTGGCCTGAATCGTCACCATATTCAATAATTGGACACTTATAGTGGCTCGTAAAAAGATGGGGCTATAAAGAGCATAATAAAAAGATGAGGACATTAATGGTGGCCCGTAAATAGATATATGTTACAAATAGCAGTTTTCTCTTTTGCCCAAATTTTTTGGGACAAAAATGCCCCTCGCGTGGCCGGCATGTGAGGGGAATTTGGCCTGAATCGTCATCGGATTCACTAATTGGACATTTTTAGTGGCCCGTAAAAAGATGGGGCTATTTTTGGCCTAATAAAAAAATGAGGACATTAATGGTTTCCAGTAAATAGATATATGTTACAAATAGTTAATTTCTCTTTGAATAATTATTCTTAATCCTTTTAGTATTTATGTTATAGATAGGTGAATCAAGATCTAACACATATAGACCATTGATATAAACGATATTATTAAAATAAAACGACAATCATTGGTTTTTAATATCAATATTAAAACCTTTCTTGTCCAAACACGATATTGAAATAATATTCTTGGTTAAGGTAGGTACATAGAGATAACTATCTAACTCTAGGACAATCCCAGAAGGAAACGTCAAACAATAATTCTCTACTCTTTTGTAGCTCCTGCACATTCATAAAAATGTGAGTATCACAGCCTGTATCTAATACCCATGAAGTAGTAGTAGACATATTTACTTCTATAACAAAAATACATGAGACTAAAGCAAGATTTGCTCTCTTTTCCAGCCTATTCGTTGCAAGATAGCCCTTACAATTGCTTTTTCAATGTCATTTCTCACCACAATGGTGACAAATAGAATCTTTAGCCACCCCGCCATTTGGTTTCAATTCTTTGTGGAACTAGTTAGGTTTGCTCTTAGGCTTACTGTTAGGCTTACCAAAACATTGCCTTTGCCTTATAGACCATAAAATGGTCTTGGACTTGTTAATTTCTTTTTCACAAGTCCTTAGGAAATTTAACAATTTTGAAAGTGGCTTGTCTATCTCATTTATATTGTAATTAAGTACAAATTGACTATAAGATTCAGGCAACGATTGCAGAACCATGTAAGTAGATAGCTCTTGACTGAGAGGGAAACCTTGTTTACCAAGGTTCTCAACATAACCTATCATTTTCAAAATATTAATATTTTAGATTGAGGGATTTCATATATACACACGATCTCACCAAACTAAGTATAACAGATAATCCACATCTATCAACATGCATCTCATACATCATATACATAATATAAACGTGACATAGTAATAGCCCAACCTATACAGATTCTTCCAAACCAATGAAAGAATCTTAGGTCAATCTAAGGTGAAGAAAAATAATATACACTTTGAAATTCCTCGTGATTGCCTCCACTCTGCTCCATGTGGTCTTCTACTAACACTATTCCTTTACTATAAATATATAGATAGAATAGAATCCTCGACTTACATGCGAGGATAAAATTACAAATAGAATTTAGTATGAAGGCACGATAGGCAGACATTATTTTCCCAAAACAATCACTAGGTAAAGGGCTATTACTATGCACCATACTTACATAACATGACAATCATGCTACAAAAACAAAAATAAAGTAACCATCTTCTGGTGGTTAACGTATTTATATTATAACCATCTCTTGGTGGTTAAGCTTAAATGATTTGTATTTATTTTACAACCATCTTCTGGTGGTTAAGAATAAAATAATAATAATTTGTTTGATCATACAACTTCTGGTGGTTTATTTAAAGCAATAATCAAAATGTATCTTATAAACCATCATTTAAAGCAATAATCAAAATGTATCTTATAAACCATCTTCTGGTGGTTATATATTTGTTTATAGGATTCGATACAACCATCTTCTAGTGATTGTATATTTGTCGTTACAATTCGATACAACCATTTTCTGGTGGTTGTATAATGGTTTTTAGAATTCAATTAAATTTTTTAACCAATCAGAAAATATATATGACGTAACAACCATCTTCTAGTGGACGTATATTTATCTGTAGAATTTGATTAAAATCTTTAATGAATCACAAAAGTTTTTTTTTAGGATGACCATCTTCTGGTGGTCGTAACTAAAAATAATTTTGTGATATTTGTCTTGTGTAAATCTACTAAAAATAATAAATAATGTCAGCAGGACATATATTATCCTTCATGGATTATATTAACATAACCAATTATTTTCAAGACAAAAATGCTACCTCAGGAGCCAAATAAGAATTTATGAATTATAATATTATTTTAAATAATTGTTACTTCAAGAACAATATTTCGATATTCTTCAGGAATATTTGAAATTATAATGTACTCTGCAGGAGTAAATAATTAATGGATAATCATATTCTTTAGGAATAATTAATTAATTTGTAGTAATAATATTCTTCAGGAATAAATAATATTCTTTAGGAATTTTAGATGATGTTCTTCAAGAACATTTAATATTATTAATTTATACTATTACTACTTCAAGAGTAATCATTCAATATTCTTCAGGAATATTGATATTTTAAATTCTTGATAATAATAAATGAAAAATAAAAAAAATACTGAATTTAAATAAAATAGTGAAGCATGGTATGAATATGAAATTACATGGCTAAATCTCAAATCAAGATACTACACTGTTATCAAATTAAGGTGTATTTAAAAAAAAAAAAAAAAAAAGCAGAGTGTTATCAAAGCCGCAGTCTAAATCTATGATCCAATTGCATATGAATTTCTGTATTGTAATACGATCTGCATATGGTAAGCATGGATTACGAATATATAAAGAAAGTCAACGCATATAAAAAGCAACAGAAGAACAAGTTAATACATCACAGACAATGTTCATATAGATTTAGGTTATTTTTTTTAATTTTTATCTTAATAGACAGTGGCGGAGCCAGGAATTTTTCCTTGGGGGGCACAATTAGCATTGACAAAATAAATTCATAAAAGCATATAAATATTGGCGGAGCCAAAAAAAAATTTTTTTGATGAAATCTTATAGATTAGAGTTATTCACATTTTTTTTTCACCCTTTTCACTCTACTGATCAGTGCTTCATAAACCTCCAAGTCCTTTGGCTTCATATTTTGGACTTTTTATAGTTTACAAGAGAGTCCATTGTGGATATTTTATTAGTAATTTTATTTTTTAGTCTCTTACACACTTAAATTTGTTACCATTTTAACCAAAATTGTTAAAATATAAATGGTTTCATTCCTATAATTCACAAACTAAATAATTTAATTTTAAATCGTAAAGTGATTCAAAATGGGTACAATAAACAATGTTCACGAGACGAGGTGTTACAAAAACTAAAATAAAACTAAAATTTTTTTTTTTTTTTTTTTGGAAAAAACAGGTGGGGCACTTGCCCCACCATGCCCCACTGTGGCTCTGCCACTGTTAATAGAGATGTTTGATCTATTGCGTAATTCAATTGATTTGAAGCCACAATATAAAAACGTGTTATACAAACTAACCTTGTAACTTGCTTCAATCCAAATTGGCATAGCTTCGTGTTGATAACGTGTTATGAGTAACATGTTATGAATATAGGAGAGGGAGAAGAGAATTTGGGAGAGAATAGAATATTAAGTGCATTGTAATATGAACCAAATGCCTCTATTTATAGAGGTAAAACCCTTTGGTTCGTGAGCCTCCCACTCTATGGGTTTTATGGGTCTGGTCATTCATTTATTTGCAACAGTTCTCAATTTCTTATTGACCCAGCTTATAGTTTAAAATAAGGTCAAAAAACTAATTTAAACTAATGCTGAAACTAATTTTTCAACTAAAATTTCATTTTGTATGGTATATTAAATACAAAATAATCATATAAACATACTTCTATTTCTTATTCTCCCTCGATTGAATTATGAAAAAATATTTAATTAATGTTTCAGTGGGTTTTTCAACAATTGAGAAGAACTCAATGTATACACAAAAGTTGCTTTTATAAAAAAAAATAAAATAAGTACATATTTTTAGCAACTTAAAAAATTACATCAATAGAGAACATGCCCATTAGACTCAATGTAAAACAATTGTAATCCACAAAAACAAAATGTTCGGTTTGAAAATTTTGAAACCAATCCAAACCATTCAAAATCTCAAACCGATGCATTCGGTTTGTATCGGTTTGGATTGATTATTCGGTTTTCGGGAGATACAAAATATATGGATTATAAAGTAAAAATAAAACAATTTTTTTTATACAATTACTTAGCTGCTAAAAATATAAAAAAAAAATATTATTGTTTTCACAAGTTAAACACAATCAAAAACAAAATAATGAAACATAAATTCTTGATTCTTGAACTTCAATATAAAGTAAAAATAAAACAATTTTTTTTTTTATATATATAATTACCTAACTACTAAAAATATAAAGAAATATTTCTATTGTTTTTCACAAGTTAAACGCAACAAAAAAACAAATTAATGAAACATAAATTCTTAATCTTGATTCTTGAACTTCAAACAAATTACTAAAAAATTATCCTACGATGAAATAAGCAAAAAATATAAAAATTACACCATTATTAATTTCAAAGTAAAACAAAAACTTCAGCTGAATCTAAAACTACATACAGAAGATGGCTCTTCAATCTCTTACTTTAGCAATTGAAGAGTTTGCTTGCCATGTTATAAATAAGGAGTTCAATATGTTTTATTACAAAAGAGTTCTTTAATATATATATATATATATATATATATATATATATATATATATATATATATATATATATATATTTGGTTTGGATCGGTTTGGATTATAAAAAAAATTAAACCAAACCGAAAATTCGGTTTTAATTTAGTTCAAACCGAAACCAGTCCAATACACCGCTCAAACAGAAAAATCGGTTTGGTTTGGTCGGTTTCGGTTTTTCATGAACACCCTTACCGGATAGTACTAATAAAGTCAGTAGTTCAAGCTATTCCCACATATGTAATGTCATGTTTCCTTCTACTCGACAACGAAGCGCAACTCAGGCGGTAGGACGCTTCACTTCCAACCGCCAGGTCGGGAGTTCGAGTCATGCTGGAGGGGAAGTGGGGAACCACTATCAATCTTCATTTTAAAAAAAGGAAAGAAAAAAAAATGTTTCCTTATACCCAAGTTATAATAGAATCCATCACTAGCATGATGCGTACTTTTTAATGAGGTGCAAATGAAAATCACAAAAAGATCTGTTGGCGACCTTGAATGTAATTATGTAAACCAAAAGATCAATGAGTACTTGGTTTTCCTGATCTAGAGGCTTTTAATAGAGCATTGTTAACAAATCAAGTTGGTGAATAATTCACCAACCATTTTCGCTTTCTTCAAGGATATTACAGGCAAAATATTTCCCCTGGATATGTTCCTAACCGTTCAAGTTAAAGGTCGTATCTCTTTAATCTGACAAGGGATTATTAAAACTCGGGAACTACTTCAATCTGGACTACGATGGAGGATTATTGATGATTCACGGGTTAGAATCTGGGGAGATAAATAGCTAACGACTCCTCACACGTTTAAACTTCTATCCCCGCCAGACATGTATCTATCTCAAAGGATGATGGTTGTCTCTATACTCATTGACTACTAAAACTATACATGGAATATGGCTTTGTTGGAAGAATTCTTCTCCTTATATGAGATTGAGAAAATACTCAAGGTACCACTATGTGATGCATGACCACCAGATCGTCTAGTTTGGGGGAATACAAAAAACTGACTTTACTCTGTAATGTTCGGCTACCACCTCCAAATTGACATTAATAGTGGAAAGCATTAGGCTCCCTCAACCTCCAAGCTAAACGCCTTCGATCATTGGAAAGAAATCTGGAAACTACTCGCCCCGTCAAAACTGCAAATTTTCTTTTGGAAAGTTTTCCAGCGAATTCTGCATACTTGCCAAGCCTTATCACGGCGAGTAAATACTATAAAACCTCATTGTACTATTTGTCACAAGCCGGTTTACACTGTAGTGCATGCACTTTTCTCATGCCCAACGGCCATGGAAGTATGAAGCCAAACTAGTTTTGATATACATGTCTTGCTAAAGAAGGATGAATTTCCATATTGTTTAAAGCTTATTCTAGCAGAGGATGACGAGATTTCCGCTCCATTTGCCTATATTGCATCGCGCATATGGTGAAATCGAAATCGAGCTATTTTCGAAGGGAAGCGTCATACACCATAAGAGATTGCTAATCTTGCTTTAATTGATGTTGTCGAATTGAACAATGTTTTTGCATCATCCTTGGGGTTGGCCGGAGCACAACAACCTTTGCCAAATTTTGACCAAATCAGATATATGCACAAAGGAAAGCCAAAATGAATTTTCACCCATGAATACAGTGGAACCTCCTGAGTTTTTTCAACAACCATCCTTCTTTAAATGGAAACCCCTTAGTATGGTTCCCTAAAAATTAATGTTGATAGAGCATGGAATAATAACTTCGGAGGCCTGGGTGTGATCGTGCGCAACCATGAAGGCGTCTTTACAGCAGGGGCCGCACAATTTATTCACAACTCACCAAGCCCTGAATATGTTGAAGTCAAGGCACTTCTAGAAGGATTTCGTTTTGCATTAGCTCAAGGATATCAACATTTCCTTATGGAAAGTGACTTTAAAACACTAGTCAACTGAATCCATGTGATAGAGGAAGATCTCTCCCTCATACGGCACATTGTTAGTCAAATTAAAAGTATAATGGGGATTAGCATATCCAATTTAATTTTTGTCTACATATCTTGTAATAATCCAGGTGATAGATTGACAAATTATGCAATGAGGACTAGATCCTCCACTCAATGCTTTGGAGACCCACCGTATTTTCTCCTACCACATGTACTACTTGATATGATCACTTAATGATATACATTGAATTTTCCTGTTAAAAAAGAAAAGAAAATGGTCAAATTATTCCCATAACTATTTCTAAAATTCGAACTCAGTCCCATAATAATTTTACGTTATCTTTAATCTCGTAACTAAATATTGTTTACACGGTGGAATTCGGCAAAAAAAAAAAAAAATATGACATGTATAATGACACCTCATATTTTCATTTTTTTTTACGCCCCTCTTTCCTATTTTTTTGAAATTCATCTTCTCTCTTGGTATTCTTTCAAGAACAAGGCCCTTATTTAAGATTAATTCTTCTAATAATAAAAAATTCGTCAACATTTGAGATTAATTCTTACATATCTTACTAGTTTTCCTGAAAAAAATGGTTGAAAACTGCATCAAAAATCGGATCAGATTTAAGCAAGAAGAGAGAAAAGAATCTGGAGACGCCAGCGTCTCCCCAGCCCGCAAAAGCCCAGGCGAAAATTATAAATAGCTGTTGTTAAAATTCCGATTTAAATATTAAAATCTACGATTTTACGGAAGGAAAATTATTTGAATCGGAAGTAAAATCGAAATCTAGTAGAATCGGATTGTAAAATCGTACGATTTTACGATTCTACCGATTCCACAAATTTACTATTTTCAGGCGGATTTCGGCTATTTCCAGGCTGAAATTGGCTATTTCATAGAATTTCAATTACTCGTTAATAATGTCAAAATTATTTATTCAGTTCTCTAAATTTCGTATTTTAATAACATCTTGGTGTTCATATTTGTTGCTTATTTACAGAATCGATGGTCTGATATTTTTGTGGATTATTTTATTTTGATGTTTTGAAATATTTATAAGTTAAAAATTATATTTTGTCGCGTTTTTTATATTTTAAAAAAATTTGTGAAATTATGTTTTATGAATTTTCGCATATTGTTAGACCATATGATATGATTTATATGTTAATTATTGTTATTTATATATAAAATATATATTTTAATTTTTTAGAACAATTTTATGATTTATTTTACGATTCATGATTTTACGATTTTTCACCCTCCATCGATTCTACGTAGAATCCCGATTTTAATAACCTTGATAAATAGCGGTTACGGGAATGAGTTAAGATTTTGAAAATAGTTCTGACACTAATTTTCCCATTTTCTCAAACATACATTTGGACTGCCACTAGAAGAAATAAATAGATTTCAATAACATTATAGCAATTTCTCAAAAGAAAATGATGTTTTTAAAGAGAAAAAAAAAGAGGAATTCGACTTTTTTTTCATCGGTTGTGGCCAACATAACAGAGTATGAGTAGGCCTAATGAGGGGTGAGCACCGAATTTGAATTCGAATTCATAAATTCGGTCATTTGAATTCAGTTTTTAAGAACCCAAAAATCTGATATAATTCGGAATCGAATTCAAAATTACCGAATTCTAATTGACCGAATTGGCGAATTCGAAACTCGGTTTTGGCCAAATTGAACGATTTCACAAAAAATATAACTTAACACCCAGACAAATTCAAAATCAAAACAAATAATAAATTTTTAAAAAAATAATATTCCTCTGTCCCAAATTATCTGTTCACTTTGACAAATGCACGTGTATTAAGGTTTTGGTGATTTTGATGGTAAAATATAAGCAGTGGCGGACGCAGACTTTAAAGACAGGAGGGACACAAGATTGACAAAATAAATTCAGTCCTTTTACACACGTACGCTTGTTAAAATTTTAACCAAAATCGTTAAGATATAAGTGGTGTTATTCCTATATTTCACGAACCATACAATCTAATTTCAAATAAAAAAATGACTCAAAATGGGTAACTAAAAATGCTCATGGGACGGGATGTTACAAAAATAAAGCTAAAATTAAAAAAATTAAAGTTAAAAAAAATGGAAAAGCTGCCCTCACTAGGACCCACTGTAGGTCCGCCAGTGAAGATAAGTAAAAGTCTAAGATACCCTAATTAATTTTATTAATCTCATTTAAAATTTATGTTTTCTCTCTCATTTCTCTCACACAACATCCAACCATCTCTTAAAATGTGTTGGAAAATGATAATTTTAATTAACTGAGAGCATTCAATGAGGAGTTGGAAGAATGGTAAAATTGAAAAAAATGTCATTAATACATACTTTATTTAGAAAGTGGACACTTAACTTGGGACAAACAAAAATAGAAATGTGGACAATTAATTTGGAACGGAGGGAGTATAATCAATAAATTTGTCATTGTTCGATTCAACCATATTTATAGGCAAAACTAATAGCAAAATTGACAAAATGACAATTTTTAGGGTCTATTTACTTTAAATATTCACTATTTAATAAAATTAATAAATCATGTGGGAACCAGGCTGCCCCAGTGGAAAAGATAGCCATAATCCTGGCTTCGGCCCAGGTTCGATTCCCACACACCACCCCCGCCCCGTATAAAAAAAATAAATTAATAAATCATTAAAAAATAAATTTAAGCTCAACCAATTTCATTCTATTTTTTGACCAAATCGAAATTAGTTTTTTACTAAATTACCAAATTTAAACTAATTTCTCGAATTCGAATCGTCAAATTGAATTGAAATTCAGTGGTGTTTCATAAAACTAAATTTGCTCACCTCTAAATATCTAATGAACCCCTAGCCTTGCTTTCAAAATCACCTTTTCTCTCTTTGCCGCTTCTGTTCATCGCTCCAAAATCAACGAAACCAAAGAGTAATTGAAACGAAAATGCTTAAGAATTTGATTTTGAATCCCCTTTTTCTCCATTCTTCAGTATCAAGAACGATGAGGAGGTATGATTTTTCAGTTTCAGTCCTTTTCTTTAGTTCCAATCCCCGAAATATGGAAAACTCTTCTCGTTTTTCCCAGCCAAATGCTTACGATGATGATGTAGAGACTGTCTTTCGCATAATTACAACCTCAAAGGATGTTAAAGAATCATTAAAATCAGCAGCAGCTTCAATTTCTTTCTCAAGTGACTTGATTGATAAAGTCCTCAAAAGGGTCAGATTTTCTCACAGTAATCCATTGCAAGCTTTAGAGTTCTTTAACTTTACCTCTAGAAGGAAATGGTTTATTAATTCTGCATTTTCTTTGGATACTATGCTGTATATTTTGGGTAGAAGCCGGAAATTTGATCTAATTTGGGATTTGTTATATGAAATTAAGAAAAAGGATCAATCTTTGATCACCCCAAGAACTATTCAAGTGGTGTTAGGCAGGACTGCGAAGGTTTGTTCGGTTAGGCAAACTGTCGAATCCTTTAGGAAGTTTAGGAAGCTTGTTTTGGACTTTGATACTAATTGTTATAATGCATTGTTTAGGACGTTGTGTCAAGAGAAGAGTATGTCTGATGCTAGAAATGTATACCATGGTTTGAAGCATGAATTTAGGTCTAATTTGCAGACTTTTAATATATTATTGTCGGGTTGGAAGTCATCCAATGAGGCTGAAATGTTCTTCGAGGAAATGAGGGAGATGGGAATTAAACCAGACATTGTTTCGTATAATTGTTTGGTGGATGTGTACTGTAAAGAAAAAGAGATTGAGAAGGCGCATCTGGTGGTTGAGGAGATGAGAAAGAGGGATATCAATCCAGATGTAATAACATATACCAGTTTGATAGGTGGGTTGGGGTTAGTGGGGCAACCAGATAAGGCGAGAGAGGTTTTGAAGGAGATGAAGGAGTATGGATGTCCTCCAGATGTGGCGGCTTACAATGCTACTATTAGGAACTTTTGTATAGCTAGGAGGATTAGTGATGCGAATAGTTTAATGGAAGAAATAGTTAACAGAGGGTTGAGCCCAAATGCTACAACTTATAATGTGTTTTTGAGGTCATTTAGTTGGTGTAATGATATGAGGAGATCATGGGACTTATATTTGAGGATGAAGAAAACGGGCTGCTTACCCAATACACAGTCCTGTATGTTTTTGATCAAGTTGATGAAGAGGCACGAGGAAGTCGATATGGCTCTTGAATTATGGAATGATATGGTGGAGAAAGGGTTTGGATCGTACACGTTGGTTTCGGATATCTTGTTTGATTTTCTTTGTGATATGGGGAAGTTGGACGAGGCCGAAAGATGTTTCTTGCAGATGGTGGAGAAAGGGCAGAAGCCGAGTAATTTTTCGTTTAGGAGAATCAAGGTTCTTATGGAATTGGCTAAAAGACATGATAATCTTCTTATTTTAACAGAGAAGATGGCTAGTTTTGGCCCCTCAATTCACTTACGCAGGAGTGAAAAATCTGAATCAGAGTCATCTGATTACGCTACCTGCTGAGAACGGTCCTCTACAGTTCAAATTCAACTAGTTGTACTTGATTGCTGGATGAGTATTTCTTCTAACATCAGAAGGTGGCCCAGGGACGAAGACAGGGGCTGGGGTGGCAGTCGCCCCTCGAGATTTCTAAAAATACTACTAGATATAGTAAACTTTATATTTAGTTCGGAATATTTTATCAAATTCGCACCCCAATATTTTTTTTTGCAGCTTTTTATATATAGTTCGGCATACTGTTGCAGTTTTCGCCCCCTAACGCCAAATTCTTGGCTATGGCCCTGGTGGCAACACAGGAGGGAGTGATGATAATATTCCACTTGCAAAGATCGACTCTCTCTAATATGGAAGTCCAAGCGATATCCAAGCTTTCAGCACCTGTGATCTATGATGTTTGTGTGAGTAAGCTTTTTTCCATTTCCTACTTAAATCTGCAAAGAGCTCCATTTCTTAGATATTTAGGTTGAATAGATGGTTTGACAGCAGTAAATTTCAACTTTGTAAAAATCGGCCTAGTCAGCACCTAACTGACTAGTAGTGCTAAAAAATCGCTTTACCAACTTAATCGGTCAAAAACGACTTTGCTAACTTTTAAAAACTCAATTTTCTGCTCAAAATTACGTCGTTTGATTATTTTAGTATTTGAACTTGTTATTACTTATTATGATATTTAATTTAATTATTATGTATGAACTTTGTGTACTTTGATTTGACTAGTATTTGATTGTTAATTTTTTATCAAACTTGTTTAGCACATGAAATTATTTGCAAAGAGTAATAAATGAAGTTTTCAATGAGAGGATATAAAATGCACTTGAAGGAATGAATATCTTACAAAAAAAAAATCAGCATTGGAGTTTAAATAGAGGGGAAAAGTGGGTGTCATTAAATGCACCAACGACTAGAAAACTGCCAGAAATCGACACCTCGGTCGACCAGACATGAGTCCAGGTCGTCTAGGTCCTTCCAAGCTAAATCATTAAGGCTTTGTCTTGATCTCGGTCGACCTGACCACTATCTCGGTCGACCGGAGCAAGGTTAAGGTCGACCGAACAAATATATTCGTTGAGTATTGAAATCATTTGAAAAGACTAAGTGATGTGACACACTTCGGTCGACCTTCAACAGGTCTTCTGAAGTAACACTTTGGTCGACCTAGGTGAAGGTAAAAAGTGGTTTTCCCACTAAGTCTCAAATCAAAAGTTATCTATCTCATACTTAACTTTAACATGGGTCTTGTAACACTTTGAAAAACCTTTTCAAAAACTTTTTAACAAGATTGATCTAAAGATGAAAAATAAGTATTAAAATTAAAAGGCATTTTATCATGAAAACATTTTTCGTGTATGCATGACAAGAATGAGCATTATCATTTGAGCTTTTTCTTAAGGGAGATTACAATATATTAAATATCTAATCTACCATATCATATACCTAAGTCTTCAAACACTTCTTGTAGGCATATTTTGGATCTTCAATGTGTAAGAGTGTCATTGTTTTGTATGTGCAATCTTGAGAGACTTGGTACTTTTCTTGCAATCTATAACATGAACAAATATTACATTAAATTTCATCAATGGTTTGTTGTTCATCAAAATAGAGAATTTGGCCATTAGGGCTTACAACTCCAACGACTAGTTTGAACGATCGACCTTGTGTTAGGTTGGTCGACCGAGCTTATGCTTCGGACAACTGGACCCCTTGTTGCGGTTGACCTCAAGCTTTCCAATAACTTGTCTATATTGATCTGGACGAACCTCGGACGACCTGACAGCCAAGTCTGTCGACCGGAGTTGTCTTGTCACATGCAAAATATATCCATTGTAACTTATAATGCTTGATACTTTTGGGCTCTATAAAAAGTCTCTAAGGCTGGTTTTTTATAACTAACCAAGCCTTGAGAGGGCCTTTGATATATACACTTTAAACAAGCATTCAAACACTTTGAAGAGTTCAATTCTTTCCATCTTTATCAAAATAAATCATTTTTGAGTAGGAGTTTCATATACATAATCTTTTATTTTGAAATTGAATTAGAACTTTCAATTGTATTATCCAATCCATTGAGGGACTTGTCTATCTTGAGCTATATTGTAAAGTCTCATTTGTTGAGACCAATATTTCTTGTAAATGGTTGTGTGTGGTAAGACTTGATTGTAATAGGTGGTTTTGCGCCTCCTTAGTGGAGTGGAACTTTCTTCCAATTGTAGGAGTCAGAGTGAGTGGTGAACCCGAAACGTAAGTACGGTTGATGTGTTTGTAAAACCTCCTCACTTAGTAGACTAGATTCAAGAAAAGTGTTCCCGAGGGTGAAGAAGGGTTGCTTGGTGAATAAAAGAGCATTTGTTGGTTTTACCCTTGAAAGGTTGCTTGGTGCACAAAAGACCATTAGTTGATTTTTTTCTTTTCTTGTAAGATCTCTCAAGTTAAGCTAGTGGAATTTGTCAAAATCCTTGGGCGTGTAATAAGTAGGGATGGCAATGGGGCAGATCGGGTCGGATATCTGTATGATCCGATCCGCTCCGAACTGTATAACTTCCGATCCGATCCGCTCCGTGATCCGCCCCGGATCAAAATTTTATGCTCCGTGATCCGCTCCGCACGGGGCAAATCTGATCCGCTCCGCCAGTCCTATTTTTTTTTTTAAAAAAAAAATCATTAATTTTACTATAAAAATCATTAATTTTTTTTAAATTCATAAAAATAGAGCCTCCAACAAGTATAATTAATAAATTTTATACTAAATTAATTTTCAAACAAGTACAAATAGTATATTAAAATGAAAATTAAACATAATTAGGCTTAATAATAACAATATTATAATAATATAATATATATATATGGGGCAAAACGGGACGGGATGGAGCGGAGCGGATTAGACACAAATACCAAATTCGATTTGCCCCTGTTCATGAGGGCAGAGCGGATCCGCTCCGCTTTTCATACTGGGCGGGAGCGGATCTGCTTCAAACGACATTGGGGCAGAGCGGACCAACGGATCACGGATCAAATTGCCATCCCTAGTAATAAGGTAGTGGATATAGATCATTGTCATCAAACCACTCTAAATTCTTGTGATTGCTCTCTAACTCTTCATCTTTACTTTCAAGCTCTTATATTTATCTATTGTGCTTATGTGTTATATGAACTTCTTTAGTCAAGAAGTGATCATTGCCTCTTTGTCAAATCTACTTCCAATTTCTTCCTATCTCTTTTGGTTTATGTGGATGATGTGGTGTTAGTAGATGATAGTATATACAAGATTCAAGCAACGAAACACCATTTTAGGAGAATTAAGATTCTTTCTAGGATTAGAGATAGCTAAGTCTAACGAGGGCATTGTTTTGAATCAGAGAGTGAGAGTATGCTCTAGACCTGCTATGAGACACTAATTTCACATACTGCAAACCTTCCACTGTGCCAAAGGATTATGCTTGCAAATTGGAGAAAAATGATTCTACACTTTTAAAAAGCAACGTTGAATATAGAAGCATAGTTAGGAAGTTGTTGTATTTGACTATTACTAGACCTGACATTTCATTTGTTCAACAGCTGGGTCAGTTCTTAGACTGTCCTACAGTGAAGCACATGCAAACAGTTCACAAAGTTCTAAGATATCTTAAAACTTCACCAGGACAATGCATCTTCTTTGTCACTTACAGCCTGTTGTGATTCTGATTGGGCTAGTTGTACTGTGACTAGGAAATCTATTTGTGTTTTGCTGGGAGATTCTCTCATTTCTTGGAAAACAAATAAGCAAACAACAGGGGGCAAGCAGCTCCTCTGAAGCAGAATACAAGTCTATGACTAATTGTGTTTGTGAGTTACAATGGTTACTTTACTTTCTTAAAGATGTACACATATTGCATTCTAAGCCTATTCCATTATTCTGTGATAATCAAGAAGCAATCTACATTGTAGAAAATCTTGTATATCATGAAAGAACTAAACACATTGAGGTAGATTGTCATTTCATTATTGACAAGTACCAAGCAAGAGTTGTCAAGCCTTTGCCAATTTCTACATTGAATCAGCTAGCTTACATATTCGCTAAGCCCTTGTATCCTGCTCAATTTCATTTCTTATTACAACGCTTGGAAGTAAAATCTATATATCTACCAACTCCAGCTTGAGAAGGCGTTAAATTGGTTGATGCAAGTTGCAGCAAAGTTGGAAACCATAACCAGAAACAGGAAGCAATAACTGGAAACCAATACAAAGAGCAGGAAAGGAGAACTAAAAAATCAAAGCAGTAGTTCAGCTAGAACTACCACCAGCTGTAAACTTGATCTCCAAGCTAAGAAGTTAGAAGCAGTTACAAGGCTGTTAGAGAAGATATTACAATCACAGCAAGTAGCATACTTTTCTAATAGATTAGTTAGCTAATTAGTTCCGATTAACATAGAGGTAAGTATAGAATGGGTATAATTTGTACAACTAGCTTAGCAGTTACTCTATAAATAGACTCACATTGTACAGATATTTTCTAATCTATTCAATACAGAAAATTTCTCTCGAGTTCTCTCGAGTTTCAGTTTTCTCATGTTTTAGAGCAATGAGTGAAATACACGTGAGACAAAAAAACAAACTTTAAATACAATGCAATATTTCAAATTTCGGACGCACATCACCTATCACAAACAATTCAATTTCACGAAACACCAGACAAAATCTCAAACACAGAGACTATACAGTTGCTAGGGGAGCTTTATCAGTAACTAACATAACGGAAGTAAGAGAATCACCTGAAAGACTGCGCTTGCAAGACATAACGGAAGTATAAGACTGCGCTTGCAAGACATGGTAAATTCATGAATGAACAAACAAGGCATAAAATATTATAGATGCAAAAGCGTAAAAATATTAAGCTTATCTTCTTTTCTATTATAAGAATTAGAAAAAGACCGGAAATCCGATTGAATTTTGTGTTTCTGTTTCTACCACAACCCGTAACTTTTATGGCATTTCAGAAGCCTCAGTCACTGGTTGATTTGTAACTAATTACTTCAACTAAATCATGCCAATTACAAATATATTCCCACTGATTACACTGATAATTTTGACTCATAAGATGAAATTAATCGCAGCTTAGATCTTATGCACATAGAGAACTAGTTCCAATAACAAATACAACATGGAATACATTTCATCATCATATCAAGAAAAGTTCTATGAAATAGGAATCTAGACTGATCTAAGAATTCATTTTTCAACTATCACAGTTAGTTTGAACAACGATAGAAGAGAAATTGAATTAACTACAGTGAAATAAACTTCAACGTACTCAAATGACACTTCTTAGACATCATAATTTAAATCTAAAAGACATTTTCAAGAACAATTAACTTACAGCTCCAAGAATACGTAGCAACAGAGTGGTATGTCAATAAGAAAATGATGTCTCGAGTAAGTAATAAACAGCCTCCTGCCCCTCCCAGAACCACACAAAGCAAAAAGATAAATAAAGAATTGTAACAATACCGATATCAATTAATTCATGCTGACAAGTTCTTCATACTAATGAGTTCCATTTAAAAAGGCCGTACCCAGTGCACCAGGCTCCGCATCAGCAGGGTCTGGGGAAGGTCCCGATGTAAGCAGTCTTACCTTCATACTAATGAGTTCCATAGATCGACAAAATCTGGATTGCACTAGGAAAACTACCTCTCTTTTTTTCAAACTCAGAAAACTAAGTAGAAACAGAAAGAACTATCATCCTACTACTACTTTTCACTTCACTCTGTCTTCGGCTTCTTAGCAGTTACCTGTGAATACAAGAAAGTCCCAAAGATTGCAATGGCAGACCCAAGTGCATTCAGTGGCCGCACTGGATTTCTGAAAACCAAAACGGTGGCAACAATCACCACTACCCTCTTCATTGTGTTCCCAACAGAAAACGAAAGCGGGCTAATATCATCAAGGGCTTGATAAGATAATTGGTTGTAGAGATGATAAGATACCCCAGACATCATCAACCATAGGTAAAACCTAGATCCAATTGCTTCAATAGCCTTTTGATATCCTGCAACCCACTGAGACCCTTCAACAAACACTGCCACCGGGAACAGATAAAGCAGCGAGAGTATACTAATCCAACCATACAAATTCAGACCATTGACTTCCGTAAACTTCTGCAAACTCTTTTTCGAGTAAATATTACGAAGTACAAAACCAACATTGCTAATCAAAGCACCCCATAAGCCACCAAAGTTAAAAGAAACTTCAGTAATAGCAGCCAATGAACATCCAAACACAATAGGAACTATAGATAACCAAACTGCTAGAGGATATGTATCACCAAGAAACGACGAAAACACAACGGAAAACACGGGTTCTGCAGATTTTATTACATGTGTGAATGAAACAGCCACCTTAGAGAATGAAACACATGCTGAAATGTGGCCTATAGTGTGGAATAGTGCAGGTCCAAGAAGTGCAACAATAAAGGATTTCGATATTTTAGGACAAGGTTGGAGCTTAAATGACCAGAAAATAAACATCCAAACAGAACCACACAAAAGCTGGAAAGATGCCAAAAGCCATGGAAATGGGAAAACATTCAGAACCATCTTATTATAGATATTGAATAAAATGTTCTGAAAATACCAGAGACCAAAAATGATAGCTAGCTGAAGTTTCTTGTTGGGCTTTGTGGTCTCCTCAATTTCACCACCGTGGTTGGCTTCTTCTGGGGTTCCAGAGGATGCTGCTTTGAGAATCTGAGAAGGGTGTCCTAGAAACTTAGAAAGATGCAATCTTGAAATGGAAATCCCAGAAGGGTAGCCATGGATTTGGCTGGAATCAGAACTCCTATTCAATTGAAGTGATTGACACTGCAAATTTCTTCGATTTTGGTTCTTTCTTTGTAAAAGATTTGGGTTTAGAAATGCATCATTTAAGGGATATTTCTTACTGAAATTAGAGAAAATTAAGTTTGAGGACGGGGAAAGATTCAGGCTGAGCATTTTTGGAATGAGTTTCAATGATTCTGAAGAAATGTTCTACCAAAAAGCAAAAAATGGAATTAGGGCTTTGAGTGCAAGATAATTCAGGAGCAGTAAGGGTGTACTCCCTCCGTCCCAAATTATCTGTCCACATTTTCTTGTTAGTGTGTCCCAAATTATTTGTCCACTTTCTAAATAAAGGGTCTATTAATGATGATTTTTCCAATTCTACCCTTTACATTAAATATTGGAGAGAGAAAAGGAGATGAATTAAATTGGGAGTAACATTAAATAGGGTTATGTTTGAAATTTTATCATATTTCACTCTAGAATTTGATGAAACATTAATCCCCGTGCAAAATACAAAGTGGACAAATAATTTGGGACGGAGGGAGTATTCAATTGTGATTTTAAAAGATTATTTTGAGATAAATAAGTTTTGTAGTATTCAATTAAAACTTTTAAGTAATCTAAATAAGTAATGTGGTATTCAATCATGACTATTAAGATTTTTCTAATTTTCAAATCCAGTGGTATTCAATCAGAACTTTTAACAAGTAACAAAAAGTCCTTTTGGTATTCAAAAACTTCCAAATTTCGATGAATTTTTTTTTAATTAGGAATTTGTGGATTTTTTAGTGAAAAGTATAAATACCAAACCTTATAAAAAGTCGGCAAATTGGTAAATTTACTCCCCAAAGTTCGGCACTTTCGCGACGACGGTCCCCGTTTAATATTTCTTTATATTAAGGTCCCCAAACAATTTGCGTTTGGTGACCATGGTCCTTCCGTCCAATTCTGTGACAGAAAAACTTATTTTTGATTTATTTGTTTAAAGTTGTTGTAAAATGTCTATTTTACCCCTTTCATCCTTCTCCTTCATCCAAACCTCCGCTGCCTCTCTTTCCTCCTCCACCTCCATCAACCAACACCACCCTACCACCTAGCTCCACCACCAAAACGGCAACACTTCTCCCCACACCACCACCAACCACTCCCACTCATGGTGGGAATCCATTTCCAAAATATTTAAATTGATCTTTGAATTGAAATTAAGAGCATTGAACAATCAGTAGGTTTTGGCTTCATTAGGATTCATTATCATGTTCACCTCTGTTGTTATGATCATTTACTTGAAACTTTTCTTTGTAATCAAATAATATACGGATCCTCTTTTGTAATCAAATAATTAGTGAAGAAGCAATATTTTCTTATACTTTGGTGCTCAAGTTTTCATGGTTCCAACTTTGTAGTATTTGAAAACCTCAGGAATTGAACTCTTCAACAATGCATTATAACTTCATATCTCCAGTGATCCTTTAGCTGACAATCCCTCTCTTCCTATAAATAAACAAAGTAAATCAATTAGCCCCAAAGAGTGATGACAAGAAAAAAAAACAATAATTTTGTAGAGTTTGTACATAGTTTACCATTAACTATAAGCTTGAACTTGTCTGGGTTTATGGTCTTGAAATCTTGAATACGAGTCTTGTGAGAGAGCTCCATTTCCCATGACTTGATAGCGTTTTGAACTATCTCTTCTAGAGATCCTTTTGGCCATTCCTAAAAAAATCGGTTTGAAGAGGGTAAATTTGGCAAATTTGGCGATATTTTCTGGTTTAGATTATCCAATGAACTTGAGTGAGTTGTATTTGAGTGGAAATCGGTTTTCTGGAAAGATTTTTGTAGAATCCAAAACAATCGGCCAGATTATTCATCTTCTCCGCCGCGATGCCGGCGACGAGCCCCTCACGTGGCTTCCGGACATTTGCCTCATTTAAACATCCATTACCAAAACCTTCTCTTCATTCATATCATAGGGTGCATTTAGATTCAACTCAATCCTAATATAAAAAAATTTCAAATTTAAAATGGCATAGGAAATGGGTTTCAAATTTTCAACAAATAAAAATGGAAATGGGTTTTAGAAGATGTGAGATTCAATAATCTCAAATTGGTATGATTTGTTTTATGAAATTTTGGATTGAATTTGAAATGGCCAAAATGCATGTTCTTCTTCTTCCATCTTGAAAAAAAAATTGTGAATTTCTCTTTGTTTTTGGGTGGAGGTGGAGGAGATGGTGGGTTGAGGTGAAGGATTACCATTATACCCTTCCCATTATTGAATTTTTCTTTTTCTTTTTATATTTTTTAACTCTAATGGACAGAATTGGACGGAAGGACCATGGTCACCAAACGCAAATTGTTTGGGGACCTTAATACAAAGAAATATTAAACGGGGACCGTCGTCGCGAAAGTGCCGAACTTTGGGGACTAAATTTACCAATTTGCCTAAAAAATCCCACCCTAACCCATAAGATTTTTTAGTGGATTTTCATGATTTGTTTATTTGTTACTTTTTTCATTGACTCTTGTAACTTTGAATGTTTGCTTTTATATTTATTGTTCCATTCCATTTGATATCGTTTATGTTTGCTAATGGTGAGCACCGAATTCGAATTCACCAATTCGGTCATTTGAATTCGGGGCAACTTTTTAGAACCTAAAAACGGACCCAATTTGGATTCGAATTCAAATTGACCGAATTGGCGAATTTTGAATACATTTTTTGCCGAATTGACCGATTTCACTATAAAACTCTAATTGAACATCAAGAAAAAACCAAAACCAAAACAAACAATAAATTCAGAAAAAATTAATCGAAATAATAAATTAGTCATTGTTTAATTCAACCATATTTACAAGGAAAATTAATAGCAAAACCGCCAAAATAACAATTTTTAGGGTCTATTTACTTTATATATTAACTATATAATAAAACTAAAAAATGAATCCGAATTCGGTCAGGCCGAATTCAATTATAATCTAACCGATTTCGTCCTATTTTTTTACCAAATCGAATTGGGATTTAACCGAATTACCGAATTCACACTGATTTATCGAATTCAAATTGTCGAATTGAATTTGAATTCGGTCGGTAATTCGGTAAAAATAAAATTTGTTCGTGAGTGCCCACAACTTTAACCAATTTACTTTTATTGGCTTTATGTTTATGACCTCATTCCATTATTTGAACCAAGTGTCCGCAACCTAGTAACTTTATACATATCATAAAACCTTTGGGAATGATAAATTCCACCATTATTTGAAAAGTTTGGGTTGTAAAGGTGTTTCTGAAGAATTTGTGCATCATTGAACTAGACATTGTTCATCATCCAACTAAGTTTGTTGGTTAGGATCTTACAAATAAAAAGTCTTTGTAATCCTTTCAAATCTTATAAATTCTTATGATATAAATCTTTAAAATCCGAACATAAGAATCTTACGTATACAAAATCTTAAAAAAAAAAATCTTATAAGTCATTACATTATTTTAAAATCTTAGATAGTCTTTTAAAATCCACTGGACTTATTTATCCATAAATAGTCTTTTAAAATCCTAATTGAAAACACCCCCCGTAGTGCCTAACCAGTCTGATACTAAGCGGAACAATTTTTTTCATTACTTATAAAACGTGTCAGAATAAGTGTTTTGAGATTTAGGACAAGTGTTTTGAAATTTAAAATAGGTGTTCCGCGCAATAAAAACAGTACAAGTGTTTTAAAGCTTAGAATATGTGTTCGTTTTAAATCAATCTTAACAGCAAAAAATGTGATACAACGGATAAGATAAGTTTCGCACTAGAATCAGCGTCGTGACCACCGGCACTCCAAAAATCAAATCCCAAATCAAGCATTAGTGGGCAGTCCTATCCTATGTGGAGGTTCATGATAAGTGTTCTGAGTCATATGACAGGTGTGTTGAAACTCAAAAAGACGACAGGTGTTTTGAAACTTAACAAATGTCCATTTTAAATTAATATTGACTATTAAAATTTTAATCCAACGGATTAAATAAGTTTCGCACATACAAAATTATTTTTATTCCGCACAGGAGCCACAATCCATTAGTGGGTGGACCAGCCAGAGCAAGTCCCAGTCGTAGGTTAGTACCAGGTATATTCTTTTCGCTCCCGGCTCCTATGCGGGACACCTTTTGTTTCGTACGGTGCGGGACACGCTCACAGCCGTCGGATGAGATTTTTTAACGGTCCAGATCTGGAGAGAGAAAAGTTTTATTTTTTTATTTTTTAAGTCAGTCGCAACTTTTCTCTCTCCAGATCTGAACCGTTCAAAATCTCATCTGACGGCTGAGATTGTTCCGCCAAAGTTCCGCACAGAAGCTGGACTGATTCTTTTCTTCTTTTGTTAAAAATCTTCTGCTCAACTTTTTCTTTTAGAATTTTTGCTTTGAACAAATAAGTATTTCTGCAACAAAAGTAATTTTATATGATATTTTTATTACAAATAGTTTTTTGTAGTCTTTTCTACCATAAAAGTAGTTTTGTGTACTCTTTCTACCACAAATAATTTTTTAGTGCTTTTTCTACCACAAAAGAAATTTCGTATACTATAAGTGTCATAATGCGACTTATCCAATTTAGATTCGACTCGACTTGACTATTAACCCGAAAATCTCTTCTGCACTGTATTCTAATTCAGAGGTAAAATTGACAAACCATCCAATTCAGTTTAATAATCGGGCCGGGCCGAGTCTGAATTTGATATGTCGCATTATGACACTTATAGCACGCAAAATTTCTTTTATAGCAGAAAATGCACCGACACATAATTTGTGGCATGAAAGATATCGAAAAGCTATTTTTGTGGCAGAAATGACTATTTGCTCTTTTCGCTTTAACGAAATTTCTTTCTCAAATATAATCTTTTACTCTATTAACATAGAGTAGACATATTTAAAAGTAATGATTTTTTTGGTCCTTTCAAAATGTAATGGATCTCTAAGTAGGCATAACATCTCTGTTTACAATATAGGAGTTGCCTTTTTTACATAGATTAAGAAGTAAAAAAATCATATGTAGACTTTCCTATGTATTCTTAACTGATTTCACTAATATAATAAATAATGATAGATTTACATTTATTTATAAATGTGGTTAATATAAGAAAAAAAATCCTTATAGTTCCAAGATTTTGGAATGGAAAAATAAATAAATAAAAGACTATGAGACAGAGACAGAACATATGGGAAGGATCGGGGGAAATTTTTGTCCGTCTTGATAGAGGTTTAGCTACTCCATCTTGGTGCAGGCTCTTCCCTAAAATGAAAATTCAACACTTATCTACTAAGGATAGTGACCACTTACCGATTCTTCTTGGCGTTCCTCCTCCCCGTAAACGAAATAATGCAGGCTCTTCCCTAAAATGAAAATTCAACACTTATCTACTAAGGATAGTGACCACTTACCGATTCTTCTTGGCGTTCCTCATCCCCGTAAACGAAATAAGAAGAGGAATAGGAAACCTCGTCCCCAAAGGTTTGAACCACTATGGTTCCAAGAACCGGAATTCCTGGACTAAGCTCATCTTATATGGACATCTCCATCTGACCTCTCCGCTTCTGGAATCAATAATGCTCTATCAGATTTTCGCACCGGCCTCTTGGAATGGAGTTCTAGAGTCGTTGGGGATTTGGAGAAAAAACTAAAGGACAAACAAAATGAATTAGACGCAATCCAAAAGCGGCGGGGACTGATTGGTTACTCTATGTCCGATGAGCTTGAAATTGCTAAGGAACTAGAGAAAATTCAAAATCTTAGAGAAGGATATTGGAAAGCGCAAAGTAGAGCAACCTGGTTGATGGAAGGCGACCGCAATACTGCGTATTTCCATAATAAGGCATCCCATCGGAAGGAGAAGAATCACATTGATCAGATTATAGCTACGAATGGTAGTTTGGTGGAAGATGAAGACGATATTGAGAATGTTGTTGTTGATTTTTTTTCAAACTCTGTTTAGAGCTAATACTGATGGGGCGAGTCTTTCCCCTGATTTTCTTACCAATAAGCTTAGCTCAAGTGAAATGGGTATCCTAGAGCAACTTTTCACAAAGGCTGAAATTGTTAAGGCTCTCAAGCAGATGCATCCGCACAAAGCTTCTGGCCCTGGTGGAATGAATGTGCTCTTTTTACAGAAACTTTGGCATATTCTAGGGAATTCGGTCTCTGGTCTTATTCTTGGAATCCTAAATGAGGGGGCAGACATGACAGCAATAAATTCTACGCACATAGCACTAATTCCCAAAATTAAAAAGCCAATTTCTATGATGTATTTTAGGCCCATTAGCTTATGTAATGTTGTCTATAAGCTTCTTTCTAAGGTCATCACAAATCGCCTCAAGTTGGTCATGAATTCAACATTGATGAGGCCCAGAGTGCTTTCCTAAGAGGCAGACTCATCTCAGATAATGCAATTGTGGCTTTTGAAGTTTTCCATAGCCTGCAAACGGTAAGACCGAATGGTTCACACCAGCTAGCTCTCAAGCTAGACATGAGTAAAGCTTTTGACCGAGTCGAATGGAATTATATAGATATGGTGATGGCTAACATGAATTTTTCGCCAAAGTTTCTGTCTCTGGTAATGAACTGCATCAGGACTGTTATTTATTCGATTCTGCTTAATGGAATCCCCACCAGATCCTTTAGGCCGGCTAGAGGAATCCGGCAAGGAGATCCCTTATCTCCTTTTCTTTTCCTTATTTGTACTGCTGGGTTATCTTCTCTTATTCGCTCGGCTGAAGAGCGAGGTGTTCTCACTGGCTTTCAGTTTAGAGGCGTTGCTTCTGTCACGCATCTTCTATTTGCGGATGACTATCTTTTCTTTTCTCAGGCTAACGAGGTGTGTTTGAGGAAGCTAAATGAGGTACTTAGGACATATGAAGCTTGCTCTGGTCAAAGGATTAACTATGATAAATCCAACCTGTTTTACAGTAAGGATACCCCTACTGAGGTAAAAGATCTCGCGTTTACTATCCTACAAATCCCAGAAAGTGATGGAAAGGGGAAATACCTAGGTCTCCCATACATGACAGGGAGATCGAAAAAAGAGGTTTTCCAATTTGTTATTGATAAAGTGTGGAAGATGCTTAGTAGCTGGAAGGAAAAAACTATATATTTTGCAGCTAGAGTTGTACTAATAAAATCTGTAGTTCAAGCAATTCCTACATATGTCATGTCCTGTTTTGTTCTCCCCAAGTACATTATTGAATCCATCACAAGTATGATGCGTACCTTTTTATGGGGTGGTGATGCAAAGGAAAGAAAGATATGCTGGCGATCATGGACTGAGCTTTGCAAACCAAAATCTCAAGGAGGACTAGGATTTTGTGATCTAGAGGCTTTCAATCTAGCTTTGGTAGCTAAGCAAGGTTGGCGAATCATCAATCAACCTTTCTCACTTTGCTCTAGAGTCCTGCGGGCGAAGTATTTTGCCTTGGAAAGATTCTTGACTGTTCCCCTAAAGGGACGGACTTCTCTTATTTGGCAAGGCATAATCAAAAGTCAGGACTTACTCCTAGCAGGCTTAAAATGGAGAATATGAGATGGCTCAAGGGTCAGTATGTGGTGTGATAAGTGGCTTACATCCCCACACACTTTCAAACTCCTATCCCCGCCAAACATGTATTTTTCTGATAAAATGTTGGCAGTATCTAGGTTCATTGACTATGAAAGAGGAACGTGGAATGAAGTTTTGCTAGAACAATATTTTTCCACATATGAGATTGGTGAGATCTTAAAGGTTCCACTATGTGATGCTTGGCCACCAGATAAGCTAGTTTGGGCCTACACAAAAAATGGGTCCTATTCGGTTAACTCTGGCTACCATCTTCAAGTTGACATCGTGAGCGGTGAAAGAACCCGCCCATCTGCCTCAACGGCCAAGGCTTTTCATTGGGATTTAATTTGGAACTGCCTGTCCCGCCAAAGCTACAAGTTTTCATTTGGAAAATCTTTCAGCGAATTTTGCCAACCTGCCAACCTCTATCTCGGAGAGTTAAAACTCTTGCATCGCAGTGTCCCCTTTGTTGAACTGAAGCCGAGTCTGCTTTACATGCATTTTTTTCATGCCCGCATGCAGCAGAAGTTTGGAACTACACTAGTTTTGACATTAATTCTATCATTGCAAAGGACATTTTTCCTTTCTGCCTCATTCCTATTTTAGAATGTAGAGACGAAGTCGTCACTCCTTTTGTTTATGTTGCTTGGAACATCTGGTGCAATAGAAACAAAACAGTATTTGAAGGAAAGGGGAAGGCTGCTGAAGAAGTAGCAAATCTCGCTTTGGTTTGTGCGGCGGAATACACCAACGTTTTCGTCAACCTTTGTCGGGCCATGATCAAATAAGGTATATACTAAAGGGCAAGGCAAAAATGTTTGTTGCCCCTGATCAGACAAGTGAGAGCAGACAGTAAATGGTTGATGCAAACATGACTCCTCCTACGCGCTTGGGTTGGAGGCCACCTACAAATGGTTTTTTGAAGTTGAATGTTGATGGATTTTGGCTCAATGGTGTTGGTGGTCTAGGTGCTATAGTACGGGACCACGAAGGAGTTTTTGTGGGAGGGTGTACAAAGTTTGCCAAAAATTTATCTAATCCCGAGCATTCGGAAGCAAAAGCACTATTGGAGGGGCTCAGATTTGCAATGTGCCAAGGCTACCAACCATGTCTTATAGAAAGCAATTGTCAAGTTTTGGTTAACAAAGTGCATCATGCCGATGAAGACCTATCCCCAGTGGGCCACATAGTTAGTCAGATTAAGAATATCCTGGGGATTAGTATAGCCAATCTATCTTTTATCCATAGATCTTGTAATAATTCTGCAGATGTTTTGGCAAAATATGCAAAGAGGACTAGAACTTCGTCTCAATGGTTTGGAGACCCACCGGGTTTTCTCCTACCACATGTAACCTTCGATATCAATTAATGATAATGATTTTCCTATTAAAAAAAAAAAAAAAAAAGAGACAGAACATATCATAAAATGATATCAAATGAGCTTATATTGGTAAGTAGACAGTGTTTTAGCGTAATACTCTCTCAATTCCTAAATATAAGACTTTCATTACATGTTGCGAAAATTCATAAAGAAAAAATTACGATATTTTTATAATCAAAATATAAATATTACCCTCTTAAATAGAATAAGTGGTATACAAGTCCTATTTAAGAAAGCAATATTGATATTTTAATTACAAAAACATCTTAATTTTTGTTTCCTTAACTTTCGCAACATGTCCTAAAAGTCTTATATTTAGGAATGGAGGTAGTATAATTCTAAGGGTAGTGATATTGCCAGATCAGAAACCATGCTGCTAGAGCAAATTTAATGGGAATGACAAAACTACCCTTTTGAGGGATCATATCATATCCCTCCCCTACACGTGATGTTTCATTTATCTCTTCTCTTTTCTCTTCTCCCTTTCTTCTCTGATGCCAACACCGCAACCATTTCCTTCATTTTTGGTTCCTCCAGTGCCGTCGACTCCCTGCCTCCTATTTTTCGAGGATTATTAGCAGTCGAAGTAGTTTTTTTTTTAAACACTGCATCAAAATTTCTTGATAGTTCGAATATGTGCCCCTCCTCCAACCTGCACAAGGCACGGCCGTCGACAACTGATCGAAGATCGGAACTTAGATCTGATGAATAGTAGAAAAGAAATGGAGGCCAAGCACAAGAAGAAGCAACGTTGCTGGCTTCACTGAAGGATTTCATTCTTTGTTGTTTTTTGAGAAAAGTGGGCTATAGTTTACATCGATATTATTATTTACTAATTTCGCATTAGTGTTAGTTGTCGGCTTTAATCAATTTCTCTGTCTTTTACATTTTATTTGCATTTTATGTTTGGTGGCATTGGACAAGAGAGATGAGAAGGAAAGAGAGAAGAGGTGAGTGAAGATTGGGAAGAGAAAGCGAAGAGATTTGATCTGATGACCTACAAAGGTAGTTTTGTCATCCCCATTAAATTTGCTCTGGCAGCATGGTTTCTGCTCTGGCAGTATCACTTCACTAATTCTAAGAGAAATCCCCTATATTTAGCACCAACAATTTAGCTAACTAATATAAATAGCAAAAACTTTTTTATTAGGCTATTTATAGCACCAATAATTTACAAGCTGCTCCAATTGTCAAATTAACGAATCCGACGACTTTCCAAGCCAAAAAAGGCATGTGAGCAGCACATACTGCCGATGAAAAGGGCAAAAATATCCATTTTTTATTTTTTACAAGCCTCTCTTATTTTAAAACCCTAAACACAATCTTCTTCCCCCTTCTTTCAATACTATTCTTTCTCTTAAGTCCACCAATTTCTCCTCCTAAAACTTCAAGATTCTTTCTTAAAGCAACCCTCTTTTGAAAAAGAGTTGGTTGTGACCCAACTGAAGCAAAATTATTATCAAGTGGCTGAAGTAATTTGGACCTATTAAAAAATAAGAATTCACATTCCCTGAACCCTCTCCAAACCCAAATGTCCCAACAAACCCACCATTATTTTGGGGCATTTGGAGCAAATGAGCAAAGGTGTCCTAGCCCAGTGGGGCGGGCACCTGCACACGACCAGGAGGTCGCGGGTTCGATACCCTCCTCCTATGTGAGGCAAGCTTTAAAATTTCCCTTTCTAGGGCTACCATCCTCATTCTGTGAGGCACCTCTCTCCCTACATGGGGCGAGTCGGGCTTCAAAAAAAAACCCCAAATTTGAAGGAGCTGAATTCATCTGATGATTCTGAGAAGAACCCAAATCAGTAAACACAAAAAACTCAGGGACCGATGATGGAAGGGGAAGAAGATGGTGTTTAGGGTTTTAAAATAAGAGTGTGTGTAAAAAATAAAGAAATTGACTATTTTGCCCTTTTTAAGTGCAGATACATAATCACACACCAAACTAGGTAATTAAGATATACACGTACCGGATAGTAATCTTCAACTAGAATATTTGAAATCAGGTGGCTAAGGGAAAACAATTCTGCATTTTGATATTTTTTTTTTTTTGGAAAGATACTTTTCTATCTTGAGTGTTTAATTAAACTCACAAATTTCGAAATGATAAAACTAGATGTTTTTTGTTCGAGAAAATTAGATAAAAAGTTGGATGAATTAGGCACGGCTAATTACAAATTCAATCATAATACTACCTCCGTCTCAAACTGTTTGCAACATTTGCACTTTTACACATCAAGGAAATTATTGATAGAGATTTATTATGAAGAAGATAAGTCTAAAATGGCCATATCTAATGACTAAAAAATTATTATTAGTGGTTAATTGAGTAACAAATGAAGGGTATGACTAAAAAAATAATAATAAAGATGCATTGATTTCTGAAACATGGCAAACAATTTAAAATATCTCAAAAATTAAAACGTTGCAAACAATTTGGGACGAAGGTAGTAACTAATAGCGATTATGCGAAAATATACTTTTAAAACCATCACTATAAGTAGAAAACACATTGATACACACATACTTAAATATTAACATATGAATATATCTTGTTTGGTTTGGTTTGTTTCGATCAATTTTCCAACTGCAAAAACAAAACCAACCAATAATTTCAGTTCAGGACTGTTTTTCAACAATTGATTTTCAAAAAAATATGACCTGCAAAATCAATCACAACTAGTAGATACTAAAGTCGAGACCAAAACTGGAATAGTCCCTCGAACAAAAATGGTAAAACAAAAGAGGAAAGCACTATTTATGGACCATTTTGACCCTGCCAAATCGGGCATATGGGCGGCACGTGTGTAGAGCCACCGTGGTTCGCCGGATTCCGCCACAATTGGGTATTTTGGGCACCCCGTAAATAGTTGTGGGTGTAAAGGGCACGCAAAATCAAAAAGGTGTATAACTTGCTTTTCAAAATAGTTGACGGGGCATAAATAGTGCTTTTCTCAAAACAAAATATTCAATATTCAGCAACAAAAAAAAACAAATATTCAATAATTATAACCTAGAAGTACAAAGATAGATGCCAAAACCCAGATTGCAAATAGAGAGAGTCACATTCTCATGTAATATCTTTAAGCTCATTTCGCAGACTTTGTGTATTAAGGGAGCCCGAATTGATGTTCAACCAGTTCCTAACCTTCACTTTTCCATCCCTTGCTTAGGGAACACTAATAATGTTATTGAAATAACCACCAAATAACCTATTAGTTAATTTTCAAAACAACTTCAATTCCCGGGCAAGTCAATAGCGTGCCATCAATATTTTGATTGGTCTTGCAGGCCGCTACAGGGAAACACATTATCTAATGGAAATCCAAATTTCTACCATATCCACCGTTACTGTTATTGCCATATTGAGAACCAAAATACCTGTACTGAGGGTACTGAGGGTACTTGGCTGATCCATTTGAAGTTGAATTGCTGTAATTAGGACTCCAAGCAGTTTTAGAAGAATGAGAGGTTGATGCATACGGAGAAGAAGCATGATAACTCGAAGTTGCAGTTGCTTTCCAACCACTGGGTTTGAATCTGCTACTAAAAGAGTCTCCAGGATGTTCTGTGACCCAACCATGCATTTGTTTTGGCTTAGAAGCCGAAGCTATTTGTCCCTCGTACTTGGCTTTTCTCCTTTTACGTGACTTGCCACCAAATTCAATAGGAGCAGATCTAACTTCCCCTTTATCTTTGATTTCCTTGAAGGACCTTCGCTTGGGAGTTCGATACCTTGCCAACTCCTGGATGAGATCAAATGTTCATGTTAAGTATAAAGAGTCTAGCAACAAAGAAGAACAGTAAGGAAAGCTAGAGGACTTGAAGACGGGAAAAAAATTTATGCAGTATCAGAACTCAAGTGGCTTATTACTAATATAATAGACATTAAGATTCAAGAAAATGTCAGCTCGGGATTCAAAAGGCATGACAGCGCACATCCAGAGGCAAGGCCTAGCAACATACCATTGTCTCCAGATTTCGATTTGTGCATTCACGTGCAAAATGTCCCTCTTCACCACATCTGAAGCAGGAACTAAATGAGCTTGAACCACTTGTCTCTCCTCGGGATCTTGTACATGCCTGTGGTAAACCAAACCCAAAGAGAATTTCAAGAAATAAGCATTAAAAAGAAGGCTTGAAAATCTAGAAAGACAAAGATGTCTAAGATCCTTGAACATAAACAAAGGAATAATTTTTAACCAATACTTTTACGAGTTTAAGATTTTTGAAAAAGCTCCCCTTAAGACTGCTCAGTAAGTGACAACATATGAAGAAGAATTTCCATACTAGAACCAGCCTCATGCTAGATTTTCTATTGACGTAATAATTCAGATAATCAGGCTACAATCTGACGATAAATATGGATGGGCAAAATCATCATGCGACTATTTATTTGGTGTCTCAAGGTATTTGAATTGGATTGTATCCACATCTTGCTCCCAATTATTTGTCCAAGAAAAAAGGGAAAAAGAAGAGAGTGGAATTCATCTCATCTAAAACAATAAGCAAAGGAATTATATAGTCAGACCAACACAAATATTAGATTGTCAATCCTTTAGTAGCTTTTAACCAGATCTGTTTAGCTGCTACAGTATCCAGATCTTGTCATGCGTAGCTTTGCATCTTTGAGAAACATGTTCCAGATTGATTTAGCAACGATATTCACATAAACCTAGCCCACCATTTCGAATGGCTCCAGTGGCCCAACCCCAGTTGAAAAGGTACAGGCCTATGAAAATTTACACGGGAGATGCCTTGTTTTTTCAAGAAAATCAATCAGAGTACAAGGGTCACTTTGAATAATCTAAGCATAACATCTACAGGGACAAAAAAAATTACTTACCAAACCGGTATGACCTGAAAGACCACAGCTGTAACATGAGATCACTCTTGGACTACTATCAACATAATCTACACAACAAAGATGGCCAAAGCTCTTGCAAATGTAACATTGTATCTCCTGACAAGACCAAGGAAGACATAATAAAAAATACAACAATAACAAAAAAACTACAAAAAAATAAAAAATCACTACAAAAAAAAACAGAATGAGCAGAAAGAATATATAATCATACATGACTAGCAAGTGAATTATGTATGTAAAACCATTACAAAAGATTTCTGGGAAAACAAAAATTGCAAATAAAACCATCAGGTCATCAGATATTCTGGGAAGAAAAGATATCCCAATTCCTGGAATATAAAGTGATTAAAAATCTATTGTAAATTGTTATCTAAAAACAAAAACATCAAAGGAAGTACTTGTTGAACCTTCAAATCATTGGGAGAATAATCATTCTGGCACGAAAACATATCATGGCCTGATTCTCCACATTTCAGACACATTTTTGAAGTCTGAGTTCCCCCTTTGCTTTTCTCTGGGCAATCTTTTGCACGATGACCTCCTTTCTTGCAAATAAAACAATCTTGGGACTGTTGACAATTGGGCAAAAGAGTCAGTAAAAGTAGGAAGTGAAGGACTATAGTATACACTTTGTCTAAAAACAAAACATTCAATGACGGTCACTATATGTTAGGTCACAAACAATATCTTTATCTTGTCCCTGTTCAAGCCAAGGAAATATATACATTTGCTGTCCAGCAAACGGAAATATATGGATGTTTTCTATCCTTTTCCTCCTATATATTCTATGCCTTTAGCTATGTTTTCAGTGTTTGGGGGTGGGGGTGGGGGGGGGGTTGAGAGCATTCCAAACGTGTAAAAGCCCTAGCAAGGTTCATGACTGCAACAAGAAAGAATTTTGGACTGTTAACTAGGGACACAATTGCTTCTAACTAGAGCATGTGAAGTCCCCATCAAAGTATACAGGAACATTATTATATGGACTAACTGCTAACATAACCCAAACATCATAAATTGCAAACAGAATCAGGCAAACAGAATCTACAAAAATCAAGCTACATAGCAGCACGGTGGGGTAATAGCAATTCTGAGATAGACTTTCTCCGAACACCTCATTGTTCAGACCTTTGGCTATCAACAAACGTCCTCTCCTTCCCACATTGATGCAAACATCCCATGCGCTACATTCTTAAGAAAGGAACAAAACATGCTTGCTTTAACTGCAAAACCTCTCAATTCTTCACTTCAATTGTGAAAGTGCTAATGAAAGCTAACTGCAATATAATGCATTACAACATAACTAAATCATCTTATTTTATAATAAATACATGAATACCCAGCCAACCCTCCCCCCAAACAAAAGAAAAAGGGAGAAAAAAGAAAGAAACAAAGGGAGGGTGGAAAGGACAAGAGTAAAAGAGGATGCATATTGGAATATGAGTGCAAGCTAGCAACACAAGAAAGGAACAAAACATGCTTGCTTTAACTGCAAAACCTCTGAATTCTTCACTTCAATTGTGAAAGTGCTAATGAAAGCTAACTTCATTATAATGCGTTACAACATAACTAAATCATCTTATTTTATAATAAATACATGAATACCCAGCCACCCCACCCCACCCCCACCCCAGCCACCCAGCCCCCAAACAAAAGAAAAAGGGAGAAAAAAGAAAGAAAGGGAGGGTGGGTGGAAAGGACAAGAGTAAAAGAGGATGCATATTGGAATATGAGAGCAAGCTAGCAACACAAGAATTAAGCTAAAACCTTGGTTTGAAGACCATACCTTCGAGCATTGCTTTACATTGTGTTCTAGACTTCCACAAACAAAGCAAGGCTTCTTGCGCCTAGCTGAGGTACAATTGGCAGTTCTATGGCCATCCTCACCACAATTATAGCATGCTCCCCAACTGCTATCTGGAGGATCAAAATATCTAGGCCCTCGCTGAGAACAATGAAAAGACACACCAAACTGAACCTTTGAAACACAAATGTTCTACTTCTTACAAGTGACACTAGAAAACATATTAATTCAACTCACAAGCAGTTTTCGGAGCACAATGTTATCAGAAACCTCAACAGGAGATGTTTGTGAAGCTCCATGGACTACTTCTGCAGCTTTATCACTCTCTATTTTCTCCTCTTCTTTTGCAACTTCAACCTAATCATCAAGTAGTATTGAAGATAATTCAGTTAAGTTTACAAGTTCAATTACAGCCATTATTTCAGAAACATGAAACAACAAAAAAATAATTTTAAAAAAAGTCTTAATCCCAAGTAATTGGGGTCAAGAAAAAGATGAAATGCTGAAAAAACAAGGAAAACTCGAGAACAATTCAAATGTTCAACATTATTTTAGTAGACATTCGTTTAAGCTACAAATTCCCAACGTCATTGCAGCTCTTCGGAATCATGAAGCGTAAACAAAAAAGACAAAATGGCAAGGAAACAAGAATATTATAAGTGTGCAATCAACAAATTACTATTAAGATGAACATATTCAATAACTGAATCGTATATGAACATAAAGTCAACCCCAGTGTTGAATGGCAACATCTTGTATATGAATTCCATGTCTTGATTAGAAACTAGAATAGCTAACACATCAATCAATAGCAACATCATATCATACTATGAAAAATATAATGTACACGAATGGACTTTGGTCAAGACTACCTGAAACAAATCGCTGCAAAAGTTCTCAAAACGGGTATCTTTTTTCACTCGGTACCTAATGCCAAAACATAAAAAATAACAGAAATGAAACATCTTCTAATCTAACAAAATTAAGTAAAATCCCACCTTCACTCTACCAAAAAATTTCAAAGAAAACCTACTTTTAGCAAACAAATTCAATAAGTACTCACAGAGTTAACTTCAGCTTCTCGTTTCTTCTTCTTCTTCGTCTTTTTCTCTTTCTTCTTATCCTTACCATCCTTTATATTCGTAACTATTTCAATTCCAACACCGCCACCGTCTTCGATTTCACCGCCGTCGGAATTAGCATCCTTTAACTTCTGAATTGCTTTGTCAACTATTTTCAAGCTGAGGTCTTCATTGGCTTCCGCGTCATCATCGTCCTCATCACTTTTCCAAACAATTTTTTCAGAAGCATCATCAACTCCTTCATCTTCTTCTAGATTTAAAGATTTCGCCCCTCTCTTACCCATCTTTTCCTCAATAAATTAGACAAATTATTTCGGAAATTACGCCCGATAATTGACTATGGAGAGGAGATATGAAGATACAGAGGTTTGAGGGTTTTCAAAATTAGGGTTATTGAATCGGCAAATTTTTTAAACCGAGTTGAATTTGGGGCTAATGTGATGGACCTTTTGGGCCGTTACTTTTAAGAAACGTGGGCCTGCCTTTCTTTCGCCCATGATATCCGGCTTCGTTTGGAGGGATGATGAAATTTGGATGCGGGGCAACTAGTTGTAGGCCGTCAATGCTACACCGTAATTGAGAGATTAAGTTCATGTGGTAAAATTTTGAACCTTACTATTGACTCGATTCCTAGCATTGTGTGAGAGCTCCAGGGGTCAGGTTCTACCCCGAATATGAGTCGTACTTTGCGGGCTGCACCGTAAGCTGAGGTCTGTATTAATCGCTCTGCGGATACCAGACACCCCCAAAGTGTTAACAAAAAATGGATCTGTTTATAATGGAGCATATCAAATCTTTTGTCTCATTTTCGTCTTCCGTCTCTTGTTCCTACTAATAACAAGTTTTAACTGTCGATGGTGGAAATTTGAGAGGAATGCTTGACACTCGACAACTTGTATCTACAAATAGAACAGAAGATGACACTAAAAATGGGATAGAAGATCTTAGATGGTGGTGCAAATGCATGTTTTACTTAATACACTATTGATAAATCGAATTATTGATTTTCGGTCCAATGGTGGAAATATCTATTTTCCTTGAAAATGACTTTTTAAAAAGTTATTATTTTTTTTAACTTAGCTATCATATCGAAATGATTTTACAATTGATAATTGATTAGTATGCGATGAGTAAAACATGTCCCAAACCAAGTAGTTTTATCTTCGTTAATGATTAACTTATCATCAGTCTACAAGTTACTCCTACATCGATGATGCATTCCATCTCAATAAAATCTATATAAATATAATAAAGTTGGGACTGAAGTATGTGGAGGCAACACGCGGCATGTTAGAGGATCAAGCCCAATAAGAATCTTACATGTGTTCGTAAAAGAATTTATTACTTCCCCAAGATGTTTTGCTCCATTAACTAATAACATATATAGAAGCCTTAGGTAGCTATGAAGTTAAAATATTAAGCAAAATAGTTCATGTTATCTATAGTTATTGTAGAAGAGATAATAGTTATAATACTTTATCTCTTTCTATAGAGTTTTTGTCTTTGTCTCTAAAATTATACCATTAAATTCCTTTTATTATATTAAGTTCAATGTATTGTTATAACACCCGAGCCATCAATTGTGAGTGTCCAACATGTTGTCCAGTTGGGCTTTTGTGTTGTTTCAGCATTGATGGGAGTCGGGACAGAGCACTACACCACAAAATCAGCCAATACATGTGCATCTTGTGCCTTTCGTGGTAGTAAACGGAGCTGGTATTCGCTAAGTTCTAGAGGCCACTTTAACATGCGTCCCGAAGCATCTGGTTTGTGCATGACTTGTCGGAGAAGTGCACCTATCAATACACATATTGTGTGTGCCTTGAAGTAAGGTTTGAGTTTTCTAACAATCTTTACGACATCCAGAATGTGTTTTTCGAGAGCAATGTATCTACTCTCGGGTCCTTTGAGGACATGACTCAAGTAATACACGAGTTTCATGATATTCCCCATTTCCACACAAAGGACTGAACTGACCACTAAATTTGTGATCGCCAAGTACAAATATAGATTTTCTCCTACAATTGGGCTTACCAAGATTGGGGGTCGGCTAAAATATTCCTTTAAGTCCGACCAAGACTTATCGCATTATGCAGTCCATTCATATTCGTATGATTTCCTTAATATCTGGTATAATGGAAGTTCACGCTCCCCTACACGTGCTAAAAATCGACATGGCGCTGCAAATTGTTCGGTTAATTTTTTGATGTCCTTAACGCTTGAAGGTTGTCTCATGGCCTGGATATAATGTATTTTATTCGGGTTGACCTCTATTCCTCTTTGGGAAACTAAGAATCGCAGGCATTCTTTTGCGGGCATCCATAATGTACATTTTTTAGGGTTTAGTTTCATCCATATCATGCGGATTGTTGCGAAAGTTTCTCTCATATCCTTTGTCAAGAAATCAAAAGTTTTGGATTTAATGATGATGTCGTATACGTAAAGTTCCTTGTTCCGACCAATTTGGTCTGCGAGTCAACCCCGGAGTTTTTTAACCCGAAGGGTATCCTTGTGTAGCAAAATATATAGGTGGTACCCCTTGTATGCGTCGAGGAAACTCAATGTGGGGAATCCAACCATCGAGTCTACCAGCCGGTCTAACCGTGGTAGCTGGTATGACTTCTTTGGGATGGAGTCATTTAGATCCTTGAAATCGACATATATCATCCACGAGTTATCAGGCTTTCGGACCACCACATGGTTGGACAGCCACTCTGGGAAGTTTATCTTTTTCATTATTCCTGCTTTGAGTAGGTCTTGGACCTCTGAACGAATTGCTTCTTGCTTCTCACCGCCGAAGGAACGCTTGCGTTGAAATATGGGTTGAGTCGTGCAAGGCACCCCCAGACTATGCTCCACAATGGCTCGGGATATATTCCCCAGATTAGTGTAGTCGAATGCGAATACATCCATGTTGTCCCGAAGTATCTATGCTACTTGGTCAAATATAGGTGGAGGTAGCGCAGCCCCCACCTGGACCGTCTTTCCAAGGTCCATGAGATCTATCTGGACTGGAACAGATTTACCCCCAGGTTCAATTGGTGGCAAACTACCCTCATTCTCGGGATCTTTTTCCTCATCCACGCCTTGCACATCATAGTTATGCTAATCCTACAAGTCATTTTTCTGACCGTGAATCAGTAACTGACTGTCGTCCCTTGGGCGAATTCTTAAGGCTAATGTGTAGGTGGAAATGTCAACCCTCCATGCATTGAGCCCCGGCCTGCCAATTATGGCATTGTATCTGCAGAACGCCTCGACAAAGTAAAATACCATGCTCTCAGGGTAGTACTCCCCTCCTTCGACTATGACAGGCAAGCAGATGAACCCCATAGCCCGAGTAGTCCACCATGTGAACCCTACAATGGGTTTTTCGCAAGGCGTCACTTGTGTTTCGAGAATGCCTGTCTGGTCGAAAGCAGCTTTAAAGATGATATTGGCCGAGCTGCCGGTATCCACTAGTACGCGGCAGACCCAACATGAACTAAAACTCAGCTCTATCACGGGAGGCTCATTTCTATTTTTTGAGTGTTTGGATACATTTGTCTGTGGCATGATTGCTGAGATGATGAAGCTAAAGAATCTGTACCGTGGGTTATTTTGATCACAACCACGGTGGGCGCACCGCCAAATGATGTGTACCGGACAAACAGACTACTATCTCCAATCTCTGCCCTCTAAGCAAGATAAAAGGTCTCAACAAGATAAGGGACTAACATGTAAGACAAAGAACAATCAAATGGTGGTTGGGATGTTCTCAACCACTCTCTGATGCTAAACTTAATTTTTTAGAGAGAAAGAGACAGAGAAATAGTTCAATTCTAGTAGGCAAGTAATAAGAATGAATCAAAGTAGTAATTGATGTCTGGTATTTATAGTAGATAAATCTAATTAATATAATAGTTAACTATTAGAAGTACACTTACCATATAAGTGTTATAGTCAGATGTGGAATAAAGAAACACAGTCTCAGGTGGAGTTTAACATTATAGTAGTTGACATAAACTGGACATGTCTAATTAGCACATGTCAATTAATATCAGAGCTGGTCCACCTGGGTCGGGTTCAACTTGGGGCCTATTAGTAGATCTTGGGTTGGAACCCACCACACAACAATTTCATGATCTCAGAATATTCAAGACCACCCCGAACTTTTTGAATTTTTAACAAACTGATTTGATTCTCAAAGAAAAATGATTAATAAACATATTTGGGCTTTAGAAATTCAACATCATTGGGTTTGTATAATACACAATTCAACGAGTCTTTTTTTTTGTGTGTAATTCAAATAATCTATAGACTTTATAAATAAAAAAAAATCATGATAAATCAATCTAATATGCGCAAAGTCTGTATAGAGTTAAAATAATTCGTAGAGTTCACAAAATCTATAGACTTTTGAAAATGAGTTAAAATATTTTAAAATCTGAATTAAATACACCCTATAAATTATACAATGTTTGAGGTCTTGGAATCCCAAAATCCTCTTTATGTGTCCACTCTTTTAAACTCTTTAGGCAATTCTCAAAAAATTTGAAAATCTTTGTGTGAACAGCTTGTATAATTGAGAATTTTGACACTGAAGAAGAAACATGAATGATTTTGTAAAATTTTGAATATTAATAGATTTACACATATAATTTTAATCTGAATTAAATATTTTTATATTTTAAAGAATTTTTTTAAAATGAGCATTGAATACTTCTATATTTAAAAAAAAAATTAAAATATGAATTAAAATTTATAAATTTAAAAGTATTAAAAAGTCACATAATGGGAATCGGGTAGCCCAAGAGGTAAGGCTATCCGAACACGGGGCGGAGGTCCCGTGTTCGATTCCTATATCTCCCCATAATGGGGCAAATAACTTCTCCTCCTTATGAGGCTTGTCTTCCTCCCCAGGCATGGGGCATGCTTCAATCTTCCCTATCTAGGGTACTCTCCGCTCTTCCCCTTCAGGGGCAATCGCCTTCGGGCGCTCAAAAAAAAAAAATCACATACAATCTGAATTGAATACAATGGTAAGGCGTGGATAACAATTCTTGTCATTTTAGAGTTCCATTCTATTTGGCTAAAGTTTCTAAATTTCGAGGAAGCTGTGACACATATTCCACAATTCCTTTTGTTATTATACTATTCTCTTTGTTTTTTCAAGTAACTTTTCTCTTTAAAAAAAACTAACATTTTCTATCACGGTGGGCGTCCGACAAGTTGAGACTTTTTTCTTTCTTTCTTTTTTTTTATTTATTTT
The DNA here is from genome assembly GCA_026122235.1 of Vinca minor. Taxonomy (NCBI): domain Eukaryota; kingdom Viridiplantae; phylum Streptophyta; class Magnoliopsida; order Gentianales; family Apocynaceae; genus Vinca; species Vinca minor. The sequence goes on from JAOCZM010000121.1 coordinate 1,229,850, forward strand.
ACCGCCCTAGAAGGGTGTATTTATTTGCGCCATGTGTCATAGGCCCACTGGGCTATAAACCTCTTAACCGACAAGTTGAGACTTGAGATCCAAAAATATTACAATTCCCATAACTTTTCAAAAACAGAAATAAATATATATTTATTTTTTTCATCTTTATATATATATATATATATATATATATATATATATATATATATATACGTACTATTTTTTTTTAATACACGTTTGCGTTGGTTTGAGAATATAAGATCAAATGATGCTATAGTTAAGAAAATTGAATGATGTAATACTAAAGTCGCAAGATACCGAGGAATATGAATTTACTAAATTTAGATTAGAATTTTGATTTGGATTGAAAGAAATTAAAAGAATGTATCCACGTGAATAAAATTAAGTAATTTTATTTTTTTGGTTAATTTAGCATACCCATCTTTTGGAATTTATAGTTTTTGTGCGGATCGAAAACCCCATCCAAGAAAAACTCTCCTAACTTCCATCAAATTCGAAGAATTGTCTTTCCTTTGCATTCCAAATTTTCAATTCTCCCTTAATTGTCTGTACTTTTCTCCTCTGGTAATTGTTGATTGTAGTATAAAATTTGTATCCATCTTTGTTTAGTAGATTTTGAAGTTGTAATTGAGGGAGATCCTAAAGGATTTTGAGCTTTGAATTTTTAAGGTTTGATTGATTTAACGAAAGGAAATGAATGTTTAACGGTACGATAGATCCTAAATTGATCAGACTTGTTCAAGAGCAGATGGGTCGAATGCCGCCTGCTGAATTAGCTCGGATTCAGCAACAGGAAAGTTTATACGTTTTCGTTTGTTTGTTGGCTTGATTGATAATTTGTTTTTCTGGATTTGGGAGGAATAATTTATCTTTTTGTGAATAATTTTCTTTTTTGTATTTTGATATTAATTGTAATTACGATGGAAAAGTTCCATAATCGCGGATAATTCATACTGAATTTGTTGCTTATGTGAAAACTCTAAACCTTGTATGATTGTTTACTGAATGGAAATTTTTCATCTTGTAAAGAATGGGATCATCTTGTGATTGCAAGTTTACTAAATAAAATAGTTTATATAACCAAAGCCTGATCTTTATGAAAAAAATTAGACTTTTCTTAGTTGTCTGCTAAGTACTTCATCTGGTAAGAAAAGGGACTGACTTTTTTTGTTACAATATATCATCAGTATGTTAATTTTCAAAATCATTGTTCACATTACAGATGATGTCTAATCCTGACTTAGTGAAGATGGCTTCAGAAAGTATGAAAAACTTAAGGCCTGAAGACTTGAGGAATGCTGCAGAACAGTTGAAACATACACGCCCCGAAGATATGGCGGATATTGGTGAGAAAATGGTGAATGCATCACCTGAAGATATAGCGTCTATGCGTGCACGAATGGATGCACAAATAGCTTACCAAGTAAATGCAGCACAGATGCTGAAGAAACAGGTAAACCTTATTGGTCTCTAATTTGCATTGCCATACTTGCTCATAAACTCTGTGCTTAGTGCATACTTATATTGCAACTAATTATTCTAAGCAAGGCTCAATGATTTGAATTTTGAACTGTAGGAAGTGTTTCATCATCGTGTAAACTGTATATACTTGTGTTCTTTATCTTTAGAGCCAGACATTTTTCCTGTTTTCATTCGGGCTATCCACAGATGATCACAAGACAAACTAAAATGTAGTACATAATCTAAAACCTAAAATTTCATAATATGTTCACATATACAATCAATTTATCTTTTGTGGTGGTGGAGATAACTATTGGCTCGTGATTGTAATTTATGGCTTCTCTCTTCCATAGAAAATGAGCAATTTTATGTGGATTACTTTATTTACTGGTTCTTGATATATATTTCAGGGAAATGAACTTCACAGCCAGGGAAGATACAACGATGCCTTACAGAAATATTCACTTGTCAGTTTTTCACTGTGTTTCACCCCTTGTTTATGAGTTTCTTATGATAAGCACAGACTGTATGCTCTACAATTTCTTACTGGTGTACTCTGATTTTAGGCAAAGAAAAATCTGAACGGTGTTCCTACGTCAAAAGGGAGAAGTCTTCTTTCTGCATGCTCTCTTAACTTAATGTCATGTTACCTAAAAACTGGCCAGGACGAGGAGTGCATCACAAAAGGCGCTGAGGTATGGATACTGTATATATGCTTTAGCTTTAAATTTTCCCATGCATTAAGGCTATCAAGCGAAATTGCAAAACCATTAGCAGGCACATTTTTCCTCAAAAAAGTTGAAGTGGATCCCACATCGCTCTCATAAAAATAGGGAAATATCACATTTTCGCAATTGAAATTGAAATATTAGAATGCCAGTCCAATTATAACCCTACTTCCACTGATCTTGATAACATTTGTTCTCCTATTTTCTGTGTTTTCTTGTTTACTTCTGTGTTCCAATCCGAGACATAAACAAAGGCAGGGATAATCACACTCTCTAAAGGAAACGATACATATAGGAGGGACAAATCCTTTCTGCATCCCACTCATCCTGAACAAGATTCGTGATATACCCAATAAATGCCTTTATTGCTCACCCTGTTACGGATAGCGTTTAACATTATCAAAGCATAACACTAGCCATGCAAGAACTCTTGTGAGACCTCAAGTCGAAGGATCTCATATACAACCCAGTCAAAAATTTGAGAAACACCGTTGACTATTATATAACAACCCATGGTGTGTTTCTCATGTCGGGTCTATCCAGTATAATGATTCTCTAATCATATATACCCATGTGACGATCCGATATCTTATATCAATCACTGCACATACTAGTCTTACGCATTATTATTGTCCTCGAAGATTCCATAATAATGTTCGACTAGGGACATTTCAGAATACTATCTCATAACAATCAATTATGAATACTATTCTAAGGACATATTATTTATTTATGTTGTTAAGAACGCAGAAACATAATGAATAATACTGGAATTAATGCCTTTTATTCATCAAAATCAAAATTACATAAATACGGTTACAATAATCTCCCACTTGCACTAAAGACCCAAATTACAATAAATGGTCTTTAGGGCATACTAATGACTGTCTCTAAAGATCAGCCCTCCAGATATCGGATACCCATGGAGCTAGTGTGATGATCATGCTGCTGCTGCGACAGTGGCTTCGTTAGAGGATCGACGACATTGTCTGCCGAATCTACTATACATATATGCACATCACCTCTCTCTATAATCTCACGGATTAGGTGAAATCGCCGTAGTACATGTTTGGACCTCTGGTGAGATCTAGGTTCCCTAGATTGGGAAATAGCCCCATTGTTGTCACAATAGAGGTCTATCGGGTTCACAATACTAGGAACCATATCGAGGTCGGAAATAAATTTCCTGATCCAAACTGCTTCCTTAGCTGCTTCACAAGCTGCTATGTACTCGGCCTCTGTCGTAGAATCTGCGATGGTTGATTGCTTTGAACTGCGCCAGCTCACAGCACCTCCATTCAAGTTAAACACATATCCCGATTGCGATCGGAAATCATCTATGTCGGTTTGAAAACTAGCATCGGTGTAACCACTTACAACGAGCTCATCCACTCCTCCATAAATCAAGAATGTATCCTTAGTCCTTCGTAAGTACTTGAGGATATTCTTGACTGAGATCCAGTGACGTTCACCGTAATTAGACTAGTATTTACTCGTAACGCTTAAGGCAAATGAGACATCTGGGCGAGTACATAACATGGCGTACATGATGGATCCTATGGCAGAAGCATAAGGGATCTCTTTCATGCGTTCTAATTCGGCAGGCGTTTTAGAACACTGTTTGTTCGACAGAACAGTACCATGTGCCATAGGACAAAGGCACTTCTTAGACTCTTGCATGCTAAACCGCTTTAGCACCTTGTCTATATATGTACTCTGACTTAGGCCAATGAGTCTCCTGGATCTATCTCTATAGATCTTGACTCCCAGAATATAGCTGGCATCGCCTAAGTCTTTCATAGAGAAACACGTACTCAACCAAGCCTTGACAGACTTTAAGGTTGGTATGTCGTTTCCAATGAGTAGTATGTCATCTACATACAAAACCAGGAATACGATTGAGCTCCCACTAACCTTCTTGTAAACACAATGCTCATCCTTATTTCTAATGAAGCCAAACTCACGGACGGCATCATTAAAGCGGATGTTCGACTTCAGAAGCTCGCTTGAGTCCATAAATGGATCTCTCGAATCTTACATACTTTTTCCAAACGATTCTCCGGAGTGACAAAACCTTCAGTCGTGTCATATACACATCCTCTTCAAGTTTTCCATTAAGGAAAGCGGTTTTGACATCCATTTGCCGATTTCATAGTCATAGTAAGTCGCGATAGCAAGCAAAATCCGAATGGACTTGAACATAACTACAGGGAAAAATGTCTCGTCATAGTCAATACCATGAACTTGTTTGAAACTTTTCGCGACCAGTCGCCCCTTGTATGTTTGTACATTCCCTTCCATGTCGGTTTTAATCTTAAAAACCCATTTGCACCCTATGGGAGTTACCCCTTCAGGTGGATCAACCAAGATCCAGACTTGGTTTGTATACATGGAGTCCATTTCATATCTCATGGCCTCAAGCCATTTCTCAGAATCTGGGCTATTAATTGCCTGTTTGTAGGTTGAAGGTTCATCGTGATCCACAAACATAACATCACCATGTTCTGTTATGAAAAATCCAAATTTTTTCAGGAGGTGGACGACGAACTCTACCGGACTCTACGCAATTCTTGTGTTTCTTGAGTCAGTGCTCTGTCGCACTAAATCTGTTTGTGGCACTTGCTGCTCAACAACTTGTGGAGTCTGTTCAATTTCCATCTCATCATTAGTGCTAGTTTGAGAGTCTGGAACTTCAGTAAGTTCTACGCTACTCCCACTCGTGTTTCTAGAAACAAATTCTACTAGAAACAAATTCTTTTTCTAGAAAGACTCCCGTGCGAGCAACAAACACTTTGTTCTCGTTAAGGATATAAAAGTAGTATCCTTTTGTTTCCTTAGGATAACCTACAAATATGCACTTTTCAGATTTTGGAGCCCGACTTATCGGAAGGTGAGCGTTTTACAAAAAGCTTCACAGCCCCCCAAATCTTGAGGAAAGACAAAGCTGGGACGCTTCTAGTCCATAACTCGTATGGCGTCTTTGCAAGCTGATTTAGATGGAGCAGCGGTTAAGTGTTAAAGCTGCTGTCTCTAGTGCGTGTCCCCCAAAAGGAATCGGGGCGAGGCTCGTGTGACTCATCATAGAACGAACCATATCTAATAAGGTTCTGTTCCTCCTTTCAGATACACCATTCCATTGTGGATTAGTTGGAGGAGAAAGTTGTGAAACGATTCCACAATCTTTTAGATAGTCACAGAATTCTTGACTCAAGTATTCTCCTCCTCGATCAGATCGAAGAACCTTAATACTCTTGCCAAGTTGGTTTTTTACTTCTAGTTTAAACTCTTTAAACTTAGCAAATGCTTCGGATTTGTGTTTCATCAAGAACACATATCCATACCTACTGGAGTCATCAGTAAAGGTAATGAAGTAGAGGTAACCACCCCTTGCATGTATATTAAAAGGGCCACATACATCACTATGTATTAGTCCTAATAAAGCATCAGCTCTCTTACCTAGCTTAGTGAAAGGTGATGTTGTCATCTTACCCAACAAACAAGATTCGCATCGATCATAAGACTCGAAATCAAATGATTCCAACAGCCCATCTTTATGGAGCTTGGATATGCGGTCTTCATTTATGTGGCCTAAGCGACAATGCTAGAGGTATGTCGGATTAGAATCATTAGTCTTAATCCTTTTGGTATTTATATTTAAAATTGGCATATCGAGGTCTAAAACATATAGACCATTAATCAAAGAGGCGCTTGCATAAAACGACAATCGTTGGTTTTTGATCGAAATCTCAAAACCTTTCTTGTCCAAACAAGAAAGCGTAATTAAACTAGGTACATAGAAACAGTTTTTCTAAACCCCAAAACAAGCCCACTGAAGGCAAAGTAAAAGTACAAGTCCCCTACAGTAGAGATCGCGACACGTGCTCCGTTGCCAACTCGTAGTTCCACTTCACCCTTTGCCAACTCTCTACTCCTTTGCGGTCCCCCGCACATTAGTACAAATGTGAGAACCACATCACGGTATCAAATACCCGAAGTAGTTGTATTTAAATTGATATCAATCATATTAATATCTACAACATAAATACCTGAGCCCGAAACAACATTTGCTTTCTCGCTTTTCAGCATTTTCCCCTGCAAGATAGCTTTTGCGGTTCCTTTTCCAGTGACCCTTCTCACCACGGTGATGACATATAGAGTCCTTGGCTACACCACCCTTAGGTTTCGAGTGCATTTTTGCATTGAAAGAGAAGATTTCGATACATCGAATCTCTCGTAGGGTGTGCTGCCCTGATATAGTTGCTTCAGGTGAGCCAACATCTCATAAGCCCCCCATGTCCTCATGTTGCTTCTAAAGCTCGAGTTCATGGTGACAAGCATGAGGCTAGACACATCTAAAGCATCACTAACATGCTTCCGATAAGCACTTCTATCGGTGCCGAAGCGCGAGCCTGCAGTGTAGCGAGGAATAGAGTCGTTCCGGGACATCTGACTTTCTTTCATGCTTGAGAGCGATTCTCAAGTTCTGAACCCGATCGAGGAAGTTAACTCCCTCTAATTTTTTCCTTCTTAAGGGACGAAACGCTGATGATAGTGTTTGGTTTGAATTTGCCATTTTTCTACAACAAAATACATATGCAAAGTAAGTACCATAAAAAATCATTATTAGGTCTTTATCTTTTTAATGATTTCTCCCACTATTTTCTTCGAGTGAATAACCCTCATAATCAACTCGGAAAGTTCGTTAACTTTCTAGCGGGCCAAGATCCATATTTCACCTCGTTTTGAGTCGGCTTTGGTGATCGCCCAAAACTTGGTTATTTAGGTAAGCAACGTTTGCCAATTACATCAAATTATGTAATTCTTGGTTAGTTGAGTGAATAACATTTATTCAAGCGTATCATTATACATTTTTCTCAACTCTTTTGCCTCTAGATCCTCAATCCATTTATTGAGATAATCCGAGTTAACTAGGACCCTAAGTTTTAGCGGCGGATATCACAACTTATCCTTCACTCCTCACTCAGGATAGACACGTATGCACAGCTTTGGCATGTCCCATACTAATGTCGATCTAGGCACTTGACGAGGGCCAAACTTAGGAAGGCACTAATTAATATTTAATTGAGGGGTTTTGTTTTTAACAATCTCACCGAAAAAGCATAAATAAAAGCAGTTTATGCTTATATACATATGCATCCAATGCATAAAAGTAAAAATGCAATAGTAATCACCATATCCTATTCGGGTTTTTCCAAGCCAATGGAAAAACCGTGAAGTCGATCTAAGGGTGTGAAAAGAAAATACTCTATTCTACACCGTCTTGACCTTCAGGTGGTTGCCTTCAAATCTTCATCACAAATTTGTACCTTCTCCTAATCTAGAATATTACATGATTCTAAGGAAACCTCGAGTTACATTCGAGGGGATTTAATGAGAAAAAAAAATTACAATTTTTGATAGAAAAATAGGCACGATACGCAGATCGTATTATAAAATAAACCAACGAGGGTAAAGGCGACTACTATGCATCATGCTCAATTAACATAACACTTTATGGAAAAAGCGAGCAAACGAGTAAAATGAACATTTCAAATTCGCGCTCGGGTTCGGTCGACGGTCGGTTGACTAAAGCAGAACTTCGGTCGATCGAAGACCAACTCGGATCGACCGAAGATCAACTCGGTTGATCCGAACCCAATTATTTAGCTACTGACTTACCTCGGTCGACCGGAGATGAGTCCCGGTCGACCGAAATGCCAGAAAATGAGATTTTTTCAACTTTTGAAATGACTTCAAAACTGGAAAATCTCAATTCTCATACATTCAAAATGATGAAAAAATATGTCATACATAATATACAACATTTCTAGCAATCCTAAGGCATGCAAAACATAGATTCAAAATCTATATGCAAACACTATAACACATTAAGTTTATAGGGTACTCGTGAGTGGCTCTGATACCACTGTTAAAGGAATAACCGGGTCGAATCACATTGTGCAGCGGAAATAAAGTGACCCGCCTCTACCAGGATCTATCACGAGTAAGAACCTAAGACTACGAGATAGTGTTGTACCTTTATCAGTGCTAGGATAGCTGAAACGGTTTTAGCGGTATGTTGTCACGAGCGAACGCCACCAGCGCGAGCTCCGTCTCTCCCGAGTATCCACTCGATCTTCCGGGGATGGTCTTCTACTGCTTGGTGCTAGCCAACGCCTTGTAGAAGCCTTGAAGACACTCTTCAAGATGGAGTATGTATGTATGACCTTTTAGAAGAACCCGGATACGGGTTTTTCTTACTTACTTTCTATTAGCAAAGCTAGAAAACAAGTCTAGAAAAAGGCTGTCTTTTCTTTTCTCTCTAATGTTCTCTCTTTTCTCTCTTCTCTAAGCTTCAAAAGCTGGAGAAAAATCTGACTTGAAACATTAGGAAAATCAGTATTTTCCCTTAGTCTATCAAGAGAGAGTGGGGAGAGATAAAGGGGAAAGTGGAGATCATGGAGAAAACCACTCCTCCACTTTCTCCACCACTTCAACCTCTAGATAAGAAATATGAGCTGAAAATATGTGTCCAATTTTCCAGCCATAAGGTCGGTCTAAATGGGTTGGTCGGCCCAACCCGATTAAGGGCCCAATCCAATCCCGGCCCGGCCCGAAGCCCGTCCCGGCCCAATCGAATTGGCGCACCTTAGAGTAAATGTACTCCAACAAGAAGAACAAGACATTGTGTGCTATATTGAGGATCACCTTGGAGGTATCTTAAGAAGAAGTTATGCAAAGGAAGATCTCTCGGTACATGTTTTGATGTCTACACTTCAATACCTTGGAGGTTGCTACAATGAAATTCGAAGAAGAAGTTCAAGGAGTTAAGAGCTACTTGATCTCAAATGAAAATGGTTTTGAAGTAAGCTCTTAACCATGAAGTGATGAAGTCAATGATGTTGCATATTAGAAAAATCCAAGAGGAGTTCACCACATGAAGAGGTTAATGAAGAAGGTCTCAAGTGAAGCTTAAAGAAGTGGATAAAAATCTTGAAGACTTGAAGACCTTGAAGATTAGTCTAATGCTCTATAGATACATCTCTTGTGACTAATCTATTTTGAGAATATCGTTTAAGTTTATGAAGCTCTTGCATGATTCAAACCCTTCATTTCAAACTTCTTTTGATCTTGAATTTTTTTGTTAAAGTGTTTGACTAGCCTTTGTTCTTAAACATCTTTAAAAATACTTTGAAATTTGTCAAAACACAGTCGCGGACGATGCATTCTTGAATTGTCCATAGTTTTCCAGTAGATTAGCATACTAAACCGCGGACTAAAGGTGGGGATGATACATTGCCTTGCCCTTCGTCCGCAACTTGTTAATTATGTCTAACGACTAGTTTAACAACTTTACGAAAACTGCAACGACTCTTTCATCTCTTGACCATTTTCTATGATATAAAAACATTTTCAGTTTTCTAAACATCAAGAGAGCTATTATCAAGTTGCAAACATTCCAAACATTTTTTAGAGCTTAATGCTCTCAACTTTTATCAAAATAAATCATTTTGAGCTAAAGCTTCACATTCTTACTCTTCTATTCTCAAAATTGCTTATAGCTTTCAATTGTATTATCCAATACATTGAGGGATTATTGTTTTGAGCTTAATTGTAAAATCTCATTAGTTGAAACACATCTCTATCTTCCACAAGGTTTGAGTGGTAAAGCTTGATTTTGTGAGAGTGGTGGAATTGGGGTTTCTTAGTGAAGTGAAACTTTCTTGTAATTGTTAGGAACTAGTGAGTGGTGAACCCGAAAAGTAAGTCGGGATGATGTGTTTGTAAAACCTCCTCACTTAGAACCCAAGATTAGAGAATGTGATCCCAAGGGGATAAAACTTGGGGCATAAAAGACCGTTATTCGGTTTTCCCTTTGTGTATGTGCTCACAAATCAAAGCTAGTGGAAGTTGGCAAAATCATTGGATGTGTCCCAAGGCAGTGGTTGTAAATCATTAAGAATCAAACCACTATAATTATTTGTGTTTGCTCTCTCCAACTCTTCTTACTTACTTTCAAATTCTAGTCATTATGATAGAAAAAGAGTGGTAAAATGGAAAGTACTTCAAGAAGAACGTGCCTATATAAGAATTATGGCCCTAGAATAATATTTACATGCTCTACCTTCGGTTTCTCTGTCTATAAATTGTGAGAAAAATAATTCCTACAAAGTTCTGTGTGACGTAGTTATTCAGTTTCAAAAGATTTCCAGAGAGAACCAGAAAATAAATGAGGTTATATTAAAAATACATTGTATCAAAGCTACATGGTCACAATGTCTCAGTATGCTCTCTAAAAAAGAAAGGACTAAATAGGGAGAGAAAAATATTTGGTCATCCTTTTGTCTCTCTTCCTTTGATGGTTAAAGGCCTTATCATCCTTCATGAAGATCTCCTTTCTCACATTCTAAAACACCTAATTTTGTTGGATACGTATATCAGTCAAGATGTATGAAAATATCATAATCCTAATTTCATTTCTCTTCATCACAGTTGTGCTATGACTGACTTGACGAGACTTTGACAGATAACTGGATAGAAGGGCTCTAATGGTAGGTCATAAAAACTTTCAACACAATAAATAGTAAAATTAAACGAAATGGACTCAAAACTCAAGATTGGTTCGAAGAACGTCTTGAGATTCAGGCGATTGAAACTCGGAGACACGTCTACACAAATTTCATATAGGAATCCAAAAAGAAACGATCTAATTAATCAAGATACACAATGAGGATCGTATCCATACGATTTTGCACCTCTATCCGTACCCATATCGTACAATCCTCTTATTGATAAAATGGAGTTTTGGCCCTCCTACGACCTCTGTGTACCGACCAAAGATAAGCTCTATAATAGAGAAATTGGGCTTTCGAGGCAGGTTGTCTCCGCCGCTTTCGTAGTTTAGCTGCCTATTGCAGTGTAGCTCCGATCGACTACTTGATCTCTTATCATCTCTTTTAGAGAAAGCGCTTTGAAGCGGACTAGAAAGACTAACCCAATCCATAATGAGGTACTGGAAAATATAACATTTTTGTTACTCGACCAACCATCAGGAGAAGCAAATACAACGGACACCCTAATCAATAAGATTGATGAAGTTGCAATTAATGCAAAAACAACCAATTGGAAAGCAAGAGTCATGCTTTTAATCCTCTAAACTACCAACAAATGAATTTATACCATTTGATCCCCCTATTAGTAAAAAAATTGTAATAAAATACATCAAGGGGATTTTACTTTACCACGAATCCATTGATTATATATAACTTATTACTAACCCCTTTGTTGTACATGAGGTCGAGGTAAATGAAATTTTTTTATTTCAAATTTATTTCACAAATCGGCGTGCTCACATTTAAGATAAAATTGGAGTTTTCATCTATACTTATAAGTTTACTGGTTTAAAAAAAAGGCAAATTGGCGCTACATGTCCAAAAACTATTTCGCTTTTGTGATTTTTGTCCAAAAACTATTTTTTTTTACAAAATTTAGTATCAAAACAATTTATTTTTGGTGGGATAGGTCATTCCGTAAAGAATTCCTTCAGTCAATTATTAATTAAATTGTGAATCTGGTCAATCTTAAAACTATCATGTGTATTTTTTAGATCTTAAAATTTAAACCCCTCCTTCCCTCCACCCTCCCCGACCCCTTTACCTAGCAATGGCAAGTGGGTTTGGCCTACCCGCGACCCGCCCCGCCCCGCCCAGTTTAACTCGGCCCACTTTTGGACCCGCCTAAACCCGTTATGACCCACGAGTCAAGTGGGTTTTACAAACGGGGTGGGGTGGGTTTACATTCAAGAAAAATCGCCCCGCCCCGTCAAAAACCCACAACCCACCCCGCCCCGTCACCCCAACCCGCCCCGTTTGGACCCGCCCCAACCCATTTAACCCACCATACCCCACTGGCCTAACCCACCATATTTTGTAGTTTCAGTTTTCACCCAACCCAAGTTCCCAACGGCTATGTTGATGTTGTAAGTAACGGCTATTTTTTTTTTTTTAATTTTAAATAAAACTCTAATATAATTATATCCTATAAATACCCCCTCAAATCCCCTCAAACTCACACCAATCTCACTCTATAATATATTAATCTATTTTCTAAATTGATTCAAGAGACGAATTTGTGCAAGCGGTTAAAGTCGGAGTCGGTGAAAGTGTGGAACATCTTCGAATACTCTACCAAATTTCGGCATTCTACGTTTTAGTTAGTGTATCACTCTCTAAATCTTAATTTTCGTTTTCATATTGTTAATCTTATATTATAATTGTTTGCTTGATTAATTTGATTTTATTTATTTTGATTAAGTATTAAAAATGGAAAACATAGACAACATTTCTCCTCAAAGTGATTTTGATTTTGATTTTACATTTGATGATGAAATTGATACAATTAATACTAGTGCTAATCCGTCTCCGTCTCCCGATCCATCTACTAGTGGTGTTATTCCGTCTCCCTCTCCTTCTCATGGTCCCTCTACTAGTGGTGATGAAACAAAAAAAAAGGCCAAGATTTCCGACGTTTGGAAAGTATGGGAGTTTAATGAGGCAAACTTGAAAGCTAAATGTAAGTTGTGTGGGCATGAAATTCGTCATGCAATTAGTTGGGGGACGGGTACACTCAATAGACACATAAAAAAAAACACCCGGATTGGTTAGCTAATTTTTTTAGACAAAAACAACTTGATGCAACAACCGGTCAAGCACTATCTAATTGGAATTATAATCATAATAACGCCATCAATGATATATCTAAATGGGTAGTGTGTTGTAACATGCCTTTTGGTGTAGCCGAAAATCCTCAATTTGTTAGAATGATGAACGGCATTCAACCGGCTTTTAAAAGAATTCCTAGATCAACAATGCGTTCTAGAATAATTGGTAACTATGAAGCTATGAAAAAAACTATTATTACTCTTTTTGCAAACCATATTGGAAAATTTGCTCTAACTTGTGATGCTTGGAAAGCTTGTACTCAAGAGTCTTATATTTGTGTTACTTGTCATTGGATAGATAATGATTGGCAAATGCAAAAAAGAGTAATTGGCTTTAAATTATTTGAATATCCTCATAATGCACAAAATATTGCTAGAAATATTTCAAAGGTGGCTCGTGATCTTGGCATATTAGAAAGAATTTTCTCCATCTCTCTTGATAATGCTATTAGTAATGATGCTGCAATTCCTTTTCTTAAATCTAGTATGTTACCTATACTTGAAGGTACATTATTTCATGTAAGGTGTGCTTGTCATATTATGAATCTATGTGTGCAAGATGGCTATGATTTTGTAAAGAATACCGTTGGTGTAATAAGGAATGTTTGTCTATTTATCTCTACGTCTCCGGTTAGAAAACAACATTTTAAAAAATTAATTCTAGAGCAAGGATTAAACTATAAGAAGTTTAGGAAGGATACAACTATTAGATGGAATTCCACCCATGACATGATAGAAAGTGTACTACCCTATAAATATCAATTAATTGAATTTTGTAATTCTAATGGGTTTCCTACATTCTTAGATGAAGAGGTTTTTTACTGAGGTTGTCGTTATATCCGATTTTTTGCTAACTTTTAAAGATGCTACTTTAATACTATCTGGCCAATATTATCCCACTACGCATTATATTCTCCCAATTTTGTGTAACGTTGTTGAAGTTTTTATTAAGTATAGTTTGAATGATAAATTTTCACCTATGCGGTATCAAATGTTATTTAAGTTTAAAAAATACTATTGGGAAGTTCCTATGTTGTATCGCATAGCTAATTTTTTAGATCCAAGATATAAGATGGCAAATTGTGAAAAATTTCTGAATTTTTTATACGGTAGCATGACTACTAATGATGAAGCGGGTAAGCTAGAATCTGAAAAAAGAACAACAGCTCATATCTTAGAAACAACTAAACTTCTTTTCAAGCTTTTCTCCATTTACAGTAATGACATTAATAATGATGGAGCGTCTACATCTTCTACAACTCCAACAAATCAAGTGACACAAGCAATTCGTGGTGGAAGACCCCCTCGCCCAACCCCTAAGATCGCAAACACTTTAAACAAAATAATGAAGAGGCAAAAGACATCCACCGGTTCATCGTCCGCCAATGAACTTAACTTATATCTAATTGCTCCCTGAATTGAAGCAGATGATAATGATTTTGACATTGGAAATCAAATGCAACACAATTTCCGGTTTTGTCAAGAATTTCTCGTGATATTTTGACAATACCGGTTTCAACTGTCGCTTCAGAACAAGCTTTTAGTTTAAGTGGAAGGATTTTGGATGAAACTAGGAGTCGGTTGGCACCAAAGAGTTTGGAGGCATGTATGTGTTCGAATGATTGGTTTGATGCTGAGTTGAGGGAGATGGGAGTTGATCCTAACGCGGTTGAAGATTACTATGCAATAGTTAATGAGGACGACGATGAAGATGAAGATGAAGATTACTTAGTAATATTAGATAGTTTAATGTAATTTCATGTGGGAGGTTTAGGCCACATAAGTCCCCCTCCCTATGTAGCACTAATTTTGTTATTAATAAAACCCAGGTAGAGGGTCCATGCCAAACCCCCCCCCCACCACTACAAGGTGGCTTTATCTATATGTATGTCTAACTTATACTTATTTATTATGTCCAACTTAAACTCATCAATTAACCCTAACCCGCCAAAACCGCCAAACTCGCGAAAACCCACACAACCCACAGGGTTAACCCGTGACTCGGCCCACCCTTTGACGGGTTTTCCAAGCTGGGCGAGGGTGGGTTGTTCATATTATGTTTTCGACCCAACCCGCCATGACCCAGTGACTGGTCAACCCCGCCCCGCCACTGTTCACCGACCCGCCCCGAACCCGCCGGGTTAACCCATTTTCCATTGCTACCTTTACCCCCACCCCCAACCACCCAATCCCCTTCAGACGCACCCCGCCCTACCCCATTTCTATCTTCATCTCCATCAATCATCCTTCAACACCACAACCACTCCACCCCCATTCAATCTCTTCTTCAAATTCAAATTTCTCATCTTTCTCCCCCAACCCATTTTGATTTATTATTATTATTATTATCTTTTATTTGAGGAAGTTTTAACTTTTAGGGTTTTGGGACCAAGATTTTTTTTTGTTCTTGGAACTGGGTTTTTGTACTATGTTCATCCTAATGGATGATAAAAATAAGGAAGCTTATGAGTTGCAAGAGGATATTGATGAAGAGACTTCAATTAATGATGTTAGGGACCTAGAAAGAGCTAAGGAAGAAATTGAGGCCATTGTTGAGGCAATTCATCCTATAAAGGAATCTAAGATTGAGACTGTTGATCATTGCAAAGACAAATTTTGATGAATTATTGCAATTTAAATTTGAATTTAGAGAGATTAAAAGAGATGAAAAAGGACCTTCTAGATCATAACATTCTTTATTCTTTTTACCCAATTTAAGTTTCTGGACTTCTGATAAAAAGACCTTGATTTTATTGCATTTTTTAATGTTGTAATTGTTCCTTAATCTATTTTGATAGAACTGTGATTGATTTCTTTAATCCATTTTGTGTTCTTTGTTGAAGGGTTAAAAAGATGATAACTTGGAAAGAAAAGAAAAATTGATCAACAATTTGGGTTGTAACGTGAAGGTGGTGGGCGGCGGTGGTGTAAGACGGCGATGGTAAAGGGGTAGAGGCATGGTGGAAGGAAGGGGTCCTGAGGGTTTGGAGGGAGGAAAAGTGTTTAATGTTTAAAATCTCAAAAATACCTTGATAGTTTTTGGTTTGACCAACTTTACAATTTAATTAAAAATTGACTGACTGAAATTTTGGACGGAAGGACCTATCCCACCAAACATAAATTGTTTTGATACTACGTTTTGTAAAAAAATAATTTTTGGACAAAAATACCAAAGCGAAATAATTTTTGGTTCTGTAGCGCTAATTTGCCAAAAAAAAAAAAAAAAAAACAAGATACTTATACATTTACTCTTAAATTAATTAATTAAATAAATTGTTTGCCCTCTCTCGGCTTTTGCAATTTTCCAGTTGGGAGTGCTCATTTTTTGTGCACAGGAATTCCAAGTGAAACTTTCATTTCATCAACCATTGTGTATCTCTCTTGGAGGCAACAGAAAAGAGATGAAGAGGCGAGGAGGCGGAGCAGGAGGACATTATGGTGGTGATAGCAACCCACAACAACATGGGTATCCGGGGGCAGCACCACCGCCGACTCATATGCAGCAACAACAACATAGCAAATCCGACCATCATCATAATCATTGGAGATGGGAAAGAGATAGGTCTAAAGTACAAAGCCCAATTTCACCCCATATTTTCAATGAAGGCAATTCCCCTTTTCTTCTCTACCCCTTATTTTTATTGTGGTTTCATTTGCCCTGAATCCCTCCCTCTTTTTTTTTTCTTTGAATTTTTTTCTGGTATTTTGATTTTATTCGACCAACATGTTTATATGTTTTGTGGGTTCTTGATATTTTTTCTTTTAAACTTTTCTTTCTTCTTTAGGAAGATTGTTAGTGTATTAAAAGTGGTACTTATATCAGCCTAGATATTGTACTTAAAAGAAGGGCTTTTCCCTTTTTCCTAACCAATGGACTGAATGTATTTGTTAAATATTTCTATAAGAAAGTTTCGGCCCACATTTGAATTTGTTAAAGTTATGATAAGTATATTTCTTGACCGCGTGATGAATTATGTTGATAATATTAGGTCTGGAAAGGTATTCGGAAGTCCAATAGAGGAGAAAGTTAACTGTTCTCTTCCATGATATATGGCCTTTGAATTGTTCGGAGTAAAGGTTCAGCTTTTAGTTAGTGACGCCAAATACTTCCTTTCTGAACGAGTAAATGTTCTCGACACACTTGAGAAACATTATTAGTTGCAAATGTTGATTTTCTTTCTTTGTGTTACAGTACATAAACTGAGAAATACAAAGAAATGCTCTAGCTCTGCATTAGACTGATTTTGGATTCATTAAAAATGTACCCGAAAGCCCTAAGAGGGGAAGGATTTACTGTGGAAGCAGTAGGGGCAATTGCCCCCTTTGGTTGTGTCTTTTACTAGATAGAATATGGAGTACGAAAAATTTGCGTTGCCCCCACTATAAGATGTTTCAACTTAAATCTATTGCAAGGGTATTGTGGCAAATGTAAGCTTTAGATAGAAGTACGCCTATTTGTGCGGAGAGGAGTTAGGAAAAAAAATGGTATTCACTCTTCTTAAAAAAACTAAAGATAACTATATACATAATTTGACAATCAAGGGGCATCAAGATACATATGTTTCTCAACTCCTTTTATTTCCGATCGAATAAAAAACGCATCTTATAAAGCTTGCCCCAACTTGGATACAGTCCTAGATCTGTCCCTGACCCGTACCTAGATCAATGGCAGTTGAACTAATGAAATATTTGTAGTTTTATTCCCTTGTGCTAGTTTATGTTTCATGTTTTAATTTTAGCACTTGAATTTCGTGTCCTTTATATGTTTGTTCCATAGTTTGGGAGAGCCTTATTAGAGATAGACATTGCTTGATAAAAGATATTTTTTGCATCAGTTTGTACATTTGCTTTTGTATAAAGACATTGCCATGTTTTTGGAAGTTCTCATATATCAGTTTGTACATTAGCTTTTGTATAAGTTTGATCTACTTAGTGACTGAAATTAACCCTAATCTTAATCAGGTATATACTACTACTGCTCTCATATATCAGTATAATCCCTTGCCCCATCTATAATTTCTTTTTAAAATAAATAAGAAGGCACAATCTAGTTCACAAAAAGTTAAATGGGAAGACGTTTACAATTTTCTAATCTGATTATTAAGCTCTATTTATTGTGCCTTGTAGTCTTGAATTTATTATGTCTATCAGTCACGATATTGTTTCATGAATTCTTTTCGACTTGCATCAGGAGTGTCTTGGGCAACCTTTATCCACCATTGGATGTTGATAGGGCTGCCCTGGTGACCAACGTTGTCATAAATTTAAAAAATAAACCAAAAGAACAAGAGCAATTCATAAGATTTGTTAGAGCACCTGTTACACATGTCACTAGTTTTATATTATCTATCACCTATAGTTCTTTGTCTTGGTACTACTGCCCGTAGCATATTGTATAATTCCGTTCTTTGTGTATTAGTTTGAAGCGTTATGAATGTTCCAAAGTGTTGCCTAACTGTAACTGGGATGACATCTTTTGATGCTCGGAAGGATGAACTGGGACTGTATTATATTTAATGATTCTTCTGGCCATTTTAACATCTTTCCTCATGAACATATTTCTTTTTTTCGTTTGTTTCAATCTGTCTCTCTCCTTTCTTGCCCTCAGGATCTCTCTTGAGGTAAAATCAATTTTTTTGGTTGAGAGAAGTAGTTGATTTGTAGCTACTATAGCAAATGTTCAAAGTACTCGTGCAGGTTCTTTGCTTGGTGATGCAAGGTGATAACGTTGAGAAGAAGAAGGGAATAACCACAGCCTAAGGCTTGGTTTTAGAGATTAAAAACTTTGTAATTTTATTAATATTGATAAAAGACACCCTAACTACAAACTACAAAGTAGTCAAGTCGGCTATAAATAATATTCTTAATCCCCTAACCTAACAACTTACCTAAACCAAATAGGAAAGTTCCAATAAGTTTAAGATCCCAAAACCAATAAAATATTAAAAGAATATAAAGCAGAAATATCTCCAAAATACTGTACCATGAATAGTAAATCTTAAGAAGATTTATTCCTGGTCTGCCTTCCTAATCCTGCTTCCTGCATCAGTTCTCCTCCGGTTGGAGAAAACTCATCCTCGAGTTTAAAACATTAAAACTTCCCACGATCAACATGCTGCCCTCGATTACACTATGCCATCTTTTTTTCTTCTCTTCCAAATTCTTGTCAGTTTGACAACAAGCTATTTTGCTGCCCCTGAAACTTCTCCATATATTGTCGAAAATTGGTTCCTCGTAAAGAAATTCATCAAACAAAGGGTCTTCTGTCTTTTGATGTGCATCAAAAGTTAAAAAGATTGTTCTTTTTTTAACCAATGAAAATTCACCATGTAAAGACGAATCTGTTTTGCCGGGAATATTTGCAACCA
Source organism: Vinca minor (assembly GCA_026122235.1). Lineage (NCBI taxonomy): Eukaryota > Viridiplantae > Streptophyta > Magnoliopsida > Gentianales > Apocynaceae > Vinca > Vinca minor. The sequence continues at coordinate 1,249,139 of JAOCZM010000121.1, forward strand.
ATATGAACATTTTCATGGAATTATCGACATTCATACTTCCAGCAACTTTTGTTAGTAGTGCCCTAGGACCATTAGCACATGTTGTGCGTTTTATTATCTTTTGAGCATGTAATTGAATAGTTAATTTTGCTTTTGATTATCAAATGTGTGATTTGATAGTAAAACTCATTAGATTATGTAATTACTATTCTAGAAGTCCCTAGTTTTATGTAATGCTTAATTACTATGAAATAAAACTAGTATGATTGTTGATTGATGATCTTGTTTTACTGATCATGTGTAATGGATACAAATCACATCATAGATGCAATATATAGGGATACATTGTATTGGACGTGATCCGTCGAGAAGTAATACTTCATGGTCTTAAGTCATAAGTATTACTCCTCAATACTATTTTAGAATCCTTAGACCTTATGTCTTCATTGATTCTAGTATGAATGGAGCCACGTTTTGACTCGATCGGACGTTACTTGTAACAGAGTAATCAATACGATCGATGATCGGATGTAGTGTCCTATCATAGCTTTGAATGTGAGAGACATTGCAATGAATTTGTCCCTCTCTATTATTGAGAGAGATATCCATGGGCCCCTCGATAGGGAAAGACTGTTTAAATGCATGGCCGTACTCAAATGTATTTGATAAAGTGGTTATCAAATGCTATTTGTCAAAAGCAGATCTACACGGAGATCGAGCATAAATACAATTAAGCTTAATAAGGGTGACGACCACTATGCCTTATGCTTAATTAGGGATATCGCGAGACAAAGGGGATTAAATAGTGGATTGATATTAGGTTCCGTTGTATATTCATTCACTTTGGGTAGTCACAATGTCCTGCTAGGGACCGCTTGTGATTTATGAACTCACACTACTACTAAGTGTTTTCATTGCCATTGTGAGATGAACCTATAGGGTCACACGCATAGACGAGCTAACAAGCTTCATGTCCAGATTCAATGAATCTAGAATGTGTCTAGGTTCGTTGTATCTGACATTCACTTTTCCGAAAATAATAAAGTGTTTATTATTCGAATTAGAGATAGGGGCAATTTCGGTATTTTACCCATAGTCGGGATTACGTGGGAGTTATTATCCGATAAGGACTCCCACTACCAGATGAAAGTCTAGGGAACGTGGGATTCTGAGACTTCCACTGCCGAGAGAAGTTGAATAGAGGTGGGAGTTGTTCTAGTAACGAACTCTCACACTCTATATAACATCTCTTAGCCGAAACCTAGAGGACTAGTGTTTTCAGCCGAAATAATACATAGAATCAGAAAACCGTTTTCTATTCTTGCCTCTCCCTTTTCTCTCTAATTCCCGAATCTCAGAAAACGAAGAGCTAGCAATCGCTGCCCGTTTCGCCGCGTGGATACCGGTAGAGGGACTTTCCGCAAAGGGAGATCAATCGGTAGCAGCATCCGATCCAAGAAACGTCATCCTCCATTCAAGAAGTAGCTTCTTGAATCCTAAACGTAAGTTTTTCTTGCTGTTTTTCGTATTGTTTCATATGAGCGGATCCTCCCTGAAGGATCCATGGGTGTTTGGAACGAGTTTCCGCCCATGAATCCCTTCAACTTCGTCACTGTCAAAAGATGGAGAATCAATAGAAAGGAAAGGTTGTTAATGATAACATCATCATTAGGAATCTAGATGGGAAATCGGGATCATATTAGTAACATCGTCACCATCATCTGAAAAGGCATCAAATAATGGAGGAGAATTCGACTCCATCTCCTCAAGTTTACCGTACTCGGTTTGATCACGAGCCAGGGATCACGAAAAGGATTTTCATTCTCCTCGAATTCAGACAATCCGTTATCGAATTCACCTTCTGATTGATTTACTAATCTGCGGTCACCTTCCGGTATATCCGCTCTAGCATCTGCGCGAGCCCTACGCCGTAGTGTTTGTACGTCTCGTGATAGTTGTTCTATCATCCTTCGCATCACCAACATATCTCCATTTTTAGGGATCTGAGTTACCAATCGTAAAATGTTAAAGCCCTTATTTCACTATTTTTCCTATTTTTTTGGCTAAATATATCACCCCAGTATTTACATTTGACTAAAAATAGACTGTTACCACTTGTGTATTTTCTGATATTAATTAATGATATCATGTTTTTCCGCTAAAAAAAAATTGCTACCAATTTTTCGCGGAGGTTTCTGGCCCACTTAGACATTTGTCGAGCATGTGACTAAAAATAGAGTGGTAGAAAAGTAAAAGCACGACTAAAAATAGAGGGGTGGTAGAAAAGTAAAAACACTCTAAACTCACTTAATCCGAGCTTATAGATGGAATTTTGAGCCACAATTAAGATCTAGGGTTAAGATGGAGTTAATTAAGTTTAGAGTTGTAGAATAGAAAACTAGAGAGAGAAAGGAGAAGAGAGGCGGAATTGAAAATGTTTGAGTGAGAGAAAAAGCTCTCATCTCTTGTATATTTATAGTATACTCGTTACCATATTTACAATGATCATATAATTATGAGAATCCCACCGATTAATACTAAATCTCACTAATTGAGCTATACAATAAATGAGAGAATCAATACAAGATACAATCAATCAATCATAATGAAAATCATTTAATCAATCAACACCCCCCACAAGCTGGAGCATACAATTCGTAGGCATAAGTACTCCACTCTTGGTCCTCTAAGTGCGTGTTTGGTATGCGGGAATGGAAAGGAATGGAAAGGCCTTTCCCACTTATCTTTCCATTCCAGCGTTTGGTTGGACAATTTGAAGTGGGAATCATCATTCCACGGGAATGACAATTCCAGGAAGAAGTGGGAAAGGGCATTCCACACCAAAACCTATGGAATGACCTTTCCAGGAGAAGTTGGAATCATCAATAAATAGTAACTTACATTTATACCCCTCTTGTAATTAATTATTACGTTCATTTTACATAGCAACATATTCATATTTAGTCATAAATATTCTATTTCACTTAGTATAATTTCATAGAGGATACTTTTATAAATATTTCTTTTTCTTGGTAGTAGTTTTAATCTATTTTTAAATTTAAAAGTAAAGATATTTTTATTACTATGTTGACGTTTTAATAAAAAATTATGTTTCAACAATATATATATATATATATTTATATATAATATCAATGTTATTCAAGTAAGATTTTGTAATGAATATTTAATTAGGTTTTATCATTAGTATATGCTAAAAGAGCATTTAGGTCATATTGTGTTTAATTCCATTCAATTATGACATTAAAATATAGTTTTACCAAACACAGAAAATGAATCGACATTCCATTTTGCCTTTACCTTCCAAACACTAGAATGGAAAGAGGATTCCGAAGTCATTCTGGGTGAAAAAGCGATTCTTCCTGGAAAGGGATTCCATTCCATTTCATTCCAGCGTACCAAACGTGCTGTAAGGGATTTAATTAATAGGTCAACAAGTTGATTGTTGGTACCAACAAATGACGTGACAATATATTTTTGAGATTTTTTTCTCGTATTTGACAATCAATTTCAATATGTCGATTCTCTCATGAAAAATCGAATTAGAGGCAATATGTAAAGCAGCTTGGTTGTCGCACACTAACTCCATGGGAGATGTCACAAAACTTCAACTCAGTAAGTAATAGCTTCAACCAAATCAACTCATAAGTTCCAAGAGCCATAGACCTATATTCAACTTCTGCACTAGAGCGCGAAACCACACTTTGTTTCTTGCTTTTCCAAGAAATTAAATACCCCCCCCCCCACCCAAAATAAAACACAATAACCGAAAGTTGATCGTCTGGTAGAGGGACATCCATCGTAATCAACATCCGTATATCCAATGACTTGAGTATGCCCTTTATCTTCATATAATAGCTCTTTTCCTGGAGATCTTTTGATGTATCTCAGGACAGTGTTATCAATTCCGGATAGCGGCGCGGAGCGGTCGACCCCGAAAACGCTATAGCGGATAGTGGGAGCGGTGCTATTTAGGTCGCCGGTGCCTGGTGGAGAAGAGTAGAAGATGGAGATGAGAATATATGGAGAAGAAAATGGCAGAACCTTTTTTTAAGCTTTGAATAGATGGAGAAGAAAAGAGCATAATGGTTTTTTTTTTTTTAGATTTTAGCGGCTGTAGTTGTATTAGCCATTAGGTTTAGGGTTTCTTTGGGTTTGTTATTCCCATTTTGCCCGTATTTTACTCTTTTTTTATTTATTATTTTGATGGGCAAAAAAGACTTTTCATCAATATATCAAATTGCGCAGCTATTTTCGCTTTGAGCCGCAATAGTGGACGCAATAATCCGCACCCAAAATCGGCGGCTCTATGGAGGAGTCATAGCGGCCAAAGGCCGCTCCGCACTGCTATCCCGCCGCAATCGACAACACTGTCTCATGATACGAACTATAGCATCCCAATGACTATCACATGGTGAATCAAGAAACTGACTCAGGGTACTCACATAAAATGAAATATCTGGACGAGTAACGATTAAGTAATTTAATTTCCCTACCAGTCTTCGATAGCTGCCTGGATCTTGTAACGGCTCCCCCTGTCTAGATAGAAGATCCACATTCGAATCCATCAAAGTGTCCACAGGTCTAGAGTCATCCCAGTTTCCTTGAGAATATACAAAGCATACTTTCTTTGTGAAATACAAATGCCATGACTAGATTGAGCTACTTCAATCCCAAGGAAGTACTTTAATTTGCCAAATCCTTGGTCTGAAAGTGCTGGTTCAAGTGATTCTTTAGTTGGTTTATATCTTCTGAATCATCACCTGTAATGACAATATCATCGACATAAACAAGAAAAATACGCAAATTATTTTTGGGTCGATAAAAGACCGAATGATCTGCCTGACTGCGAATCATTCCGAATTTGCAGACAATTGCACTGAATTCAGCAAACCAAGCACCTGAAGATTGTTTAAGGCCGTAGAGAGACCGTCGGAGCCGACAAACCTTACCAGACTCCCCCTGAGCAACAACCCTAGTGGTTGCTCCATATGAACCTCTTCCTGTAGGTGTCCATGTAGAAAAGATTTTTTATGTTCAATTGATAAAGAGGCCAATAAAATATCTCTAGGGCCCTTTTGATAAGTGTGTTGAAAAGGAGATATTGGAGAGGAATCCTGAGATCTAGAGATTACAAAGACAGGAGGAGATGACTCGGGAGGAGATGATTCTAGTGGCTCATGAAGAAATGATTCTGATAGCTCAGAAGGAGATAATGTTGGACTTGATGAAGGAAGTAAGGAAACTGAATCAAAGCAAGACAAGACATCTTTGGGAGGAACACTAGAAACATCAGATGAGTTTGGAGAGTAAAACGGGGTGGACTAAAAAAATGTGACATCGGCAGAGATCAAGAATGTATGTGAATTTGAAGAATAACATTTGTATCATTTCTAGAAACGAGAGTATCCTAAGAAGATACACTCAAGTGACTTAACAGATAATTTATCTCTTCCAGGTGTAATATCTTGTACTAAGCAAAGGCTCCCGAAAACCCGAAGAGGAAGTTTCGATGGTTCATCATGTGGAAAAAGATGAGAATGTTTGACTTTGGGAATGAACGGAGGATGACATTTGATTGATGAGGTGACAAGCTGTCAAGACAGCATCACTCCAAAATGGTAATGGGACATTGTTGTGTATCATCATGGTGTGTACAGTATGAAGGTGTCGATTTTTACGTTCCGCTACCCCGTTTTGAGGTGTATCAGGACATGAGGATTCATGAAGGATGCCTTCTGAATCTAGAAAGAGGAGAAGGGAATGGAAAAATATTCACAGGCATTATCAGTTCGTAAAGTCTTAATGGACAACCCAAATTGGTGAACAATTCAGATAGAGTTTTCATCATATATAACCAAGCTATGTTACTTGGACTCTCCGTTTAGCCGTGCTGTACCGGTGTCGACACAACACGACGTTGGTATGGGTATGGAATATGTACCTGACATTGTCAACTTCGAATGAGTACTTTGACCAACTCTTGAAAGCTCATCGCCGCCATCCGCTGGGATACCCATTGCTGTCGTAGCTGTGAAATCGAAAGTACGGCGATCGGAGATTGGAGTTTTGGCGGATGAATGAGCTTAAACAAAATTCAAGCAATAAGTGAAGGGAAGATGGAACAGAGAGGTGTATAGGAGTCGAACAAGGCATGAAATTGGCTGGTGATTTAAATTTGTATTGACTGCAAATTTGTTAGGAGGAGGAAGAGAAGAAATTAGCGTTAGGGAGAGGGAAGAGACGATGTGGGAGAGAATAGAGGGAAGAGACGATGTGGGAGGGAAGAGAGGGAAGAGACGATGTGGGAGAGAATAATGGGAGACGGTTGGAATTATTGCCGTATCCCCGTACTCGTGTCCGAATTTTTGGGAAGTGTCTCTGTATCCTTTATTTTATATGTTTAAAATAAAGTAACCTTTATTTTATACCTGACACCTAAATACGTACCCGAGTCCGAGTAACATAGTAACCAAGTGTATCGAGAAAAATCGTCTATAAAGGTAAAACAATATCGAAATCCTATTATTGAATCAACCCGACTAAGACCTCCAATATCACTATGAACTAAAAGAAAAGGAGATGCATCTCTTTTAGTGACTCTAGCTGGATAAGAATTTCGGGAATGTTTTCCGAGTTGACATGATTCACATTCTAAGACATTTAATTTTGGGAGTCTTGGAACAAGTTGTCGTAGCTTTGAAAGATTAGGATGACCATAACGATTATGTAGGAGTGAAGGAGGATCTGCAATAGAAGGACAAGCAGTAGGAGATGGTGTGAGTAGAAGGTGGTAGAGTCCTTGAGATTCACGTCCGGTGCCAATCGTTTACCCCGTATTTTGTTCATGTACCTCAATAGAGTCAGAAGAGAAAGTGACGGAACAATTTAGAGACCGAGTAATTGATAAATCGAAATCAAATTGAACAGACAGTTGGGCAAATAAAAGACCGAGGATAATGGCATAGAGGGGAGGGATGAAGTCGTACCTACTGCAGTGGCATTAGATCAAGACCCGTCTCCAAAAGTGATTGAAGGTAAAAAAATTAGGAGTGATATTAGTAAAAAGAGCATGATTACCAGAAATATGGTCAGAAGCACCTGAATCAAAGATACATGAGGATTTAGAGGAATGTGAGATAAGAACAGTGGAGGCCTCAACATGTGCTACATAAGTAGTTGCTTTTCTCATTTCCCGGAATTGCAGAAACTCCATAAATTCCTTCTCAAGAATGTTGTTCGATGCCGTTAAATTGGACAAAAAATACAAGTCTAATTTGAGAAGAAGAGAAATAATGTTTGATCGGAATGAACTTCGATCACAGATATACCAGAATGAACTTCGGTATCAATTGAGAACAAGATCTGAACAAACCGGAATGAACTTCGGTTTGAAGAAAGAAACCTGGAATGAACTTCGGTTTGTAGAAAGAAACCCGGAATAAACTTTGGATTGTAGAAAGAAACTCGGAATGAACTTCGGATTGTAGAGAGAAAAGTGAAATGAACTACGGTTTCCTTTTTTTTTACTTGAGTAACTTGAATCAATATTCTCTCTCTTTATCTCTGATACCATGTAGAATAGAAAACTAGAGAGAGAAAGGAGAAGATAGGCGGAATTGAGAATGTTTGAGTGAGAGAAAAAGCTCTCAACTCTTGTATATTTATAGTATACCAGTTACCATATTTACAATGATCCTATAATTATGAGAATCCCAGGTCTATTTTGTGATATGCTAATTTGATAGCATGCTGAATTAGGTTAATGATATTAGGATTAGAAAGGCATGGGGGAATCCCGATAGAGCAAAAATTAACTGTTCTCTTCAATGATATATGGCCTCTAAATTACTCGGAACAATTGAATAAATGTTACACTTTCAGTTGGTGAGGCCAACTACTTGCTCTCATTCAACTGAAACGAACTAGTAAAATCTTCGTGAAACACTTGAAAGCATTCTTAGTTGCAAATGTGTGTGTGTGTGTGTGTGTGTATATATATATATATATATTTCTCTCTTCGTGGTACACTACATAACTGAGAAATAAAATAAAATGCTCTAACTGTGTCAGAATGATTTTGGATTCTTTATAAATGGATCTGAAGCCCTAAGCAGGGAGGGATTTACAGTAGGCAGTGGCTGCCACCAATTGGGGATGATTTTACGAGATAGACAATGGAGAATGAAAAGTTTCCTTGTTCGCCCATCAAAACTTAAAAGTATTTTAACTTAATCTATTACAAGGGTTTGTGGCAAATGCAAAACTCTTTAATAAAAAGCATGCCTTTTTGTACAGAGAGTTGTCGGGATTAGGCTAATGTTAACACCCCCCACCCCACCCCACCCTCTTCACCAAAAGGGGAAAAAAAAAACTCTGCACTGTTCTTAAAAAAACAAGGGACAACTGCTTTGTTGATTCAACTGTCAAGGGCCTTTGGAGGACGCATTCTTTTCAACTCCATTTAGAACATGTATTTTCTTCTCAATAGAATTCTTCAGAACAATTTGCACTGACCCTAACTTGCCTAGATCAAATGCAGTTGAACCAATGAAATATTTTTTTTGTTTTATTCTCTTATGCAGTTGAACTAAGCTGATTATTAAACTCTATTGATGGGTATGTTTAGTGTGCCTTGTTGTCTTTAAACTATTTCTATCTGTTAATAACCATGCTGATTTCAAGAATTGCTTTTTGACTGTGTATTTGGTGTTTCTTGGGCTGGAACCTATGTCCATTAGTGGAATTTGATAGGACTGCACTGCCGACCAAACGAACAAGGGCAAGTCATAATATTTGTTATAACACGTGTTACTCATGTCACTAGTTCTATATTATCTATTACCTATACTTCTGAAGTTCTTTGTATTGGTGTACTTTGGCCGTAGCATATTATATAATTACGTTATTGGTTTGCTAGTTTGAAGGCCGTGATTGATTTGTTCCAAACTGTTGGTTAGCTCTCACCAGAACAACATTTTTTTTATGGTGAATTTGTACTGTGTTATATTGAATAATTCTTCTGGTCATTATAGCATCTTTCTCCATAAATGTTTTTCTTTTCTGTCTCTCTCCTTCCTTGCCCTCAGGATCTGTCCCAAATAAACTTTCCGTTGAGGCTTTGTTTGGTGTGCTAAGAAGGGGAGAGGGGGGGAGTGGCACCTTTTACATCATATCGGGAAAGTGAATGCATTTACCTCCATTTTGTTTGGTATGAGTGGAAGTGAAGTAAATCACAAATGCTTCCCAATCCCTCAACTTTTTGAGGGGTTGATTTGCTGATGTGGAGGGGGAGAGGCTCCCTTCAAATTACTTCCCCCACGACACACACTTTTCAATCCTACCAAACGAAGGCTGAGAGAAGTAGTAGTTGATTTGGAGGGGTGCACTTTTTGGATTAAAAGTGAATCTGGTTTTTTTTACAAATCTCTTTGACTAGAAAAATTCGTTTTTTCAACAAAAAATGCTAACGCTTTGATTTGTTCTTCCAGTGACTTTATGAAACTACTATCTCATCATATACCGTGTTGCAGTAGCTAAAGTAATTGTATTTTTGTGCTTGGGTCAGAACTGATGTCTTCTGAATACTAGGTTCCCCATTTGGTCTCTATTGATTGTGATTTTGATTCAGATGCCTTGTGTTACAGGTCAAGGCAATGAAGCATCTAGATCATATTACCAAGGCCAGAGGCCAGACCCAAGGATGGCGATGGAGAAACAAGGCAGCTATGATGCACGTTCTCAGCCTCGTGGAGATGAAATGGATATGAGGTATGAAGAGAATCCTCTAGCACAAACTTTTGATGGACTCGAGCAGAAGTTCCTCAATGATATCATGAAACTTAGCAAGGAGCAGAATGATGCAGAGGACGCAGAAATTACTAGACATCGGGAGGTTAGTTTAACTGAAATTTTCTAGACAACTCTTCGTTGCAAGGTGATTCATTCAAAAGCAGATGTGGCATAGATGCATCTTAGCAGCCTGACTTTTCAGTGATTGGTTTAGTCAATGTTTTGGATAAGAGTTGAGGCTATTTTTTGAAACTATGGAAAGCCTTATGGAATTATTAAAAAAGCCAAAAAGCTTTTGAAACTTTTACAATGTAGGAACGCCCTAGTACCCAGGCGAGTTTCACATTAAGTTACTTGGCCTAAAAAAAAAGAGAGGAGTTGCACATGAAGTTAAATTCTATGAACAACTAAGAAGTCCGAGAATTTTCCAAGACATCAAACAAACCCACACTACAGAAATGTTTTGTTGGGCTCAGAATTTTTCTTGCAATCATTTCGCACTGCTAACTTCTCCATTTGCATCATAGCTGTTCCTCAGAGGAGCCTTTAGTACTATACCACCTTGTTAAACCATGGCTGATGCACCTCTCTCTAGAATTAGTCCTGCTAAATTTTCTTTGGTCGTTGATTTTGACTGTTACTTAATGGGTTAAATTTTCACTTCTGATTATGTTGCGACTATTGTTGCTATCGATCTTATGTAGCAACTTCGTGTGTTTGGGTGGAAGGGGGAAATCACCCTGATTGATAACTGGTCAAATTGTTTAAGTTGATGGTGTTAAAGAAGCACTAGCTGTTGTTTTCTACCCTTTAGCTCTTATTTTTTGTTCCCATCTTCCAACATTATGGGCTTTCGTTTTACATTTTTTTTTATTTCATTAGAGAATGCCGACTTGTCAAATGATTTTCACTCTAAATTTTTTCTTTCTAATAATCATTTTTTCTATTAGCGTTCCATCAAACTGAGAAAAGCGTTTTCAGCCTTCTGTGACTGAAATGCCCTTACCAATTTAAAACACAGGATCCTTTTTCATATTATTTTTCTTTTTTCCCCTTGTCTTCTTTCACATGCTCCCTTTTCCTGTTCTTGAGGAGAAGTGGCGGCGTGGAAAGAGGAGGGGATAAGGAGGTGATTGCAGAGACGCCATTATTGGATTCTGAAAGGAAATCATGATCAGGAGGTGGTAGGTCAGTGTGAAGAGAAGGGGAGCTGTTTTGGGTAGTGTTATCAATAGCGGAATAGCGGAGCGGCCATATGCCGCTATAGACCCATCCATAGCGGAGCGCATCAGTTTTCCTGCTATAGAATTTTTAGGGTCGGCCGCTACGCGACGCTATCTGGGATTGAAAACATTGGTTTTGGGAAGGGGAGCGTTGGTCGGATGGAGAAGGGGAAGAATTTTTTATTCTCCTTTTGCCCGAGATAAATGATTTTTTTCCCCTAACTTTCTTTCAACATGAAATTATTTCTGGAAAGGGATATAATTGATTGTTGACTAATAAGTAGAGGTACATCAGTCATTTTACTATACTGTCAAGTCCATTCACTATGACTTTTAGTAAAGTCATTTGACTTAAACAACATTAGGACATTAAAGTGTGGTGAGGATATACTTTAATGAAATTAACCTCTTGGCTTTTCCACTAGAGGTGAAGGAGGTAATTTCATCTTTCCTTTGGGTAAAGATGTGATGAGTTCAGGAAATACAGAAGAATTACGTAGATAAGAAAGCTGGATTGGATTGTTTTCTACAGATGGTGTCAGTGTTGTAAAAATTGGCCTAATCGGAAAAAAATCGCTAGTCAGTACTTGACTGACTAGAAAACCCCAAAATCAGGATAAAAAATCGCTTGACCAACTTAGTCGGTAAAAAATCGGTCAAAATCGGTCAAAGTCAGTGAAAACGACTTTGCTGACTTTTTTTTAAAACTCAAATTTCTGCCCAAAACTTCGTTGTTTAATTATTTTAGTATTTGAACTTGTTATGGTATTGAATTTAATTATTATGGAAGGACTTTGATTTGACTAGTATTTGATTGTTAATTTTTATGGAAGGACTTTGTTTGACTAGTATAATATATAGGATAAGGGAATTTTTAAAAATCTCTCATAATCTAGATAAGCCAGCTAGTCGCCGATTACTTGCTAGTCGGCGACTTGCGACATCTGCAACATTGGAAGGTGCCACAGTGGTTTATAATAATGCCTCGTGCTAGACTGTAGGTGACTTGGTACAAGCACTTCTTACTACATGAGAGGTCCTTGGTTTGATCCACAAGTCTAAATCAAGTTTCTGGCTTGCTAATGTCAAAGGAAAATCAATATTCCTGCTTTATGAACTGAACCTCCTGGGGTCCCAAACCTGATCAGAAGAATTGCAGAAAACATCCAGTCACAAGTTTAACCGACTAGTGGGCTAAAGTCCTATAGAACACGAGCAACTAGATCTTCTTCACAGTGCATGTTGATTATCAATATACAATGAAATGATAAAGAAAAAAAATATGCAGTGTCTTTTTTATGTAAGGTGTCTGGAAATAGTCGAGAAATCTCTAAACGGGGATGTCCCATGTGGTTTTCGTGTTCAGAATCTTGGCTGGCTTCATAAGAAGATTTTCTTGATCGTCTTATTTCATTGTTTGATCTGTACATCCATGCCTAATCAAATGAATTATATACTGTTTTACCCTAATTAAGATCTGAAATCCCCCCTCCCCCATCTTCGGTGTTTTTGGATGGAAGACTTCTAGGATTCATGTTTTATAATATAGGTTTTCTTCTTCTCAGATTTGATTATAATTTTCCAAGAATTGTCCATTTGGTTCTGCTCATACTATTTCGATTCCAAGAAATTTTATCTGTTCTAAAAATATGTATGCATATGATTTCAGAGAATAAATGCAATCAATGCACAATACCAAGAACAGCTAGTACTTCTTCGAGCTCAACATGCCAATCGGAGAGATGAATTGCTGAGAAGAGAATCTCATTCAAGACAACAACAGTACCAGCAACAAGCTGCAGTTGACAACTATCCAAGCGGAAGCGGAATAGGCCCTAGTGATCCTCGAGGATACAATGCAGTTTCTGCTCCCCCCAGAGAACCAGTCGGCCGATCCTATAATGCTGATAATTATGAAACTTACAGAGAGCGAGGAGGAGGACGTTTTCCTGGTAATTCTAGAAACCAAGAATCTGATCCCCACGTTCAATACACAGGTGGCCGTGTATATGATACTGGCTCGCGCTATTACTGAACATTTTAGGGTTCTTAATTATATGAACATTCAGTGGTGCTCCATTCTTGATTAGAACAAATTCACTTAGAAGAGGGGAGAAAGTTATTTCTCAAGTTGATTTCCTATAATCGTGTAGAAAAATGCCATATCTTCATATGTGAAGTTTCTTCTACAAAAGCGACTTCAAAGGTTTATTGTTCCGGCCTAAAATACGATTAATCCGCCGAAGACTACATGTCCTTCTAGTAGTTTACTAAATAAATTGATAAGTAGGGAATTTCCGACGCATTAAGTGAAATCAGGGTTACTTGATCTTGATCACGACCACCTAAAATTAAAATTCCATTAAAGAGTGTCTTCACATGGTAGATTCTTATCGATCACAACTAAAATTAATATTCATCTTTCTCGTTTCTTTTTGAATTCTTCTTTGATATTCCCTAACGAATGTTTGACGTTAAGCAAAAGATGGATTTTGGTTCCTAAAAGACGAATTCAAGGAATTTGTTTTCAGAACCTTATTTTTTTAGAATATAGTAAAAGTCTCTTTATAATTTTATTTTTTTGTTTTGGCTTTTGTTAAGGTATATTTGGTTCGTGTAAAGAAGATAAAATAAATGCATTCGAGATACAAAAATTATAAACGGGAAAAACATTGTGAAATAAAATTATACAATTTATTAATGCAATTTATTAATACATGAAATTTATTATGCCACGTTAGTCAAAGACGGATGATATTCATCTTTCTCGTTTCATTGAATTTTTCTTTGATATTCCCTAATGAATGCTTGACATGTCAGCAAAAGACGAATTCCCGAAATTCGTCTTTCTTGAAAGACGGATTCAGGGAATCCGTTTTCAGAACATTATTTTTTAAGAATATAGTAAAAGTCTCTTTATAAATTTTTTTTTTTTAGGTTTTGTTAAGGTATATTTCTATTACAGGGTTTTTTGTTTTGTTTTTAGGTTATCTCAGGGTTTGTGTAAAGAAAATAAATTAAACACATTCAAGATACAAAAAACATAAATGGGAAAAATATTTTGAAACAAAATTATACAATTTATTAATGCAATTCATTAATACATGAAATTTACCATGCCACGTCAGTCAAAACGGATTTTGGTATTCCGTCTTTAGTGAAAGACGGATTCCATGCTAAAAAAAATTCACCCAGAAACATGGACAAGTGATACCCTTTATGCCAAAACATGGTCATTCTGATAAAAAAACTCGATTGATATTTCAAAAGTTGAAACTTAACATCAAATTGCATTATATTTATGGCTAACGATATTGCCAAGGCTGAAACTATCCTGCCAAGGCATTTTAGCATTAAATGACTATCATGCCCGTCTATTTTTCTTTTATTTATTATTATTATCTATTCTTTTACCCCTTCTCTTCTCCGACAAGACAACCATTGCCACCGACACCTTCAATTCAGACCAAAATTTCTAATTGCAAATCAAATTGAACCAATTGGAACCAACATATCTTTATTACAAATGACTTATTCTATAAATTCTTGATATCTCAACAACGCGATTCTTCTCTACAATCGACCCAATTCTGAATTTCTAAACTCAAATTACTCAGCAAAGCATTAGGGATTAATTGCTTATAATGACTAGATTGAGCAGTTTCTAAGAACAATTCACTTCCTGATTTAATGATTTTCATCCAAAGAGGTCCAGATTCCAAATCTAATTGGGTGAGAAGATACATACATTAGTGTTGAATTTCAAAACTATTGTTCCTTGATCTTCTTAAGCTTTGTGTATCTCTGCTTTACTTATCTATGCCATCTGAATTTTTTGGAAGTAAACTTGAGATTTTTCTTTCCTTTTCTACTTCTGGGCGTCCTTGAATTGAAAGGATGCAAAATATTTTGGTTCCAATTGGTTCAAGTTGCTTATGGAGATGCAAAATTTTGATAACAATTAAAAAATTGACATGAAATTGAAAGCGTCGGCGGCAATGGTTGTCGAAGAAGAGGAGGCAAAAAAAGCATAAAAAATGATAAAAAAATAAATCACGGGTTTCCAAGGAAGAGTACAATAGTCATTTATTACTAAATTGCCTTGGCAGGATGGTTCCAGCCTTGGCAATATCACCAGCCTTGTATTTATACTTTACTACTCTCGGTCCAAGCTCTTGGATGAGATGAGAGCATATCCACCGTCTCATTGCTAAAAATATCACGAAGAATAGGTTTTAAAGGGAACTCGGGCTCGAACCTCAAAGCAGTAAACACTTTAGTTAAGATATTACGGAGGTAAATTTCAGCACTGTGTTGACACTTTTAGATCGTCGAATTATTCGATTCAACTGTTCAAAAAGTATCAACACGGTATGAGAATTTACAATCCCGAACACCTTAACCGGCTCGGTAAGCAACCAATACAATTACTTCCTCAACTTATGACATTCTCCACTAGTCGTCAAGTTTGCCAACTAAATCAAGGAGGCCGTAGCCCAGTGGGGTAAGTATTTACCCGTAACTAAGAGGTCCCGAGTTCGACACCCTCCCTTTACGTGGGGCAATAAAAAATTTCCTCCTCTGGTGAGGGAGAAATTAAGGTTGTTGGCAAAAAAAAAAAAAAACCAAAGGTTTGCCAACTAAAATCTAGCCATTTATTCAGAAAATCTTACTAAACTCCCGACCAGCATTTTCTGTAAGCAAGTTAGTCCAGTTAATAAGCCATTGGGCAACATGTTTCTTCTTGGGGATTTGCATGGGCTTGGCCCACTTTTTCCATTTCAGTCATGACATGGCACCCGAAAAAGTGGGACAAACATTTTTGTCCATAACGGAAGTCCCACTTAGTCTCGAGGGCCATAACTGAAGTGGGACTTCAGTTACAGCTGACGTGGCGACTTTTTCCCACGCAGCGTTGCCACGTCGGTAGAACGAAAGTCCCACTGTTCTCGAGACGAAGCGAAGTGGGACTTCCGTTCTCAACGTGATTTTTTTTTGATGAACTTTTTGATACATGAGATTTCTTGTGTTGTCCACTTTTTGTCTTTTTTCTTTTCTTTTGTTTTCGTTTTTCTTTTTCTTTTGTTTTTGTTTTTCTTAAGGTTTAATATATATATATATATATATATATATATATATATATATATATATATATATATATATTAGTTTTCTACAATTGCGAGTCGAAAAAACTCTAAATCATTTAGACATTATTTAATGTAGTAATATGATTATTTTAAACACATTAATTGATTTTACTCTAATAGCACTACTACATATACAATAATTTTAGTAATATATTAGATAATGTATTCTAGTATACACTAAAATAAGATTGACATTTTAAAGAAGAAAAAAATGAGTCATATCCACGGTTCATTTCCTTTTTAATTTTCTACTTTATTTCTTATATTATTTTATTAAGTAACCCCTATTTAATTCCTTATTAAATTGATTTGATTTTCTATATATATTATTTATATTATACTAACTTTTCTAATCCAAATAAAATTCCTAATTGTAAGCCCTAAGGGCGAACAAACTCAGTTTTTGATATTGGACAAACTTTTGATGTTGTGTCTAATGATCTTAATCTTTGTGATAGAATATCGGAACTCATTATGGAAGCTCTAAGTACTTCAATCAAGCCATTGGGATCAAGATTCAAAGTTATGCAAGGCTTATTTATCAAGATTGAAGATTGAAGACTTAGGTTTGGTTAGTTTAGCTTTGTCGTCATAAGTCGTTATCTTATAAAGCTCTAACCAAAGCTCTCATGAACATAAGCTCTACACTCTAGTCTTGCATGCATCATAAACACGTTTTCAAAAGGCTAAGTTTCATAACGTTCCTTACATGAGTACATATCTCAAAAGCCTTTGTTTTCAAAGTCTAAGTACTTTAAAATGGTTTTCCAAATGTTCTTACTTGTTACCTTTTGGGAAAACCTTTTAGACTTCAATAGATTTCAAAACGTGTGAAAATCAACATCTCTCATACTTAGAAAGTTCGGTCAACCGAGCTCAAGCTCGGATCAACCGACGAGATACTGAGAGTTGGTCTGGCCAAGGTTGGTCGACCTTAGCCTACCTCGGTCGACCGAGGTCCTCAAGTGGGTCATCCGACCCTTGTTCGGTCAACCGAACTCTGTAAAAAACTAGCCATTTTTTGACCGTTAAAGAGCCGTTTTTCAGCCTATTTTGAAATGTATAAATACTCCAATGCTAGAGAATGACTCTAAGGCTTGCATATCAAATATTCATTGATCTCTCATCAAGCCAAAACACTTTCAAAGCAAAATACTCTTCATCATTATGATCTTAAAGCATTCAAGAGTATTCTTTCAAAAGCAAGACAAAGAGTGGACTTCATATGTTCAAGAGCTAAATTGTTTGTGCTTCAAAGGTATTAATCTTTCACTTAGAAGAGTGAATATTATTTGTATTAAACATTCATTTCTCCCTTTCTTTGTGATTGGGTAATTGTTGTAAAAGTCCTACTTAGTGTGGGCAAGTTCTTAGTGAGCTTTTGTATTGTGGTTGTGTTTGTAAAACTCTTAGTGAGTTAGCCACATTTGTAAAAAGTCTTCTTAGTGAAGTTGTTGAAATCCTTGGGTGCGGCTCAAGGTAGTGGACGTAGATTCTAAGTGAATCGAACCACTCTAAATCCTTTGTCTTGTTGATTGGGTTTTGCATTGCTTTTACTCTTCTTGCTCAAACTTCCATTAGCTTTGCAAAGATTCGAAAAAAGTTAGCAAGTTTAGTTAAAACCCAATTCACCCCCCTCTTGGGTTTTTCAATTGGTATCGAGCCTCGTCTTCATCTTTAGCTTAATAGCTTGAAGAAAAGATTAATGGCGGTTGTTCCGCTTTAGCTTACCAAGAGGGATCTTCCACAAATAGACCACCTCTCTTTGATGGAAATAATTTCAATGCTTGGAAAGACCGTTTCAAAATCTACGTGTGCTCTATAGATTATTCCTTATGGAAGATTTTTTGAAGAAGGTCCTTATGTTCCTATGAAAGAGGTAGATGGTGTTCAAGTTGCTAAATTGGACAATGAGCTTAATCAAGATGAGTCCAAGAAAATGACTCTCAATTATAGAGCTATGAACATCATTAGTTGTGCTCTTAATCCGGATGAGTACAATCGGGTACGTGGAAGCAATTCCGCTCACAAGATGTGGAGAATCTTAGAAGTCACCCATGAGGGGACCATTCAAGTCAAAGAATCAAAGCTCAACATGCTTGTGAGGGAATATGAGCTTTTCTCTATGAAGACAAATGAAACTATCAATGAGTTGAACACTAGGTTCACAAATATTGTCAATGGGTTGAGATCCTATGGAAAGGAATATTCTATGGGTGAAATGAATAGGAAGATTCTCAACTCACTTCCTAAAAGTTGGGAAGGAAAAGCTCTTGTGCATGAAGAAGCAAAGAACTTGAAGACTTATCCAACGGAGGAGCTCATTGGTTCTCTTCTCACTTATGAGCTCACACACAAAAAGAATGAGCATCTTGAAAGGGCAAAAGTGAATGGTGCTTTAAAGGCTATTCTTGATGTTGATGATTCCAATGATTCAAGTGATGAAGAAGACATCAACTTTGATGATGAGACCATGGAGTTTGTGGTAAAGCGCATGAAGAAAATGTTTTCCAGGAAAGGAAGAAAACATTTCCAAAATAGAAGAAAACAAAATCCTCATGGGATGAAATGCTATGAATGTGGAAGTGATCAACATCTCATTGGAGAATGCCCCGCCACCAAAGAAAAAGAGCCCAAGGAATACAAAAAAGAAAAAAATTCTTTAAACCAAAGAATTTCAAGGGCATGCTAGGCCATTGGGATCAAGAAGGAGTGGTGATGAAGAAGATGAAAATGCAAATGTTTGCTTCATGGCTTTTGGTAATGAGGTACATCTTTCTTCCTCTCCTTCAAATTCTTATAATGATAATGATGATGAGGATGAGGATGATCCTAATGAGCTTTTAATGGATATGTATGATCAATTGACTAAATGTGCAAAGCAAAACAAAGATATGAAGCTTAAGATTGAATCTTTGCTTGATGAAAGAGCTAAGTTGATTGATGAAAATAAGAAGTTGTGTGATGATGTTAATTGCTTGAAATGTGAAAATGAAAGTCTCATTACTACTAGCAATACATCTTCATTACAATACATAGAAGCTTGTAATAAATTGTCATCTCTTGAAAACAAGCTTGTTGAATTTGATCTTTTGAAGAACAAATTAAATGACCTTACCCTTCTTGTTGATAACTTTTCTAAGGGTAAGAAGAATCTTGATCAAATTCTTAGTGTGCAACGTGCGTCAAATGTTAAACATGGTCTTGGTTATAATGCTAATCACATTGATCATGCTAGCTCTTCTAAGTTGCCTAAGAATCACTTTGTGCATGCTAGCACTTCACATAAGCAAAATAAATATCATGAGCATACTCATAAATTTGCTAAGCCATCTACTTGTTGCACATATTGTGGTAAATTTGGTCACACAAGTGTTAGATGCTTTGTGAAGAAGAAGATAGAAAGGGGAGTTAAAACCACTTGGAGAGTTAAGCGTATTTTAACTAACCCCCATGGACCCAAACAAAAATGGGTACCAAAAGTTATTCTTCCCTTGATCTTATAGGTTTTTATAAGTTTGATGTATGCCACAAAGCTTCAATGAACTTGATTCAAAGAGAAGTGGCATTGGGGAGAAGATAAAGGAGATGTGCCAAAGGAAGTAATTCAAAAGCACTCCTTAACACTTGGATTCTCTAAGCTCAAATGTTGATAAATTGGAGAACCAAGTTTCTCAAATACAAAGAGTAAAGCATCAAGTGATGACAAGAGCCTTAGTGTAAATTCAATATCTTCATCACTTGGTAAGAAAGCAAAGGTATCAAAATCACCTATATTTTTATATATGCTTGCTCTTATATATGTTGCATCTCACATTCTTCATTGTTTATTTATATAGATAACCTTTAACATGTCCTTTATTGTTCATGTTTATTTAGCTAAGGTTTCTATGAGATGTAGCATATGCAACTTGATTGATTCTTGTTTTGTGATGTTATATTCATTTAAGAATCCATCTAGTTGTTTTGGTTTTTTGATGTGCATGATTCATATGCATATTTGTGTTACTTGAGAAATTGAGCTAATCATGAAGGACCTTTAAAAAAAGGTACCATATTTGTTCTCAAGAATTCCTTGTAGGTAACAAAGAGTTCTAAGCTTCAAGAGGAGGATATGAACTACAAGGAATGGCACAAGTGAGCTACGACTCCAAGAAAAGAGTCAAACGCTAAAGATGAATATGATAAAGAAGATTGAGAAGCTCAAAGAACTCATTGAATGAACTCAAAGTGCTAAAAGCATTCATCAAATTCAATGAGATATTACTAAACTCAATCTCTTTCATTTCCTTGAACAATTATTGATCTTACTTTCCATATAATGTTCAATTGTTCTTGAAATGGGCATCATGGAGATTTAATAACATGTTTTGCTCTTCATATGTTTTGATTGTTCTTGAGCATGTTATTAGAGAGCTTAATGATTTGATCTTTGTGATGAAATCTCCTATTACAACCCCCTCCCCTCTTTTATTAAGTGTCCTATGTTTTTACTTGATCTTTATTGCATATAGGGGTGTTGGTGTGTTTATTTTCAAGTCTATAGCATGAATCTTATGTGGTTGATCGTCTAGATGCTTGACTTAGGATGTAAACTCAATATGTGGTGTATGCTAAATTGTTCACATTTTACCTCATCACATCACTTGTTGGCTTGTCTTTCATCTTTTATCTCTTATAGCCAACTTGTGTAAGTTATTTTGGAAGTTATATGTGTTATAGTTGTTTATGTCTTCAATTGGTATCACATATATTCTCCCTTAATAACTTTGAGATCATATTCTTCTTTGTCTTATCCATTGTGATCTCATTATAGTTTTTGGTTAGTATTGTTTTAAGAGTTGTTACACTCATTTAGCTAACCATTAACTTGTTAGAGGAATGTACTCAAAGTGTTTTCTTACACTTCCTCTACTTCTTTTGGTTGTGATACTTATGCTTAACTTATGTATTCATTGTATCACTTCCACTAGTACTTTGTTAGCTATATTTTCAAACGTATTTTACAATTGGCTATATTTACAATTGGTATCATGTTTTACAATTGGTCAATTTGTATCATACTTGGTTTTATCTCAAATAGCTAACATCGTATGTTTGATAAACGGGGAGATTGTTCTTAAAGGTTATATTCCCTATCTCCTTTGTTTTTAGCTTTGGTTGATATTCTTTTTGAGCCATAAATAACCATCTTTACATTTGTGTGTCATTATGGACTCTTTGTTTTTAGAAATCAACCAAGCTTTTTCAAAAAGATCATTCTTCAGAAAATTGGTGTATTAACTTTGCTTGTGCTTTGAACTGTCTGTTTTTGCAAGTGCACCCTTATTTCTAAGGAGTTTGAAGTCTTTTTGATTATGCCAAAGGGGGAGAAAAATGTGTATTAATCTTGCTAAAATGTGTATTAATCTTTGTGTATTAATCATGTTTTTTATCCTTTCCGGCATGTTTTGAGGGGGAGCTTTTTATATATCTTTTGTCTCAAAACATATTAAATGGAAGGAAGGAGGAAAGGAGGTTGGTTGGGAAATAGGGCTCTTCTAAGAGTCCCTAGATTATATGGCAAAAAGAAGTTATCATGACTAAGTGTTTTTGTCTTCATTGGTTTTATCTTTTAAAGCACTAGTCATTGCTCTTAATTGATCTTTAACTTTTTGCCATGCTTCCTTGTTCTTAATTTTGTCCATATTCTATCTTATTACATAAAAGTTTGTCATAATAAAAAAGGGGGGAGATTGTAAGCCCTAAGGGCGAACAAACTCAGTTTTTGATATTGGACAAACTTTTGATGTTGTGTCTAATGATCTTAATCTTTGTGATAGAATATCGGAACTCATTATGGAAGCTCTAAGTACTTCAATCAAGCCATTGGGATCAAGATTCAAAGTTATGCAAGGCTTATTTATCAAGATTGAAGATTGAAGACTTAGGTTTGGTTAGTTTAGCTTTGTCGTCATAAGTCGTTATCTTATAAAGCTCTAACCAAAGCTCTCATGAACATAAGCTCTACACTCTAGTCTTGCATGCATCATAAACACGTTTTCAAAAGGCTAAGTTTCATAACGTTCCTTACATGAGTACATATCTCAAAAGCCTTTGTTTTCAAAGTCTAAGTACTTTAAAATGGTTTTCCAAATGTTCTTACTTGTTACCTTTTGGGAAAACCTTTTAGACTTCAATAGATTTCAAAACGTGTGAAAAATCAACATCTCTCATACTTAGAAAGTTCGGTCAACCGAGCTCAAGCTCGGATCAACCGACGAGATACTGAGAGTTGGTCTGGCCAAGGTTGGTCGACCTTAGCCTACCTCGGTCGACCGAGGTCCTCAAGTGGGTCATCCGACCCTTGTTCGGTCAACCGAACTCTGTAAAAAACTAGCCGTTTTTTGACCGTTAAAGAGCCGTTTTTCAGCCTATTTTGAAATGTATAAATACTCCAATGCTAGAGAATGACTCTAAGGCTTGCATATCAAATATTCATTGATCTCTCATCAAGCCAAAACAATTTCAAAGCAAAATACTCTTCATCATTATGATCTTAAAGCATTCAAGAGTATTCTTTCAAAAGCAAGACAAAGAGTGGACTTCATATGTTCAAGAGCTAAATTGTTTGTGCTTCAAAGGTATTAATCTTTCACTTAGAAGAGTGAATATTCTTTGTATTAAACATTCATTTCTCCCTTTCTTTGTGATTGGGTAATTGTTGTAAAAGTCCTACTTAGTGTGGGCAAGTTCTTAGTGAGCTTTTGTATTGTGGTTGTGTTTGTAAAACTCTTAGTGAGTTAGCCACATTTGTAAAAAGTCTTTTTAGTGAAGTTGTTGAAATCCTTGGGTGCGGCTCAAGGTAGTGGACGTAGATTCTAAGTGAATCGAACCACTCTAAATCCTTTGTCTTGTTGATTGGGTTTTGCATTGCTTTTACTCTTCTTGCTCAAACTTCCATTAGCTTTGCAAAGATTCGAAAAAGTTAGCAAGTTTAGTTAAAACCCAATTCACCCCCCCTCCTCTTGGGTTTTTCACTAATTAATTCTAATACCAATCCCACATCTAATTAACTTATTAATCTACGTGATTTACAACTACACCCCCGATTACGATACGTCAGTGAAACGCCCATCAACAAAACGTTAATCAAACACATATAGCAATCCTTATGATGAAAGTACTTATAAATCTATATTTCAGACACATATAACAAATTTCACAAATGCTTTGCTGCTCTAACCTTTAGAAACTGCTTTACAAAATACATATAAGTCAAAGCAATAAGCAAAATGCTAATCAATTTGCACAACATGGTTAACCAAGCGCTTTGCTGCTAAAACCATAAAAAAAAAAATTAAACAAAATACATACTATTCAAAGTACTAAACAAAATGTAGATTAGTTTGCACTACATAATTAACCTAACAGAGATGTTTTGCATCTGAAACCATCAGAATTCCTGAACAAAAAAGACTCTCTCAAAGCAATATGCAAAATGCAGACCAATTTCCATAGGAATATCTAATTGTTCTTGGGCATTTTTGCTAGGCTATCACCTTCACCACGTCTCTCCAAATCATCAAGCAGTCATTTTTTGACAGATTTGGTACTCTTTGGTATGGGTGGGGGCAGGGATTGAGTGACGGGGATGGGAGGTGGTGGCAGCTCGATGTGGGAAGAGAAGAAAGAAGAAGGTAGCGGTGAGGGTTTTGGTAAATTTGGAAATAAGGGTCAAGTATTAAAAATAAAATAAAATTAGGTACCCAATGTAATATAAAATTTTGAATTTAGGGTTTATTTGAAATTAATTTGATCTCTTATCTATTTTTCCCTTCACCCTCCCTCGTTTTGTGGCATTTTTAGCACTCATAAAACGTTTCATGGCAGAAAAGGCACCAAAAAATAATTTGTGGCAGATATAGCACTCGTAACTAGTTTTGTGGCAGAAAAAACACGAAAACACGATTTGTGGCAGATATAGCACTCATAACTAGTTTTGTGGCAGAAAAAGCTATTTGCTCCCAAAAGAATTAGATCAAAGTTTAATTTCAAACAATCCTCCACAATTTCATATAGTAAATGATTATCAAGGATTCACATTAATCGGCTTTCAATGATGGTATCTTTCGGGGTTTGAACACCCGTCTAAGTTTTGAACACCCGTCTAATTATCCAACTTATGCCACACATGAACATATAGACTAAAACATTGAATTTAAACATTGGATATGATGACGTCTATTGGTAACTAAAGATTAAAAAGACTATGAAGAAAATCTTTAGGGTTAACACATTATTGTCATGTGCTTTGATCATGTCTCATAAGTGTATCACAGACAAAAATCCATTTCTTTTTATTTGTTGGTCTTATTAGTTTAGATAAACTTAACACGCCGTATTTGCGTATTAGATAGGAATTGCATTTTGTTTTCCTGCTTTGCATTTAGACTATAGGATTCATTGTACACATCCTTGCTCATACCTATAAATGATCGAGTTTTGCATTTAGCAGTCTTATGTATGCAGTGGATTTGTTTCGACCATTGTTAGGAGGTTTGGTATTAAGTCCCCCTCCTTGTATCTTTCAGCCATTTCGGCTTTTATTAATAAACGGGGGTCCACCCCACCACATCTGGTGGCTTTCTTAAAAAAAAAAAAAAAAAAAACAACAACAATCACATGATTGACAATCTCTAAGGATGCACTGCTAACATCTTGTCTAAAAAGATTCGATTCGACTCAATGTAGTAATACTCTTATTAGACTTGTATCTTGCATCTTCTATGCTTTCAAGAGAATAGACTATGATACATAAGTGTTAATCTATATTAGGTGCCCGATTGATTCAACTAGCTTGTTTATACTACAGTGAGCCTGGGTCTCCACTGGTCGGTTGGGTTGCCACTGTAGGTGAATCATTGATGACTTTTCAGTCTCATCCCCAACATGGATTTAAGGAATAGAGTAGTTTCTAATCCTCTTGTAAAGGTGTATGTGTAAGCCCTAAGGGCTAATGTGATCAATCTAGTTTTGATGATAACAAACCATTGGTTAGTTCTAATATTTGTGTGAGATATTTATATTTACACCGACATTGAAGAAAATGGTAAGTTAGTTTCTAGTGGACCAAAAAGGTATCATCATACATCATAGAAGAAGCTACACTTGGCAAGACTCCATGACACAAGCTTGAAGTTCATCCACAAACCTTAGAAGTATGTGCAAAGTCAAGAAGAAGGAAGATCAAAGTGTTAAGAGCTACTCAACATCAAATGCACTACATCAACAAGTAGACTCTTAACCAAAGAAGTGTTGAAGTCTAATAAACTATAACATGAAGATTGCTAAAGGACTTCACCACTCAAAGAAGAGGTTGATCAAAGTTTTCAAGTCAAACCTCCAAGAAGAATTCAACTACAAGACTTGAAGACCTAGAAGATTAGTCTAGTCTACATAGGTAATATCTTTTGTGACTAATCTTCCTTTTAGAATACTAGAAGTTTAAGTATGTTTAAAGCTCAATACTCTTGCATGTTTTCAAAACCAAATATTTACTTTAAGTCAATCTTTGAAAACTTATATAAGTGTCTGTTAATGCTTAAGATCTTTAAAATGTTTCAAATATATTTGAAAAACACATAGGCATGAGTTTTAAAACATTACAAATGTAACCAAGTGGAAAAAACACTTTTGGACTGAAGTCCGGACGACCTGATGAAAGTACGATCGACCGACATGGGTTGTCCGGTCGACCGAGGTTGTTTTTGTCCTTAGTCAGAGTTTGAATGTTCCAAGACTCCAACAACTATATTCCCTCGAACGACCTTACTTTAGGTCGGTCGACCGAGCTTTGCTCCGGACTCAATCATGTGAAGGAGAAATCAAATGTAAACCTTTAATCAAATTGAGCCTTCTCATGATGCAAACAAATAAGATAGGCGACAAAACAATTAACAGGATAAACATGTAAGGCATAAAAACATGTAGAGCATGGTATCACATAATACATGATATCATGCCTGTAAGCCCTAAGAGCGAACAAACTCAGTTTTTGATATTGGACAAACTTTTGATGTTGTGTCTAATGATCTTAATCTTTGTGATAGAATATCAGAACTCATTATGGAAGCTCTAAGTACTTCAATCAAGCCATTGATATCAAGATTCAAAGTTATGCAAGGCTTATTTATCAAGATTGAAGATTGAAGACTTAGGTTTGGTTAGTTTAGCTTTGTCGTCATAAGTCGTTATCTTATAAAGCTCTAACCAAAGCTCTCATGAACATAAGCTCTACACTCTAGTCTTGCATGCATCATAAACACGTTTTCAAAAGGCTAAGTTTCAAAACGTTCCTTACATGAGTTCATATCTCAAAAACCTTTGTTTTCAAAGTCTAAGTATTTTAAAATGGTTTTCCAAATGTTCTTACTTGTTACCTTTTGGGAAAACCTTTTAGACTTCAAAAGATTTCAAAACGTGTGAAAAATCAGCATCTCTCATACTCTGGAAGTTCGGTCAACCGAGCTCAAGCTCGGATCAACCGAAGAGAAACTGAGAGTTGTAGCTCTTGAAATATGTTGGTTCGGTCGACCTAAGGGTCTGGTCGGTCGACCGAGGTGGGCTTCGGCTCAACCGAGGTTGACTTCGGTCATCCGAGGTGTGATTTCGGTCAACCAAACTCTGCGAAAAACTAGCCGTTTTTTTACCGTTAAAGAGTCGTTTTTCAGCCTATTTTGAAATGTATAAATACTCTAAAGCTGAGAATGATTAAAAGGACTAGCACATAACATTTACATTGATTTCTTATCAAGTCTAAACACTCTCAAAGAAAATACACTTCATCCTTATGATCTAAATCATTGAAGAGTGTTCTTTCAAAAGCAAGACAAAGTGTGTGCTACTTATGTTCAAAGAGCTTATCATTGTTGTACTTCAAAGGTAATATCTTTCATTTAGAAGAGTGAACAATCTTTGTATTAAACATTCTCATTCCATTTCTTAGTGATTGGGTAATTGTTGTAAAAGTCCTACTTAGTGTGGGCAAGCTCTTAGTGAGTTTTTCTTGTGTGGTTGTGTTGTAAAACTCTTAGTGAGTTAGCCACAAGTGTAAACATTCTTCTTAGTGAAGTTGTTTAAAATCCTTGGGTGCGGCTCAAGGTAGTGGATGTAGATTCTGAGTGAGTCGAACCACTATAAATCCTTTGTCTTGTTGTTGGGTTTTGCATTGCTTTTATTCATCTTGCTCAAACTTACACTAGCATTGCAAAGAATTGAAAAAGTTTCCAAGATAGATTAAAACCCAATTCACCCCCCCCCCCCCTCTTGTGTTTTACAATTGGTATCAGAGCCTCGTCTTCATCTTTAGCTTAATCGCTTGAAGAAAAGATTAATGGCCGGTTATTCCGCTTTAGCCTACCAAGAGGGATCTTCCACAAATAGACCACCTCTCTTTGATGGAAATAATTTCAATGCTTGGAAAGACCGTTTCAAAATCTATGTGTGCTCTATAGACTACTCCTTATGGAAGATTTTTGAAGAAGGTCCTTATGTTCCTATGAAAGAGGTAGATGGTGTTCAAGTTCCAAAATTGGACAATGAGTTTAATCAAGATGAGTCCAAGAAAATGACTCTCAATTATCGAGCTATGAACATCATTAGTTGTGCTCTTAATCCGGATGAGTACAATCGGGTACGTGGAAGCAAATCCGCTCACAAGATGTGGAAATCCTTAGAAGTCACCCATGAGGGGACTAATCAAGTCAAAGAATCAAAGCTCAACATGCTTGTGAGGGAATATGAGCTTTTCTCTATGAAGACAAATGAAACTATAAATGAGATGAACACTAGGTTCACAAATGTTGTCAATGGGTTGAGATCTTATGGAAAGGAATACACTATGGGTGAAATGAATAGGAAGATTCTCAACTCACTTCCTAAAATTAAGTTGGGAAGGAAAAGCTCTTGTTATTGAAGAAGCAAAGAACTTGAAGACTTATCCCCACGGAGGAGCTCATCGGTTCTCTTCTCACTTATGAGCTCACACACAAAAAGGATGAGCATCTTGAAAAGGCAAAAATGAGTAGTGCTTTAAAGGCTATTCTTGATCTTGATGAATCCAATGATTCAAGTGATGAAGAAGACATCAACTTTGATGATGAGACCATGGATTTGGTGATAAAACGCATGAAGAAAATGTTTTTCAGGGAAAGGAAGAAAATTCTTCCAAAATAGAAGAAAACAAAATCCTCATGGGATGAGATGCTATGAATGTGGAAGTGACCAACATCTCATAGGAGAGTGCCCCCGTCACCAAAGAAAAAGAGCTCAAGGAAAACAAAAAAGAAAAAAATTCTTTAAACCAAAGAATTTCAAGGGCATGCTAAGCACATGGGATCAAGAAGGGAGTGGTGATGAAGAAGAAGATGAAAATGCAAATGTTTGCTTCATGGCTTTTGGTAATGAGGTACATCTTTCTACCTCCCCTTCAAATTCTTATAATGATAATGATGATGATGATGAGGATGATCCTAATGAACTCTTATGTGATATGTATGATCAATTGAAAAATTGTGCAAAGCAAAACAAAGCTATGAAGCTTAAAATTGAATCTTTGCTTGTTGGTAACAAAAAGCTTTGTGTTGAGGTTGATTGCTTGAAAATCGAAAATGAAAAGCTTATTGCTACATGCAACACTTCCTCATTAAAGTATCTAGAAGCCTATGATAAATTGTCTTCTCTTGAATGCAAACTTGTTGAGTTTGATGGCTTAAAAACCAAAGTTGTTGATCTCACCTCTCTTGTTGATAAGTTCTCCAAAGGAACAAAAAATATTGATCAACTTCTTT
Source organism: Vinca minor (assembly GCA_026122235.1). Taxonomy (NCBI): domain Eukaryota; kingdom Viridiplantae; phylum Streptophyta; class Magnoliopsida; order Gentianales; family Apocynaceae; genus Vinca; species Vinca minor. The sequence goes on from JAOCZM010000121.1 coordinate 1,278,128, forward strand.
GTGTGCAACGTGCTTCAAATGTTAAACATGGATTAGGTTATATTGCTAATCATGCTGCTATTGCTAGCTTTTCTAAGGCACCTAGAAATCAATTTGTGCATGCTAGCACTTCACATAAGCAAAATAAATATCATGAGCATATTCATAAATTTGCTAAGCCATCTACTTGTTGCACATATTGTGGTAAATTTGGTCACACAAGTGTTAGATGCTTTGTGAAGAAGAAGATTGAAAGGGGAGTTAAAACCATTTGGAGAGTTAAGCGTATTTTAACTGTAAAACACAAGAGGGGGGAGGGGGGTGAATTGGGTTTTAACTAATCTTGTAAACTTTTCCGATTCTTTGCAATGCTAATGTAAGTTTGAGCAAGATGAGCAATAGCAAAACAAAACCCAATAACAAGACAAAGGATTTAGAGTGGTTCGATTCACTTAGAATCTATATCCACTACCTTGAGCCGCACCCAAGGATTTCAAACAACTTCACTAAGAAGAATGTTTACAAATGTGGCTAACTCACTAAGAGTTTTACAACACAACCACAATACAAAAGCTCACTAAGAACTTGCCCACACTAAGTAGGACTTTACAAATTGCCCACACAAAGTAGGACTTTTACAAGAATTACCCAATCACTTAGAAAGGGAATTAAATGTTTAAAGAACAAGGTTGATCACTCTTATAAGTAAGAAATATACCTTTGAAGTACAAGAATGTTTAAGCTCTTTTGAACATATGAATTCCACTCTTTGTCTTGCTTTTGAAAGAATGCTCTTGAATGATTTAGATCATCGAAATGAAGAGCATTTGCTTTGTGAGTGTTTAGACTTGATAAGAAATCAATGTAAATTGTATGTGCAAGTCTTTGAATGATTCTCTAGCTTTGGAGTATATATACATTTCAAAATAGGCTGAAAATCGAGTCTCCAACGGTCAAATAACGGCTAGTAAAATCAGAGTTCGGTTGACCGTTCAAGAAACCTCGGATGACCGAACCAAGCTTCGGTTGAACCGAACCAAGGTCGGTCGACCGACCTACCCATATGGTCGACCGAGGCTCCATTTCATACCTCTCAGTATCTGCTCGGTTGATCCGAGCTAGAGCTCGGTTGACCGAACTTCCAAGCTGATTTTTCACACGTTTTGAAATCTTTTGAAGTCTTTTGAAGTCTAAAAGGTTTTCCCAAAAGGTAACAAGTAAGAGCACTTGGAAAACCATTTTAAATTACTTAGACTTAGAAAACAACGGCTTTTACGATACGAACACATTTAAGAATCATTTCGAAAACTAAGCCTTTTGAAAACGTGTTTATGAAAACATGCAAGACTAGAGTGTAGAGCTTATGTTCATGAGAGCTTTGGTTAGAGCTATATAAGATAAAGGCTTATAACGACAAAGCTAATCTAACCAAACCTAAGTCTTCAATCTTCAATCTTGAAAGATGAGCCTTGAATAATACGACTTTGAATCTTGATCATGGCTTGATTGAAGTACTTAGAGCTTCCAATATTAGTTCCGATATTCTATCACAAAGATATAAACATTAGACACAACATCAAGTGTTTGTCCATTATCAAAAACCGAGTTCGATCGCCCTTAGGGCTAACATTAACTAACCCCCATGGACCCAAACAAAAGTGGGTACCAAAAGCTACTCTTCCCTTGATCTTATAGGTTCTTGTTAGTTAAAGGGAAGCTCCGGCTCTATGATGTTTCAATGTGTATGATTTTATCACATAACCGGAGAAGAAGAAGTGCTTATGAAAGGTGTCAAATCTATTTGCAATGGAAATATCACTTTGGTGATAAAGCTAAAGATGAGTATGATAAAGAAGATTGAGAAGCTCAAAGAACTCATTGAAGGAACTCAAAGTGCAAAAGCATTCATTAAATTCAATGAGATATTACTAAACTCAATCTCTTTCATTTCCTTGAACAATTATTGATCTTACTTTCCATATAATGTTCAATTGTTCTTGAAATGGGCACCTTGGAGATTTTATAACATGTTTTGCTCTTCATATGTTTTGATTGTTTTTGAGCATGTTATTAGAGAGCTTAATGATTTGATCTTTGTGATGAAATCTCCTTTTAACAACCCCCTCCCCTCTATTATGTAGTGTTTTATGCTTTGGGGGAGTTTGTATATGCTATGCTCAGTTTTTACTTGATCTTCATTACATATAGGGGTTGTGTTTATATTCGAGTCTATAGCATTAATCTTATGTGGTTGATCGTCTAGATGCTTGACTTAGGATGTAAACTCTATTGTGATGTATGCTCAATTGTTCATATTTTACATCATCACATCACATGTTGGCTTGCCTTTCATCTTTTATCTCTTATAGCCAACTTGTGTAAGTTATTTTGGAAGTTATATGTGTTATAAATGTTTATTTCTTTAATTGGTATCACATATACTCTCCCTTAATAACTTTGAGATCATTTTCTTCATTTTCTTATCCATTGTGATCTCATTATAGTTTTTGGTTAGTATCTCTTTAAGAGTTGCTACACTCATTTAGCTAACCATTAACTTGTTAGAGGAATGTACTCAAAGTGTTATCTTACACTTCCTCTACTTCTTTTGGTTGTGATACATGTGCTTAACTTATGAATTCATGGTATCACTTCCACTAGTACTTTGTTAGCTATATTTTCAAACGTGTGTTACAATTGGCTATATTTACAATTGGTATCATGTTTTACAATTGGTCAATTGGTATCAAACTTGGTTTTATCTCAAATAGCTAACATCGTATGTTTTATAAACGGGGAGATTGTGCTTAAAGGTTATATTCCTTATCTCCTTTGTTTTTTAGCTTAGGTTGATATTCTTTTTGAGCCATATATAACCATCTTTATATTTATGTGTCATTATGGACTTTTTGTATTTTGAAATCAACCAAGCTTATTCAAAAAAGATCATTCTTCGGAAAAATTGGTGTATTAACTTTGCTTGTGCTATGAATCTGTTTATGTTTTTTTGCAAATACACCCTTATATCTTTGGAGTTTGAAGTCTTTTTGATTATGCCAAAGGGGGAGAAAAATAGTGTATTAATCTTGCTAAAATGGTGTATTAATCTTGATGTATTAATCATGTTTTTTATCCTTTCCGGCATGTTTTGAGAGGGAGCTTTTTATATATCTTATGTCTCAAAACATATTAAATGGAAGGAAGGAGGAAAGGAGGTTGGTTGGGAAATAGGGCTCTTCTAAGAGTCCCTAGATTATATGGCAAAAAGAAGTTATCATGACTAAGTGCTTTTGTCTTCATTGCTCTTAATTGATCTTTAACTTTTTGCCATGCTTCCTTGTTCTTAATTTTGTCCATATTCTATCTTATTACATAAAAGTTTGTCATAATCAAAAAGGGGGAGATTGTAAGCCCTACAGGGCGTAACAAACTCGCTTTTGATATTGGACAAACTTTTGATGTTGTGTCTAATGATCTTAATCTTTGTGATAGAATATCGGAACTCATTATGGAAGCTCTAAGTACTTCAATCAAGCCATTGATATCAAGATTCAAAGTTATGCAAGGCTTATTTATCAAGATTGAAGATTGAAGACTTAGGTTTGGTTAGTTTAGCTTTGTCGTCATAAGTCGTTATCTTATAAAGCTCTAACCAAAGCTCTCATGAACATAAGCTCTACACTCTAGTCTTGCATGCATCATAAACACGTTTTCAAAAGGCTAAGTTTCAAAACGTTCCTTACATGAGTTCATATCTCAAAAGCCTTTGTTTTCAAAGTCTAAGTATTTTAAAATGGTTTTCCAAATGTTCTTACTTGTTACCTTTTGGGAAAACCTTTTAGACTTCAAAAGATTTCAAAACGTGTGAAAAATCAGCATCTCTCATACTCTGAAAGTTCGGTCAACCGAGCTCAAGCTCGGATCAACCGAAGAGAAACTGAGAGTTGTAGCTCTTGAAATATGTTGGTTCGGTCGACCTAAGGGTCTGGTCGGTCGACCGAGGTGGGCTTCGGCTCAACCGAGGTTGACTTCGGTCATCCGAGGTGTGATTTCGGTCAACCAAACTCTGCGAAAAACTAGCCGTTTTTTTACCGTTAAAGAGTCGTTTTTCAGCCTATTTTGAAATGTATAAATACTCTAAAGCTAAGAATGATTAAAAGGACTAGCACATAACATTTACATTGATTTCTTATCAAGTCTAAACACTCTCAAAGAAAATACACTTCATCCTTATGATCTAAATCATTGAAGAGTGTTCTTTCAAAAGCAAGACAAAGTGTGTGCTACTTATGTTCAAAGAGCTTATCATTGTTGTACTTCAAAGGTAATATCTTTCACTTAGAAGAATGAACAATCTTTGTATTAAACATTCTCATTCCCTTTCTTAGTGATTGGGTAATTGTTGTAAAAGTCCTACTTAGTGTGGGCAAGCTCTTAGTGAGTTTTTCTTGTGTGGTTTTGTTGTAAAACTCTTAGTGAGTTAGCCACAAGTGTAAACATTCTTCTTAGTGAAGTTGTTTAAAATCCTTGGGTGCGGCTCAAGGTAGTGGATGTAGATTCTGAGTGAGTCGAACCACTATAAATCCTTTGTCTTGTTGTTGGGTTTTGCATTGCTTTTATTCATCTTGCTCAAACTTACACTAGCATTGCAAAGAATTGAAAAAGTTTCCAAGATAGATTAAAACCCAATTCACCTCTCCCCTAATTGTGTTTTACAATCCACAATTAAGATAGGTGATAAAACATAACAAGTTAATATGTAAGACATGAATAGGTAAAGCATGATACAAACCAGGTAACCACATAAGATGTAGCACAAATAAGAAAATCATCATATACATGTAATATAACACGTAGCAATAAGATATAGCGTGTTAAGTAAACATGAGCATTTCTAGTCCACGGTCTCTACCCATCACACACCTCACATTAAGGGTTCTTGTTATCCTATGTTCATTACAGATTTTATCCCTAAGGTTCGACCTGCTCTGATACCACTTCTGTCACACCCCGTCTCCGGAGTGATGACATGGCATTAACTCATTGGTTAATGAAGCACCAAAACCACAGTCAGAGAATTATTAGATAAGGTAATTCGAGCAATATACTTGAAAGGAAATTAGTCTAAGTTATTACATCTGAAAAAGGAAACTACATGTTTCAAAAGAAATAACTACTAAATGAAAAACAGAGTTCGTAGTCTAAGTAAATTAGGACCACTCGGCGCAGTCTCCATCCCACGGGCCATCATCGTAGGACTGATCCTCACCTAAGTCATCTGCAAAACAATAGCGGATGGACTGAACTCCGGTGCTCAGCAGGGACCCAAAACAGTAATAATAATATGTATAGACATTGCATAACAGAAACAGTAGAAATCAGATACAACAAATAATGCAGATGCCCGTTTCCCAAAATACCCATAAGGAAGTATATGCAAACGACTCAACCTAAGTTCCATAGGACTCAGATCGTAGGACAAGACGGTACAGTACAGTGAAGAACAGAACAGAACAAAATAGTGATACAGAACAAATCAGAACGGTCGCACAAAGGCCCTCCGGTCGACCCAACAGGACCAGATCGGTCGACCGAAGGCACCTGCGGGCGAATGGTTCGTCCCCGGTAACGTCCGCGGTTAGAAATTAGCTACTGTCTTCGTGCGGACGAAGCCTAGGACGAATGGTTTGTCCGCGACATGCGAACTTTAGAAAAATGAGATGAAAACTTGTACAAAAGTATACCAAAATGCTACCCAAACATCCCCAACTCAATACGACAATCACCACGCGTTGCCCATCCGGTAAACCCAATTACAGTCCCGTCTAGACACATAATCCCATCACATGAGCTTACTCGTCTAGTCACTCATACTCAGCAATAACGATAGTAGTCCCGGTTATCAACAAAACTAGGAAGGTTTAGTATCAGCACGTGGGTTCGGATTTTCCCCCAAACGAAAGGACCCGGGTTTAAGGATCCATCCATTACATTATATCATCATCCCCTCAAAAGGAAAACTCCACAAAATCACTACCGTACCTAATGATTTGCCCCATCAGGTGAGGACCACGAACAGAACATAGCACAAGACCTCACGGGGTCATAGATTCAGAACAAGGCATAGGATAAGTCGGACAGATCCTGTTAACTAATCGTTTCTAGACGAAAGCTCAATAGGGGGCGACGACTCGGTCGACCAAACCAAATTGGACTACAAAAAGACACCCAAATATGACGACTCCAATTAAGATGACTCGATTAACACTCAAATAATGCAATTACAGGAAAGACTCAATCAGTCCACAGAACAGTACAATTACAGAAACAGTTTATGTGAATTTAGCAATTAACGAAAGCAATTGAAAATTAGATTACCCAACATGCTTTAGTTCATCAATTGAAGACAGAAACGATAAACATACAAAATTACCAAACATGTAATTAATGATTACTTCAGCAATTTATGCAATCCAATAACCCAAATAATCGATAAAACATATCAGAGCAGTACCCAACGAAAAAATAAAAAATTCGAAACAGTAATTAATGGTGGGAAGCGGGGTCCCTACCGTTACGGAGATAAAAACGAGGAAAAGAACCCGAAATCAACCTAAGGGTGAAACGCTCTCGGACAATAGCTCGCTATCCGGGTACTCGAAACGTGATTCGTCTGCGTTCCCACGAAGACTGTGGGATTACCTTCGATTCGGCGTATCCCGTGATGGAAACTTATCTCTCGATCACCTTCAACGATCCGCTTGAAGTTCCGGGCAGTTTCTCTCTTCTCTCCAAGATCGATGTTTTAAATTTACTAATGTCTTTTAATCGTAATGAAGCCCCAGCCCTATGACCCCTCATGTTAGGAGGTTTAAAGTTTAGGTTAATTACAATATTAGGTCCCTCTCCATATTTTAATTACACTCATGCCCCCGTACACAAAAACAACTTGTAACACATATAACACATGAAAAAAATGTCATCTAGGACATACAATTTAATCATGGCATTAAATATTAATCAATTAATTATGCAATCTCACAATAATAACATAATTCTAAAATGCAAAAATCCCGGGTATCACAAGAACTAAGAAGTCAACCACTATAGAAGAAAGTGAAGAAGAGGAGGATAATGAAGAAAGTGATGATGATGTTGATGAGGAAGAAAAAGAATAAGATAAGAAAGATGAAGAGAAGGTGGATGAAGTGAATGATATCTCAAGTGATGATGGTGAAAATGAGGACAATGAGGCTAAAGAGGTTGATATGTAGATTGAAGATGATAATGAAGATGGGAAACAAGAGGACAAGGGGGTTGAAAAAAAATTGAAGCGGTTGGAGCGTCCTAACAAATTCAACAAAATATGTGTTTAGTTTTAATTGTATTACATTCACGAAGTTTAAACCGAAAACAAAAATATACAATTAATGTTTTTTTACAATCATGCAAAAGGTAATTCATTCAATTTGAAAACTAAAGCCGTCAGAGGTGCGCAACATTTTCAGCAAAACAGTAATTGTGTATAATTTAATTTTATTACATTTAAGAACTTTAGGCTAAAAAAAGAATCTACAAATAACGTTTTATTTTTCTAACAATCACGCTGAAGGAAATCTATTCAATTTGAGCATTGAAGTTGTTGAGGATGTGCAACAATTTCACCAAAAGGTAATTGTAATTAATATTTAAAAAAAAATATATCTACTATATATATCTAGAAGTTTTTAAAGTTATATCATATTTAGCAAAAATTGAGGAAAATGTTTATATTACTATACTCAAAGTTAAGATAATATGTTATATTCGAAATACGTGTAATTATGTATTAATTTAAATCGTAAGTAAATGTCACTACTGAAAATGACATATTTTGCGTCAGGTAAAAAGTATCTTTTTCGACGAGAAAACGTTTTTGCGTCGGCCATGCGACAGCAATTGAGGGGTCGCATGGAGAGGTGCCGCAAAAGCCTTGCGAGGGGAAACGTCTGGCACAATTAGTTGTTTCAACGAGAATTTTTCTATTTGCGATGCTTTTTTCTTGACTTGAAATCTTAGCAAAAATGACTACTTTTTGCATCGCTTATAATTTCCGACGCAATAACTGACACAAACATTTTATGCGGCACCTTATAAACTGTCGAAAAAAGTTTTTCACCGTCGCAAATATTTTAATAAATTTATATTTTGTATTTTTTTTGCAATGTCACGATCTATCTAAAATAGTTTTTCACCGTCACAAATGTTATAGTAAAATTATATTTATGATGGCCGAGCCGAGTCAAACCACATTTGAATAACGTAGAATAAACTCGCTCCCTCAGCCACCAAGTCAAGCCACATTTGAATAATGTAGAATAATCTCTCTCCCCATTCAAATGGATGAGACTTGGACCCACGGCCTCCTGCATGTATGTCGTGCAATGGGCCACTGAGTTAGTTGATAATTTGTTAATTGTTGTTCCTCCAATTATATTTATTATAATGGAGTTTTTTATTTTGACCTTTTACTTATTTAAATTTCTCTCTGTGTTTTGATTTCCTTTTCTTTATGAATCAAATTAAAACTAATACACTCTCATTAAATTTTAAATAATTAAATGTATTTAATTTTTCTTTCAAAATATATTTCAGAAAGATAATCTATGTATTTGTGTATTGAATTGTTATAAAAATTATTATATATGTATATTATTTTTTGGTAATAAATTTGATGTATTACTAAACAAATATAAAAAATAAAATTATATTGTTGATTATAGCATATATACCTGTATATTTATATTCTATTTTTTACACAAACAAAAACTATTTATAATTTCCCTTAGTTTCCGTTGCAATGCCCCCTTTCCTTTTTCATTTTAAAGAAATATACATTCAACGTGAGAGGAGAAGAACAATATAAATACATCATATACAAACAATATATTATAAAATAAAAAATTATATTTTAGGACGAAACTTTTCGCGACAAAGACATTTTCCTCACGACAAATGTTTCCCATTTTCTCTATTGGTGGAAAAATCATCATATCAAAGAGTTATATGAAAAAAAGTACTACAATTTATTTTTATATTTTTTAGCTTTAAGGGATTTTGGGTCCAATTAATTTTTTTTGTGCAAATATAAATTTTGAATCCACTTTCTAATTGATATTTATCCTAAAATTATTTTTAAATTATCTCAATAAATATTTTTTTAAAAAATAGATTGTTAATCAGTAAACAATAACTTCATATATTTCATATGGCATATTTAATTAAAAGATCTTGATACATCAAACAAATTAAAATTTTTATTAAATCATAATATTGATTAAAATTTACTTTATAATATTCATCTAAATTCATTCTAACAAGTGCCCCAAATTTTTGGCACATACGTAAAAGTGCCTCATAATGTGACATTATATATATGACAAATTTTATAAAAGCAATATTAAAAATGAAAGTTAAATTCGTATATCAAATTTATAATGTTTTCGAATCTTACAAAACAACATTGTCAAACAATTAGTTATATAAATAAAAATATTTATGTCATATAAATATGTAGTTAAAATATATGATGAAAGTTCTTGTGGTCTATTGGTAAGAGCAATTGATTTCCAAATGAGAAGGGTTGTGTTCAAATCTCGCCAATTCATATTATTCTTACTTTAGAGTAACAATTTTTTTTTAAAAAAAGCATAATTATCTTAGGGCGGAAAATTCCACCACCAAACTAATACTAAAAATTTGGTCATTTCCATCAACTTTCTATATGACGGGAGAATCCCATCACAAATTTTGATTATTTGGGTGAAACATTTTGCATCAAATGAAGCCCGTCACAAATATGGTCATTTGCATCGACTTCCTATGCGCCAGGAGAATCTCATCGCAAATTGTGATTATTTGCGGCGGAACTTCTTGTGTCGATTGAAGCCAATCACAAATAATTCATTTTTCCCGACGAATTAATTTGCTAACACAAATACTAATTAGCGGTTGTAAATGCATATCACAAAACGACGTCGTAGCGTTATTTGTGTTGGTGTGTCAATCCTAACGCAAATGACAGTTATTTGTGATGGTACACGCTCGACGCAAATAGTGTCGATACAAAAACTTATATTTTTAGTAGTGTATTTTTTTCTTTTTTTTGTCATCTATGAATTTTCTTTACAACATTCATTTTTACTAGAAGTACTTAGTAATGATAATTGTTATAAATTTACGTTTTACAATACAAAAGTTAGAAAAATAATCTCTCTTTCTCATTTACTGTGGAATATAATGTGTACTTATGCAATTACATATAGTTTCTTTAGAAAAAAGAATCTCTCTTTCTCATTTACTGTGGAATATAATGTGTACCTATGCAACTACATATAGTTTCTTTAGAAATTGTATCAAATACTCTTATTTCTTTCAAAGGAAAAAAATAATGTATATCTAACTATATATAGTTGATATATAAATGATATCAACTTTACCATAAAATCGTTACATTTTTTATTTTTTTCAACATAGTTTCAAGCGTTAATGGAGTGCCTAATTCTTTAGATATCAATAATGACGTTCTGACACCTTTGCCAGATTTTCAACAAAATGTACTTAATGTAAAATTTTATTTATTAAATTTCTATTCGTAGTCTTTTCTTAATTGTTATAAAACTAATTCATAGCCCACTGCATTGTTAATAAATGTTATATCATTTGTTACTAGTATGGTAGTGAATATTAAATCAAAACATTGGTTTAATTCCAACAATCATTTGATTGTATACTATTTGATTCAATATTTTTATCTAACAATTCATTGGTATTCACCTTTACAATACTCAATCTCTTTCTGTTTTCTATGCAAATATACAAATAACTTTTATTTTTTACAATCATGTAGAATATAATTCATTAAATGTGGAAATTGAAACGGTCGGAGCTCCTAACAAATTTAACAAAATGATAACCATGATTAATTTTAATTTTATTATATTCACGAAGTTTAGACCAAAAAAATATATAATTTTTTTTTACAATCATGTAGAAGGCAATCCATTCAATTTGGAAACTGAAGACGTCAAAGCTGCACAACACTTTCAATAAAACGGTAATTGTGAATCATTTTAAATTTATTACATTTAAGAACTTTGGGCTAAAAAAAAAAAAAAAAAAAAATCTAAAACAACTTTTTATTTTTTATCAATCGTGCAGAAGGAAATCTATTTAATTTGGGTAGTGAAGTTGTTGAGGATGCGCAACAATTTCACAAAAATAGTAATTGTAATTAATTGTTTTTCTAAAAAATCTACTATATATCTAGATTTTTTTTAAAGTTATACTATATTTACCAAAAGATGAGCAAATGTTTTCATTACTATACTCAAAGTTAAGATAATATGTTATAGTCGAAATACACGCAATTATGTATTACTTTAAATGGTAAGCAGTTTGTTTTTTTCCTTTTTGTCATCTCTGTTGAATTTTTTTTTACAACATTCAATTTTTATGAATAAATTTAGAGCCTACTTCTTCGGATATGAATATTGAAATAATAGCACATCTGTCACACCTCGTACTCGGGGTGATGACCTGACAATGCCTCATCACAAACACTATGCTTTTCTAGAAAAATCTTTCTTTCTTTTCTCTCATTTTTCTTTCTTCTCCTTTTTCTCTAACCTATCTAACTTCTAACTTCAGAAATTTTCGGCACTAAACCACCCCCAAAAGACACAAACTATTCAAAAGTGTTAATCTAGTCCATAAGTTCCAACTAGTCTACAATTCAGTCCCTTAAGTTAGGTTCAATTTTAAAAGGCCACCCTAACAATTGTTCATCAATTAAATACATAATAAACAATTAGCACATAATTAGATTATGATCATTATTATTAATTTAAAAAAATTTCAGGTTATCACATAGCGTCCTGGTCGAGGACGGATTTAGAAAATTCGTCCTCCCTTTGCCCTTTTTTTGTTGCGCAGTCTGTTCTTCTCCCCTCCTCACTTCGAACTGAAAAAGAAAAAAAGAAAAAAAAAAAAAGCAGCCCCACCCCTGTTCAACCCCACCACCGTTAGGATATTATGATATTATGTTATTTTGGATTTGGACATTTTGTTGGAATTTTCTTTGATATTGTAAGTTATGTAAATTTGTTGTTTGTAATTTTAATTGTCTGCTAATTGTCTGATAATTATGATAATTTGCAATATTGTTAATTTTGGAGATTTGGTATATTTGGAATACTGTTTGAAAATGTCGGTAATTTTCTGATCATGTCATTGTTTTTGTTGTTTTTATGTATAGATGCCTGATATACCAGCTACATCTGGTTCTCTCCATCCCGGACCTTCAAATTGTAGTGTATTAGATAGACAGGGGGATCACAGGTATTCAAGTATTTGACAGGGTATAGATAGAGCGACGTTAGATACCCCATTGACTATTATTAGCAGGATAGCCATTTCTTTGAGGCCTACAGGAGAGAGACGAATCAAAATTTGCTTACCCTTATTGATACCTTAGGTTTTGGGAGTTTGTGTCGCATATGTTATATTAGGGTAGATCATGCCTTAGTGACGTCCCTAGTTGAGAGATGGCGCCCAGAGATATACATATTCCAGCTACCTGACGGGGAGGCGACAACTACTTTAGAGGACGTATGAGTCCTTCTTGGACTACACGTCGATAGAGATCCAGTGACATTTAATGAAAGTTTGAATTATAGCAGCTCTAAATGGTCGGGTCTTATTAGCAGATATTTGGGGTTGAACACCGTGCAGAATCATTTAAGAGAAATGCCATTAATCAGAGCGAGATTTTAGCACATACATTAGAGTCATTGCCTAATGATGCTAGCACGATAGAGTTTCACCGGAGGGCTAGGGCATTACTGTTAATTATGATGGGTAGTCTGTTGTTGGCGGATAATTCTGCTTCCCGAGTACATTTGCGTCATCTGCTCCTACTCCAGAATTTGGAGTTTGATACGCCTACTTATTCATGGGACAGCGCTGTCCTAACATATCTTTACTGCTAGATGTGCATCTCTTATAAGGAAGATTCGAAAGACATCGTCGGATATTGCTTGCTCATTCAGGTATATTTGTAGTTTACTATTTTAAATGATTTAATTCCTATGTATTAATTCCTTTGGTAATAATTAATTATATTTTTTCAACAGTTATGGGCGTGGGAGTGTATTTCCATTCTCCGTCCGGAGAACCGAGGCGTACCGGTGGCGACTGTCCTTGAGGATGCCATTTTCAAAACAAGATGGAATCCCCTCCGGAATTTCCGTAATACTCCCAACCACAAATTGCTAGCCGTAATACTCCCAACCACAAATTGCTAGTGTGTTGAGATCAACTCGACGGAATGAAGGAGACACAAGGGGTACGTTATATGTTTTGTTTTATCTTTGTATGTTTAAATTTTTTTTTTTGCAGTTTATGTGGGTACCATACCCGACCCAAGTGATTGATGTGTCGGCTGCTCGAGATCCACATTTTTGGGTAGTTGTGTGTGCCCTAGTCCCACTGATCCGCTTCGACATTGTGGAGTACCATCTGCCTGATCGAGTCATGAGGCATTTTGGATTTCAGCAGATTGTACCAGAAGCAGCATGGACTTGTTGACGTCCACAAAATTAAACTTGTGGCGTGTAAGAACTGGTGCAAAAAGAACTCAAAATACATAGATCTGTGGGGTAAACAATTTGAGCGCATCACCGAGGGTGTTGCTGCGGCTGTTAATATTTTTGTGCCTAGCGATGAGTACATGGAGTGGTACAAAAACATTACTGTCTTGCTTGTAAGTAAACCCCAAAACCAGGATTCGTCGTATCTTCCAAGTGGATTTCAACCGAACGCGTCATTAGAGTCAATTATGGTTAGTTTTATTTTGTTATGCACTACATTTTCATGCTTTACTTTTTTCATATAGTTTCTTATGTTTGTTTTGTGCTTGGTATTTATTACAGGCTGCAGGATCTCATAAACTCCTAGATACTTTCCAACGGGAAGTGGGTAATCTAACTGATTCCCTGTCCAAGAGTCTGGTCACTTGGGTGAAGAACATTTTGACACACACCTTATAGGATGCTGGGAGGACACTTACATGAAAACCGCGCTCAGACATTTCAGAGGCGGTCATAGAGCGTCTATTGACATTCTCTAGACATCATGTGAAGGGTAGGAGTCAGGTTGGGAGGCGGGGAGGGCATCGGTCTCGCCGGGAGACACATGCTGGTGGAGAGATTCATGGACATTGGGACGCTTTCATCCGTCCATCGCAGCTGCATGAAGAGCTAACTTGGAATACTGGACTAAGTGCGAGACCGACTCATACGCAGAATGATACTCAGCCTCAGACTGATACTCAGCCTCATCCTCAGTCCACCCACGACACATTCGAGTTTATGGACGATACCGTGCCTAGACAATGGGGTGATCACACGTTGCCCATCAACTTTGACTGGACTGGGCTTGCTCTACCATTCGGTGATCTGGGTGCGTCTTCATCGGGTACGCATGCTGATCCTATGGCTATTTCAGATGACCTGCCCTTGTTCTCTCTTAGTCTTGATCAGACTCAGACCGAGCAGGATGTTCCATTTCTCCCGCCACAGTTACCTGAGGAGCCTCTTTTTATCGATCCATAAGGCCTTCAGGTGGAACACTCACCTGAAGGTAGTGTTATACGCACAAAAGAGAAGAAAACATACTGGCTGAGGTCAAACCCAAAAAGGAAGGATCATTGGACACCGATGGAGCAGTTGAAGAGACGTTGATTTTTAATTGTATTTACGTTATTTTTTTCGTTAGATACTTGAATTTATGTTATTGATTATAGTTTTTTATGTTAATGGTATTGACTTTAGTTTTTAATGTTATTAATATTAAATTTAGTTTTGATGTTAATGTTAATGACTTGGTTTTCAATTTCGATTTTTTCCAATGGAAGTGTGATATTCAGTTTCTTATATTTTATTTATTGCAATTTTTCAATTTTTGCACTGTTATATATTTTGAATCGTGTTGAATTAGATGTTAGAAATTGTTGGCAAAAATGGGTACATTTACCTGGACACTGCCAATCTAGGACGGATTTGGCAAATCCGTCTTGGGCTGAAGTGGCCAGACGCGTAATATTTTTTTGCCACGTCAGCCCAGGACGAATTTACAAATCCGTCTTGGAAAAAAAAAATTCACCCGAATATTTTGATGCCATGGTTGGCCCAATATGCAATTTCATTGTCATTCTAAGGCCAAACCCGATTCACTGCCCAAACACTCCCTCATACGAACACATAAATTGCATTAGTTGCTCCAAACTTTGTTTTCCACCTTTTGTAAATACTATTACATCATCTGTAAAAGCTAAGTGAGAGACCGGTCGCGTATTCCTTGGGAGACAATACAGATGTGTTGAGGCCAATAACATTAAGCTATTCAAACCCATAGACGATACCTCCACTTCAATGATAAAGAGCATCAGGGACAATGGATCCCCTTGCTTTACTCCTCTACCTAATTTGAAGAAACTGTGTGGCCGACCATTGCTAATGATGGAAAACCAATGAATTCCGAACGAGATTGATAAAGTGGGGACTAAATCTGAACCGCTCCAAAACATAGCGAATAAAATTATGTGAAACCTTATCAAAAGTTTTATCATTTCTAGCTTTAGTACAAGGTTACCCCCACGGACTCGACAGTTAATTTGTTACACCAACTCTTGAGCAAGAAGAATGTTATGTCATATTAAGCGCCCCTTAACAAAGCCTGATTGGTTGAGAGTGATGAACCTTTGTAATATGTTTGGGAACATAGTAACAGAAAATTTTTGTAATTATTAAATGATTACAATTAATATAATAAAACTGTCTTGATATAACATTAATGTATAAGTTGTAACTGAAGGGATTCATGGGCGGAAACTCGTTCCAAATCGGAATTGATAGTGTTATGGTATGATTAACAATATCGAATCCGAATCGTATGAACCTCGCTCTGATACCACTGAAGGGATTCATGGGCGGAAACTCGTTCCAAACACCCATGAGTCCTCCCCTGAAGGATCCGCTCATACGTAAACGAATCGAAAAACCGAGAAAAAGACTTACAATTTTCGGCTCAAGAATCCGACTCTTGAATGGAAGATCCTGTTTCTTGGATGCTTTGCTGCCACCAACGGAATTCCCTTTGCGGAATTACTCCCTACCGATATCCACGCGACGAAACGGGCAGCGAGTGCTAGCTCTCCGTTTTTCTGAGTTTCTTGAATTAGGGAGAAAGGGAGAAGGCATAATACAATTTCTGATTTCGGCTGGCTTTGGTTAATTGCGGCTGAAAAACTCATACCCTAGGGTTTCGGCCAAGAGTGGTTTATATAGGGTATGAGAGTTTGTTCCCATAACCAACTCTCACATCCTCAACTTCTCTCGGCAGTGGGAGTCTTTAACTCCCACGTACCCTAGACTTCTGCTGGTATTGGGAGTCTTTATCGGATAATAACTTCCACGTAATCCCAGCTATTAACCAAATACCGAAAATGCCCCTTATCCATAATTCGAATAATAACACTTTATTATTCTCAGAAAAATAAATGTCAGATACAATGAACCTAGACACATTCTAGATTCATTGAATCTGGACATGAAGCTCGTTAGCTCGTCTATGCGTGTGACCCTGTAGGTTCATCTCACAGTGGCAATGAAAACATACTTAGTAGTAGTATGTGTTCATAAATCACAAGCGGTCCCTAGCAGGACATTGTGACTACCCAAAGTGAATGAATTTACGGTGGAACCTAATATCAATCCACTATTTAATCCTTTTTTCTCGCGATATCCTAATTAAGCATAAGGCATGATAGTCGTCACCCTTATTAAGCTTAATTGTATTTATGCTCGATCTCCAGGTAGACTGTTCTAACAAATAATATTTAATAACCACTTTATTAAATACATTTGAGCACGGCCATGCATTTAAACAGTCTTTCCCTATCGAGGGGCCCATGGATATCTCTCTCTAATAAGAGAGGGACAAATTCCTTACAATGCCTCTCACATTCAAGCCATGATAGGACATTACATCCGATCATCAGTCGTATTGATTAATCGATTAAAAGCAACGTACGACTGAGTCAAAACGTGGCTCCATTCATGCTAGAATCAATGGAGACATAAGGTCTAAGGATTCTAAAATAGTATTGAGGAAGTAATACTTATGACTAAGGACCATGAAGTATTACTTCTCTAACGGATCACGTCCAATACAATGTATCCCTATATATTGCATCTATGATAGGATTTGTATTCATTACACATGATTAGTAAAACGTAATCATCAATCAAACATCATACTAGTTTTATTTCATTGTAAAATAGATTACATAAAACTAGGGACAACTAGAATAGTAATTACATAAGCAAATGAGTTTTACTATCAAATCACGCATTTGATGTTCATAAGCAAAATTAACTATTCACATGAAATGCTCAAATAGATATAAAACGTACAACATATGCTAATGGTCCTAGGGCACTACTAACAATCTCCCACTTGCCCTAGGTCCAATCATTCATGATCCTCAATCCCATTGACCTAGTATGACTCTCATGTTTAGGCTGTGGGAGTGGCTTGGTCAATGGATCTGCCATGTTGTCGTTTGTATGAACTTTGCAAATACTAACGTCTTCCCTGTCGATGATCTCTCTAATCAGATGGAAACACCTGAGAATGTGTTTGGATCGTTGGTGAGATCTAGGTTCCTTAGCTTGTGAAATGGCACAAGTACTATTACAATAGAGGTCCACTGGGTTCACAATGCTAGGGACGACACCTAATTCATCAACAAACTACCTGATCCAAACAGCTTATTTAGCTGCTTCAGAGGCAGCTAGATACTCAGCTTCTGTTGTAGAGTCGGCCACGGTTTCTTGCTTTGAGCTCTTCCAGCTCACAGCACCTCCATTCAAACAAAACACAAAACCAGATTGCGATCTATAATCATCTACGTCAGTCTGGAAGCTTGCGCCCGTGTAACCGTTTACAACCAGACATCCTTCCTGAACTCCGTAAACTAAGAACATATCTTTAGTCCTTCTCAAGTACTTAAGAATGCTCTTGACTGCAGTCCAATGTGACTCTCCAGGGTCAGATTGATATCTACTAGTCATACTTAAAGCAAATGAGACATACGGGCGAGTGCATATCATGGCGTACATAATAGACCCAATGGCTGAAGCATATGGGATCTTACTCATGCGCTCTTGGTCCTCCCTTGTGGAAGGTCCTTGAGTTCTGCTGAGTTTAATGCCATGTGACATGGGGAAGAATCCCTTTTTGGAGTCTTGCAAACTGAACCGTTTCAGTACCTTGTCAATGTATCCACTCTGGCTCAGGCCAATCATTTTGTTACATCTATCTCTATAGATTCTTATACCCAAAATGTATGTGGCCTCGCCTAAGTCTTTCATGGAAAAACACTTCCCCAACCAAGCTTTTACGCTTTGTAATGTGGAGATGTCATTTCCAATCAGTAAGATGTCATCCACATAAAGCACAAGGAACACTACTGCATTATTAGTTACTTTCTTATAAACACAAGGCTCGTCTTCGTTTTGATGAAACCGAATTCTTTAATACGTTCATCAAAGCGACGATTCCAGCTTCGAGATGCTTGCTTCAATCCATAAATGGACCTTTGAAGCTTACACACTTTGCTAGGATTTGTTGGATCAACAAACCCCTCAGGTTGTGTCATATACACATCCTCGAGAAGGTTTCCATTAAGAAACGCAGTCTTAACATCCATTTCCCATATCTCATAGTCATAATATGCAGCTATGGCAAGTAAAATCCTAATTGACTTTATCATCACAACAGGGGAAAAGGTTTCGTCATAGTCAATACCATGAACTTGTCTATAACCTTTAACTACCAGTCGAGATTTAAAAGTGTGTACATTACCATCCATGTCGGTCTTCTTTTTTTAACACCATTTGTTATCAATGACCTTGCACCCTTCGGGTGGGTCAACCAAAGTCCATACTTGGTTGTCGTACATGGATTGCATCTCAGACTTCATAGCCTCTAGCCACTTATCTTACTCAGAACTATGAATTGCCTCTTTGTAGGTAGTGGGTTCATCTTGATCAATCAGTTCAACCTGATGATCATCAGTCACGAGAAATCCATATCTCTCAGGCTGTTGATGTACCCTACTCGACCTCCTTGGGCCTTGTGTCAAAGATTGAAGCTCAGTATCGGCACGTGAGCTTGCTTGAACTTCCAAAGTTGGTTCAGATGTTGTTTGGGGATCTTGAATTTCCTCAAGATGGATCTTACTCCCACTATCCTCTTTGGAAATAAATTCCCTTTCAAGGAATAAACCATTATGAGCAACAAACACTTTGTTCTCTGATGGAAGATAGAAGTAATATCCTTTAGTTTCTTTAGGATATCCCACAAACAAACACTTGTCAGATTTAGGGGCGAGTTTATCAGATAACAAGCGTTTTACGTACGCCTCGCATCCCCAAATTTTGAGAAATGACAAACTAGGTCGTTTCCGAGTCCATATCTCATATGGAGTTTTCTGAACCGCTTTAGAAGAAACTCTATTTAATATAAATGCAGCAGTGTCTAGGGCGTAGCCCCAAAAGGAAATTGGAAGACTTGTTTGACTCATCATAGATCGGACCATATCTAATAAGGTGTGATTCCTCCGTTCTTGACACGCCATTCCATTGTGGTGTGCCAGGAGGAGTTAATTGTGAAACAATTCCACAACCACTAAGATGTTCGTCAAACTCTTGGTTAAGGTATTCGCCACCTCGATCTGATCGAAGTATCTTAATACTTTTGCCAAGTTGATTTTGTACTTCATTTTGAAATTCTTTGAATCTTCAAAAAGATTCTGATTTATGTTTCATTAGATAGACGTAGCCATATCTGCTGAAATCATCTGTGAATGTGATGAAGTACTGAAACCCTCCCCTAGCACTAGTGTTTATTGGTCCACAAACATCTGTATGTATGAGGCCCAACAAATCGGAAGCTCTCTCACTTTGTCCAGTAAAGGGAACTTTAGTCATTTTGCCTAACAAGCAAGAATAACAAATCTCATAAGACTCCAAGTCAAATGATGTCAAAATTCCATCTGAATGGAGCTTTGATATGCGTTTCTCATTTATGTGGCCCAAACGACAGTGCCAAAAGTAGGTCTGGTTTAAGTCATTTGATTTAAACCTCTTAGTATTAATGTTATAGATGGGCCTTTTAATGGAATCATCGAGGTTAAGAACATAAAGCCCATTCATCAAAGAGGCATCTCCATAGAAGATACGATCTTTATGAACGGTGCAAATTTTATTCATAATATTAATTTCAAAACCAGCAACATCCAAACAAGAAACTGAAATAATATTCCTACTCAAAGTTGGAACATAAAGACAATTATCCAGTTCTATAATAAGGCCACTTGGCAAAACTAAATTAAATGTCCCGGTAGCTACAACAACTACTCTTGCTCCGTTCGCTACTCTCAGGCCCACTTCTCCTTTTGCCAGTGATCTACTCCTTTTGAACCCCTGCACATTTGCACAAATGTGAGATCCACAACCGGTATCTAATACCCATGAAGTAGGAGCAGACATGTTAATTTCAATAACATAAATACCTGGAGAGACAGTCAAACTGGTCTTTCCCTGTTTCTTCTCTTCCAAATAGAGCTTGCAGTTCCGTTTCCAATGACCTGGTTCATTGCAATGGAAGCAAACCCCTTCCTTTGGTGCCTTGGCTTTGGGCTTGGGCTTGGGCTTGTCATTGCCTTTGCCTTTGCCCTTCTTGGCCATGGGCTTTCCCTTTCCTTTCTTCTTGAAATTCCCCTTTTGAACCATTAAGACTTCAGGGGTCTTCTTAATGTTCAGTTCAGCCTGTTTGAGCATCCCGTGTATTTCATGTATGGTCTTCTCTATGGCATGCATGTTGAAGTTCATAACAAATTGGTCACACTCCGGTGGGAGTGAGCCCAAGATCATATATGTGGCCATGTCATGACCTATGGGAGCCCCAAGTTTCTCAAGTTAATCAAAATAGCCCTTCATCTTAAGAACATGTGCACTTACAGATGTGCCAGGGGCCATTTTGCAACTATTTAACGCCTTGGTTGTGAGGAATCTTTCATGACGAGCTTGCTATTGGAACATTTCCTTGAGCTGGCCCATCATCTGGAAAGCCTAAACTCCTTCAAACTGTTTTTGAAGGTCAGTGCTCATAGTGACTAACATGAGACAAGTCACATCGTTAGAGTCATCGAAATGCTTCTTCCAAGTATCTCTTTCAGCTCTAGGGGTGTTATTTGCAGGCTGTTCAGGAATGTCCGTATCAAGAACGTATAGCTTTCTTTCTTGCTTGAGGACAATCCTCAAGTTTCGGCCCCAATCAAGGAAATTGGTCCCGCTTAGTTTTTCCTTCTCAAGGACAGATCACAATGAATTGTGTGAAGTGTTGGTTGCCATTATCTACATTAAATTATTTGCAAAGTTATTAGTTTTGAGCAAAAACATTTTCCACAATTTCAACACTTGATAATAGTGGGGAAAAATATTTTAAAATAGTTATAGGAAAGCTTTGGCTTAACACCCACAATTAAAGTAAAATCATCTAATGGGAATGACATCTTTATGTCCCGGCTATTTCCCATTTTATGCCCTAGGCCTAAAACTATTTTGATGGCCTAGTTAAGTCGAACCATGTCTAAGCATATGGAAATCATTATTTTCCCATCTTCTCTTGCCTAGATAACCACTTATCCGTTGCTTTGGCAAGCAGACATAATGATGATCCAAGCTCATGGAGTGCTTAGGATATGGTAGGCATTTTTAAGACTTAATTAAAACGTTCGGTTTGAATAAGACTTTAAAACGCATAATACAATTATACAAGCATCTCATGCAATATATAAAGCATAAAAAATTAAACGTGATATAGCATGGCCTAATCCTATGATGACTCCTTCTGGGAGCCAAGGGTCAATCTAAGTCAGTATCCATCTCATGGATAAAGTCTTTGATCCAGCAGCCTCCAGCCTTGTTACATATTTGCATGGGCATACCCAGCCTTCAATGTAAAGCAATAAAGCTAATCTAATAAAGCGATTACAATTTTACAACATTGAAAAACGGCTCGCAGGCTGTATTATAAAATTACAACCAAAATATGTAAAACAAGAGGTATAGTAGGCCATGCTAAAATCACATAAAGCACAATAAAATTAACAACGAGTACATACACAAAGTCTTAATTCGGGGGTACGACGAATCTGGAAGAAAAATCTGATTCAACATCAGCTCATCGAATGAGTTTTTCTGTCCCGATTTACCCCTCAATTGCCTAACTTACATAATCGGATTATGCATTGGTTAATCGAATTAACCGAATTGGTAACCGATTCATAAACAGTTTATGCATATAATCAGATTCATAAACAGATTCATAATCATAAACAGTTTATGCATATTACCGAATTAATCTAATTAGTTACAGATTCACAGTTTATGCAAATTAATCGAATTAAATTTCAAACCGAATCATACTAAGGTAGTTCATGCAGAATCATGAAACCGAAAACAGTTTATACAACAGCAGCTCATAAAACCGTATAAACATGATACACCGAAAACAGTTTATGCCTATATCACATATATTCAACAAAAGATGCAATCTTTTCTGTTTTCACACATACACATACCAAATCGGAATTGATAGTGTTATAGTGTGATTAACAATATTGAATCCGAATCGTATGAACCTCGCTCTGATACCACTGAAGGGATTCATGGGCGGAAACTCGTTCCAAACACCCATGAGTCCTCCCCTGAAGGATCCGCTCATACGTAAACGAATCGAAAAACCGAGAAAAAGACTTACAATTTTCGGCTCAAGAATCCGATTCTTGAATGGAAGATCCTGTTTCTTGGATGCTTTGCTGCCACCAACGGAATTCCCTTTGCGGAATTACTCCCTACCGATATCCACGCGACGAAATGGGCAGCGAGTGCTAGCTCTCCGTTTTTCTGAGTTTCTTGAATTAGGGAGAAAGGGAGAAGGCATAATACAATTTCTGATTTCGGCTGGCTTTGGTTAATTGCGGCTGAAAAACTCATACCCTAGGGTTTCGGCCAAGAGTGGTTTATATAGGGTATGAGAGTTTGTTCCCATAACCAACTCTCACATCCTCAACTTCTCTCGGCAGTGGGAGTCTTTAACTCCCACGTACCCTAGACTTCTGCTGGTATTGGGAGTCTTTATCGGATAATAACTCCCACGTAATCCCAGCTATTAACCAAATACCGAAAATGCCCCTTATCCATAATTCGAATAATAACACTTTATTATTCTCAGAAAAATAAATGTCAGATACAATGAACCTAGACACATTCTAGATTCATTGAATCTGGACATGAAGCTCCGTTAGCTTGTCTATGCGTGTGACCCTGTAGGTTCATCTCACAGTGGCAATGAAAACACACTTAGTAGTAGTATGTGTTCATAAATCACAAGCGGTCCCTAGCAGGACATTGTGACTACCCAAAGTGAATGAATTTACGGTGGAACCTAATATGAATATACTATTTAATCCCTTTGTCTCGCGATATCCTAATTAAGCATAAGGCATGATAGTCGTCACCCTTATTAAGCTTAATTGTATTTATGCTCGATCTCCAGGTAGACTGTTCTAACAAATAATATTTAATAACCACTTTATTAAATACATTTGAGCACGACCATGCATTTAAACAGTCTTTCCCTATCGAGGGGCCCATGGATATCTCTCTCTAATAAGAGAGGGACAAATTCCTTACAATGCCTCTCACATTCAAGCCATGATAGGACATTACATCCGATCATCAGTCGTATTGATTAATCGATTAAAAGCAACGTACGACTGAGTCAAAACGTGGCTCCATTCATGCTAGAATCAATGGAGACATAAGGTCTAAGGATTCTAAAATAGTATTGAGGAAGTAATACTTATGACTAAGGACCATGAAGTATTACTTCTCTAACGGATCACGTCCAATACAATGTATCCCTATATATTGCATCTATGATAGGATTTGTATTCATTACACATGATTAGTAAAACGTAATCATCAATCAAACATCATACTAGTTTTATTTCATTGTAAGATAGATTACATAAAACTAGGGACAACTAGAATAGTAATTACATAAGCAAATGAGTTTTACTATCAAATCACGCATTTGATGTTCATAAGCAAAATTAACTATTCATATGAAATGCTCAAATAGATATAAAACGTACAACATATGCTAATGGTCCTAGGGCACTACTAACAGTAACAACATTATTCTGCAGATGTTTCAGTAATTCAAGTTCAAAAGAAAGGCTTTTATCATACTCATATAACTCTCACATTGGAAATGATGAGAAACTAGTTACTCCAGAACAAATTAATGAAGTTATTTGTACTGAAATCCCTGATAAAGAAATTGATCTTCTAGCTTATAAAACTGTTTTAAGATGCATGTTACATGGCCCATGTGGTCCGGGTTATGAAACTGCGTCGTGCATGGTGAAAGAAAACTGTTCAAAACACCACCCTAAAATTTTTTGTGATTCTAAAACGATAGATGGAGAAAGCTTTGTAGCTTACAGACGTTGTGATGATTCAAACACGTATGTGACAATTAAAGGATTTGCCTTTACTAATGTTTGGGTATTCCCAAACCATCGAGATTGATTGGTAAGACATGACGCATATATCGTTGGGGAAAAAGTAGCACGTGCACATATTTAAAAATACTTATATAAGTATATGGATAAAGATCCTGACATGGCAGATGCTACAATTGAGGATAATCTTGCATTTGCAAATAAAGATGTTAATCAACATTACGAAAGTAATGATGAGATTGCAAGTTATTTGGATTGTATATTGAAGGATTTTTGAATATGATATTTAAAGACAATATCCTGCAGTATTGAAATTACAATATCTTATTCCCAATCATTAGTTTATCGTTTTTAGTTATATAGACGATCTCAATTGTGTAATTGACAGTGTGGACATCCATGATACGATGTTGGCGAAGTGGTTTGAAATAAACAATAATAATGTTTTTTTTAATGAAAAAACAAGAATAATGTTGCGGCTAAAGATTTGACTTAAGTTAAGTTCTCGTCATCATGGGTATGGAATCGAAGTACTAAGGAATCGAAGTACTAAACAGGGAAATCCTAGGCAAATTCTGATATGCATTGAGAGATTACCATATGGCCACCCAAATCATAGAGAGAGATATTAAATGAGAATTCTTTTGTATAAAGTTCGTGGTGCGGAAAGTTTGGATGATATCAAATTTGTTAACGGATTATTGCACTCGACATACAAATCAGCATGTGAATCACTTGTCCTTCTCGATGATGAAAATGAATGTCATCAAGCTTTGACTAAGGCATCTACGTGGGCATTTGCGAAGAAGCCCTTAAACATTTATTACAATATCCTTCAGTTTTCGGAGGTAACAAATCCTCTCAACTTATGGAAATAACATTGGAAAAATCTTACTAATGACCTTAAATATCAAGTTCAAAGAGAAATGGGTAATCTAAGATTACAAATTTCTGAGAGTGACTTAAAACATTTGAGGTTACGAGAAATTGAGCTTATATTGAATAAATACGACCAGGGGCGGATCCATAGGGTATTCAGGGTATTCAATGAATACCCTGTACAAAAAAGAAAATAGCTGAGATGGTATAGTAGTTAACCTTTTAAGCAAGAGGTCCAGAGTTCAATTCTTGGCCCTACCTCTTTATTTTTTTTTTTTTTGGCGAAAAACAGAAAACAACCCTCCTTAGAACTCCAAAAGCCTCAGTCTCTCTTCCTCTCCCTCTCGGCTCTCCCTCTCTCATCTCTCTTCTTCTCCCTCTTGGCTCTCCCTATCTCATTGTCCCTGCTCTTCCAAGTTCCAAAAAAAGAGGACCATACAAATAATAATTAATTATTATCAAGAATTATTATTTTGTTTTTTCTGAAATACCTAATTGATTATTCATTAGTTTTCTTTCTTAATTTTGTAATTTCGTTTTGTTTGAATTAAATTTTAAAAGGGTTTGTTATTCAACAATTATTCTCTTTTTGTTTGGTTGAGTCCTTGTTCCTCATTTGAAGCTTTTGATACTAAATCACTTGTGAGGATGGCGAGATTATATCCAAAGGATTTTGCTGGTGTTGAAGATGAAGAGTTGGCTGCCCAACTTGAAGTTTATATTCGTTGTGTTCGGACGGATGCTAATTTTTCCAATTTGAAAGGCCTCTCGGATCTTTGCAAGACTCTTGTACGAACAAAGAAACACAAGACCTTCAGATTTGTGTACAAGCTTGTGAAGATGGCATTGACTTTACCAATGTCAACCGCAAGTGTGGAGAGAGTTTTTTCTGGAATGAATTACGTGATGCTTCTTGGTCGACGGGGCAAGCTGGTGTGGGTACTGTGCTCCGCAACCATCATGGAGCTGTTCTGGGCAGTATGGCGGGGCGTTTGCGGAACTCCATTTCCCCGCTGCATGCTGAGATCATAGCGGTGCTGGAAGGGGTCCGTTTTGCCAAGGACTTTGTGAACACAAGGCTGGTAGTGGAATCCGATTCGTTAGAAGCTGTTAGTCGCATTTGCTTTGAGGAGGATGATCTTTCTGATGTTGGGCACCTTGTTGCTTTGATCAAACTTGAACTATCAGATTTCCAATGTTCACTGTGAGGGCAACACTGTTGCGCATATATTAGCTCGCTACGGTACTTCTATAGAGCATACTTGCAGATTTATAGAAAGTGTACCTAACTCATGTATTCCCGCAGTTTACGCGGATATTGAATAAGGGTGGGACTACCCACCCACCCCAATCCATTTTCTTTACACCCCCACCCTCATTTAAAAAAAAAAAAAAATTCTCTCCTCTCAAATTCTCTCTACCCAAAAATTGCCGCCACCGGAAATCGTCTCCCCAGCCGCGAGAAATAGTCACGCCGCCGTTGGAAAATCGCCGCCGTCCTGCCATGTGGAGGACTGTAAAAAAAAAAATATTTGCTAGATTTTTTTCCGGCGGCGGCACAAGATTCCGGCATCGGCAGCAGGTTTCTGGCGGCGGCAAAAGATTTCCGGCGGGCAGAAAAAAATAATTGGGAAAAAATTGAGAGAACTTTTGGGAGGAGAGAGAAAAAAAAAAATAGGGATAGAGGGTGTGAACAAAATCAAATAGAGGTGCCCTTATAGTGGCCATGTTAAATAAATACATCTTTTCTCTAAAAAAAATAAAAACAACTATTATTCAATGTAGTCTCAATCCCCAAGTACCAACAGGCAGCAACAACATTTTCTAGACAACTATTTTCATCAAAGCCATGTGGAAGAAGTCTACTCCTGGCCTACATCTTAATAACCATTTTAAAAGACCACTAAAAAATGTAGGGGTCCAATTTTCTGTGTAAATAATACTACTATTTGTGTCACTTTTTAGAATTCCATGATAATAAGAGTATGACATGGGTCAACTTTCTTCAAACCCGGAGTTATTCTGGGCCCTTTATCAACTTTCTACATCTTTCCGAGATAATTTGTAGGACAGTTGATACAGCTCATGGTCCTATAAATTGTCGATCCCTAAGGAAGATGTTCAAATTGATTTTCTCCTACCTCTGTGGTTCAAGGATAGCGATGGAGATGCTGCAAAGAAGAGGATTATGTATTTGTTTATCCTACTAGTTTTTATATTAGATCCTACCCACCCAAGTTATCTTGAGTGTGGCTTTTGTCTGCTATCATGGTTTTTAAATCATTGTATAACTTTTATTTTCTTGTAATTTCTAATTTTTCTTTGATTGTAATGGTTTCGGCTATTTTATGATTAATGGAAAATTTATTTATTTAGCAAAAAAAAAAGAGACATGGGTCTAATTAAATTGTGTTTGATTTGATTTGAGACTCAAACCAGTTTGAATTGAATTTGGAAATGAAACATGAAGTATTGAGTCATCTACTAATGCCTTAATTAAAATAGGATTACACTGTTAATACTTTAATATCTTACTAAAATATTTATTCGGAAAACTCCACACCGGATGGGCGCTGGCAAGGATAACTAATGACCCATTTCAAGTATTATGTTTCACTACAAAAATAATTTTTTTTAAGAATTCTGAATATCTTAGTATACTATTTAGTACATGTTTTAATATACTAATAATATTATTACACATGATATGATATAATTGGTTTAAATTATTAAATTTACTCTAAATCAATAGTGTTAATACATGTGAAGTAATATTATTACTGCACAATCATCTTCCATTTTCCAGCATACTTGAATAAACGAATGAACAAATGTCGGAAATCAAATTACATTGGAGCCAGAAAAAGAAAAAAAAAATTATATCAGAATAATTTATTTAAATTCATTTTTTATTGTCCAAAAAACGAATTCCATTTGTGTAATTACTATCAACACAAGTACTATCTTCACACATTTTGCATTCAAGCTACTTTGAACCTCGGATTGTTTCTTTCATAGGCCAAGAAAAAAATTGTAAGAAGTTAAAAAACTGACTATAACTCACATGACTTGATTAAATTATTAGTATAATGCAATGAGTAGCAAACTATAGTCAAGTCATATTAATTTAATTATCCACACTTACGATTTTCAATACATAATTTTCTCGAAGTAAGATTGCGAATTAAAAATATTTTTAAAGCAATCAATAACAATGAATTGCAAAATTTTCTGCATGTATATAACAGTGCCACTTCGATCCAAATGTACTAATCATATCTCAATGAGACACAAATATATCAAGGCATGATCGAAAATAGCAAACCTCAGAAACAAGGGAATTAACTCGTAAGATAAAAACACCCTCAAGAGTCCTCTTCGGGGGATGATCTCACCAAAAAATCAGGAGCCTGATAGACTAGGACATTAGCCCAAGAAGAAAATTGTAAGAAGTTAAAAATGACTACAACGTTGTGTGAGGGCAGCAAACACGTTATAGTCAAGTCAAGTCATATAAGAAGAAAATTTTGAATTCATTCTTTTTTAGAGGCACGTCATTCCCTCATCCTATTTCAAAATTTCTCCACCACAAAAAAATGAAATGAAATACAATAAATAACTCGTGAGACGATGTTTATCTTGATTCATGAACATGGATGTACTTTTTCAAGTGCGGGCAAAATCTTCAGCAATTCATCCTATCTCCGTGGGGCCACATTTGAATTTCAACTGATTTTGGGAACTTATTTAAAACTGATTTTTTGAATTCATATATATATATATATATATATATATATATATATATATATATATTTTTCAAATATAATTCAAGATGATTTCAAGGACTTGATTAAAATTAAATTTGGAATTCATACCTTTTTTCCAAGAATAATTCAAGATGAAAGCTGGTCACCTAGGAGGTTGACTTGAGGTCAACTCTGGGCTTAAGCCCAAAAAATCACATCCCTACTAAAATAAAAAATAAAAATAAAATACAATATATATATATATATATATATATATATATATATAGTGTGAGGACCTACCTATACCTAAAGATAGGGGTGTGCAAATTTGGTAAAAATCGATTTACCAACCGAATTCGATTTGAATTTGGTAAATCGAATTCGGTAATTCGGATTATACCGAATTCGAAAATTTCGAAATCGATTCGAATACGGTATTTGATTTTAATGAAATCGGTAAATACGGTCGGTATTATCGAATTCGAATTCAATTTCGTATTATAATATTATTTAAATATATAATTATTTTTCCTCTTAGTTATCTCACCATTCTCAGAATTTTCCTGAAACAAGATCGCGAATTAAAAATAATTTAAAAGTAATAAATGATATAAATTTATATATAAAAAATCGCAAGTATATTAGAGTGGCGCTTTAATCTAACCGGACTAATTTGTCAAAAATTGAACTACCAATTCGGTTCGGGTGCGAAATAAGTGTTATCCACGCAGTGTAAAACACTTGTTAGCTGTCAAATTAAAGATCGATGGTTGAGATCATTTATCCACAACACCAACAATGATTTTCTCTAACCAATATTTTAAATTAGATAATTTGAACCCTCGCATATTTAATTATCACCTAACCAATATTTTAAAATAGATAATTTGAACCCTAGCATATTTAATATGACAATTAAAAATCAACAACTACTCTTCAATGTAGTCTCAATCCTCAACTACCAGCAAACCATATTTTCTAGACAACTATTGACCTCAAAGACATGTGGAAGAAGCAAGTCTACTCCTGTCCTACATCTTAATGACCATTTTAAAATCATTTTCCTTAATAATAATACAACTAAAGTTTGGGTCACTGTCTAAGCTATTAATTTTACTCCTAATTTAATTCTAACATATTTTCTCATTTTATTTTCTATTCTTCACTCTCAAATTTTTAATACAGTGAGTAGGATTAAAAAAAAAATTATCATTAATAAATTTTTATACAGAAAGTGAACAATTAATTTGGAACATATTAAAAAGAAAATTTTAACAATCAATTTAAAACGGAGAGAGTAATACTACTACTAAATATTGGGTCACTGTCTAGAATTCCATGACAATAAGAGTATACTATATTTGACCAAACGCATTTCACAACTAAATTCAAAGTTTCTCAGCAAATGATTTTGAGCCATCAACTAATACCTTAGTTAAAATAACATTACACTGGTAATACTTTAATATCTTACTAAAACACTTGACTTCGAATGATTTACTGTCCACAAAAACTATCATCATAATTATGACATAAAATTACAGAGCTTTCTGCAAGTATATTACAACGCCATTTTAATCTAACCGGACTAGTCAGTTATATATCAAACTACTAATCCTATTGAAATATGAAGTCTCATATCGAGTGTCTCATTGTCAATTGGTTATAAGCTCATGGGTTTACATCTCTCATTGTCAATTGGTTTTGAGAGGATATGGAGACCCATGAGCTAATTTTCACAGGTTATCAGAGTAGGCACTTAGGCGGGATATACTGACTCATAATACCAAAGTGGGCTCTAATTGTTCTCGTAAGATCCAAAAAGGGCGGTTGGCCTAAAACTGACTCTCACCTCGATGTGAGGGGAGGGTTGAAATATAGAGTTCAACATCGAGTGCATAATAGGTTAACACCTCATTTGTTTACAATACCATTAATAATTTTCTCTAACCAATATCTTAAAACAGATAATTTCAACCCTCAAATATTTAATATGACAACTAAGAGGTGTTTCGCACAGAACAAATCAACGACTATTTTACGATGTAGCCTCAAGTCCCAACTACCAGCAACCACATTTTTTAGACAATTACATTGACCTCAAAGTCACGTGGAAGAAGCAAGTCCACTCCTGGCCTACATTTTAATGACCATTTTAGAAGACCACTAAAAGTGTAGGGTCCAATTTTCTGTATAAAATACTCCTGTGTTAAATTATTTGTTCATTTTTATTTTACACGTATGTTAAAGTTTCATTAAATTTTATAGTAGAATATAATAAAATGTTAAATATTATCATATTTAATTTTACTCCTGATTTAATTCTAACATATTTTCTCATTCTCTTTTTATTTTTCACTCTCTTAAATTTAATGCGATGAGGGATTGAAAAACCATTATTAATAAAAAAATTATTAAGAGAGTGAACAATTAATTTAGGGCATATTAAAAAGGAATTTGGACAATTAATTTGAGACGGATGGAATAATATTACTAAATACTGGGCCACTGTCTACTAACTCCATGCCGGATGGGCGCGGGGCAAGGATAACTAGTGACCCGTTTAAAGAATTCTGTTTCACCTCAAAAATAAAAATAAGATTACATTGGAGCCAGAAAGAGAAAAAAAAGTATTATATCATGACAATTTATTTAAATTATTTTTTCATCGTCCAAAAATAATGAATTCCGTTTGTGTAATTACTATCAGCCAAAAATACTATCCTCAAAAGTTTGCATTCAAGCTACCTTTGAACCTTGCATTCAAGCTACTTTCATAGGCCAAGGAAAAATATGTAAGAAGTTAAAAAATTGACTATAACGTCACATGACTTGATTAAATTATTAGTATAATGTAAGGAGTAGAAGAGAGTAGCAGAGACGTTATAATCAAGTCATATTAGCTTAATTATTAATACTTACGATTTTTAGGATATTCTCGAAGTAAAATTGTGAATTAAAAATATTTTTAAAGCACTCAATAATAAAACATTGCAGGATTTTCTACGAGTATATTACAATGCCACTTCAATTCAATGGAACTAATCGGTCAAATATCGAACTACTGATATGGATTTGGTACGAAACAAGTATTGATCCGCATAACGTGGTGTCGAATCAAATATCGAGAATTTTTTCTAACTGATATTGTAAAACATATAATTATAACCCTCAAATTTTTAATTCGATAGCTAACATGCGTTCCGTATCGTTCTGCATTCTGAAATTTGGAGCCTCAATCCCCATCTCAAAGTCATGTGGAGGAAGCAAGTCCACTCCTCGCCTACATCTTAATAACCATTTAAAATACCCCTGAAAAGGTAGGGTCCAAATTTCTGTATAAATAGTACACATTGAAGCCAAATTATTATTAAAACAATCTAAACGAAAAACAATGAATTTCCTTCTCACTCAAAAAGCTTCATTTATGTTTCCTTTGCTAGTTTTTCTCATTATCATCTCATTAAATAATAATAATAGAGGTACTTTAGCATTATCATCTCCAGAAGAGGCTAAAGCTCTTCTTAAGTGGAAATCCAGTCTCCACAATAATCCCTTTCTATCTTCATGGAATCTTCAACCAAAACCTGTTAATGCTACTGCCAATTCTACTAACGACCCCTGCAATTGGTATGGTGTTTCATGCTTTGGTGGAAGGATCAATGGGTTGAATGTTAGTAATATAAATCTAAATGGTACATTACAAAACTTTCCATTTTGTTCACTCTCATATCTCCAGTATCTTGATTTGTCAGTTAACCAACTCTCTGGTTCCATACCTCCTCAAATAGGTAATCTTTCCAACTTAATTCTGCTTGATCTCTCTATAAATCAGCTTTCTGGTTCAATTCCTAAATCTTTAGGTAATTTAAAGAAAGTAAACACTTTGTATCTTTGGCAAAATCAACTTTCTAGTTCAATTCCAATAGAGTTTGGCAATCTAAATCAACTTAGTGATCTAGAATTAAGTGATAATAACCTCATTGGTTCAATTCCCACATCTTTAGGTAATTTAACAAAATTAAACACTTTTTATCTCTTTTCCAATCAACTTTCTGGTTCAATTCCGGTAGAGTTTGGCAATCTAAATCAACTTAGTGACCTAGACTTAAGTGATAATAACCTCACTGGTTCAATTCCCACATCTTTAGGTAATTTAACAAAATTAAACAATTTTTATCTTTTTTCCAATCAACTTTCTGGTTCAATTCCAATAGAGTTTGGCAATCTAAATCAACTTAGTGTCCTAGACTTATATAGTAATAACCTCAATGGTTCAATTTCCATATCTTTAGGTAATTTAACAAAATTAAACACCTTGTATCTTTATCTGAATCAACTTTCTGGTTCAATTCCAATAGAATTTGGCAATCTAAATCAACTTAGTGATCTAGAATTAAATAATAATAACCTAATTGGTTCAATTCCTACATCTTTAGGTAATTTAACCAAAATAAACCGATTGTCTCTTTTGAATAATCAACTTTCTGGTTCAAT
This sequence comes from Vinca minor, assembly GCA_026122235.1. Taxonomy (NCBI): domain Eukaryota; kingdom Viridiplantae; phylum Streptophyta; class Magnoliopsida; order Gentianales; family Apocynaceae; genus Vinca; species Vinca minor. The sequence goes on from JAOCZM010000121.1 coordinate 1,311,929, forward strand.
TCCAATAGAGTTGGGCAAATTAACAGGACTTAAGCATCTACAATTAACCAATAATATGCTCATTGGTTCAATCCCGAAAGACTTTGGTAAATTAGTAGGTCTTGAGTATCTAGCGCTAAGTAAAAATAATCTCACTGGTTCAATTCCTAAAAGCATGCAAAACTGTTCCAAATTGTATAGAGCTCGTTATGAGAAAAACCAACTCACGGGAAACATTTCCGAAGTGTTTGGAGTTTACCATAATTTATATTACTTGGATCTTAGTCAAAATTTACTTTACGGAGAGCTTTCCAGTAATTGGGGAAGATGCAAGAATCTAACCACACTCCGAATTGCTCAAAACAACATCAGTGGTCGCATACCTCCAGAGCTGGCCAATTTAAGTAAACTTGGTATGCTTGATCTTTCCAGGAACAAATTAGTTGGGGAGATTCCACATGAATTTAGGAAGATGACTTCAATGCTAAATCTATATTTGCAATCCAATAAACTTTCAGGGAGTATACCTCAAGAGCTAGGATTCTTAACTCAACTCATCTATCTTGATTTGTCTTCAAACTTCTTTAAGGAGTCCGTTCCAGTAATGTTAGGAAATTGTCTACAACTGGTTGAACTGAATTTGAGCAACAACAAGTTAAGTCGAGCAATTCCTATTGAGATATCTAAGTTGGTTCACCTTTCCAAGCTCGATTTAGGAGATAATTTGCTAACAGGTAAAATACCATCCGAGTTGAATAATTTGCAGTCCTTGGAAACATTAAATCTCTCCCATAATAACCTCTCTGGTTCCATTCCACAAAGTTTGAGAGATATGCGTGGCTTATTGCATTTTGATCTATCCTCAAATAACTTAGATGGTCCAATCCCCTATGGTGGAATTTTTTTGAATGTCACGATAGATCAAATCAAGGGAAACAACGGTCTCTGTGGTAACATTTCAGGTTTACAACTTTGTCAAAATTCACATTTTAAGCCGAAGCACGAGAATAAGAAGAAACTTGCATTGGAAATTGCAATCCCACTTATTGGAACAATCATACTTTTATGCTCGTTTCTTGGAGTTCTTATTTTGTTCGATCGAAGAAAGAAGCATCCTGAAGACAAGGTCGAAAAAGTAAGGTCTGATAATTTGTTTTCTATATGCACATTCGATGGCAAGGAAATGTACCAAATGATCTTAGAATCCACATGCAATTTCAATGCAATATATTGCATTGGGGAAGGAAGTTATGGAAGTGTTTTCAGAGCAGAGATTTCATCAAACACCTTGGTTGCAGTAAAGAGATTTCATCATCCTTTGTCCGATGAGGTAAATCATACAAATTTCCACAATGAAGTAAGGGCCTTAACCTCTATAAGGCACAAAAACATTGTGAAACTATATGGTTTCTGTTCCAGTACCAAACATTCATTTCTGATATACGAGTATTATGAAAGAGGCAGCTTGGCAAAACTTTTGAGCACAGATGAAGATGCCAAGAATCTAGATTGGCCAAGAAGAGTGAATATGATTATGAGCATTGCAAATGCCTTATCTTATTTGCATCACGATTGCTCACCGCCCATAGTTCATCGAGACATATCAAGTAAAAACATTTTGATAGATGTTGAATATGAAGCTTGTATTGGGGATTTTGGCACTGCTAAGCTTTTGAATATCGACACTTCGAATCAAAGTGCTCTTGCAGGCACTTATGGATACATTGCACCAGGTAAATCGTCTTTCATATTGTTTTTCCTTCCAATACAATGTTATTACTTTTCTCGAAAAAGGCAAAAAATCGTTTGTCTTTATGTCTGTCCCTAACTAGTCACATTTTGCCACATGTAAATTGAATTGGAATAAATGTCCACATGTAAAATTCTGAAAGGTTGGGACATATATGAGAATTGACAATTTTCCCCAGAGAAAACGGCCATATATATAAAATTATTTTCACTTTTCTCTTTCTGTCAGTAAACTTTTATATTAGCTCTTTTTGCCTCTAAACTATTTTCGAGTTGCTACTTTTGTCAAACTAGCGTATAATTGGTGATTTCTGTCAACTTTTGGTCACATATTCTAACAAGTGTTTGGTCTTAAGGACTTAAAACCGAAGACATGTGCAGAATATGTGACTAAAAGTTCACGAAAATCATCAGTTTTACGCTAATTTGACAAAAGCAGCAACTCGAAAATAGTTTAGAGACAGAAAAAGCTAAAATAAAAGTTTACTGACAGAAAGAGTAAAACAAAAAAAATTTATGTACGCATATAGATGTTTCCTAATTCTCTTAATCAATAGATTATGATTTTTCTTATTTTTGTTCCAAGTAAATCGTGTTTCATATTTTTATCTTCCAATATATGTTATAACGTTTCTATTGATTAATAGATTATGATTTTCTTTGATATCTCCACAGAATTTGCCTACACATCCAAAGTAACTGAAAAGTGTGACGTTTATAGTTTTGGAGTCTTGTCATTGGAAATAATTAGTGGAAAACACCCCGGTGAACATCTTATCGATCTGATTAATGTGTATGAGATTCAAAAAGTGATTAAAGAGTTTGTCGATCCACGACTTTCTTATCCCACTAAAGAAATTGAAAAGGTTCTTGTATCCATACTTGAACTTGCAAAGTCAAGTATTGATGTCAATCCACAAACGAGGCCATCGATGTTTAGCGTCTCCAAGCAGTTATCAGTGTGTATATTGCATTAGCAGTATGATATGATGGTGAGTTATAACTATTTATAGTTCGCTTGTTTGAAGAATTTCTCATAATCCATTATTTATGTGAATTTGTCTCTTTCTATTACTATCCGCCAGAGGAAGATACAAAAAAGGAGACAAAGATTGGAACAAAAATTGTAGAGGAAGCGGAATTAAATTCGAGAAGGGTCAATAGCTCCTGGTTTGTGTTCTTCAAGACTTTGTCACCACACATTTTCTTGTTTTAAATGTTTTTTTTTAAATTTGATGAAAGGTCGTGTTTTTAATGTAACGCTAAATTGGATATTACTGTCTCATTATATGTTACTGACTGTATATAGTGTTGTACCAATAAAAGTTACTACATAAAATAATAAGGGTAAATAGTGTCCCCACCCCTTGAACTTTTCTCGATTTTAGTTTTTTTACCCGAACTAAAAAATACAAAGTTCTTTACCTTAAATTTTTCTGAAGTATTAATGTTTTCCCTTCTATCCAGTTCCGTTGTTGAATCTGGACATAATGATATAAAAAATATTTGGATTACAATATTTTATTCATGGTATATTATGTTTTTTTCTTTATTCTGTTATTCAATTTGGACAGACACAGTTCTAAAAGAACCGTCCCTTAATTGACACACCCCTAGAGTAAAGGTTACTAAAATGAAATTAACCCTAATTGTTACTGGTAAAAGACTAGCAATTTTAGCTACTCGGTCTATGAAAGCATCCTATAAGAGAGTTCTAGTCGATCAAATATCAAACCACCAACATAGTTATGATGTTGAATATGTGTGATCCACACAGTGTGAAACAATTGTTAACTGTCGAATAAAAGATATATAGTTGAGATTATTTATCTACAACACCAACAATAATTTTCTCTACCCAATATTTTAGAACAGATAATTTCAACACTCATATATTTAATATGACAACTAAAAAACAACAACTATCCGTCAATGTATTCTCAATCCCCAAGTACCAGAAACCACATTTTCTAGACAATTATTGACCTCAAAGTCATGTGGAAGATGCAAGTCCACTCCTGACTTACATCTTAATAACCATTTTAAAAGACCATTAAAAAGGTATGGTCCAATTTTTGGTATAAATTAATTTAAATAGAAGTACAAATACTTCAATGTCATACTAAAATATTTATTCGGAAAATTCCACGCCGGATGGGCGCGGGGCAAAGATAACTAGTGACCCATTTTAACGATTCTCTTTTACCGCAAAAATAATTTTTTTTAAGGATTCTGAATATTTTAGTATACTTTTTAATACATTTTTAATATTATAACAATATTATTACACATAATACGATGTGATTATTTCAAATTATTAAATTTACTCATTGTGTTAATACACGTGAATTAATATTATTAATGCACAATCATCTTCCATTTCCAGAAGACTTGACATCGAATTATGGGGAGATGATCCTTTAGTAGTAAAAAGAGGATCATATGCTTAAAGTATGAAATTAGAAATCACTTACTTATCCAGAGCTTGCTTTCAATCCACTAACCAAATACTTCCTCTGAATCAAAATATAAGGAATTTCTGAAGTTTCACACAAATTAAGATACTAACTAAAATGGTTATAATCAGGAAAATTTGGCGTTGGGGTAGCGAAAATTGCAACAATATGCCAAACTACATATAAAAACTGCAAAACAAAAAAATGTTGGTGGTGAATTTAATCAAATATTCCAACACTACATATAAAATTTACCATATTTAGTAATGTTTTTAGAAAACTTGGGGGCGACTGCTACCCCCTCCCCCCTATGTCTTCGTCCCTGGTTAAAGTACCCCTCATTAATATTAAAAAAAACAAAGAAATTAACGGAGAGTTGCATGGGAACTACACATTTTGACCAAAATGAATATAAAGAGAAACTGATGTGTGATAAATTAGATAATAGGCGCACAATTATTGTAAAAAGATCTATATTTTACACATATTTTTTTTTTAAAAGACTTATATTTTGAATCGGAAGAAATAAGTAATCTTGGTGAATCTTCCTCAAAATAATAAACTAATGAAAAATGTCGAAAATAAGATTACATTTGTGACCTAAAATCTCGGTCGCTAAATTTCAGTCGCTATTTAACTGTTTTCTTGTATTGAGCATTGCAAATGCCTTATCTTATATGCATCACGATTGCTCACCGCCCATAGTTCATCGAGACATATCAAGTTAAAACATTTTATTTGATGCTGGATATGAAGCTTGCATTGGGGATTTTGGCACTGCTAAAATTTTGAATATCGACAGTTCGAATCAAAGTGCTCTTGCAGGCACATATGGATACATTGCACCAGGTAAATCGTCTTTCATATCTTTTTCCTTCCAATACATGTTTCTCCCTCAATTCCCTGATAGAGAAAATCGCTATATATGTACATCAACTATTTCTACTTTTCTAAAATAGCTTTAACAATAAAATATAACTTTTTTAGCTCAAATTATTTACGAGTCCGCTAATTGTGTCAAATTAGTGATTCATGCCACTTTTGTATAAAAAAACATCACGTGATAAGCACATGTCGAAGGCTAAAGGGGTATAGTTGTCAATTTTTTCATTCCTTCCAACTGTAGGATAGAGAGTGTTCCTTAACATACATACTTCCCTAATTTCTTACCCAATTTCAAAATTTAATCTAATGTAGCACCTAGTTTGCATACCCGATTTGGGGAAAACGTAACTAAATAAAGAAATGTCGTCTCAAGGCAAAATTCAACTATATGCAATTGCTACTATAGAGCAGACTGTAAAAATGAATGGCCAGGTAAATGTCAATGGAAGGATAAATTTTGACTTTGTGCCCACATTTGTCTTTAAAATAAATATTTCGCTTCTTCAAGACTGAAGCAAGTTTAGTTTTACCTTATAAATTTTGGATGCTTTAATGGATCTAGAGGTTATTGAGCTTGAGCATTATATTTCTTTGTTAGTTACTTCTTTTCCAAATCGGGTATGCTAACTAAGTACTATATTAGATTTGAGTTTCGAAATTGGGTAAGAAATTAAGGAAGTATGTATAGTTGGTTGCTCTAATTTTACAATGAAAATGGTGAAGAAGATGAATACGAAATGGAGGGATTTTATGAATTTTACAGTTGGAAGGAATGAAAAAAATGGGCAATTATACCCCTGTAGCCATCGACATGTGCTTGTCACGTGATTTTTTTGCCAAAAAAGTGGCTTGAATCACTAATTTGATACAATTAGCAAACCCATAAATAGTTTGTGCTAAAAAAGCTCTATTTTATTGTTAAAGCTATTCATAGAAAATTAAAAATGTTGATATATATATATATATATATATCGGTTCTCTTCCCTAATATAAGACTTTCATGAAATGTAGCGAAAATCAATGAAGAAAATAATAAGGTACTTTTTAAGTCAAAATATCAATATTACTCCCTTAAATAGAATTTGTGGCATACAAATTCTATTTAAGGGAGTAATATTGATATTTGGATTAAACATCTTATTTTTGAACATAGTTTAGAGGCAGAAAATGATAAAATAAAAATTTACTGACAGAAAGAGAAAAGGAAAAATAGTTTATGAACACATATAGATGTTGTCTCTTTCTCTTAATCAATATATTACGATTCTTCTTTGATATCTCTACAGAACTTGCCTACACAGCCAAAGTAACTGAAAAGTGTGATGTCTATAGCTTTGGAGTGTTGGTGCTGGAAATAATTAGTGGAAAACACCGTAGTGAACATATTATCGATCTGATTAATGTGTTTGAGATTCAAAAAGTGATTAAAGATTTTGTCGATCCACGACTTTCTTATCCCACTAAAGAAATTGAAAAGGTTCTTGTACACATAATTGAGCTTGCGAAGTTATGTACTGATGTCAATCCACAATCGAGGCCATGGATGTTTAACGTCTCCAAGCAGTTATCAAGGTGTACTTTGCATTAGCAGTATGGTACGATGGTAAGTTATAACTAGTTATAGTTACAAATTTTTTTAAGCATTTCTCATAATCTGTTATTTATGCGAATTTGTCTCTTTATATTACTACCTTCGTCAGAAGAAGGTACAAAAAATGGGACAAAAGATTGGAAGCAAAATTGTAGAAGAAGCATACTTAAATTCGATAAGAGTCATCCGCTCTTGGGGTTGGTGTTCTTCAAGACTTTCCCAACACATATTACCCTATTTTTATTGTTTTTTTCTTTATGAAAGGTCTTGTTTTTAAAGTAACGCTATATTGGATATTATTGTCTTATTATATGTTACTGAATGTATATAGTGTTAGACCAATAAAAGTTGGTAAAAAAGAAAATTTTATTTTCTATTTCTGCATCCAGAAGTATATTAAATTATTTTGTTTTTCAATATTTGGACGAAAACCAATCTAAATTAGATGCACCACGATAAAAATAGACCCATGATAAATAAATATATATATATATATATATATATTTATTTATTTATTTATTTATTTATTTTCATGGAAAATTGCAACAAAAATTAAACAATTTTAGACTGCATCAGAATAAGTTTAACCATTGAATGGAAAGATGTGTTCACTTGAGCCAATTCAATTCAAACATTAGCAACCACGAATTTCCTCTACAATTTAGAAGTTTTCTTCGTCCTTCCTTTGCTCCAATTATTACTCGCCTCATCCTAAGATCTAAATAAATATAAGAACAAATAGCTATTTCTACTACAAAAATAATTTCGTGTGTTATTTATGTCACAAATATTTTTTCGATGTCTTTTTTACCACAAAAGTAGTTTTGTTTGCTATTTTTGTCACAATTAGTTTTTCGGTTTCTTTTTTGCCATAAAAAAAATTTCACGTGCTATAAGTGTCAAAATGCGACATATCCAATTTAGTCTCGACCCGACCATTAACCCGTGAGTCTCTTCTCCACATCATTCCAACTCAGAGTAAAATTGACAAACCATCAAACTTGCCTACACAGCCAAACGTGTTTCATAATTTTTTTTTCCTTCCTATACATGTTATTACTTTTATCTTGATTAATAGATTATGATTTTCTTTGATATCTCCACAGAACTTGCCTACACAGCCAAAGTAACTAAAAAGTGTGACGTTTATAGTTTTGGAGTGTTAACACTGGAAATAATTAGTGGAAAATACCCCGATGAACATCTTATCGATCTGATTAATGTGTCTGAGATTCAAAAAGTGATTAAAAAGTTTGTCGATCCATGACTTTCTTATCCCAGTAAAGAAGTTGAAAAGGTTCTTGTATCTATAATTGAATTTGCAAAGTTAAGTATTGATGTCAATCCACAATCGAGGCCATCAATGTTTAACGTCTCCAAACAGTTATCAGTGTGTACATTGCATTAGCATTATGATACGTACGATGGTGAGTTATAACTATTTATAGTTCAAATTTTTGAAACATTTTTCATAGTTCATTATTTATGTGAATTTGTCTCTTTATATTACTATCCACTAGAGGAAGATACAAAAAAAAAATGAGATAAATATTGGAAGCAAAATTGCAGAGGAAGCGGAATTAAATTCGATAAGAGTCATTAGCTCTTGGTTGGTGTTCTTCAAGACTTTCTCAGCACACATTTCCTTGTTTTAAATGTTTATTTAAAAAAAATTATGAAAGGTCGTGTTTTTTATGTAACACTAAATTGAATATTACTGTCTCATTATATGTTACTGATTGTAAGTGTTGTACCAATAAAAGTTACTACATAAATATAATAAGGGTAAATAGTGCCCACACCCCTTGAACATTTCTCGATTCTAATTTTATACCCTGAACTAAAAAATACAAAGTTCTTGACCTTAATTTTTTTTGAAGTATTAACGTTTTCCTTTTTATCCAATTACATTGTTAAATCTACATTATGGGATAAAAGTATTTGGATAAAAATAAAGAAATTGATATTCATCATAGGCATAGACATCCCACAAATGATGTCGTTTGTTGTAGTCATACACACTGAACAAAGCTCCCACATCAGTAGGATCTGAGGAAGGTAAGGTCTTGAAATGAGGCGGGAAGAGTTTTAGTTTTTTTTAGGGTTTCTGTTGGCAGGTTATTTAGGAAGAAGAAGACTACAATGGGCTAAGGTAACTCTATTTTGGTGGGCTATTATTGTTAATTTATTTGGGCTTTAGCTTCAAGAGTTAATGGCTTAGAAAAGGGGGATTGCATGGGCCTGGCCCAACTTTTCCTTATTGGTCATGACATGGCACCCAAAAGTGGAGGAGAAACATTTGTGTCCAGGACGGAAGCCCCACTTCCGTCCCGACTTCCGTCCTGGATGACGTGGCGGTTTTTCCTACGCGCCTTGCCACGTCAGCGAGGACGGAACCCGGCAGAAAAAACCCTACAAACCCTAACTTGGCCTCGTGACTTTGAGGACGGAATTGCCACTTCCGTCCTCAAATTCCAGGCTATTTGCAGTGTCTGGTCACTTCTCACTTTTGCTTTTTTGACCATGCAACCTCGCCGGAAATTTCTGAACGGTTTAGGCACTTTCGTTCGCATTTCTGACCCATTTTCAGAGACTTGTCCAATTCAAATACTTAATTTTAGAATTTCCCATTACATCTATAAATACCCCCTCAAAACCTCTCCACAATCTACCAAATTCTCAAACCCATAAAAACCTATCCTCCTTAATATTATTTCAAAATGAATAGCAAAATGGATCCCGCCCTGGAAGAGTATTTCAGACACCAATTTAGAATTGCGGTCGAAAATCAAACCGATGGAAAAATGGTAGTATTCAATTTAGTACTTAGTAAGTTTTTCTTCTATGAAATGTGTTTAGCTATCTAACTCATCACTTTCGATTTGTAGCGTCTTCCATCGAAGTACACAAGTTGGTTGGAGCAAACTGGGCTCGGGTTAGCTAGTTGTGTCTACCTGAAGGACGACTTTGGGAATCAATGGTGCGTCTATGTAACCAAAATAGATGACACGTACTACCTAGACGGAGGATTGCAACAATTTTTGCGTGACAACAATTTTCGTCCCACAAATAAAGTTCATTTTATACCATCTCCAATGAATGTATTAGATATTTATGTTAAGGGAGTGCCCAGGATAGGTTACTTGAAGGGCGAATTATCGTATCCCTCAAACGGGGCATTTTTCCGGCAGGGTTTTCGAATAGACATTTACAAAACATATTCGGCACTTTCCAAACCTGTACGTTTAGTAATATTAAAATTTTAGTAATAAAATCGTTCATTTTACAATTATGTGTTGTAATGTTGTTTCCCGTGTACAGTGGATATGTAGGCAGTACATGCAATGGCGTGTTAGAATGCAGCTTGGAATCCCCGAAGTACTACACATGCGCAATCTTCATGGGAACAAATTGACATTGCAAGTGACTAGAGACGAAGGCGGAGACGATTACTTTTTTTTTGGGGTGGGATGAGTTTTTTGTGTTTTCAAGATTACACCCCGGTGACCATGTACAAATTCATCCAGCCCCTTACGATATCCTTGATTATAGGGCCGGGAATGATGATTTTGCCAATTTATTACGTCAACTTTAATAATAGGTAATTGTAATGTAAGCAATTTTCGGATATTGAATGAAAACAATCGAGCACATTTAAAACAACTTTATACATTCTAAAATATTACAATTTAGTAGAATTTAAATACAATTACTGTGGAGGAGGTGGTTGGTAAAGATGTGCTAACATGGAGCAAGTCTTCCGGTTGTGACCGACTCGCTTACAGTGGCCGCACTTCTTTTCCCTTTGAGTGCCCCTGTTCTCTGTGTCCATAGGCATTTGAAATCTCCACCTTTGAGGTCGACCCACCTGCGTAGCTTTCAAGTTAGGAGGGTGATGTGTCATATCAAAAGGGGGAGGTCTCCAATGAACGTGATCAAGTACAGGATATAAAATGGACTTGTACGTATTCCTATAATGATCGAGAGAATAAACATGGTGGATATATTTAGAAGCATCCTCCCTGATGGATTTGGACACAGCAATGACATGGGAGCATGGAGTTGAATAAGTAGACCACTTATCACAGTTACACGCACGAGCTGATAAGTTGATCGTGTATATTTTTCCACCTTCGCCCGGTCCTCTATGTCGGAACATGACCCTATAGATACCTTGGTCCTTGTGGTGTCGTTGCACCGTCAGACTTGTTGCTTTTTGTTCGTACGCAAAATAATGCTCCCATATCCTCTTAGGGAAAGGCGTTTGACAACTATTAGCGTCTTGCCGGTGTGTGTCAAAATAATGTACAAGCTTGAAAAAAAATCATCTCCACGAGCGCTTTCAAAGGCAACGCTCTAAACTGCTTTAGAACGCTATTAAGCGCCTCGGACATGTTTGTAGTCATGCAACCGAAACGCATTCCCCCGTCGTATGCCAAAGTTCATAACTCTTTGGGTTGCTGCATTAACCAGTTAAATGCATCCTTATCTTTTGGTTTGATACGCTCAAGATAAAAATCGCACTTAACCTTTTTCTTTTGGGTTGCAGCAATCCACACATAATCTTTCAATTCGTTATTTTTTACATGAGTGTGGAAATTGGACCTGTAATGCCTAAGGCAGTATCAGTGCACTGCCATTAGGGGTTGCCATCCGGGGACGCTAACCACGGCACTAAGAATGCCGGCATGACGATCGCTGATAAGACACACTTGAAGGTCTTTCACAACATGGTCCCTTAAGTTCTTAAGGAACCATGACCAATTGGAAGTTTCCTCTGAATCGACCAACGCAAAAGCAAGGGGTAAAATTTGGTTGTTAGCATCCAGAGTGCTTGCAACCAGGAGTGTCCCTTTATAATTCCCCCTAAGGTGTGTCCCATCAATTGAAATTATAGGCCGGCACCACCGGTAACCGTCAACCAACGGTTTAAAAGTACAGAACAATAACCTGAACACCTTGGGGCCATTAGCGGTTTCTCGTGGGTGGTAAAGGAATTTGACTATAGCACCCGGGTTTGAATCATTTAGTGCCCGCATATACTGGGGCAATACCTGAAAAGTTGATTTCCAAGTACCAAAAAGTGTTTCTATAGCATTTCGGCGGTCATACCAAGCTTTTCTATAGGTACAAGTCAAACTCATATTATTTTCACAGCAGCCCTAATCAATTTAACAAATATTTCAGGATTAGCCTGTACAAGGTGTAGAATTTTTACCCCGATGTAGGTGAAGGACATGTTCCGTTTTTTGTTCTGGTCCATCAAGCAGTAGTGGGCCTGGTTAAGCTTGGTAACCTTCCACATTCCATCCACCCTGCTATGGTTAACGCGAATGAACCAACTGCATCGGCTTTTTCGGTTGAATTTCTACACACCCCGCTGAACCATTGTTTGTTGCTCATCTCTCTTTTCTATTCCCTCAAGGCCACCTTTTCATGCCACACGTTAACTGCCAACATTGCCTCGCGTTTATCCTTGAATTTCATCCCCAAGCTTATTTCGGGAAAATTGGGATTCCATGTTTTAATTCTTTCTCCCCCGTATGTTAGTTCAGGGACAGGTTCTATGGAACCCATATCATTCCAACAGGCAAAATTAGCATAGTTACCGTATGATGGCAAATTCCATTCTGGAATGGCCGGGGCGGAGGTAGATGGAGTTGGTTCAAGCTCTTGGACCGTCTCTTCAGTACTCGGTCCAGGGGTTTTGTTGGATTTCAGGGTTGGCATCTTCCGCTGCCGCCTTTGCATCTTCCTCGACCCCGTCATCCTCGTGTTTGCCGGCACTATCGTCGGTGAAGTCGTCTTCCGTTTTCGGAACACCGTCAATGTCGGATATTGGACCCAAAGAATCCATAACCGAATTATCTGTACAGGGTTCGTAAGAAGACGGTGGGGGCATAGTTGGTATTGGATTTGGCTTCGAAAAAAATGGTTCCGGAAACAAATTGTGCCTCCGGCTCAAATTCTGTTGTCGGTATTACAAAGACATCTACATGTCTCTGCACAGGTTCTAACAAGGCACCAACATGAATCCCTTGTAGTTTGAAATCCGTTTGGATTCCCCACAAAGTGTCTAAACCTTCTTCGTCGTTAAGGTTTACAACATCGTACATCACCATGTTGTACGTTGGCATGAAGAATGGACGAATCATTATTAGGCTAACAGTGACACTAGAAAGCTCGACTCCTTTGTGCCGACATATTCTATGGCAAAGTTGTCGGAATGAAATCCTTTGTATAACTTCCAAACTTCTTTCGCTTGGCTCCGCAAAACGAGGATAACCACCATTTTCGTACACTATATTGTGGTCGAAATGTAAATACAATCTCATCGGACATTCAAGTGTCATTTTTTATAAAAACAAAATATGGGGTTGAGGAAGGATGGGTTTGCTTGTAACAAATTGATTGGGGAATGTTGTTTGGGGTAAGAAAAATGGATGGGAGGGTATTGGATTTTATAGAGAAATCAGGCCACAAATGTCTGCTGGGGAAAAAGTTTCTGCCGGTTGAGGACGGAAGTCCGGTAAAAACTTTGTGCCAAAACCCTAACTTGGCCCCGTGACTTTGAGGACGGAATTGCCACTTCCGTCCTGAAATTGCAGGCTATTTGCAGTGTCTAGTCTTTTCACACTTTTGCTTTTTTGACCATGCAACTTCGCCGGAAATTTCTGAACGGTTTTGGCACTTTCGTTCGCATTACTGACCGATTTTCAGAGACTTGTCCAATTCATTTTATACCCTCTCCGATAAAGTCCATTTTATACCCTCTTCCATTAATGTATTAGAAAACTTTTCCTTGCATGTTCATATTATAATTATTATATTCAGTGTTTTTTAAATATTAATCATTTCGGAACTTTCAAATATCAAAAAACTGAGAATTCCATTAAATTCTGAGAAACAAATTTACATCGAACATATAAGAATACAAAGTCCCGATTATTCAAACCCTAATTCTTTCGAAACTTTGGCTCAATCATTTTTCCAAGAAAAAGTGTTGTTGCACGATGCATCCGACATCGGGTAGTCAGGGGGAGCCCCCACAATTACCTCTTCAGGTGATCGATCTTGAACATTGTCCGGCTTCGTCCACAAATCCTCTTCCTTCATACCCAAAAATATGGCAGAGAAAGATAAAGAAAAATACCCCAGTCCTTCTATACCGCTTAGCCCTTGGATTTGCCTAAGGCAGAGTTATATAAACAAAACATTTAGTTATGAAAACATTGAATTAATACAGTGTGCTGTAATTACATGCAACTTACCACAACGTATTCCTCCCACTGGCCTCAGCACCGTCCAAATCAACAATGTTCGTCCTACCGTCGTACTTGAACCAAGGTTTGTGAGTAAGTGCTTCGAAATCCCAAAACCGCCTGTTTTGCAAGGCCTGCGTCGATCATCACACTTGTGAATTGTCCCCCGGTCACAAAATTCATTCCGTAAACAATTTCATTGTAGCAATCGGACCAACGTTTTTCACCAGGGTAACCCTGTGTACTAAAATCAAAACCAATTTCTATTAAAACCTCCTCGTATTCAGCAGGTCATTCTCTTGTAAAATCAACGTCCCTGAATTTGTTGCGCATTTCTTTTTGAATAAATTCGGGAAAGTTGGCCATTAAGGAGGATAGGGTTTTTGTAGAAATAAATTTGGAAAAAAGGAATTGTGAAGAGGATAGGGTTTTTATGGGTTTGAGAATGTGGTAGATTGTGGAGAGGTTTTGAGGGAGTATTTATAGATGTAATGGGAAATTCTAAAATTAAGTATTTGAATTGGACAAGTCTCTGAAAATCGGTCAGAAATGCGAACGAAAGTGCCAAAACCGTTCAAAAATTTCCGGCGAGGTTGCATGGTCAAAAAAGCAAAAGTGAGAAGTGACCAGACACTGCAAATAGCCTGCAATTTGCCAATTCCGTCCTCAAAGTCAGGGGACCAAGTTAGGGTTTGTAGGGTTTTTTCCTGGCTGATGTGGCCACGTCAGCCAGGACGGAAGTCCTCAACCCCTGGACACAAATGTTTCTCCTCCACTTTTGGGTGCCATGTCATGACCAATAAGGAAAAGCTGGGCCAGGCCCATGCAATCCCCTTAGAAAAGTAGCACAGGCTTGTTGGAAATTTATATCAGCTGTTAGCTTATCTAAGAGGTTTATGGTGCATATGATTAGATTTGTGTTAACGTGGCAACTTAACTTTTTAAGAGAGATCAGGGGGAATGATTTTTACTCACGTATGGAGATGTTACTTTGGTCAGCACTTGACTTCTTCGTGAACAGATCCGATGCGAGCCTTCACTCTCGCATTAGCAGGGTATGAGAAAGGTCTCGATGTATGCAGTCTCACCCTTATTTTTAAATAAAGAGAATGTTTTCCAAATTTGAACTTACGACCTAACGGATAGTAAGAAAACATTTAATAGTCGTGTTAAACACACCCTTCAATATGATTCTTTGTTAGAACAACAACAACAACAACAACAACAACAACAAAGCCTTAGTCCCGATTAATTGGGGTCGGCTACATGAATCAATATAAGATTTCTATGTGGCCATTCGCACAAATACATTCTCTCCATTTCCTTCTAGTAAACACCATACCCTCCTCTAAGTCTAACAAATACATATCATTATTGATGACTTCGGTCCAAACCTTCTTCCGTCTCCCCTCCCTCTTACAACCTCATGCCTCCATCCTTCAAGTTTCCGAACCGAACCGGAGCGTCGCTCGGTCTTCTTTTTATGTGTCCAAACCACCACAGGCGATTTTTCCTCATCTTTTCTTCAACAGGCGCAACTCCTAGTTTCTCTCAGATAATCTCATTTCTCACTCTATCCTTTCTAGTATGCACACACATCCATCGCAACATACGCATCTCTGTTGCACTCATTTTCTGGATATGGCATCTTTTCACGGCCCAACACTCTGTACCATACAACAACACGAGTCTAACAGCTGTTCTACAAAACTTCCCCTTCCGTTTCAATGGTATATTAAGGTCGCACAAGACACCCATTGCACCTTTCAATTTCAACCAACCAGCTTTAACTCGATGCGCCACATCCCCATCAATCTCTCCATCTTTTTTAATAACAGAAATCAAATACCGAACATAATTATTCCCCACGATACATTTGTCATCCAAACTAATTATACTCTACTCTCTACTTCGACCGGAACTAAACTTACACTCCAAATACTCAGTTTTACTTATACTAATTCTAAAGCCTTTAGATTCCAATGTTTTTCTCCACACCTCTAACGTAGCGTTGACAACTACTCTAGTCTCATCAATCAAAACAATATCGTCAGCAAATAACATACAACATGGTACATAGTCTTGTATATGAAGAGTCACTTCATTCATAACTAATTCAAAGAGAAACGGACTAATGATGAGACTTGATGTACGCCAATTGTAATAGGAAACTCCTCTGTCATCTCAGAACAAATCATAACGTTCGTACAGACTCCCTTATACATATCCTTAACAATGTCAATATTCTTATGTGATATACCTTTTTTAGTCATCACCCACCACAATACTTCTCGAGGCACCTTATCATACGCTTTCTTCAAATCAATGAACACCACGTGCAAGTCTTTCTTATCATAAGTTTTCTTCAATCAATGAACACCATGTGCAAGTCCTTCTTTCTCTCCCTATAAAGTTCGATCATTTGCCTTAGTAGATGAATTGCCTCCATGATTGATCGCCTAAGCATAAAACCAAATTGGTTATCTGAAATACTCACAATTATTTTCAACCTATATTCAATCACTCTTTCCCAAAGTTTCATAGTATGACTCATAAGTTTAATGTCACGATAGTTAGAACAGTCTTGAACATCCCATTTATTCTTGTACAACGGGACCAATGTACTTTTCCTCCACTCTGACGGCATCTTATTGATCATAAATATCTTGTTGAAGAGGCTTAACAACCATTCAATACCTACATCTCCTAAACACTTCCAAACCTCAATCGGTATATGATCGGGTCCCACTGCCTTCTTTGTTTTCATCTTTTTAAGTGCCTCTAGAACTTCCTTCCTCTGAATTCTACGTACAAAGTCATGGTTCACTTCTTCATTTGGAATAAAAAGATTTCTAATATTTTCACTTGATTCCCATTAAATAACCCATCAAAATAAGACTTCCACCTTACTTTAATATCATTATCCTTCAACAAATTTTATTATCATCAACCATGATACATTTTACCATACCAAAGTCTCTTGTTCTTTTCTCTCTCACGCGAGCAAGTCTATATATGCATTTCTTACCGACCTTAGTGTCCAATTTACTATATAAATCCTTATACACTTTTGATCTTGACTCTCTAACATCTATCTTTGCTTCTCTCTTAGCGGCCTTATACTTTGCAACATTTTCATCACTTCTACAGTTCCCAAGGGTTTTATAACAGTCTCTTTTCTGTTCTATAGCTTCTCTGGCCTCACTGTTTGTGATACCCGGAACTTTTTACTTATGTGTTTTGCATGCTTCGCATTTAAATTTGCATGATTAATATGTTTAAGTAATTTTATCATATGATTTAGGTGTTATTTGTTGCACTTAAGCTATGTTATGTGTTACTTTTTGTGATTGGGAGTGTGAGGACATAAGTGTTGAAAACAGAAAGTTTAGGCACTTGATTGCAGGGAATATAGAGGGGTTGTGGCTGGCTTTTATGGGTTTTATGGCAGCTCTTTAGTGGGAGATAATGGGATGGGGGTTACAAGTGTTGGAGTGAATAAAAAAGAGGAAAATGAGTGAGAATAAAAATTTGGCAGAATAGATAGTATGTGAGAGATTCGACTTTTTACATAGTAATCGATGTCGGAATCGAGTGATTCTTGTTGGATTAGAAAGAGGGTTGGAAAAGCTACGTCTGGGAGTTAACGGATCAGCGTTTGGAGTTCTGTGCCATTAGTAATGTATGTTTGAAATTCAGTGTTTTATGATTGGCGGAATTTCTGGGCAGAACTTTGAGAGAGCATTTGGAGGGGTAAAAGATGTCAGATTTAGGAGTTCAAATAGTGCATTTTCATGAGAATCGAAAGAGTTATGCGTGAGTTGTATTGTTGCATTCTATTTGATTATCAATATGTAATTGTATTGTTATTTCATTGCTTCCCATAAATTGTAATTGTTGTTAAATTTCTAACCTTATATTGTACTTGTTATTATTTTATGGTTGTCTAATTGCTGTCCTTATCATTGTGGTCTTTTTGGTTGTTGTCGGCCGATGTCATCGCCCCGATTTTGAGCTCTTGTCTAGAATCTACTTTGTAGCAAGATTCATTCGATTATTTATGTCTGTTGAACCCGGGAGTTCATGTGATGTGTTAAGAAATGTCTGGGCCTTCACCTGATGAGGCCATCATTAGAACTGTAATGGTTGTTGTGGAGTTCATGGTGATGAACTATGACACAATAAGAATGGATCCTTAAAAGTTTGGACCTGTTCGTTCAAGGGATTATACTGAATCCATGTGTTAATATTATTCTGGGGCTTCCTACCAGGCCTACTGTTAGGGCCATTACAGTTGTTGGTATAGAGTAGTGAATAGATAATTGAGCTCAATCGTGGGATTTTTGTGTCATAGCAATAACCATACTCGTAATGTCTAACAACATGTATTTTTTATCTGTTCTGTATGAGTAGATCATGGTACTCGTAGTGCATTCTGATGTATAAGTGTTAGATATGAAAAGTATGGTTATTAGCTTATTTGTTCTCGTTTGTGTCTTATTTGCTATGTGGTTTGAGTCTAAAATGAGTCATTTTGGGGTTGGTAAAAAGAGGAATTCAGAATTGCTTTTCCTTTGTTATTTTGATGCTATAGATCGAGACTGCCTTGGGTGACCTCAGGTCGATCAACATTTTTTGTTCGGTCACCCGAGTTGTGCCCTATCTCTCTCTCTCTGTCCGATTTCAGTTCTGTTATGTGATAAAGTCTAGTGGTATGTAAGTTCTGAACAATGTATTTAAGTGTTGTGTCTACGTTTGAAATCCGGTTTTGTGTCAAGTGTTTTCAAACGGTTTTGGGAAACGGGAAAGCTTTTGAGTCTTATCTGATTCTTCATCCCAGGGGTTGTTTGATCCTTACTGAGTTTCGTGGCTCATTCCTTTACTTTTATTTTCTTGCAGATGTAGATGGAGCTGAGCCTTTCTATGATGTTGTTGTTGCTTAGGATGGATACTATGAAGAGTGACTTCTAATGAACTATAATAGATTAACACTTAGTAATTTTACGCCTTTCCATGTAATAAGGTTTATTTACCGTTAATTAGTTATTTAATTCCTTGTATCACAATTAGACCATTTAAGTTTTATAATAAAGTATTCCCTTTTATTTAATATGTTAATGGGTTCGGTCCTTCATTGACTTGAAGTACTGCCATTTCATCACCCAGGTTACGGGGTGTGACACTGTTATACTAAGTTGTATCCTTACCTAATGGTGCATTTCCTCTAGATTCTTGAGCACTTCCTTATCACTTTCCTAATACCATGCGACATCTTTTCCCATATAGAATCCAGATTCATCTCAGACGACCAATCATCTGTCTGAATAACCTTATCCACAAAATCTTTTTGATCTTCTCCCTGTAGCTTCCACCACTTGATTTTGGGAAATACCTGGAGTTTTCTTTTCCTAGCATTTTTCCCCAAAAAGAAAATCGAGGACTAGCAACCGGTGTTCCGGTACCATACTCTCACCGGGAATAACCTTACAATCCTTACAACTACTACGAAACATGCTCCTCACTAGGAAGAAGTCTATCTGTCTAGCATGTGATCCACTTCTAAAAGTCACCAAATGTGAGTCCATTTTCTTGAACCAGCTATTTGCTATAACCAAATCATAAGCCAAAGCAAAGTCAAGAATATTGTTACCTGCTTGATTTCTATCTCCAAACCCTAAACCTCCATGTACACTTTTCAACCCCACTATGACTCAAACCTACATGTCCATTTATGTCACCTCCAATGAAAAGCTTATGTTCACGGGTTATACTTTGTACCACCTCGTCTAAATCCTACCAAAACTGTTTCTTATAGTCACCATTCAACCCAACTTGATGTGCATATGCACTGATGATCGTAATAATCTCGTCATCTATCATGATCTTAACGCTAATGATCCTTTCACTTTTTCTACAAACCTCAACTACATCATTGATGAAATCACGATGTACAATTATCCCAACTCCATTTATGTTATTTTCTTTACCTACATACTAGAGTTTGTAATCCCATGGAACTATTACGTTTGCTTTCTCACCAACCCACTTAGTTTCTTGAATACACAAGATATCAAAATTTCGTCTTACCATTACCTCTACTAGTTCTGTCAGTTTGCCAGTCAAAGATCCGATGTTCCAAGACGCCAAACGAAGTCTACTATGAACTAACCTCTTAACTTGTAATCGTCCTAAACGAGTGCGCTTTGCATATTTGACACCATATCCAGGCGCTAACATGATGCGTCGCTTCCGGGTGACAACCTAGCAACCCTTGCATATTTATCACTACACTCGGGTATAGGAAGTGCAGTGCGCCGCTAAGTAGGGAACGCCCCCACAGATTTCTTAAATCGATTAATGTCATGAGATGTGACTAAGTTTTACGTTGGTCGACACGAACCTTACCGCAACACTCCTTCTTTATCCGGACTTGGGACAGGCAGTAAGTATCGAAAAGTAGAGTTCGTGACACTAACAGTCGGTGACCGAACACTCGCTAACTTCCGTGACACTTAAGTTTTTTGTTATGTAACAAAATTTATAGAATGGAAAAAATGACAAGCAAAAGGTAAATACATAATAAGAATTCATTTCCCATTACAAGATTAAGAATGCACGCAAAACGGGCTCCAAATGTATAATCATATTTTAATATGATTGATGTCTAAAGTCAATTATCAATTAGTTAATAGAGAAGATGTTTTGTGGTAGGTTGTTACAAGGTCAAAAGTGCTAAGGACCCATTTATAATTAAATCTGGATTTCTTTAGTCATCAAATGAATTAGCAATTTAGCACTCCAATCACTTTCGCTCCATGCTAACTCTAAGGTTGTATTTGGAATAGATTTTTGTGTTAAAATCTCTGTTTCGCAATTGAAAAAATTAAAAAAAAAAATTGTGAAGTCATGCCGAAAATTTTGTACTGAAGAACTTGAAGATTTTGTATGCAAATTCATCATAATTCATAATGACTAATTAGTACTAGTAGTACTATTTTATTTTATTTTATTTTATTACCAGAAACGAAGTCAGGACTTTTAGGTTTTGGACGAAAAATTACAACAGTATATCGATATACATATAAAAACTAGAAAAAAAATTTGTTGGGGGCAAATTTGATCAAATATTCCGAACTACATATAAATTTAGTATATCTAATAGAATTTTTAAAAATTTCGGGGACGATTGCCTCTACTCACCCAGTGTCTTTGTCCCTGTTTGTTAGGGCATAAGAAATTGATTCAAAAAATAAGAAAATTAATGTGCAAAGATTGTTCGGCAAAAGAACTTTCAATTGTAGATATAATATTGTCGTCACACTCTTTTGGGATTTTGATTAATCAATGTCGCCATAAGTTTTCTCAATGAAAGATGTTCAATAATTAGCAAAAAAGAATGTCCACTATATATGGGCACATACAAAATATAAAAATATTGTAGGGGTTCACACTTTCACAAGGTATAGTATTTAGGCATCTGGTCTGAGTAGTCGATTGAGATCTAATGACACTTTGATTCTACTCTGAAAAAAAAAATATTTTGATTCACTTTATAATAATCGTTGTTAATATGCTATTGCATATTGTCGTTTATCCGCACTATATAGAATTTGAATTCTCAAACTTCAATTGAGAGGCATCAATTTTTATTAGTCAGTCCATGCCCCCATTGACCGGCTTTGATTGTCATTGAGTATAAATACACCTTTACCAAAATCTTGCGTTATGTAATTAGTGCTTATCATTCTTTAAAAATCATTAATAAAGATATTTTTTTAATCTAGTTCATTGTAAAAAGATTTTACTGATATGTACCAGGTTACATGGACCTTGTGATACAGAATTTGTCACGTCATCACATAATTGTTTCTCTCCTCATTTTGTAGTGAAATGGCAAGTTCTGAACTATATGATCCAATGAACCTAATCCGTATCAGAACTATCCAAAAAAATACTTTGTTTTTTTTTTATTATTAATAACTGACTGAGTAATGTTTACTACTTCAACTTTTTTATTCTTAAATGGATTTAACATAAAACATGTTTTTTTATCCAAAGTCTGATAGAAATTTAACATTATAAGAATATTCTCCACCCTGAAAAGAAAAACAATGTTTCCCCTTTTTCCCTTTTCTTTACTATTTGTATTACATCAATGTATGCACATCAATGAGCCAAAAATCACCTGGGGGTACGAGTCCTGCCAGAACTGGAATTAGAAAGCTTCAAATACAAATACATTATATAATTCTAGAGAAATTGTAAGTAATATTTAATGTGTTATAGTATCTTTGTCACAAATTCAGTTTTCTATTAATTTTACATCTAAAAAAACTGATATTTAATTTGGGTAAAAATAGCAATCATTCTATTTCAAATTAAATATCCACTTTTATTTATTTGACACAAAAGTAAATATCTAATTTGAGATGGGAGATAACTTATCTTGCGACCATGTGAGGAAATTTGCAAAGTTATTAAACAAAAAAAGTATTATTTTCAAATAAAAGTATAATTCGTGCTATTACCTAATATTATAATTGTTCTTCTTTTTTAACATTGTGTACCTAGTTACACGAAGAACAAAAAGGAAAAAAAAATATTAAAGTAATGAAGTATTAATACATTTTATCCATTAAAAATATTAATACATGGCAAAAAACAATATGACCCATACTAAAAGAAATTATCTAGCAAACAAAGGCTCTAAATAATTGAATTGATTTCTTTTCTGATACTTGAACATTGTTTATCTACTGTCCTATGAGTATGCTTAGAATATGATTTTATTTTATTAAGTCTTGATAGTTCTAGTCTTAGTTTCAAAACAAATCAAATTTTAAATTATTCAATGTTTGAAATTTATTTGAATTTCAGTCTGAATTTCAAGTCACATCATAACAGGCTCTCGATATACATCCAAAATATTCAATCATGATGGAACTTTTGGTATGTTGCTTTGAATATCTTCTCGTCCGTGGAGATATTTTCATGAACCATGTTGTTGTATGGAACAATGGTCATTCATGAAGATATTAAGTAGATTAATGTTTTTCATTTTTTAAGTAGTTACTTTTGAGTGAAAATATAAATTGAAATCAAAACTTATAATATAGCAATCCTTATAATTATCTAAGGTTGAATTTGGGTTGTTTTTTATTCGAGTGAAAAGCTATTTTTTTGGTATTTTTGTGAGATATAGATTGATTTTTATGATAAAAGAAAATAGTGAGATCTATAACAACCAAAAGTTCAAGAATTTTGAATAAAAAACTTATCCAATTACAAGTTATTATTACTATAAAATTGCGTGCAATAACCTGCAAAACAAAAAAAAAAAAAAAAAAACACGAAGATACTGGAAAAAGAAACTAAACGAGCCAAACTCGTTTACATTTCTTTTATTATTTTAAGAAAATAATGGAGATCTGATTACGAATTTTGAGAGGACATGTAGACACATGACCTAAATTTCACATGATATCAGAGCAGGAATTTATGCGTGATATGCTGACTCATAATGCCGAAGTGGACTCTAATTGTTTCCGTAAGAACCAAAAAGGGCGACGGGCCTAAAATTTACTCACTTTGATGTGAGTGTGAGTGTTAAAATATGAAGTCACACATTGACTGCTTAAGGAAGATCTACTTATAAACTAATTGAGCTAAATTTCACAAATCCGATTCTGGTACAAAACAAGGGTTGGTCCCCATAGTATGAAACACTTATTTGCTGCCGAATCAAAGATCGACAGTTGAGATCAATTATTCACAACACCAATAATAATTTTTCTCTAACTAATATCCTAAAACAAATAATTTCAACCCTCAAATATTTAATATGACAATTAAGAGTTGTTTTGCACCGAACAAACCAACTACTATTCTACAATGTAGCCTCAATCCCAAAATACCAGCAACCACATTTTCTAGATAACTACATTGACCTCAAAGTCATGTGGAAGAAGCAAGTCCACTTCAAAAGACCACTAAAAGGGTAGGTCCAATTTTCGGTATAAAATACTCCCGTATTAAATTATCTTTCACTTTTATTTTGCACGTAAATTAAAATTTTATTAAATTGGGCAAAATCGTGGATTTGATCCTTAAACATTTTACGACTTGCAAGTTGGGTCCTTTTTGTTATTTTTTTCCTTGTTGGGTACTTGAACATTTTACGACTTGTAGATTAGGTACTTCCGTGTGTTTTTGGGCTAGTCAATGGTTAGTCAACAAAAAAGCCAATTTTTAGCAAGGGTATTTTGGGTACTTCATTTACCCCTCCTCCCCTACCCATCTGAACTCTTCCTCTCTTTGGCTTTAAAAACCCACGAAGCCTTCCTCATCCTAAGGAAAAAACTTAGAAATCTCATATTTCTTCAAGAACCCCAAAAAGGGGAAGAGTTCAGATGGGTAGGGGAGGAGGGGTAAATGTGAAGTACCCAAAATACCCTTGCTAAAAATTGGGGTTTTTGTTGACTAACCATTGACTAGCCCAAAAACACACGGAAGTACCTAATCTACAAGTCGTAAAATGTTCAAGTACCCAACAAGGAAAAAAAAAACAAAAAGGACCCAACTTGCAAGTCGTAAAATGTTTAAGGATCAAATCTACGATTTTGCCAAAATTTTATAATAGAGTATGATAAAATGTTAAATATAATCCTATTTAATTTTATTCCTAATTTAATTCTAACATATTTTCTCATTCTCTTTTTATTCCACTTTCTAACATTAATGCAATGAGTAGGATTGAAAAAACTATCATTAATAAATTTTTTGTTTAGAAAGTGAACAATTAATTTATGGCATGTTAAAAAGGAAATTTGAACAATTAATTTGAAACGGACAAAGTAATACTACTTAGAATTCCATGACAAAGCATACCATATTTGACCAAACGCATTTCACAATTAAATTCAAAGTTTCTCAGCATCTGAAATTGATATTAAAAAGGAAATTTGGAACGGAGAGAGTAGTACTACTAGAATTCCATGACAAAGCACACCTTTTTTTTTCTTTTTTTTTTTTTTTTGGTGAAAATCATTAGAAAGCATACCATATTTGACCAAACGCATTTCACAATTAAATTCAAAGTTTCTATTTCATTTTACATTAAAAATATTGATATTTAATTTGGGTAAAAATATCACTCATTCTATTTCAAATTAAATATTCACTTTTATTTATTTTGCACAAAAGTAAATATTTAATTTGAGAGGGAGATAACTTAACATGCGACCATGTGAGGGAATTTACAAAGTTACCAAACAAAAAAGTATTATTTTCAAATAAAAGAATAATATTCACTATTACCTAATTATAAATGTTCTTTTTTTAACATTATGTACCCAGTTACAAGAAGAACAAAAAAGAAAATAAAGAAAAAATAATAAAGTTATGAAGTATTAATACATTTTATCCATAAAAAAGTATTAATACATTAAAAAAATCATGTTGAAAATTTTATAATACTTGAACATTGTTTACCTACTGTCCTATGAGTATAGTTAGAATCTGATTTAATTGACTCTTGAAATATTTTATTTTAGTTTCAAACTAAATCATATTCTAAATCACTCAATCTTTAAAATTTTGTTTGAGTCTCTCTATAAATTTCAAGTCAGATCAAATCAGACTCGATATACACCTAAAATATTCAATCTTGATGGAACTTTTTGATATGTTGCTTTAAATATCTTCTTGTCTGTGGAGATAATGTCATGAATTATTTTGGACTATGTTGTATGGAACAATGGTCATTCATGAAGATATTAAGTAGATTAATATTTTTCATTTTTTAAGTAGTATACTATTGAGTGAAAAATATAAATTGAAACCAAAACTTATAATATAGCAATTCTTATAATCATCTAAGATTGATTTTGGGTAGTTTTTTATTTGAGTGAAAAGCTAATTTTTGACATTTTTTTTGAGATATAGATTGATTTTTGTGAGAAACAAAATGGTGAGATCTACAACAACAACAAAAGTTGAAGAATTTTGAATAAAAAACTTATACAATTACAACTTATTATTACTACAGAATTGTGTGCAATAATCTGCAAAAAATATAAAAAAAATAAAAAATAAAAAAACACAAGAAGATATTGGAAAAGAGAAACTAAACGGGCCAAGCTGGTTTACATTTCTTTTATTATTTTAAGGAAAAATGGAGATCTTATTATGAATTTTGACTCGAGAAAAGTGGGTCGACTATATTCTTGAATACAAAAAAAATTGTATATACGGAGATAATTGGTTATATAATTCTATTTTTGGGTTGTATTGATCATGTTTGCTATTTGGTATGTTTTTGATATTGTATTTGGTTCGTATCGCTATTTGGGATCTTATTGATTTTGTTTCTGTTTCGTATTGCTGTTTTGGATTTCTCTGATTTGTTTCGGTTTCGTAATGCTGTTTTTTGTAATAGGGATTTAATTATATTTTAAATTAAAAAACATTTTGCGACGGAATAGCGACGGATTTTCGGTTGCTACTGGTTTAAAGTCAAAGTCAAATAAACAAGAATCGGTAGCAAATCCGTCGATAATTGCTGACGGCCTTTTCCGTCGCTATCTACCCGTCGCTCATCGGTCGGTAAATAAGTCAATAATGTTGACTACGTGGTCGGTCTTCCGTCGCTATATGGCGACGGCACAATCGGTCGCTAACTATTCCATCGGCCTTCAGTCGTTAACAAGTCAAAGTAAAAGTCAACAATGTTGACTACATTGTCGGTCGTCCGTCATTATCTGGTGACAGCATATTCGGTCTTTAAAGATTCGGTCTCTAATCGGTCGTTGTATAGTCAAAGTCAAAAGTCAACAATATATTATGTTCGGTCGCTATATGGCGACCGCAAAGTTTCAGTCGATAGTCGGTCGTTAAATGGCTTAGCGACGAAAAATACACGACCACATGTTTCGGTCGCTATTCCCAGGTTAGCGACCGATTACCGACGGAAACAGCCATCACTGTTTCCCTGTTTTCTTGTAGTGAGAGGACATGGAGACCCATGAGCTAATTTTTACATGATATCAGAGTAGTCACTTAGGCGGGATGTGCTGACTCATAATGCCTAAGTGGGCTCTAATTGTTCCGTACGACCCAAAAAGGGCGGCGGGCCTAAAATTGACTCTCACCTCGATGTGAGGGGGAGTGTTGAAATATGAAGTCACACATCTAGTGCCTAATTGAGCTACTTATAAGCTAATTGAGCTAATTTTCACAAATCCGGTTCTGGTACAAAATAAGTGTTGGTCCCCATAGTACGAAACATTTATTAGCTGCCAAATCAAAGATTAATAGTTGAGATCAATTATTCACAACACCAATCATGATTTTCTCTAACCAATATCTTAAAACAGATAATTTTAACCCTCAAATATTTAATATACATCTAAGAGGTTTTTCGCACCTAACAAACCAACGACTATTCTACAATGTAGCCTCAATCCCCGACTACTAGCAACCACATTTTCTAGATAACTACATTGACCTCAAAGTCATGTGGAAGAAGCAAGTCCACTCCTGGCCTATCTTAATGACCATTTCAAAAGACCACTAAAAGGGTAGGGTCCAATTTTTTGTATAAAATACTCCCGTGTTAAATTATCTTTCACTTTTATTTTGCACGTGAATTAAAATTTCATTAAATTTTATAGTAGAGTATAATAAAATGTCAAACATATCTCTATTTAATTTTACTCCTAATTTAATTCTAACCTATTTTCTCATTCTCTTTCTATTCTTCACTCTCTAACATTAATGCAATGAGTAGGATTGAAAAAAAAAATCATTCATAAATTTTTTATTTAGAGAGTAAACATGTAATTTAAGGCATATTAAAAAAAAATTTTGGACAATTAATTTAAAACGAAAAGAGAAATACTACTAGAATTCCATGACAAAGTATACCATATTTGACCAAACGCATTTCACAACTAAATTCAAAGTTTCTCACCATATGATATTGAGCCATCAACTAATACCTTAATTAAAAATAGAATTACACTATTAATACTTCAATATCTTACTAAAATATTTATTCGGAAAACTCCACGCTGGATGGGCGCGGGGCAAGGATAACAAGTAACTCATTTTAAGAATTTTGTTTCACCTAAAAAATAAAAATAAGATTACATTGGAGCCGGAAAAAGAAAAAAAAAAGTATTATATTTGAGTAATTACTATCAGAAAAAAGTACTATCATCATAAATTTTGCATTCAAACTACTTTTGAACCTCAAATTCTCTTCTTTCATATGCCAAGAAAAAATATGTAAGAAGTTAAAAAGTTGACTATAACGTCACATGACTTGATTAAATTATTAGCATAATGTAAAGAGTAACAAAGACGTTATAAGGAGTAGTAAGGACGTTATAGTCAAGTTATATTAGCCCGACCAAGAAGAAAAATGTAAGAAGTTAAAAAATTGACTACAATGTTATTTTAAGGGTAGCGAAGACGTTATAGTCAAGTCATATTAGATTTCGTACTTAACATTCTTAGAACTTAACTAAAACAAGATCGTGAATTAAAAATATTTTAAAAATAATTAATGATATAAAATTATAAAAACATTCACAAGTATATCACAGTGCCGCTTTAATCTAACCGGACTACACTATTTTTGTCACAATTTCAATTTTCTATTCATTTTACATCAAAAAAATTGATATTTAATTTGGGTAAAAATATCTCTCATTCTATTTCAAATTAAATATCCACTTTTATTTATTTTACACAGAACTAAATAATAATTTGATACGGGAGATAACTTAACTTGCCACCATGTGAGGGAATTTACAAAGATACCAAACAAAAAAGTATTATTTTCAAATAAAAGTATAATTCGCAATATTACCTAATTATAAATGTTCTTTTTTTTTAACATTATGTACCTAGTTACAAGAAGAACAAAAAGGAAAATAAAGAAAAAATATTAAAGTAATGAAGTATAAATACATATTATCCATAAAAAAAGTATTAATACATTAAAAAAAATCCAAGTTGAATTTTTTCTGATACTTGAACATTGTTTACCTACTGTCCTATGAGTATGGTTAGAGTCTGATTTGATTGACTCTTGAAATTTCTGATTTTAGTTTCAAACTAAATCGGATTCTAAATCACTCAATGTTTAAGATTTTTTTGAGTCTCACCCTAAATTTCAAGTCAGATCAAACCAGACTCGATATACACCCAAAATATTCAATCATTTGTTAGTAGTGCCCTATGATCATTAGCATATGTTGTACGTTTTATATCTTTTTGAGCATATCAATTGAATAGTTAATTTTGCTTATTAACATCAAATGCGTGATTTGATAGTAAAACTCATTAGCTTATGTAATTACTATTCTAGTTGTCCCTAGTTTTATGTAAGGTTCTTTACAATGAAATAAAACTAGTATGATGTTTGATTGATGATTATATTTTACTAATCATGCGTATTGAATACAAATCATATCACAGATGCAATATATTGAGATATATTGTATCGGACGTGATCCGTTAGAGAAGTAATACTTCATGGTCCTTAGTCATAATTATTACTTCCTCAATACTATTTTGGAATCCTTAGACCTTATGTCTCCATTGATTCTAGCATGAATGGAGCCACGTTTTGACTCAGTCGGACGTTACTTTTAATCGAGTAATCAATACGACTGATGATCGGATGTAGTGTCCTATCATGGCTTGAATGTGAGAGGCATTGTAAGGGATTTGTCCCTCTCTATTATTAGAGAGAGATATCCATGGGCCCCTCGATAGGGAAGACTGTCTAAATGCATGGTCGTGCTAAAATGTATTTGATAAAGTGGTTATTAAATACTATTTGTTGGAACAGTCTACCTGGAGATCGAGCATAAATATAAATAAGCTTTTTAAGGGTGACGACTACCATGCCTTATGCTTAATTAGGATATCGCGAGACAAAGGGATTAAATAGTGGATTGATATTAGGTTCCACCATAAATTCATTCACTTTGGGTAGTCACAATGTCCTGCTATGGACCGCTTGTGATTTATGAACACATACTACTACTAAGTGTGTTTTCATTGCCATTGTGATATGAACCTACAGGGTCACACGCAAAGACGAGTTAACGAGTTTCATGTCCATATTCAATGAATCTAGAATGTGTCTAGGTTTATTAAATCTGACAGTTATTTTTCTTAGAATAATAAAGCGTTATTATTGGAATTAGAGATAAGCGGCATTTTCGGTATAGCTGGAATTATGTGGGAGTTATTATCCGATAAAGACCTCCACTACCAGCAGAAGTCTAGAGGACGTGGGAGTTATAGACTCCCACTTCCAAAAGAGGTGGATAGGACGTGAGAGTCCTCCTTGGAACAAACTCAGAAAAGCGAAGAGCTAGCAATCGTTGTTCGTTTCGTCGTGTGGATACCGGTAGGGAGTAATTCCGCAAGAGAGGACTCAAGGTGATCGTTGCTAATAGCTCAAAGACAGAATCTTTCATTCAAGAATCAGATTCTTGAACCGGAAAAACGTAAGTCTTTTTCTTAAAATTTTCGATTTCCATGGTATGAGCGAATCCTTCAGGGGAGGACTCATGGGTGTTTAGAACGAGTTTCTACCCATGAATTCCTTCGGATGGAACTTTTTGGTGTGTCGCTTTAAATATCTTCTTGTCTGTGGACATAATGTCATGAACCATTTTGGACTATGTTGTATGGAATGGAACAATGGTCATTCATGATGATATTAAGTAGATTAATATTTTTCATTTTTTAAGTAGTATACAATTGAGTGAAAAATATAAATTGAAACCAAAACTTATAATATAGCAATTCTTATAAGGATAAAAGGTGCTCACACCCCCTAAATTTTTCTTAATTTTAATTTTTGACTCTGAACTAAAAAATGCAAAGTGCTTGACCCGAAAATTTTATGGAGTGTTAATGTTTTCCTTTCCATCCAATTCCACTATTAAATCTAATGGAATAACAACATGTGACTCTCACTTAACTTAGGAGGCATTTTAAGAAGAAAAAAAATAGACTATGGCCTACAAAAAATTCAAAATGGGATAAGAAACCGCTAAAAGGTAATCAACTTACTTTACTCTAAAAAGCCAGTGAACAATCTAAAATACATAGCACTTCATCCAAACATTTATCTTGACTTTTTTTGCTTAAAGAACAATATATTGTCCTATTCTGTAAAAACAAAATATAAGATACTACTATTAATATGTATTTGGTCCATTCTCATGTTATTTGAAAAAAAATTGAGAAATTCATTACAAAATAGGTTTACCCAAAAAATATGAGTAAAATTTTAGCGCATTTTTCTTATCCCATTTTGAATTTGTTTAGGTTAGGATCTAATTTTCTCAAAATGTTCATGAGTTAAGTCATGTGAGAGTCACATGTTGCTATTCCGTTAGATTTAATGGTGGAATTGGATGGAAAGGGAAACATTAACACTTCATAAAAGTTTAGGGTCAAGGAGTTTGCGCATTTTAGTTCAGGGTCAAAAATCAAAATTGAGAAAAATTTAGGGGGTGTGGACACTTTTTACCCTTCTTATAATCATCTAAGGTTGAATTTGGGTAGTTTTTTATTTGAGTGAAAAGCTATTTTTTTTTTAGATATAGATTGATTTTTGTGAGAAAAAAAATAGTGAGATCTACAACAACAACAAAAGTTGAAGAATTTTGAATAAAAAACTTATCCAATTACAACGTATTATTACTACAAAATTGTGATATTAAAAAAAAAAAAAAAACACAAGAAGATACTGGAAAAAAAGAAACTAAACGGGCCAAACTGGTTTACATTTCTTTATTATTTTAAGGAAAAATTGAGATTTGATTACGAATTTTGGCTAGAGAAAAGTGGGCCAACTATATTCTTGAATACAAAAAAAAATTGTATATACTGAACACTTTTTTTTATAAAACTATAAAAATTTAACGGTTTAATTTTTTTAAAAAGAACATGTGTTGTGATTTTGTAATACATGTTCGTAAAATGTGTAACACATATTTTACGATATGTGTTTATTAAGAAAAATATATATAAAAATTAACCCCTATTGTAACACATACCACTGAATTTTTGGTATTCTATAGAAAACAAGATGCATTAGGCTCCAACGGGAAAAATGTAGATCGAATTGGTTGGCATCTGGTCTGGGTCATTCTCTGCTTTTCTTGTTCCAGAAAAAAAAATATTCAAACAGTTCTGTGATTTGACTCCTTTGTTTTCAATGTCTTTCCACCTCAATTAGCGGAAGCGTCCATTTTTGTTTTTTAGGAAAATTCAATCCCAATACTGTCATTGTGAGATTAATCTCACATTAATTAAATGAATTCTACTTAAAGATGTTTCGTTCAATTCATTTGAGAGTATTGTAGAGTCAATCAATAAGGAAAGTCATAAAATCATTGATATTTTTTTGTGGGTAGGCGAATTAAACCCATAGATACTGACTATCGGATCAAGAAAATCTGATCACATATCGATAAAATTACACTGATAATACTTTAATATCTTACTAAATCACTTGACATCGAATTAATTACCGTCCACTAGAAAAATACTATCCTCATAATTATGACATAAAATTACAAAGCTTTCCGCAAGTATATTACAGTGCCGCTTTAATCTAACCGGATTAGTCAATTATATATCAAACTACTAATCCTAGCGAAATATGAAGTCTCATATTGAGTGTCTAAAAAGATTCAAATAACTTATAAGCTCATGGGTTAACACCTCTCATTGTCAATTGGTTTTGATAGGACATGGAGACCCATGGACTAATATTCACATGATATCATAGCAGAAACTTAGGCGTGATATGCTGACTCATAATGCCAAAGTGGACTCTAATTGTTCCCGTCCGACACAAAAAGGGAGGCGGGCCTAAAATTGATTCTCACCTCGATGTGAGGGGGAGTATTGAAATATGAAGTCACACATTAAGTGTCTAAGGAAGATCTACTTATAAACTAATTGAGCTAATTTTCACAAATCCGGTTCTGATACAAAATAAGTGTTGGTCCCCATAGTATGAAACAGTTATTAGCTGCCGAATCAAAGATCGATAGTTGAGATCAATTATTCACACCACCAATAATATTTTTCTCTAACCAATATCCTACATCTTGATAACCATTTAAAATACCACTAAAAATGTAGGGTCTAATTTTCTGTATAAATAATACACCTTGAAGCCAAATTATTATTAAAACGATCTAAAGCAAAAACATGAATTTCCTTCTCACTCAAAAAACTTTATTTATGTTTCCTTTGTTAGTTTTACTCATCATCATCTCATTAAATAATAATAGAGGTGCTTTAGCATTATCATCTGCAAAAGAGGCTAAAGCTCTTCTTAAGTGGAAATTCAGTCTACACAATAATCCTTTTCTATCTTCATGGAATATTCAACCAAAAACTATGAATGCTACTGCCAATTCTACTAACGACCCCTGCAATTGGTACGGTGTTTCATGCTTTGGTGGAAGAATCAATGGGTTGAATCTTAGTAATATAAGTCTAATGGGTACATTGC
Organism: Vinca minor; assembly: GCA_026122235.1. Taxonomy (NCBI): domain Eukaryota; kingdom Viridiplantae; phylum Streptophyta; class Magnoliopsida; order Gentianales; family Apocynaceae; genus Vinca; species Vinca minor. The sequence goes on from JAOCZM010000121.1 coordinate 1,345,412, forward strand.
AAAGCTTTCCATCTTATTCACTCTCATATCTCCAGTCTCTTGATTTCTCAGATAACCAACTCACTAGGCTCCATACCTCCTCAAATAGGTGATCTTTCCAACTTAACTCAGCTTTATCTCTCTATAAATCAATTTTATGGTTCAATTCCTATATCTTTAGGTAATTTAACAAAATTAACTAATTTACGTCTCTTTAGTAATCAACTTTTTTGTTTAATTCCGATAGAGCTTGGCAATCTAAATAAACTTAGTGATCTAGGATTATGTATTAATAATCTCACTGGTCCAATTCCCACATCTTTAGGTAATTTAACAAAATTAAACAATTTGCATCTTCATCATAATCAACTTTTTGGTTCAATTCCGATAGGGTTTGGCAATCTAAATCAACTTACTCATCTAAAATTACATAGTAACTACCTCAATGGTTCAATTCCCACATCTTTAGGTAATTTAACAAAATTAAACACTTTGTATCTTAAGTATAATCAACTTTCTGATTCAATTCCGATAGAGTTTGGGAAATTAACAGGACTTGAGAAACTACAGTTAAGAAATAATATGCTCACTGGTTCAATTCCGATAGAGTTTGGAAAATTAATAGGACTTAGGTATCTAGGACTAACGAGTAATAGTCTCACTGGTTCAATTCCTACAAGCATGCAAAACTGCTCCAATTTGCACAGAGCTCGTTTTGAGAAAAACCAACTGACAGGAAACATATCCGAAATATTTGGTATTTACCATAATTTATACTACTTGGATCTTAGTGAAAATGCATTGTACGGAGAGCTTTCCAGTAACTGGGGAAGATGCATGAATCTAAACACACTCCGAGTTGCTCAAAACAATAACCTCTCTGATTCCATTCCACAAAGTTTGAGAGATATGCGTGGCTTATTGCATATTGATCTATCCTCAAATAACTTATATAGTCCAATCCCCTGTGGTGGAATTTTTTTGAATGTCACGATAGATATGGATTTTTTTTTAGGGGTGTTTTCCTCAGCAAATCCCAATCATTTAATTTTGATCCAACGGTGGAAAAATACCTCTTTTTTAAATAAAAATATAAGTTTTCACCTATCGAATAGAATAATCCGACGGTTGATAATTCATCAACGGGTGATGAGAAAAAGACCCCTCAGAAATACACAAGTTTTGTAATAATTTGACAAAAAAAGTAGTAGTTCAAAAATAGTTTACGGATAGAACGACAAATGATAAAAGTTTATTAATAGAAAGAAAATATCGAAAAAAATTATATATAGCATTTTTCTTTAAAAATTAAAATTTTATATTTTGAAATTTTGTTTAAGGAAAATATGTGGTTTAACCCAATGGATAAGTGTTTTTTCTTATTTGTCATCCTTCTATTTATTTATGTCAGGTCATTAATTGTATAAAATGTAAATGATACAAAAATATACTAATAATTCTTTTGCTAATATTTGAAAATAATACTACGAAATTACTAATCTTAAATGGAAAGTGAAAAAGGTGGCAAGCGTTTGCATAATATGTCCAATAATAATAGATTGTTTGAATTTTATGAATGCAATTCTGTTTTGAATTTTATTATTTTTTGTAATCACGTATTTATAAATGTAGAAATCAGTAAAAACAACTATATAATATATAATTAGTGGCGGAGCCAAGACCCTACGAGTATTGAAGCACTTATTGGTGTGTGTATATATATACCATATCACATACGATATTGAAAGACCCTTTTAGGGTAATGAACTTAAGAGGGGTGAATTAGATTCTTAAAAACTTTTTAACTTTTCTAAACTTCTTTGTCTAAGTGATCACTTTAACAAGAAGTTTGTTGTTTTAGCACATAAGGTGAGTTAATTATGATCAAGACAACTTAGATGACTAAGTGAAGCAATGTATAAATCAAGGAATCATGTGTAAGTTTTCTATCCTTAAGCAAATGTTCATATAGTCAAGTAGACAAGTTATAGAAATTATATGAACAGTGAAGTAAATGTGTAGGGATAGAGAAAACAGTTAGCCTTAAGGGCAAAGTGATCAATCTTGTTTTGATTATAACAAACCATTGATAGTTCTAATGTTTGTGTGAGTATGTTCTTAATGATAGGATCATTAGCACTCACATCAACATGTCAAGAACTACTCAATCAAAGAGAAGAATCAAGTGGTATGCTCCTTAACAAAGAAGAAGTGTGAAGTCCAATAATCTACAACATCAATTGATGTAGGACTTCATCACTTCAAGAAGAGGTTGATCAAAGATTTCACGTCAAAGCTCCAAGAATAACTCATCTACAAGACTTGAAGACCTCCAAGAAGATTAGTCTAGTCTACATAGGTATATTCTTTGTGACTAATCTTCCTTGAGAATACTAGATATAAGAATGTTTAAAGCTCAGCTATGTACGATTTCAAAACCTCATATTTTACTTTGTTCAGTTTTTTGAAAATGTTTTTGAAAACTAGGTTAAGTGTTTGTCAATGCCTAAGTTCTTTAAAATGTGTTTTATAATTTTAAAAACGCTTGGGCATGTGCTTGAGAACATTAGGAACTTAACTAAGTGAAAAACCCATTTTAGGACTGACCTAAGCCTAGATTCAAAAAACCAGAGCAGTTCGGTCGACCGACATTTGTTGTCAGGTCGCCCGAGGTCGTTTTTGTCCTTAGTCAGATTTTGAATGTTCCAATGCTCCAACGACTATAATCTCTCGGACGACATAGCTTCAGGTCTGGCGACCGAGCTATGCTCTGAAAGACCGGACCCCCTCTTACGGTCGCCTGATATAAGAGCAGAGGGCGTTAATCTTTACTTCGAAGACACTTCGGACGACCTACCTTATGGTCCGGTCGATCGAAGCTTGTCAAATCATACCAAAATTTATAGCCGTTCTGACCAGATTTGCTTGTGCTTTTTGCCCCTATATGAAACTTTTAAAGCTGACACGTCATAATGAGCCAAAAATCACATGGGGTATGAGTCCTGCCTGAACAGGAATTAAAAACCTTCAAATACAAATACATTATACTACATCCATTCCTAAATATAAGACTTTCATTACATGTTATGAAAATTAAAGAATCAAACATTAAGATGTTTTTGTAATTAAAATATCAATATTACTCTCTTAAATAGAATTAGTGGTATACAAGTTATATTAAAGATAGTAATATTGATATTTTAATTACAAAAACATCTTAATTTTTGTAATATGTAATGAAAGTCTTATATTTAGGAATAGAGGGAGTATAATCATAGAGAAATTGTAAGTAATATGTAATGTGTTATTGTTGATTTTGTATTAGATTGTTTTGTTAGTAGTGCCCTAGGACCATTAGCACATGTTGTGCGTTTTATTATCTTTTGAGCATGTAATTGAATAGTTAATTACGCTTTTGATTATCAAATGTGTGATTTGATAGTAAAACTCATTAGTTTATGTAATTACTATTCTAGAAGTCCCTAGTTTTATGTAATGCTTATTTACTATGAAATAAAACTAGTATGATTGTTGATTGATGATCTTGTTTTACTGATCATGTGTAATGGATACAAATCACATCATAGATGCAATATATAGGGATACATTGTATTGGACGTGATCCGTTTGAGAAGTAATACTTCATGGTCTTAAGTCATAAGTATTACTTCGTCAATACTATTTTAGAATCCTTAGACCTTATGTCTTCATTGATTCTAGTATGAATGGAGCCACGTTTTTGACTCGGTCGGACGTTACTTGTAGCAGAGCAATCAATACGACTGATGATCGGATGTAGTGTCCTATCATAGCTTGAATGTGAGAGACATTGTAAGGAATTTGTCCCTCTCTATTATTAGAGAGAGATATCCATGGGCCCCTCGATAGGGAAAGAGCTGTTTAAATGCATGGCCGTGCTCAAATGTATTTGATAAAGTGGTTATCAAATCCTATTTGTCAAAGCTGTCTACCCGGAGATCGAGCATAAACACAATTAAGCTTAATAAGGGTGGCGACCACCGTGCCTTATGCTTAATTAGGATATCGCGAGACAAAGGGATTAAATAGTGGATTGACAATAGGTTCCGTTGTAAATTCATTCACCTTGGGTAGTCACGATGTCCCTGCTAGGGGCAGCTTGTGACTTATGAACTCACACTACTACTAAGTATGTTTTCATTGCCATTGTGATATGAACCTACGGGGTCACACGCATAGACGAGCTAACAAGCTTCATGTCAGATTCAATGAATCTAGAATGTGTCTAGGTTCATTGTATCGACATTTGTTTTTTCGAAAATAATAAAGTGTTTATTATTCGAATTAGAGATAAGGGCAATTTTGGTATTTAACTATAGTTTGGGATTAAGTGGGAGTTGTTATCAGATAAAGACTCCCACTGCACGTGAGTCTAGGGGACGTGGGAGTCGAGTCTCCCACGGCCGAGAGAAGTTGAGTAGACGTGGGAGTTGTTGCGGGAACAAACTCCCACACTCTACTATAACATCTCTTAGCCGAAACCCTAGGTTACAAGTGATTCGACCCGAAATTAAACAAGTAACCCGAAATCAGATTTCGGATTTTCTCGACCTCTCCCTTTTTCTCTCTAATTCCCGAATCTCGAAAAAGGCGAAGAGCTAGCAATCACTTTGCTTGTTTCAGTCAGCGTGGATACTGGGTAGAGGGAAATTCATGAAAAGGGAATTCCGTTGGTGAAAAGAAAACTTCCAAGAATCGTCATCCTCCATTCAAGAAGTAGCTTCTTGAATCCGAAAATTGTAAGTTTTACGCTGTTTTCGATTCGTTTACGTATGAGCGGATCCTCGAGGGAGGATCCATGGGTGTTTGGAGCGAGTTTCCGCCCATGAATCCCTTCGGTGGTATCGAGCCTTGCTCATACGATTGGGATTCGATATTGTTAATCACATCTTAACATATATCAAATTCGATTTGGTATGTGTATTTGTGAAAACGAGAAAAAGATCGTTTCTTTTATGTTTACGTGATTATAACGTATAAACTGAATTTCGGTTACTACGATTACATGTTTTCGGATATCATGATATGCATAAAGCTGTTTTAATTTGATTAATATTGTATGAATCGATTAACAGTATGTCATTAATATGATTAAATACATAAAGCTACTTTGTGAATTCGATTACGTAAAGCTGCATAAATCGTTATGTTAATCTGAAATTAATTTGATTAAATTACGTCATTAAGCATAAAGCCCATTTACGTTAATCCGATTAACCATTACATAATCCGATTATGTATGTAAAGGCGATTGTAGGGTAAATACGGGAGGAAAAACTCATTCGATGAGTGATGTAGAATCAGATTTTCGCTTCAGGGCGCTGCCCTGGGAAAACCCCATGAGGGGCAGCTGCCCCCTTGACCCCCCCGCCCGCTAACCGGTTAGCGGGACCGCCGTCTGCGTCGCCCGATTACGTCGCTCCCCCGAATTAAGACTTTGTGTATGATTTCATTGTGCTTTATGTGATATTAGCATGGTGAATAGCATGGCCTACTATACCCCCTTGTTTTACATATTTCGGTTGTAATTTTATAATACGACCTGCGAGTCGTTTTTCAATATTGTAAAATTGTAATCGTTTTATTAGATTAGCTTTACTGCTTTATATTGAAGGTGGGTATGCCCATGCAAATATGTAACAAAGGTTGGAGGTGCAAGATCGAAGACATTATCCATGAGATGGATTCGACCTAGATTGACCCTTGACTCCCACAAGGCTCGTGGGAGTCATTATAGGAATAGGCCATGCTATATCACATTTACTTTTTCGCTTCATAACCTGCGTGTGATGTTTATTTTATGTCTGGATGGATTTAATTTTGAACGTCACATTAAATGGTTTTAATTAAGTCTTAAAGTGCCTACCATAACCTAAGCACTCCATGAGCTTGGATCATCATTATGTCTGGTTGCCAAAGCAACGGATAAGTGGTTATCTAGGCGAGAGGAGATGGGAAAATAGTGATTTCCATATGCTTAGACATGGTCCGACTTAACTAGGCTATCAAAATAGTTTTGGGCCTAGGGCATAAAATGGGAAATAGCCGGGACATATAGATGTCAATCCCATTAGATGATTTTACTTTAATTGTGGGTGTTAAGCCAAAGCTTTCCTATAACTATTGTAAAATGGTTTTTCCCCACTATTATCAAGTGTTGAAATTGTGGAAAATGTTTTGCTCAAAAACTAATAACTTTGCAATTAACTTAATGTAGATAAATGGCAACCAATTCATCACACAATTCACTGCGATCCGTCCTTGAGAAGGAAAAACTGAGCGGGACCAATTTCCTTGATTGGGCTCGCAACTTAAGGGATTGTCCTTAGCGGGAAAGAAAGTCATGACGTTCTTGATACGGACATTCTGAACAACTCGCTAATAATGCCCCCTAGAGCTGAAAGAGATACTTGGAAGAAGCATTTCGATGACTCTAACGATGTGACTTGTCTCATGTTAGTCACAATGAGCCCTGACCTTCAAAAACAGTTTGAAGGAATTGAGGCTTTCCAGATGATGGGCCAGCTCAAGGAAATGTTCCAAGAGCAAGCTCGTCATGAAAGATTCCTCACAACTAAGGCGTTAAATAGTTGCAAAATGGCCCCAGGAACCTCTGTCAGTGCACATGTTCTTAAAATGAAGGGCTATTTTGACCAACTTGAGAAACTTAGGGCTCCCGTAGGTCATGACATGTCCACAGATATGATCTTGGGCTCACTCCCACCGGATTATGACCAATTCGTAATGAACTTCAACATGCATGGCATGGAGAAGACCATACACGAAATTCACGGGATGCTCAGCAGGTGAGCCCGAACATTAAGAAGACCCCTGAAGTCTTAATGGTTCAAAAGGGGAATTTCAAGAAGAAAGGCAAGGGAAAGCCCATGGCCAAGAGAGGCAAAGGCAAAGGCAATGACAAGCCCAAGCCCCAGCCCAAAGCCAAGGCACCAAAGGAGGGAGTTTGTTTCCATTGTGGCGAACCAGGCCATTGGAAAGCAGGCGCAAACTCTACTTGGAAGAGAAGAAAAATGGGAAAGACCGGTTTGATTGTCTCTCCGAGTATTTGTGTTATAGAAATTAACATGTCTGCTCCTACTTCATGGGTATTAGATACCGGTTGTGGATCTCACATTTGTGCAAATGTGCAGGGGTTCAAAAGGAGTAGATCACTGGCAAAAGGAGAAGTGGACCTTAGAGTAGCCAACGGAGCAAGAGTTGTTGTTGTAGCTACGGGGACATTCAATTTAGTTTTGCCAAGTGGCCTTATCATAGAACTAGATAATTGTTTGTATGTTCCAACTTTGAGTAGGAATATTATTTCAGTTTCTTGTTTGGATATTGAAGGTTTCGAATTAAGTATTATGAATAAAATTTGCACCATTCATAAAGATCGTATCTTTTATGGAGATGCCTCTTTGATGAATGGGCTTTATATTCTTAACCTCGATGATTCCATTAAAAGGCCCATCTATAACATTAATACTAAAAGGTTTAAATCAAATGACTTAAACCAAACCTACTTTTAGCATTTGTCGTTTGGGCCACATAAAGCGAGAGCGCATATCAAAACTCCATACGGATGGAATTTTAACATCATTTGACTTAGAGTCTTATGAGGCGTGTGAATCTTGCTTGTTGGGCAAAATGACTAAAGCTCCCTTTCTTGGACAAAGTGAGAGAGCTTCCGATTTGTTGGGCCTCATACATACGAGATGTTTGTGGACCAATAAACACTAGTGCTAGAGGAGGGTTTCGATGCTTCATCACATTCACGAGATGATTTCGAGTAGATATGGCTACGTCTATCTAATGAAACATAAATCGAATCTTTTGGAAGATTCAAAGAATTTCAAAATGAAGTACGAGAATCAACTTGGTAAAAGTATTAAGATACTTCGATCGGATCGAGGTGGGAATACCTTAACCAAGAGTTTGATGAACATCTTAGTGGTTGTGGAATTGTTTCACAATTAACTCCTCTGGCACACCACAATGGAATGGCGTGTCGGAACGGAGGAATCGCACCTTATTAGATATGGTTCGATCTATGATGAGTCAAACAAGTCTTCCAATTTCCTTTTGGGGCTACGCCCTTGAAAGCTACTGCATTTATATTAAATAGAGTTCCTTCTAAAGCGGTTCGAGAAAACTCCATATGAGATATGGACTAGGAAAGCGACCTAGTTTGTCATTTCTCAAAATTTGGGGATGCGAGGCGTACGTAAAACGCTTGTTATCCGATAAACTCGCCCCTAAATCGACAAATGTTTGTTTGTGGGATATCCTAAAGAAACTAAAGGATATTACTTCTATCTTCCATCGAGAGAACAAAGTGTTTGTTGCTCAGTAATGGTGTATTCCTTGAAAGGGAATTTATTTCCAAAGAGGATAGTGGGAGTAAGATCCATCTTGAGGAAATTCAAGATCCCCAAACAACATCCGAACCAACTTTAGAAGGTCAAGCAAGCTCACGTCGCGTCTTGAGCTTCAATCTTTGACACAAGGCCCAAGGAGGTCGAGTCGGGTACATCAACGGCTCGAGAGATATGGATTTCTCGTGATGATGATCATCGAGGTTGAGCTCGATTGATCAAGATGAACCCACTACCTACAAAGAGGCAATTCGTAGTTACGAGTCGGATAAGTGGCTAGAAGCTATGAAGTCCGAGATCGCAATCCATGTACGACAACCAAGTATGGACTTTGGTTGACCCGCTTTGAAAGGGTGCAAGGTCATTGATAACAAATGGTGTTATAAAAAGAAGACCGACATGGATGGTAATGTACACACTTTTAAATCGCGACTAGTAGTTAAAGGTTATAGACAAGTTCATGGTATTGACTATGACGAAACCTTTTCCCCAGTCGTGATGATAAAGTCAATTAGGGATTTTACTTGCCATAGCCGCATATTATGACTATGAGATATGGCAAATGGATGTTAAGACTGCGTTTCTTAACGAAACCTTCTCGAGGATGTGTATATGACACAACTTTCGAGGGGTTTGTTGATCCAACAAATCCTAGCAAAGTGTGTAAGCTTCAAAGGTCCATTTATGGATTGAAGCAAGCATCTCGAAAGCTGGAATCGTCGCTTTGATGAGCGTATTAAAGAATTCGGTTTCATCAAAAAGCGAAGACGAGCCTTGTGTTTATAAGAAAGTAACTAATAATGCGGTAGTGTTCCTTGTGCTTTACGTGGGACGACATCTTGCGATTGGAAATGACATTCCCACATTACAAAGCGTAAAAGCTTGGTTGGGGAAGTGCTTTTCCATGAAAGACTTAGGCGAGGCCAATTACATTTTGGGTATAAGAATCTATAGAGATAGATCTAACAAAATGATTGGCTCGAGCGAAGTGGATACATTGACAAGGTGCTTGAAGCAGTTCGGTTGCAAGACTCCAAAAAGGGATTCTTGCCCATGTCACATGGCGTTAAACTCAGCGAGAACTCAAGGACCTTCCACAAGGGAGGACCAAGAGCGCATGAGTAAGATCCCATATGCTTCGGCCATTGGGTCTATTATGTACGCCATGATATGCACTCGCCCTGAGATGTCTCACTTGCTTTAAGTATGACTAGCGAGATATCAATCGACCACGGAGAGTCACATTGGGACTGCAGTCAAGAGCATTCTTAAATACTTGAGAAGGACTAAAGATATGTTCTTAGTTTACGGAGGTCGGGAAGGAAGTACGGTAGTAAATGGTTACACGAGACGCAAGCTTCCGGGACCGAGCGTAGATGATTTTAGATCGCGATCTGGTTTTGTGTTTTGTTTGAATGGAGGTCTTGTGAGTGGAAGAGCTCAAAGCAAGAAACCGTGGCCGACTCTACAATGAAGGCTGAGTATCTAGGCTGCCTCTGAAAGCGGCTAAAGAAGGCTATTTGGATCGGGGAAGTTTGTTGATGAACTAGGTGTCGTCCCTAGCATTGTGAACCCGGTGGACCTCTATTGTGATAATGCTGGTGCCATTTCACAAGCTAGGGAACCTAGATCTCACCAGCGATCCAAACACATTCTCGAGCGTTTCCATCCGATTAGAGAGATCATCGGCGAGAGGAGGCGTTAGTATTTGCAAAGTTCATACTGAGCGACAACATTGCGAGATCCATTGACCAAGCCACTCCCACGACCTAAACATGAGAGTCATACTAGGTCAATGGGTTTAAGGATCATGTATGATTGGACCTAGGGCAAGTGGGAGATTGTTAGTAGTGCCACTAGGACCATTAGCACATGTTGTGCGTTTTATTATCTTTTTGAGCATGTAATTGAATAGTTAATTACGCTTTTGATTATCAAATGTGTGATTTGATAGTAAAACTCATTAGTTTATGTAATTACTATTCTAGAAGTCCCTAGTTTTATGTAATGCTTATTTACTATGAAATAAAACTAGTATGATTGTTGATTGATGATCTTGTTTTACTCGATCATGTGTAATGGATACAAATCACATCATAGATGCAATATATAGGGATACATTGTATTGGGACGTGATCCGTTTGAGAAGTAATACTTCATGGTCTTAAGTCATAAGTATTACTTCGTCAATACTATTTTAGAATCCTTAGACCTTATGTCTTCATTGATTCTAGTATGAATGGAGCCACGTTTTGACTCGGTCGGGACGTTACTTGTAGCAGAGCAATCAATACGACCGATGATCGGATGTAGTGTCCTATCATAGCTTGAATGTGAGAGACATTGTAAGGAATTTGTCCCTCTCTATTATTGAGAGAGATATCCATGGGGCCCCTCGATAGGGAAAGGCTGTTTAAATGCATGGCCGTGCTCAAATGTATTTGATAAAGTGGTTATCAAATCCTATTTGTCGAAAGCAGTCTACACGGAGATCGAGCATAAACACAATTAAGCTTAATAAGGGTGACGACCACCATGCCTTATGCTTAATTAGGATATCGCGAGACAAAGGGATTAAATAGTGGATTGACAATAGGTTCCGTTGTAAATTCATTCACCTTGGGTAGTCACGATGTCCCTGCTAGGGGCCGCTTGTGACTTATGAACTCACACTACTACTAAGTATGTTTTCATTGCCATTGTGATATGAACCTACGAGGGTCACACGCATAGACGAGCTAACAAGCTTCATGTCAGATTCAATGAATCTAGAATGTGTCTAGGTTCATTGTATCGACATTTGTTTTTACGAAAATAATAAAGTGTTTATTATTCGAATTAGAGATAAGGGCAATTTTGGTATTTAACTATAGCTGGGATTAAGTGGGAGTTGTTATCAGATAAAGACTCCCACTACCAGTGAGAGTCTAGGGGACGTGGGAGTCGAGTCTCCCACAGCCGAGAGAAGTTGAGTAGACGTGGGAGTTGTTCTGGGAACAAACTCCCACACTCTATATAACATCTCTTAGCCGAAACCCTAGGTTACAAGTGATTCAGCCGAAATTAAACAAGTAACCCGAAATCAGATTTCGGATTTTCTCAGCCTCTCCCTTTTTCTCTCTAATTCCCGAATCTCAGAAAGACGAAGAGCTAGCAATCACTACTTGTTTCGTCGCGTGGATACCGGTAGAGGGAAATTCCATGAAAGGGAATTCCGTTGGTGAAAAGAAAACTTCCAAGAATCGTCATCCTCCATTCAAGAAGTAGCTTCTTGAATCCGAAAATTGTAAGTTTTACCGCTGTTTTCGATTCGTTTACGTATGAGCGGATCCTTCAGGGGAGGATCCATGGGTGTTTGGAACGAGTTTCCGCCCATGAATCCCTTCATGTTTCACATGAGAATCCGTTTGTAGTGTGTGGTTTGTACATGGTGCCCATAGCACGATTTCCAATTTGTGAGTGTCAAATGTTATGGATATGATTCAAGCATGTTTTGTGTTTGGAGTCAAAATGGGGTATTTTGGGCTGGAATTTTGAAATGTGCAGAAAACACATTTTCATTTGTTAATTTGTGCAGGAAAATTTCTGTTTTGAATTGCGGTCGATCGGTTTGGTCACGGAGCCCTTTCCCATCTACCGGAGCAAACTACTGGAGTTTGACGGCCGACGAGTAGTGTATCTCGGTCGACCATGGTAAAAACCCCATCGACCGAGACATTGAGGTCGGCCTACCCTACATTTCGGTCACCCGAATGTTGGACAGTGTCTCTATCTTGATCCCGGCTGACCTGTTCGATTGACCGGAGCCCTCTCCCGTCTTTCGAACCTCGGTTTTGTCTTTGTTTCCGCTTTCGCTTTGATTTATGTTTTGATTTTGTCTTTGCTTATATTTCAGTTTGCTTTGTATTGTTTTACTATAGTTTTTGACTTCCTCTTTCAACTTCCTCTGTCAAATATTTTGGGATTGGGAAATGTCATATTCGAGTCTTATTTAATGCTTCATCCCAAGGGTGATCGATGCTTACTGGGTTAGTCAGCTCACTCTTATTTTGCTGTCATTTTTGTAGATGAGTATGTTGACGGTGTCATTGATGAGAACTTTGATGATGCTTATGAAGAAGACTTAGCTTAACTATATTATTACATGTAATCAAACAATTGTGGTTCTTAGTATTCCCTTTTTGAATTAATGCTTTTGGTTATGTAAAACTTATGGATATTGTATTTCCCTTTTAAGTAATATCAACTGTTGGAATTTCTTTTTAGTCATTGGGTTCGGGGTTTCATTGACTTGAAGTGCTGACAGTTCATCACTCGGGTTACGAGGTGTGACAGTTACACTATCTTTGTCATATTTTCAGTTTTCTATTCATTTTACATTAAAAAAATGATATTTAATTTGGGTAAAAACATCACACATTCTATTTCAAATTAAATATCCACTTTTATTTAATTTGCACAGAAGTAAATATTTAATTTCAGACGGGAGATAACTTAACTTGCGACTATGTGAGGGAATTTACAAAGTTACTAAACAAAAATGTATTATTTTGAAATAAAAGTATAATTCGCACTGATACCTAATTATAAATGTTCTTATTTTTTTAACATTATGTACCTAGTTTCAAGAAGGACAAAAAGGAAAATAAAGAAAAAATATTAAAGTAATGAAGTATTAATACATTTTATCCATAAAAAAAGTATTAATACATTAAAAAAATCCAGTTGAATTTTTCTGACACTTGAACATTGTTTACCTACAATCCTATGACTATGGTTAGAGTCTGATTTGATTGACTCTTGAAATATCTGATTTTAGTTTCAAACTAAATCAAATTCTAAATCACTCAACGTTTAAAATTTGTTTGAGTCTCACTCTAAATTTCAAGTTAGATCAAACCAGGCTCGATATACACCCAAAATATTCAATTATGATGGAACTTTTTGGTATGTTGCTTTAAATATCTTCTTGTCTGCGGAGATAATGTCATGAACCATTTTGGACTATGTTGTATGGAACAATGGTCATTCATGAAGATATTAAGTAGATTAATATTTTCCATTTTTTAAGTAGTATACTATTGACTGAAAAAAATAAATTGAAACCAAAACTTATAATATAGCAATTCTTATAATCATCTAAGGTTGAATTTGGGTAGTTTTTTATTTGAGTGAAAAACTATATTTTGGTATTTTTGTGAGATATAGATTGATTTTTGTGAGAGAAAAGTGGGCCGAATATATTTTTGAATACAAAAAAAAATTGTATATATTTAACACTTTTTTTTATTGAATTATAAAAAATTTAATGGTTCAAATTTTTTAAAACGAACATGTATTATGATTTTGTAATACATGTTCGTGAAAACGTGTAACACATATTTTACGATATGTGTTTATTAAGAAAAATATATATAAAAAGTAACTATAATTGTGACACATACCACTGAATTTTTGGTATTCTATAGAAAACAAGATGCATTAGGCTTTATTCACCCAAAAAAAAAAAAAAATGCATTAGGCGCCAATGGGAAAAATGTAGATCGAATTGGTTGGCATCTGGTCTGGGCCATTCTCTGATTTTCTTGTTCCAGAAAGGGAAAAAAAAATCAAACAGTTCTTTAATTTGACTCCTTTGTCTTCAATGTCTTTCCACACCTTTTTTTTTTAAGCCCAATTGGGCGGTTGCCTTATATAGAGGAGAGTGAACTGTCTCAGACGAGGAGAAGATAGCCCTAGAAAGGGAGATTAAAGCTTGCCGCACGCAGGCGGAGGGTATCGAACTCACGACCTCAAGGTCGTGGGCAGGCGCCTGCCCTATTGGGCTAGGACACCTTTGATATGTCTTTCCACCTCAATTAGCGGAAACATCCATTTTTTGTTTTTTTGGGAAATTCAATCTTAATACCGTCATGGTGAGATGAATCCCACAGTATCATCACCTTATTTAAATGAATTCTACTTAAGATGTTCCGTTCAATTCATGTGAGAAGACTGTATGGTCAATCCATAAAGGCTGTCATAAAATTCATTGACATGTTTTTTGGGGGTAGACGAATTATACTCATAGATACTGACTAACAAATAAATAAAATTACATTGTTAATACTTTAATATCTTACTAAATCACTTGACATCGAATTAATTACTGTCCACAAAAAAATACTATCCTCTTGATTATGACATAAAATTACAGAGCTTTTCGCAAGTATATTACGGTGCCGCTTTAATCTAACCGGACTAGTCAGTTATATATCAAACTACTAATCCTATTGAAATATGAAGTCTCATATACAGAGCCTAAGGAAGATTCAAATAATTTATAAGCTCATGGGTTAACACCTCTCATTGTCAATTGGTTTTGATAGGACATTCATGAGTTAATTTTCACATGATATCAGAGCAGTCACTTAGACGGGATGGGCTGACTCATAATGCTTAAGTGGGCTCTAATTGTCCTCGTACGACCCAAAAAGGGTGGCGGACCTAAAATTGACTCTCACCTCGATGTGATGGGGAGTATTGAAATATGAAGTCACACATCGAGTGTTGGTCTCCATAGTATGAAACACATATTAGCTGCCGAATCAAAAATCAATAGTTGAGATCAATTATTCACAACACCAATAATGATTTTTTCTAACCAATCTCCTAGAATAGATAATTTCAATCGTCAAATATTTAATATGACAACTAAGAGTTGTTTCGCACCGAACAAACCAACGACTATTCTACAATGTAGCATCAATCCTAAACTACCAGCAACCACATTTTCTAGATAACTACATTGACCTCAAAGTCATGTGGAAGAAGCAAGTCCACTCCTGGCCTATCTTAATGACCATTTCAAAAGACCACAAAAAGGGTAGAGTCCAATTTTCTGTATAAAATAATCCCGTATTAAATTATATTTCACTTTTATTTTGCACGTAAATTAAAATTTTATTAAATTTTATAATAGAGCATGATAAAATATGAAAAAATAACACTATTTAATTTTACTGCTAATTTATTTCTAACCTATTTTCTCATTCTATTTTTATTCCACTCTCTAACATTAATGCAATGAGTAGAATTGAAAAAATCATCATTAATAAAAAAATTATTCAGAGAATAAACAATTAATTTAAAGCATATTAAAAATAAAATTTGGACAATTAATTTGAAACGGAGAAAGTAATACTACTAAATATGACAATAAGACTAGAGTATACTATATTTGACCAAACGCATTTCACAACTAAATTCAAAGTTTCTCAGCATATGATATTGAGCCATCAACTAATACCTTAGTTAAAATAAAATTACTGTGTTAATACTTTAATATCTTACTAAAATATTTATTCACAAAACTCCACGCTGGATGGGCGCGGGCCAAGGATGACTAGTGACCCATTTTAAGAATTGTTTTTCATTTCAAAATAAAAAATAAGATTACATTGGATTCAGAAAAAGAAAAAAAAAAGTATTTTATCGAAGGACCAGCAATGAAGAATAGAATCTCGTCTCAATGGTTTGAAGACCCACCGAATTTTCTCCTACCACATGTAACTTTCGATATCAATTAATGATAATGATTTTCCTATTAAAAAAGGACAATTTATTTTTTATCGTCCAAACAAAATAAATTCCATTTGTGTAATTACTATCAGTAAAAAGTACTATCTTCATAAATTTTGTATTCAAACTACTTTTGAACCTCGAATTCTCTTCTTTCATGGGCAAAGAAAAAATATGTAACAAATTTAAAAAATTGACTACAACGCCACATGACTTGATTAAATTATTAGTATAATGAAAAGAGCAGCAGAGACGTTATAAGGATTTTTCGAAACAAGATTGCGAATTAAATATATTTTTAAAGCAATTAATAGCACAAAATTGTAATATTTTCTACACGTATATTACAGTATCATTTTAATTTCGAACTACTGATCTTGATCTGAATTTGATACGAAACAAGTGTTTATCCGCACAGTGTGAAACACCTGTTAACTGTCGAATTAAATTTTAAGAATTTTCCTTTATCAATATTGTCCAACAGATAATTGCAACCCTCAAATTTTTAATTCGATAGCTAACATGTGTTTCGCAACGTCCACACAAGTACCTGTTCTGCATTCTGCTCACCAGTATTGACCTCAAAGTCATGTGGAGGAAGCAAGTCCACTCCTGGCCTACATCTTGATGACCATTTTAAATACCACTAAAAATGGGCAAATAATCGTCTGTACCCGTCTGTGTATCTATTTCTATGCCCAACCAATCACAATTGATTATGGGTATATATAATAAAAAAAAATTGATCACATGACGAATTCTTATTGGTTGTGCACAAAAATAAGTACACAGACGGTTACAGACGATTTTCACCCTAAAAAATGTAGGGTCTAATTTTCTGTATAAATAATACACCTTGAAGCCAAATTATTATTAAAACGGTCTAAAGCAAAACCATGAATTTCCTTCTCACTCAAAAAGCTTTATTTATGTTTCCTTTGCTAGTTTTACTCATCATCATCTCATTAAATAATAATAGAAGAAATTTTAAAGATTTGATTGTTGAGAAAATGATTCATGAAGCGGACAACTTCTTGGAACAGAGAAAAAAAATTGAAATTTGATTTAAATGGAGTTCTTAAATGAAAGAAGATGGAGGGTATATGTAATAAATGGTTGACAGCTAATAAAACAATTGCAAACGATTAATAATTTGGATACATATATTTTTCCTAAACGATAATTAATTAGGAATAGAGGGAGTATAATGCAAGGAGTAGAAAAGACGTTATAATCAAGTCATATTAGCTTAATTATTCATACTTACGATTTTCAGGATTTTCTCAAAGTAAAATTGCGAATTAAAGATATTTTTAAAGCACTCAATAAAACAAAATTGCAAGATTTTCTACTTGTATATCACAATGCCACTTCAATTCAACGGGACTAATCGGTCAAATATCGAACTACTGATATGAATCTGATACGAAACAAGTGCTGATCCGCATAACGTGGAACACCTGTTAAATGTCCAATCAAATATCGAGAATTTTTTCTAACTGATAATGTGAAACATATAATTTTAACCCTCAAATTTTTAATTCGATCGCTAACATGTGTTCCGCATCGTGCACACCAATACCCGTTCTGCATTCTGCATTTTGGAGCCCCAATCCCCATCTCAAAGTCATGTGGAGGAAGCAAGTCCATTTAAAAGACAACTATAAATGTAGGGTCCAATTTTTTGTATAAATAATACACCTTGAAGCCAAATTATTATTAAAATAATCTAAAGAAAAACCATGAATTTCCTTCTCACTCAAAAAGCTTTATTTATGTTTCCTTTGCTAGTTTTACTCATCATCATCTCATTAAATATTAATAGAGGCGCTTTAGCAATATCATTTACAGAAGAGGCTAAAGCTCTTCTTAAGTGGAAATCCACTCTCCACAATAATCCATTTCTATCTTCATGGAATCTTCAACCAAAAATTATCAATGCTACTGCCATTTCTACTAACGACCCCTGCAATTGGTACGGTGTTTCATGCTTTGGTGGAAGGATCAATGGGTTGAATCTTAGTAATATAAGTCTAACGGGTACATTGCAAAGCTTTCCATTTTCTTCACTCTCATATCTCTAGTCTTTTGATTTCTCAGATAACCAACTCACTGGCTCCATACCTCCTCAAATAGGTGATCTTCCCAACTTAACACTGATTTATCTCCTTAGAAATCACCTTTCTGGTTCAATTCCGATAGAGTTTGGCAATCTAAATCAACTTAATGATCTAGAATTAAATAATAATAACCTCACTGGTTCAATTCCCACATCTTTAGGTAATTTAACAAAATTAAACACTTTGTATCTTTATGACAATCAACTTTCTGGTTCAATTCCGATAGAGTTTGGCAATCTAAATCAACTTAGCGATCTAGAATTAGGTATTAATAGCCTCACTGGTTCAATTCCCACATCTTTAGGTAATTTAACAAAATTGAACACTTTGTATCTTTGGAATAATCAACTTTCTGGTTCAATTCCGATAGAGTTTGGCAATCTAAATCAACTTAGTAGTCTAGTATTAAAAAGTAATAATCTCACTGGTTCAATTCCAACATCTTTAGGTAATTTAACAAAATTAAACACTTTGTATCTTTATGACAATCAACTTTCTGGTTCAATTCCGATAGAGTTTGGCAATCTAAATCAACTTAGCAATCTAGAATTAGTTAAAAATAGCCTCACTGGTTCAATTCCCACATCTTTAGGTAATTTAACCAAATTAAACACTTTGTATCTTTATGACAATCAACTTTCTGGTTCAATTCCGATAGAGTTTGGCAATCTAAATCAACTTAGTGGTCTATCATTACATGATAGTAGACTCACTGGTTCAATTCCCACATCTTTAGGTAATTTAACAAAATTAAACACTTTGTATCTTTATGAGAATCAACTTTCTGGTTCAATTCCGATAGAGTTTGGCAATCTAAATCAACTTAGCGATCTAGAATTAGCTAAAAATAGCCTCACTGGTTCAATACCCACCTCTTTAGGTAATTTAACAAAATTAAACACTTTGTATCTTTATGACAATCAACTTTCTGGTTCAATTCCGATAGAGTTTGGCAATGTAAATCAACTTAGCGATCTAGAATTAGCTAATAATAGCCTCACTGGTTCAATTCCCACATCTTTAGGTAATTTAACAAAATTAAACACTTTGTATCTGTATGGAAATCAACTTTCTGGTTCAATTCCGATAGAGTTTGGCAATCTAAATCAACTTAATGTTCTAAAATTAAATAATATTAACCTCACTGGTTCAATTCCCACATCTTTAGGTAATTTAACAAAATTAAACACTTTGTATCTTTATGACAATCAACTTTCTGGTTCAATTCCGATAGAGTTTGGCAATCTAAATCAACTTAGTGGTCTATCATTACGTGATAATAACCTCACTGGTTCAATTCCCACATCTTTAGGTAATTTAACAAAATTAAAAACTTTGCAACTTTGGAATAATCAACTTTCTGGTTCAATTCCGATAGAGTTTGGAAAACTAATAGGACTTGAGTATCTAAGACTAGATCATAATAGTCTCACTGGTTCAATTCCTAAAAGCATGCAAAACTGTTCTAATTTGTATAGAGTTCGTTGTGAGCGAAACCAACTCACGGGAAACATATATGAAATATTTGGTGTTTACCATCATTTATACTACTTGGATCTTAGTGAAAATGCATTGTACGGAGAGATTTCCAGTAACTGGGGAAGATGCAAGAATCTAACCACACTCCGAGTTGCTCAAAACAATATCAGTGGTCGTATACCTTCAGAGCTGGCAAATTTAACCAAACTTGGTATGCTTGATCTTTCCATGAACAATTTAGTTGGGGAGATTCCACGTGAATTTGGGAAGATGACTTCAATGGTAAATCTATATTTGCAATCCAATAAACTTTCAGGGAGTATACCTCAAGAGTTAGGATTATTAACTCAACTCAATTATTTTGATTTGTCTTCAAACTTCATTAATGGGTCCATTCCAGTAATGTTAGGAAATTGTCTGGAATTGATTGAAATGAATTTAAGCAACAACAAGTTAAGTCGAGCAATTCCTATGGAGATATCTAAGTTGGTTCACATTTCCACGCTCGACTTAGGAGATAATTTGTTGACAGGTAATATACCCTCTGAGTTGAATAATTTGCAGTCCTTGGAAACATTAAATCTCTCACATAATAACCTCTCTGGTTCTATTCCACAAAGTTTCAAAGATATGCGTGGCTTATTGCATATTGATATATCCTCAAATGACTTAGATGGTCCAATCTCTTGTGGTGGAATTTTTTTGAATGTCACGATAGATCAAATCAAGGGGAACAAAGGTCTATGTGGTAACATTTCGGGTTTACAACTTTGTAAAAATGCACATTTTAAGTTGAAGCAGGAGAATAAGAAGAAACTTGCACTGGAAATTGCAATCCCACTTATTGCAACAATCACAGTTTTATGCTCGTTTCTTGGAGTTCTTAGTTTGTTCGATCGAAGAAAGAAGCATACTGAAGCCAAGGTCGAAAAAGTAAGGTGTGATAACTTGTTTTCTATATGCACATTCGACGGCAAGGAAATGTACCAAAAGATCTTAGAAGCCACATGCAATTTTAATGCAAGATATTGCATTGGGTAAGGAAGTTATGGAAGTGTTTTTAGAGCAGACATTTCATCAAACACCTTGGTTGCAGTAAAGAAATTTCATCATCCTTTGTCTGATGAGGAAAATCATACAAGTTTCCACAATGAAGTAAGGGCCTTAACCTCTATAAGGCACAAAAACATTGTGAAACTATATGGTTTCTGTTCTAGTACCAAACATTCATTTCTGATATATGAGTATTTTGAAAGAGGCAGCTTGGCAAAACTTTTGAGCACAGATGAAGATGCTAAGAATCTAGATTGGCCAAGACGAGTGAATATGATCATAAGCATTGCAAATGCCTTATCTTATATGCATCACGATTGCTCACCGCCTATAGTTCATCGAGACATATCAAGTAAAAATATTTTGATTGATTCTAGATATGAAGCTTGCATTGGGGATTTTGGCACTGCTAAGCTTTTGAATATCGACACTTCGAATCAAAGTGCTCTTGCAGGCACATATGGATACATTGCACCAGGTAAATTGTGTTTCATATTTTGTTTCCTTCCAATACATGTTATATATATATATTATTTTCACTTTTCTCTTTTTGTAAGTAAACATTTATTTTATCTCTTTCTGTCACTAAACTATTTTTGAGTTGATGTTTTTTTCGAATTAGCGTAAAATTGGTGATTTGTGTCTACTTTTGTTCACATATTCTTAAATTGACATAAATACCCTAAAAATCGAAGACATTGTAGATTATGTGACCAAAGGTTGACGGAAATCACCAGTTTTACGCGAATTTGACAAAAGCAGCAACACAAAAATAGTTTAGAGACAGAAAGAGCTAAAATAAATGTTTACTTACATAAAGACAAAAGCAAAAATAATTTATGTACACATAAATGTTTCTATTTCTCTTAATCAATAGATTGTGATTTTTCTTATTTTTGCTCCAAGTAAACCGTGTTTCATATTTTTTTTTCCTTCTAATACATGTTATTACTTTTCTCTTGATTATTAGATCATGATTTTCTTTGATATCTCTACAGAACTTGCCTACACAGCCAAAGTAACTGAAAAGTGTGATGTTTATAGTTTTGGAGTGTTGGCACTGGAAATAATTAGCGGAAAACACCCCAGTGAACATCTTATCAATCTAATTAATGTGTCTGAGATTCAAAAAGTGATTAAAGATTTTATCGATCCACGACTTTCTTATCCCACTAAAGAAATTGAAAAGGTTCTTGTATCCATAATTGAACTTGCAAAGTCAAGTATTGATGTCAATCCACAATCGAGGCCATTGATGTTTAACATCTCCAAGCAGTTATCAGTGTGTACATTGTATTAGCCGTATGAAAAGTTGGTGAGTTATAACTATTTATAGTTCGAATTTTTGAAGCATTCCTCACAATCCATTATTTATGTGAATTTGTCTCTTTATATTACTTTCCGCCAGAGGAAGATACAAAAAGGGGACAAGGATTGGAAGCAAAATTGTTGAGGGAGCGAAATTAAATTTGAGAAGAGTCATTAGCTCTTGGTTGGTGTTCTTCAAGACTTTCCCAGCACACATTTCCTTGTTTTAAATGTTTTTTTTCTAAATTTTATGAAAGGTCGAGTTTATAATGTAACGCTAAATTGGATATCACTGTCTCATTATATGTTACTAATTGTATATAGTGTTGTACCAATAAAAGTTATATATAAATATAACAATGGTAAATTGTAATACCCGGGACTTTTTGCTTATGTAATTATGTGTTTTAATTATATCATAGCATGTTTTATAATTTTTATAAAATGTTTAGCATGTCTTGATTATTAATTGTTATGTGTCACTTAACATGTCCATGTGTTATATGTGCTTAAATGTCATTTGGAGTTGTGTGAGGACATAAGTGCATCTTGTGTGAGAAGTGAGGGACCTAATACGAAAATAAAATTTAATGTGGAGGGAGTTATGGCTGTTTTCTCTAGGCATTGTGGGAGTTACAATTTGGAAAGAAAATAGAGAAGGCAGAAGAAATAAAAGAGAGGAAAAAGCTGAAAGTTTGAGGGAACTTTTGAGTGGGAAATCATTGTCGGATTTCGACGCATCATATAAGAAAATCGATCGCAGCGAGACGAGCTTCGAGGTAGCAGAAGCGGAATTCTATTTTGAGTTTGGGGTTAGGAGATATTCCACCGAGAGTAAGAGCTATTTTGAGAATTTCTACACACTTTATTTGGTGACTTTTTTGCTATATTTGCTTAATTGAAGGTGCATGGTGAAGGGATTCATGGGCGGAAACTCGTCCCAAACACCCATGGATCCTCCCCTGAAGGATCCGCTCATATGAAACAATTCGAAAACAGCAATAAAGAACTTACGTTTCTTGGATTCAAGAAGCTACTTCTTGAATGGAGGATGACGTTTCTTGGATTCAATCTGCCACCAATTGGTCTCCCTTGCGGAAAGTCCCTCTACCGGTATCCACGCGATGAAACGGGCAGCGATTGCTAGCTCTTCGTGTTTTCTGATTTTCGGGAATTAGAGAGAAAAGGGAGAGGCTGAAACTCCGAAATTAGATTTCAGAGAGTTGTTTAATTTCGGCTGAAAAACATTACCTAGGGTTTCGGCCAAGAGATCATTATATAGGGTGTGAGAGTTTGTTCCCATAACCAACTCTCACATCCTCAACTCCTCTCGCCAGTGGGAGTCTCTAACTCCCACGTCCCCTAGACTTCTGCTGGCAGTGGGAGTCCTTATCGGATAATAACTCCCACGTAATCCCAGCTATAGTAAAATACCAAAATTGCCCCTATCTCTAATTCGAATAATAAACACTTTATTATTTTCAGAAAGACAAATGTTAGATACAATGAACCTAGACACATTCTAGATTCATTGAATCTGGACATGAAGCTCGTTAGCTCGTCTATGCGTGTGACCCTGTAGGTTCATCTCACAATGGCAATGAAAACACACTTAGTAGTAGTATGTGTTCATAAATCACAAGCGGTCCCTAGTAGGACATTGTGACTACCCAAAGTGAATGAATATACAACGGAACCTAATATCAATCCACTATTTAATCCCTTTGTTTCGCGATATCCTAATTAAGCATAAGGCATGGTGGTCGTCACCCTTATTAAGCTTAATTGTATTTATGCTCGATCAGGTAGACTGTTTCGACAAATAGCATTTGATAACCACTTTATCAAATACATTTGAGCACGGCCATGCATTTAAAGCAGTCTTTCCCTATCGAGGGGCCCATGGATATCTCTCTCTAATAATAGAGAGGGACAAATTCCTTACAATGTCTCTCACATTCAAGCTATGATAGGACACTACATCCGATCTCGGTCGTATTGATTACTCTGTTACAAGTAACGTCCGACCGAGTCAAAAGCGTGGCTCCATTCATGCTAGAATCAATGAAGACATAAGGTCTAAGGATTCTAAAATAGTATTGAGGAAGTAATACTTATGACTTAAGACCATGAAGTATTACTTCTCGACTGGATCACGTCGATACAATGTATCCCTATATATTGCATCTATGATGTGATTTGTATTCATTACACATGATCAGTAAAACAAGATCATCAATCAACAATCATACTAGTTTTATTTCATAGTAATTAAGCATTACATAAAACTAGGGACTTCTAGAATAGTAATTACATAAGCTAATGAGTTTTACTATCAAATCACACATTTGATAATCAAAAGCAAAATTAACTATTCAATTACATGCTCAAAAGATAACAAAACGCACAACATGTGCTAATGGTCCTAGGGCACTACTAACACATGGATCCCGCCCTATTTGTGTTTTAGTGTTAGTATTATATATAATCTGAGTTATTCACTATACTATTGATCCATCAACCGTTATTTACTGCTTAAAAATATCAATTGTATCAAATGATGATGAAATTGTGAATTGGGAAATTGTGGAATCATGTTAGTGATACAATACGTTATTTGACGATATGAATTGGATTACTTGTTGCCTTATTTGGACCTGATATCTTCAAACTTAATTGCCTAATTGATTTCTGGTTGTTGCTTTGCATAATCGAGTTATTTAGCGGCGTCATAATTGGTTGAGTCGTGTTGTCCTAATTGGTTTGGTCGACCGAGTCGTCGCCCCTTTATGAGCTCGTACTTAGAACGGTTTAGATGGCAAGATTCATTCGTTTGTAGAGAAAATCGTGATATGAATAGATTCCGTGAGATCTCATGTTGTGATAAACCACTTGGGCGTACGCCGAGAATCTTGCGTGGATATGGCGGATGTCGGGTCCTGCGACGTGGGTATAGTGGACGTTTAGGGGTCCTGCGTGAATTTGTCGGATCCCTAGGGTCGGGACGGTGGCTAAGGAAGACTTGCATGAGTGTGGCGGATTTCGAGGGTCATGTCAATACTTAAGATTTCGAGGGGTCCTGCGTGAGTGTTGCGAACCCTGAGCATCTTGCGGGCCTTCACCTGATGAGGTTATCATTGGGAATGTAACGGTGTTGTTGAGTCCATGGTAATGGGTGAGGATGCAATGTAGGTTGGATCATTAAGACTACTGAAACCATGTGTGGAAATACTTGAGCCATCATAACTTAGTCAATGTTATGGTCGTTACAGTTATTGTCGTTCATGTCTTGAATAGGTACTTGATCTCGTAATGTGGGAAGTGTGTGTGTGTGTGTGTGTGTGTGTGTGTAATTCCGTTGTGTGTACGAGTGGCGCATGGTCCTCGTAGCTTTTCCAAAGTGTCGTGTGTGATATGAATAGAATGCTTAAATTGGCTATTTTGTTGTCTAATTGTTTATTCTTGTTTTGGCCTTATTTCTTATTTGGTTTAAGTGTCAAAAATTCATTTTCTGGTTTTGGGAAGTATTGGTGCAGAAAAGGGAATTTTGTAGACAAAATTGTACATGAAAATTGAGTTTCTGCAGCCCGCAAACGAAGCATTCATCCTTGCTTTCGTCCTCGTCTTTGTCCACACAATTAGTGGGAGCTTCTGAAACGCGAACGAACTTGCCGACGGACCTGCGGATAGTGCCGTTCATCCGCAACTTCTGGCTCTATTCTGCGGACGATTGGTTCTTCCGCAGCCTTCGTCCGTGACTTGTGCTGAAGTGTTTTCCACTTCTTCTCGTGTCGTGATTCTTGCATATTGTACACTGTTTGTAGAGTATATTTTTAGTACTTTTGCATTGTGCATTGTGTCGAAACTTGTTTTCTCCTTGAGGACGTGTCGGGAATGGGAAAACTATTTCGTGTCTTCTTGCATTACTTGCTATTTTATATAGGGATTATGTGGATCATACTGAGCCCCGAAGCTCAGTCCATTCACTTATTTGTGCAGGTGGTTATGAGGAGGAGCCTTACTATGAGGATGAAACCTGGGAGGGATCCTATGATGAGTGGTGGATAATTTAACTAGTGACAAACATTTTACTGATTTTCCTTTCGAATAGTTAAACACATTTCAATGTAATAAATTAGTAATTTCCCTTCAATATTTACTTATGCTTGTACATTTTGGTTATCATGGATTACATAAATAGAATTCCCTTTTAATAGTAAACTCTGTCGTGGGCTTTGATGTCTCATCTACCAATGAGACACTGTCATGTCATCATTCCGGAGACGGGGTGTGACATAAATAGTGTCCAAACCCCTTAAATTTTTCTCGATTTTAGTTTTTTACCCTGAACTAAAAAATAAAAATTACTTGAACTTAAATTTTACTGAAGTATTAATGTTTTCCTTTCTATCCAGTTATGTTGTTAAATCTGGACATAATGGGATAAAAATATTTGGATTACAATATTTTATTCAGGGTATATTATGCTCTTTGCTTTATTATGTTACTCAATTTGGACGGACACAATTCTAAAAGAATTGTCCCTTAATTGGCACACCCCTAGATTGACATAACCCTAGACCCCTTATTTATGAGTTAATGGCTTCATATTCAATTATTTTGAGTTATCAATTATAGCGGGAGCCTTAAATTTATAACACTCTTTTTGGAGTAAGGGGATCTAGATCCTCTATAACACTCCGTGCAACACTATTTACAACACCTCACCAAATTATAGCATGATTGATGCTTGAGCTTTATCTTTTAACGTTTATGATTCATATTCAGTTAAGGATATATAAATTAAAACTTTCTGCAATTAGATTATTTTAAGGAGTGTTGCACATGGTGGTGTAAAGACTGTGAAGTTGTGGTAATATTTGGTTCTTTGTTTTAATTTTTTCTTTTTCTTTTTCTTTTTGCACTTTCCTACGGTTTGAATCTTTTGTGTCACCTTTTGCAACTGTCTAATTGTAAAGAAGATTCGTATATACTAAACTACAAAATATACACCCTTAGGTGAAAATATATAATTAGAACCCCAAGAATGGAAGTATATAAAAAGAATATGAATAAGATATAATTATGAATTAATGTTGAAGCGAGTGGCACAAAAGATCCGATGCGAAGAATGAGGGCACTTTTTACTCGGGTGGTAATTTTAATCCAACCTAAATTTTTCATGTTTTAGTATGATGTTTTTAATTTTTAATTACAATTAAAATCAATTAAATCTAAATTTAAATTTCAAAATTAAATCAAATCTAAGTATATCGTATGTTTCCTTCGTCATCTATTATGATATTCTCTCGTATGTGGAGGAAAATGCGCTGGAGAAAGAGAGAAAAATAACCTCCAACTTACCAATGTCATGATTCTGGTAAGAACTCATGAGTATGTATGTAGTGCTCCTTTGCTTTCACTCTCAAAATCTTTGTATTTTATTTGTATAAAATTAAACAAAGAGAACATAATTAAGTTACAACAGTATCTTTTAAATATAAGAAAACGTATATGTAAGATCGTCTCAATAATTTTAATGATCATGTACTAAATTTCAAAGTAAGACCCTGTATAACCCCAAAAAAATGAACTTTCATAAACATATAATAGAAAAAATCATTATAATCGTATCATAGTTTTTGTTATTCAAATTGTACTGAAAAGTTCCAGAATATGAAGAACGAGAAGAAATTAACGTGATTTGATTGGTGGTAGCTATGTAAAAAGATGAGGAAATAAAATCGGTGTGGTAAAAGAAGGAAATAATTAAGTAAATAAGATCAACCGTCGGAGTTGATAATGATTTAGTTGAAAAAATATATTATAAATCAACATATTGATAATAGATTATTGAATCAGAGAGGCACAAATCTAAAAATATTACATAGGTTTTTCTAAATTGATACATATAACAAAAAAGTTTGGGGCCTCGAATTTTCGGTCGAGTATCTCGCACTCTGTATTAGCAGTCCATGCACATATGTTAGTAGAAATTGCATCGCTTATATATAACGTCCAATTATAAAAATTTAGAGAAAAATAAATATTTATTTAGAGAAAAATTAAAGTAAAAAGTGGACGAGAAATATTAATTAGCATCGTGTTGAATAAATTTTCACCTTCAAGTCTTTTGATTTGACAGTTGCTATGATTGTTTATGAACAATCATTCACAAATTGCTTTTTAGCTGTCGGATTAGACCATTTGCAGTCAGTTGAGATAGTTTTGTGCATATTTTTTATGAGTAAGAAATTATTTATTGTACACACAAAGGCGATACCCATGCTCTCAGTGTCCCACCACCCGATCCGAGTAAGAAATTATTTATTGATAACAAAATAATCAGAGTTAGTGCAATTAAGAAAAAAGCAAGTATAAAAAATAAAATTTATATAATAATTTAGAAAATCATGATATTAGATAAACCACACACTAGATTAGATATAAAATACTAATACTAATAAAAATAAGTTAAAATAATAAAAAATACGTGGTTAATTAGGTGTAGTGAATATTGTTTTAGTTTGAAATGCAACATTTAGCTTCTATTTGGACAAGGTTTGAGTTTGGTTTGGTCTCAAAATTGGTGGAAAAATACAAAATTTGACCTCTAAAATTGGCGGAAAAAATTCAAATTCAAATTTTTCGTTCAAATATTTTTTGAAATTGAAATTTTTGAAATAAAATTGGAGGGAGAAGTTCAAATTCAATAATTTTCTTTCAAAAATTTCAATTTCAACGAATATTTGAACGAAAAAATTTGAATTTGAATTTCTCCCGCCAATTTTAGAGGTCAAAATTTGTATTTTTCCACCAATTTTGAAACCAACCCAAACTCAAACCTTATCCAAGATGAATTTTTTCTGATACTTGAACATTGTTTACCTACTGGACTATGAGTATGGACGGTCAGGGTCTAATTTGATTGACACTTGACTAAATCATATTTTAAATAATTTAAAATTTAAAATTTCATTGAGTCTCGGATAGAATTTCAAGTCATATCAAACCAGACTCGATACAATTATAGTACAATCAAAATATTCAATCATGATGGAAATTTTGGTATGCTGCTTTGAATATCTTCTGGTCTGTAGAGACGTTCTCATGAACCATTTTGGACTATGTTGTTGTATGGAACAATGGTCATTCATGAAGATATTAAGTAGATTAATATTTTTCATTTTTTAAATATTATATATTGAACATTTTTTTGTTGTTGTATAAAAATGTTGATGGTCCAATTTTTTTAGAACAAATATGTATTATAATTTTGTAATACTAACATATTTTACGACATGTATTAATTAAGAAAAATACATTAAAAAAAAAAAAGAAGTAACAGCTATAAAAAAAAATCTGTAACGCATACATACCAGTGAATGTTTGGTATTCAATAGAAAACAACATGCATTAAGCTCCAAAGGGAAAACATGTACATTGAATTATGGATTAGTTGGCATATTGTCTGGGCGATTTTCTGCTTTTCTTGTTCCAGAAAAATCAAATCAGTTCTGTGATTTGACTCCTTTGTTTTCAATGTCTTTCCACCTCAATTAGCGTAAACCACTTTGAAAAATTCAATCTTAGAACCGTATTTGTGAGACTGATTTTACAGTATTTTCATATAAATTAGACGGGTCTTAATAACAGATGTGATTTCGTTCAGTTAAAGTGAGGGGGACAGTTGAGCCAATTCAAAAGGACGGTCCTAAAATTTATTGACATTTTTTTATGAGTAGGCGAATTGAACCCACATATATTGATTATCGGATCAAGAACATCACATGTCAAATTACAATAATTGTTTTGAATTTTATAACTTTGATCCTTGCTTGTACAATCTTCTTCCGCTTGAGATATCTTTTAGATTTGAAATTCGACTCAAGTTTGTTTTTAACCAAGATATTTGTTTAGATTAAAATAGTCGAAATCTCTATTCAGATATAGTTGAAAAATAAAAAATAAAATAAAAAGAGAACAAACTTATATAGAGAAATTAGCATATTTGGTCCTCAAACTATTTCTCAAACAATTGAGTGGTCCTTATTCTTTTTTATTTCTCATTTGGTCCTAAATGTTATTTCTCGCTTCCTAACCGGTCATAGCTCCATCATCCACGGTGGTTTCCAACCAAATCCCCCACTGTAGTATTTTTACTTCCCGGATGATCCCAAAAGTATTTGCGAGCTTCCAAGATAGTCATATCATCATCTTCTTCATATTCTAAAATCCATCGTCGCCCCAAATCCGACCACCAATGCCGCCCACCCATCATTTCTCTCCCAAATTCGACCACCAACGCTTCTCATGTGGACCTTTAAGACTGATTTCCAGTCAGGATTTGAGGTTTAACCATTGTTCTTGGAATGAAGATTCATGTGATTTCAATTTTGGGTTGGCCAAAAGTGGTGGATGAACGGCATTGGTGGTCTAAAGAATTGGGAGAGAAATGGTTGGTGGTCAGTGATGGATCTTGGAGGATGAAGAAGATGATGATAATGCCATCTTGGAAGCTCGAAAATACTTCAAGGATTATCCAGGAAGTATAAATACTACATAGTGAGGGATTTGGTCGGAAACCACCGTGGGTGTTGGTGCTGGTACCGGTTAGGAAGCGCAAAATAACATACAGGACAAAATGGGCAGTAAACAAAATGAAGATCACTCAATTATTTGAGAAATAATTTGAGGACCAAACATATGAATTTCCCCCTTATATATACTTGCATCATGGGTATTTGTCATTGAGTTTGATTATTGATCATTCTCGTTTTCATGCAAACCGGGTGTATTAGATTTGGTTTAATTTAAAACTTAAAATGATGTCTAAATTATCTTTAGATTTAATCTGAAAATGAAACTTGAATATTAAATTATTTAAATTTTGTTTTACGTTGAAAACTAGTTTGAGACTGATATTAGGATCTCAATTCGAGACACATTCCAAACAGACCATAACCTTTATAATTTTAAGTGATGGTTATTGATTATTATTAACAAGGTAAATGGAAGACATTATTTTTTCCTGAAATGGAAGAACATTTTTATTTATAATGTCATTTAATTCAGGTTAGTGATGGAATTTGGGAGCATTAATGTTGTATAGTGTCAGTAGTTGATGTGCAGAGAAGTAGAAGTACTACTTAGGTCAGTCGGTTCCTATGCGGAACAGGAAAAATTTTGCACCGTAAAGAATAATTTGGGTCGTTGGATGATATTTTTAACAATCAGATTTAGAGAGAGAAAAGTTGCGACTGGACTTTAAAAAAAACTTTTCTCTCACTAAATCTGTACCATTCAAAGCTATCATCCGACGACTCACATTGTTCCGCACGGTGCGAAATTTTTCATGTTCCGCAAAGGAACCGTACACTCCGTCGTTATACACTACAAATTCAATTCACATTAAACAATTTTTTTACCTCCAGATAATAAATTTGACGTTTTAAGATTTTTTTGGAATGGACATCTATTATAATTTTATAATACATGTTGCGTAAAACAAGTATGACATATTTTGTAATAGATGTTCATTAAAAGAAAATACATATTCTATAGAATATAAAATATATTTAAAAACTTTTAACACTTGTCAAACAAATAACAATATATACTGACAAATTTGTTTCTTTAGTATAGTCACAACCGTACTACTTGGATTTAAGACTTGTATGTTGGAGCAAGACATTCTTTGTCAAGAGAATCCTAATCAATGGAGGACTAGAAAGGATAATTGTGTTCAATGTGGTCCTAGCACCATTTATGATTCTAAACTATTCATATTTTTCTCATGAATATACAGTACGTAACAAATTTCCATGGAGCTCTTCACTCTCTCTTGGTTGAGTTTATCTAGAACTGAGGGACTCATACGTACCTTGAGCGGTAAGATTTCTAATCTTAGTCTCAAACACAAATCAAATTTTTATTGATTTAGTGTTTGAGCTTTCATTCACAGATTTAATACAAAAAGAGATTGAACTTTAGTTTTAGTTTAAAGCTCAGACCAGACTCAATACAAATATACCTATAAGAAGGCAAATGATCAAATCAGGGACGAAGACATAATTTAGTTTAACATTGAGCAATTTCTTATGACTATGGACGCTTATAATTTGACAATAGATGGCAATGTAACAGATGATTTCAAAGTTTTTTTGTGTCACAAAATGTCTTTCCCTAATCAATCTCATAAAAAACACTAGTTAGCAAGTTAATTACAAATAAAATAAAATAAAATAAATATATCGTGAGAACACTGGCGGGGGGTGGCAGTCGTCCCCCGATATTTCTAAAAATACTAATAGATATAGTAAATTTTATATGTAGTTCGGAATATTTTATCAAATTCGCACCTTCAATATTTTTTTTGCAGTTTTTATATGTAGTTTGACATACTGCTGCAGTTTTCGCCCAACGCCAAATTCCTAACTTCGTCCTTGCGTAAGAAAATAAACGAGTTATTAAGACAAGATCATTATGATTATTACTCCCTCCATTCCTAAATATAAGACTCTTTAGATAATTTGAGAAAATTAAGGAAGTTGTCATTTCCACTTAAACTTTTAATATTACCCCTCACCCTCCCTCTCTCTCACTTCTATGTCATAAAGAAAGAAAAATATTGAGGGTATAATTGGAATAAATTGTTGACAACTAATAAAAGAACCTTAAACGACAATTAATTTGGATACCTAAATATCTCCTAAACGACAATTAATAGGGAATGGAAGGAGTATTAGACAATAAGTGGTTGAGTTTAGTTTATTTGTGGAAAATATTTTAATTTATATTCAAACCAAATTCAATCTAAATATACCGTTATACCTTATAATGTTTCTAATTTGCTTGAGTTTTTTTTAAATAAATTCAAAATAACTAAGCAACCAAATACTATATTTTTGGAAATTGTTAGCAGAGCACAGGTCAGATAATAATAAGATAACTCGACAAGATTATAGATAATTTGGTCGGAAAAAAAGGCAAAAATAAATGAAAGTCCAAAAGGGAATGGGTAATGATAATGCCAGAGTAAGAATCCTCATGCAAGAGCAATTTATGTGCATGTGACAAAATTACCCCTCTAACATATTAATTAAATCTTTTAATTTTTTTTTTTGTATTTTCTCTCCCAATATTTTCTCTCTCTTTCTTGGCCTTAACTTTCTCTCTCCCTAGATTCTTTCCTT
Source organism: Vinca minor (assembly GCA_026122235.1). Classification (NCBI taxonomy): domain Eukaryota; kingdom Viridiplantae; phylum Streptophyta; class Magnoliopsida; order Gentianales; family Apocynaceae; genus Vinca; species Vinca minor. The sequence goes on from JAOCZM010000121.1 coordinate 1,378,520, forward strand.
ATTTTTCTCTCAATCTCCCGTGATTTTTGTTTCTATATATATTGTTTTTTTTTTTCGTTTTTCTCTCTCTCTCTCTCTCTCCCTGTTTTTTTTTCCATTTTTTTTCTTCTCTCCATGTCCAAGTGATTTTGTTTTCTTCCCTGTTTTTTATTATTTTTCTTCTCTCAATTTCCTTACTAAATAGACCATTTTCTTGGATTGAATCATTCAACAACAATAGTACTTCGTTAGTACCCATCAAAAAATCTTAGAATCATTGAAAATTAAAAGTTTTTAGACTAACACTATTAGCAAAGGGATAACAGTAATGATAATACCCATTTAGTGGGATTTGCTTATTTTTTATGGAGTCTCCTCCATTTCAAGTCATTTCCTCATGTTCATATTCCAAAAAAATGAGCCAAGAACTTGCTAAACTAAACAAAAGGCCTGTAATAAACAGTAATATAAATCAAGAAAATATGCCATCTCCTAGTTTCAATGTCAATATCCTTATTTATGCAAAACTCAAAATTCATAAAAAATCACTAAAGAAAGAAAACACTCAGAGATAGAGAGAAGAAAAAAAATTAGAGAGAGGAAAAAACGAAAAAAACAACAGATATGGAAACAAAAATCATATGAAAATAGAGAGATTGAGAGAAAAATAAGAAAAGAATTTGGGGAGAGAAAAATATCAGGCCAGGATAGATAGAAAATATTGGGAGAGAAAATAGAAAAAATAATTAAAATATTTAGTTAATATGTTAGAGGGTAATTTTGTCACGTGCACGTAAATCGCTCTTGTAGGAGGATTCTTACTCTGGCATTATCACTACCCAAAAGGAATTACGTCCAAATACTTGTCCAAACACAAAACACCCGTTATCTTATCCAATTTAAAGATCTAGTGTGTTATTTTTTTTTTTTTTTTTTGTTATACATGCGTTGAACATATTTCAGTCGTCAAATGAGTTAGTCTAAGTTACACGTTTTTTTAGGAAAACAGTGACTTCGAAAAAAAAATGTTCATTTTATTTAACTTTAACAATCAAATAAAAAATTAACTACCGAAACTTTTATGTATCAGTTAAATAAAAAAAATTGACAATCGAAATTTATTTTGTACATATAAAAAAAATACTTGTTTCGTGTTAGAGTCGGACGTATATTATCCAACCTGCCCACTGTGAACTCATATTCCCATATAAGATAAATCTGAAAGTATATATAAGATGAGTCTAAATAGTTACCATCACATTAAGATATATATTTTGGAATAACGAGTTCGATTGCTAAATAGGTGATCGTGAATTTTGGCAGCCCATAAGTCGCGTCTGAGTCCGCAAACACATGACGTGATATTATGGGTATAAGAACAGGTGACTAGTAAATACTAATCTCATGTCTATAGTGATTCATGACTATCTGCTTTGTAAATATATATTTTGAAATCGATTTGGGCCCGCACATATGGAGCGTGGCATCCACTCCCAATTTTTAATTTCCGGATCTTTAATAAATTCAAAATATTTTATTATTCCCCTTATCAGATATCCTCAACGGTTTCCAAAATTTCTCGACACGCTCTACCTGAAAAATATTCAAACTTCGTACCCCAAAAATCAAACAAACATTTCCGTTAATTCAAAAAAAAAAACCTCACAAACAAACCTTTAACCTTAAATCTCTCGATTTTCTCATTTTTCTGCAGAAAAAGAAAAAAAAAGAAAGAGAAACAATAACAAATTTATCAGTCTTCGTTTTGAGACAAATTTTCATGTTTTTGAGAAATTAAAGCTGTGTGTTACAGCTCATATTAGAAAAAGGAATTTAGGCAGAGAGAAGAAATGAATAAAAGCTTTTTGATCTTTTTCTTATTATGAAAATGAGCTGAGAATCAGCTTTATATACAAGGACGAAGAGCTCTAAAAATAGTAACTGCTCAGTGGGAAATATTACAATGTAATGCACACTATATTAGAACTACAAAACAGAAATAAAAGGTGGGCTAAATGTGTTTGACTGGGTCAGACTTTAAATAAATTCAGTCTTTATTTAAAGCCCAATGTCCAGCCCAGTACATGTTTATTTCGTAGCCTTTGATCCAGTTGTGCATGAGCTCAGTCCATTCCTTTGTATTTTATCCATAGCAAAGCAACACTTAGTCTTTTCTTCATAGTAGCTTCAGCTTGCATATCATCATTGCTGCATTCTGTGATCTTCATTGAAGAGCAGCTTCTATATTCAACACCTTCCCTCAAGCTGAAGCTTTGTATAGGTCAAATAAGCCCAGACTCTTGACCAAGTATTGATGCCTTTGAGTGTGCAAGCCTTTAGTGAAAATATCTGCTAATTGCCTTTGAGTGTTCACTGGCAAAGGCTTGAGCACATTTCCTTGAAGTTTTTCCCTCACAACATGACAATCAATGTCAATGTGCTCGGTCCTCTCATGAAACACAGGGTTTTCTGCTATGTATATAGCACTAGCACTAGCACTGTCACAAAACAAAGGCACAGCTTGTTGCTGTTTAACTCCTAAATCTTCAAGAAGATAAATCAGCCATTGTATTTCACAAGTAGCCATGGCCATGGCTCTATACTCAGCCTCTGCTGAGTTTCTAGATACTGTACTTTGTTTCTTAGATTTCCAGGAAATCAATGAACTCCCTATGAAAATACAGAAACCAGTCACAGATCTTCTGGTTTCGCACATGAGTATCATGAGGGTGTTGATGAAGAAACCTGTGATGGGGAGCATGACGAGTAGAACCTGTTGGAAAGAAACTCTGATGTAATAAATAGTTGGATCATTTATTGTTGAACCATTTAAGTACAAGTACTAAGTTTATGTAATCACTTTAAGTAATGATGATCTTTATATATTGAAGTTAAGTAACTTTTCATTATTATGGTCTTGAAGATTATATTCTGTTATGAGTTCTTTGTCTCGTTGGTAAATGAAACACTGTCCAGATCACTATCTGGTGTGAAGAGTCCTTGCATCTTCCTAGACATGCAAATTGAAATAAATTTAAGTAAAGCTATGTAAGGTTATATTAAATTGATTCGTTAGCCAAGTTATTTTGTTTTCTAATAATTAAATATTTATCATTATATTGATAAAATATTTTTATTATCTATTTCCAGGTTGTGATCATTCATCAACATATCCTAAAAACATTACATTTGCGAGTTACTCAATAGCATTCACAATAAATAATAATGTTAAATCTAATTATTGGCTTTCAGAAAAATTAAATTAAAAGATTTTTTTATTCTAAATACAATTGTACAACCATTAAACTAGTAATTTGAAATTTACTATTTTTGTGTATAGCCCGAGTATTTTGCTAGTATATATATACACGAGATGTAATGAACATGCAAGAAATTAAGGTAAAAAGAAATTAATATCTTTTTCTTTAATAAAACTTTTAATATATCGGAGCAGGGTGTCTAGCAAAAAATATATATACGACCTTCATAAATTTTATCGAACTTTTTATGTCGCATTCTTGTATTAAATGAGAATCAAACCCCAAATCTTTAGTTGAGTGACATAAGTTTTTATCATTGAGTCCAGTCCAGGTCTCACATTCAATGACTTAGATAATATAAAATTGAGATTAGAAAGTGATTCTTATTATGTTTAATCATACATTGAGGTATTAAAAAATATTATTATTATTATTATTATTATTATTATTATTATTATTATTATATTTATTTGAGTTGGGGGTTGTTTGTGGGGTGTCGAAGCCAGGATAATGCCTTGGGTGAAAGGTACCACCAGGCTATCCTCCTCTGATATTAAAATGATTAGTTGATTACACGTTTTAGACAATAAGATTTGGGAAATGAACGAATAATAATAAGATACGATTTTGACATGCTTGTTCTCACACAATTGAAGAACATAACGTAGCCAATTTATTTTTTCTTTTAAAACCTTTTTAGTTAATTGTTTTCAACACATCTTTAATATTTTTTTACCGTCATATAAAGATAAAGATATTATTTTTAGTTTGCAAAGAAAGAGGTGAAGCTAGAAATGCAATTATAAGGTAGACTATTTTTATTTTTATTTTTAATTTTTTTAATAGGGGAGAAGGTAAACTCTCTGTGTGATTGAATATCCAACCAAACTATTTGAAATTTCTTAGAATCGAGAGTAAATAAAAAAAGTTGGTATAAAAAAAGAAAGTAATTTGAGAAATTTATTCTTATTCTCCCGAATTAAATGTCTAAATAAAAAAGATGGAAGGAGCCTTATAAACAAAAGTTTGCGTAAATAATTCTGTTAAATACTCACGCGATAAACTTATTGTCACCATTTTTTTTTTTATTTTTTACAAGGGAAAATTAGTGTATATCATTAGGTGATATCAAGTAGTACATGTGATAGAAAAAAAATTCGATGGGTCTCCAAACCATTGAGTGGAGACTCTAGTCCTCATTTCATAATTTGCCAATCTATCAACTGAATTATTACAAGATCTGTAGACAAAAAATAAATTGGCTATGCTAATCCCCATTATACTTTTGATTTGACTAACTGTTAGCCCTAAGGGCGATCGAACTCGGTTTTTGATAATGGACAAACACGTGATGTTGTGTCTAATGTTTATATCTTTGTGATAGAATATCGAAACATATATTGGAAGCTCTAAGTACTTCAATCAAGCCATGATCAAGATTCAAAGTCATATCATTCAAGGCTCATCTATCAAGATTGAAGATTGAAGACTTAGGTTTGGTTAGATTAGCTTTGTCATTATAAGTCTTTATCTTATATAGCTCTAACCAATGATCTCATGAACATAAGTCCTACACTCAAGTCTTGCATGTTTTCATAAACACGTTTTCAAAAGGCTAAAGTTTCAAAATGATTCTCATATGTGTTCATATCTCAAAAGCCTTTGATTTCAAAGTATAAGTCTTTTAAAACGGTTTTCTAAATGCTCTTACTTGTTACATATTGAGAAAACCTTTTAGACTTCATTAGATTTCAAAACGTGTGAAAAATCAACATCTCTCATGCTCAGGAAGGTCGGTCAACCGAGCTCAAGCTCGGATTAACCGAGCAGAAACTGGGAGGGTTGAAAGTTTGGTTCGGTCGACCATAGGGGAGGTCGGTCGACCGACCTAGGGCTTCGGTCAACCGACCCTGGCTTCGGTCATCCGAGGTTGTTTTTCGGTCAACCGAACTCTGCGAGAAACTAGCCGTTTTTTTACCGTTAAAGAGTCGTTTTTCAGCCTATTTTGAAATGTATAAATACTTCAAAGCTAGAGAATGACTCTAAGGCTTGCATATCAAAGTTTCATTGATTCCTTATCAAGTCTAAACACCTTCAAAGCAAAAACACTTCATTTCCATGATCTAAATCATTCAAAGGTGTTATTTCAAAAAGCAAGACAAAGAGTGGACTTCATATGTTCAAAGAGCTATAATTGATGTACTTCAAAGGTATCCATCTTTCACTTAGAAGAGTGAACAACTTTGTTTAATTACCCATCTTTATTCCCTTTCTTAGTGATTGGGTAATTCTTGTAAAAGTCCTACTTAGTGTGGGCAAGCTCTTAGTGAGTTTCTTTGTATTGTGGTTGTGTTTGTAAAACTCTTAGTGAGTTAGCCACAAGTGTAAAATCTTCTTAGTGAAGTTGTTGCAAATCCTTGGGTGTGGCTCAAGGTAGTGGATGTAGATTCTAAGTGAATCGAACCACTCTAAATCCTTTGTCTTGTTATTGGGTTTTGCTTTTGGTTTGTTCATCTTGCTTAAACTATCACTTGCATTGAATAGATTTGAAAAAGTTAGCAAGATTAGTTAAAACCCAATTCACCCCCCCCCCCCCCTCTCTCGTGTTTTACACTAACAATGTGCCCTAAGGGGGAAAGATATTCCTATATCTGATGAACCCGGTTGACCAGTGTTTTATAGGTACTCTCTATAAGGAAATGTTGATATCCTTGAGCTAATGTAAAACGAAGTCCTTCCAGAAGTGCCTTGGCTTCAACGTATTCAGGGTTAGATGAGTCGTGAGTAAATTGTGCGGTCCCTGTTATAAAGATGCCTTCATGGTAGCGTATGATCACACCCATACCTCTGGAATTATTATTCCATGCTCCGTCAATGTTAATTTTAATGGAACCCCGCTCAGGGGGTTTCCATTTAAAACAGGATGGTTGTTGCAAAAGCACCGGAGTTTCCACTGTATTTATGGTATCAAACATTTTTTTCTTTCCTTTGATCATATATCTGATTTGATCATTATTTGGCAAAAGTTGTTGTACCCCGGCCGGTATCAAAGATGATGCAAAAACGTTGCTGAATTCGGCAACATCAATTAGAGCAAGATTAGCAATCTCCTCTGGTGTATAACGATTCCCTTCGAAAATAGCTCTGTTTCAATTGTACCATATGCGCCATACAATATAGATAAATGGAGTAGAAATATCTGTATCCCGTGTTATAATAGATTTCAAGCAAGATTGAAATTCATCTTTCTTTAGTTAGAAGGCGTGTATATAGAAAGTAGTTTGGCTCCATACTTCCATAGCTGCTGGGCATGAAAAAAGTGCATGCATTGTAGTTTCAACCGCTTCGTGATAGATAGAAAAATGATGGTTTATAGTATTTACTCGCTTTGATAAGGCTTGACAAGTAGGCAGAATTCGCAGGAAAATTTTCCAAAAGAAAACTTGCAAATTTGGCGGGATGATTAGTTTCCAGACTTCTTCCTAATGATCGAAGGCGTTTTTTTTAGAGGTTGAGAGAGCCACCTTCTTTCCACTATTAATGTCTATTTGGAGGTGGTATCTGGACTTTTCAAAGTAAAGTTCGTTTTTTGTGTACCCCTAAACTAGGCGATATGGCGGCCAAGCATAACATAGTGGTACCTTGCGTATTTCCTCAATCTCATACGAGAAGAAGATTTCTTCCAATAAAGCCATATTCCATTTACAGTTTTGGTGGTCGATGAGTCTAGAGACGGCCATCATCCTAAGTGATAGATGCATGTCTGGCGGGAATGGAAGTTTAAAAGTATGAATAGTCGTTAGCCACTTATCTCCCCAGATACTAACCCGTGTGCCATCACCAATCCTCCATCGTAGTCCAATTTGAAGTAATTCCCGACTTTTAAGGATCCCTTTTGTGTTTTTCATTTCCATCTCATAAAAACGTGCGCATCATACTAGAGATGGATTCTATTATATATTTGGGTAGCATGAAGCATGACATTACATATGTGGGAATAGCTTGAACCACTGACGTTATTAGTACAAACCGGGCTGCAAAAGACAAAATCTTCTACTTCCAACTGCTTAGTTTTTTCCAGAATTTATCTACAACAAACTGGAAAGCCTCATTTTTAGATCGACCTGGCATATAAGGCAACCCCAAATATTTCCCTTTCCAATCACCCTCCGAAATTTGGAGAATGGAAACGCTAAGTTTTTAATGTCCTCCGGGGTGCTTTTACTGTAGAACATGTTGGACTTGTAGTTTATCAGTTGGCCAGAGAAGGCTTCGTATGTTCCTAGAATCTCTCTTAGTCTTCGTAGGCATACATCTTAGGCTTTAGCAAAGAAAAGAGAGTCATCTGCAAAGAGCATGTGCGTGACAGAAGCACCGCCTCCAAATTGAAAACATGTTAAGAGCCTCTTTACTGAGAAGAACGGTCGAGTGAGGATAGTCCTGCTGTGCATATGAGAAAAATAAAAGGGGAGAGAGGGTCTCCTGGCCGTATCCCCCTAGTGGGCCTGAAGGATCTTGTAGGGACTCCATTGAGCAGGATTGAGTATCTGATTGTTCTGATACATTTCATTACAAAGGATAGAAACTTAGAAAGGAAATTCATACATGTCATTACCATCTCTAGGTAGTCCATTCAACTCCATCAAAAGGTTTGCTCATGTCTAGTTTAAGTGCTAGTTGATGAGAGCCATTTGGTCGATTTTCCTGTAAATTGTGGAATACCTCTAAAGCGACAATGACATTATCAGTTATAAGCATACTTTTCAAGAAGGCGCTTTGAGCTTCATCAATGAGAGAATTCATCACTATCTTTAAGCAATTAGTCAAAACTTTGGAAATAAGCTTGTATACCTTATTACATAGACTGATGGGGCGAAAATGCGTCATAGTAATAGGTTTTTTTTATCTTTGGAATAAGAGTAATGTGAGTCGAATTGATAGCTTCCACATATTATCCCACATTCAGAACCCCAATAATAAATCTAGTGACTAAGCCACCTAAAATATGCCATAAGTTTTGTAGAAAAAGTATGTGCTATGTGCATTCCATCTGGCCCCTGGGCTTTGTGCAGGGTGCATTTGTTTAAGTGCTCTGATGATTTCAACCTTAGTGAAAGTTTGGTCTAAAGTACATAATTCCCCGGCATCTAGCTTATTGGTAAGTAGATGAGGTGATAGACTCGCTCCGCTCGAGTTTACTTTAAACAAATTCTCAAAAAAATTCAACCGCTAATTTGTCAATACCCTCATCTTCGATCTTTAGGCTTCCATCTGGGCCAATAATTTCTTCAATGTAATTTTTTTCCTTCCTTTGTGAGACCTTTTTATGGAAGGTGTTTATATTCCCCCTCAGCGAGCCATGTAGCTCTTCCGCGAGCTTTCCAGTAGCCTTCCCTTAGATCTTGAATATTTTCCATGTCTTTTGCAATATTTATAGCTCTTGGGGGAGAGAGTAGTTTGGGAGTCCTCGTCAATTTTGGATTGCATCCAGTTCCTTTTGCTTGATTAATAAATCTTTTTCAAGGTCTCCCACAATTCTAGTTCTCCATTTTAGTTGGTCGTCTCGAAAGTCAGAATGGGCAAAACTGAACCCTGTCGATGTAAGTTCAAAAGGAGAGGACCATGTTTGTCTGCATAGTCCAGAGTGGCACAAACCGAAATGGCCTTGGTTTATTTTAATTTTTTTTACGTCTTCGGTGAAGAGGCATGCCAAGAAGAATATGGAGGTGATCACTGTCTTTCGTGGATAAATGTTGAATAGTCATTTTTGGAAAGAGTGTGCGCCAAGAAGAAGTAGTTAATCCCCTATCTAGACAGACAAAAACTTCTCAGAAACCTTCCCCAAAGTGGCATCAAGTATAGGGTTTCCAAAAAAACCCAGATCACATAACCCACATTCGGTTACTGCATTTCTGAAATTATTAATTTGTCTTTTGACTCCTTTGAAAAAAACCAGTTTTTTCGCTTTGGTTGAGTATTTCGTTGAAATCACCCATGCATAGCCATGGAAGTGAGTTAATTGTTTGCAAACGTTTAAGTAGTTTCCATGAGTGAATTTGCATTGAAGCATTTGGGTGTTCATAAAAGCAGTGAAATGCCTATTTAAATTATGTTCTTTAAAAAAATGCAGGAATCAATGTGTCCAGTCGAGTAAGATAAAATATCCAGCTTTATTGATGAATTCCAAAAAAAGGCATAAACATCCGCTACGACCTATACGACTTACAAGAAAACATAAAGAAAATTCTAACTTAGTACGAACAAAGTCCATTGAATGAGCTAAGGACTTTATTTTAGATAAAAACACAATATCTGGATTGTGCACTTTCATAAGCGCACTAGTTCCTGAATTGTCTGGGAGTTTTGAATTCCTCGACAATTCCATGCTAAGCAATTTATGGGTTTTGGAGGTGACACTTAACGACCTTCACCTTACCATGAGTGTCAGCAGGAGCCCCTGTTGAAAATAAATCATCTAAATTAAAAAGACCATCAACAACAAAAGTATTACCAGAAAAAACATCTTTAGTCTGGGTAGGCTTGTGTTTCCAGTTTGGAGAGTAGGTAAGTTCACTGTTTTCTTGTTGAAAATACGGCATGGGCTGCCCAGAGTTTTCCTACCATTGCTCGTCCCAAAAGTGGCTGCAATTCTTTGCAGACCATTTTCTTTATTCACGGGCCCAAGAGACTCAAAGCTCTGGGATTTGCATGGGCCTGACCCAGTTTTCCCATTTCAGTCATGACATGGCACCCGAAAATGGGGGACAAACATTTTTGTCCAGAATGGAAGTCCCACTTCCGTCCTGGGTTCATAACGGAAGTGGGACTTCCGTCCCGGCTGACGTGGCAGTTTTTCCCACACGCGTTGCCACGTGTCCAGGACGGAAGGGGGACTTCCGTTACGGTCCTGCCCAAAAATACCCTACGAAAACCCTAACTTTGCCCCGTGAATTTGAGGACGGAATTGCCACTTCCGTCCTCAACTTCCAGCCAATTTGCAGCGTGTAGTCACTTCTCACTTTTGCCTTTTTTACCCAAAAAAAATTTCTGAACGGTTTTGGCAATTTTGTGCGCATTTATGACCGGTTTTCAGAGACTTTTCCAATAAGAAAATTAATTTTACAATTTCCAACCACATCTATAAATACCCCTCCAAACCTCTCCACAATCTACAACCTTCTCAAACCCATAAAAACCCTATCCTCCGTAATACTAGCTTTGAATTTTATTTTATTTTTTACAAAAACCCTATCCTCCGTAATGGCCAACTTTCCCGAATTTATGCAAAAAGAAATTCGTAAAAAGTTCAGGGATGTTGATTTTACTAGAGAATGGCCAGCCGAATACGAGGAGGTTTTAATAGAAATTTGTTATGATTTCAGTATGCAGGGTTACCCCGGAGAAAAACGTTAGTCTGATTGCTACAATGAAATTGTCTACGGAATTAATTCTGTGACCGGGGGACAATTCACAGTTGCGATGATCGACGCAGGCCTAGCAAAACTGCGTAGGCGGTTTTGGGATTTCGAAGCGCTCACCCACAAATCATGGTTCAAGTACGACGGAAGGACAAACGTTGTTGACTTGGACGGTGCTGAGGCCCAGTGGGCGGAATACGTTGTGGTAAGTTGCATGTAATTAAGGCATACTGTATTAACTGTATATTTTCATAACTACATTTTTTTTATATATAACTCTAATTTAGGCTAATCCAAGGGCTAAGCGGTACAGAAGAAGTGGCGAATTTTTCTTTATCCTTCTCTGCCATATTTTTGGGTTCAAAGGAAGAGGATTTGTGGACGAAGCTGGACAATGTTCAACATCTCCTGAACAGGTAACTGTGGAGGCTCCCCCTGAATACCCGATGTCGGATGCATCGTCCAGCAACAGTAGTGCTTGAAAAATGATTGAGCATAAGTTTCGAAAGAATTAAGGTTTGAATAACCGGGACTTTGTATTTTTAAATGTTCGATGTAAATTTATTTGTATGAATTTAATGGAATTGTCAGTTATTTGATTTTTGAAAGTTCCGAAATGAGCAATATTTTAAAAAATAATTATAATATGAACAAGTAGGGAAAAAATTTCTAGGACAAAGGGAGAGGTGTTGGGAAAAACTGCCACGTCAGCCAGGACGGAAGTCCCACTTCCGTTATGGACCCAGGACGGAAGTGGGGACTTAGTTACGGGACAAAAATGTTTGTCACGTTTTGGTCTTAGTGTCATGGTCGAAATGGGAAAAGCTGAGTGCAGGCCATGCAAATCCCCAAAGCTCTTTACTCCAGAAAAAACCCTAGCCCATTCACATCTACTGGGCCCATATTATCCTGCCCATTTGTGAGACCTACATCATAAAAAAAATCATTAGCTTTAGAGCCCAAAAATGCATTTCCCAACCCAACATGTAATTCTTTCCCTTTCGCTGACTTTGACCCATCTTCCAAACAAGACTTCGTCTTCCATAACTGACGCCCCCAGTTGGGTGCCCGTCGGTCAACCTGTGTCCTTTTTGTCGACGGCGAACCTCTTGGCCGGCGATCAGTATCCCTTTTCCTTGTGGCCGGGGAATCCGAGAGGGCCCCACACCTGAGTGGCCTCTAGGAGGTTTTACCCGGGGATGCTTTAATTTTTCAAGCTCCTCGTTTTTCCCTGCTCCCTGTTCATTCCGACGACCTGTATTCATCACAGCCGCAATTAATTCCTTTCATATCCGAAACCCATGCGGCGTTTGACAGGTAATTTCTTCATTTCACCCATTTCCACCATTTTTCCTTTTTCTTTAAAACCATCCGTGCTCTTTTCAATTTCTTTTGCAAATTCAACATAATCTCTATTTAAATCAATTTTATAACTAGGTAGAGTTGGTGAGATGTTTCCATTTCCAATCCCCTGATTCTCAATTTGAATTGCAGGTACAGGAATGTCAACCGCATTAAGTTGGACAAATTCAACCGATTTCGATTTCATTCCCTTCGAAGCATGAAGCATCAGATCAAATTCGAAGTTGTCTCGGTCTACACGCCGGACTCTGAGAGGCAACTCCGCACATGCTATCGGCACATGGTCTAATTTTTCACAATGGTTGCAAAAATTCGGGAGTAGTTCATTGCGAAAGTAACCTTCAAATGTTCCAATATTTGGTGCTTGGGCTCGGAGTACTCGCCGGAGAGGGATGGTAACATATAGATTAGCTCTGAAGCGGTAGAATATCAGTCCATCAGCCGTCTCACGGATTTGCACCATGATGCAAGTATCAAAGTCTTTTGCTAGTTTGGTAGCCATCTCAGTTGTTAGAAAAATATGTGGCTCAAAATGTAACTGGAACCAATATTGGCATGTAGCAATGAGTGCATTAGTATTAGGTGTACCTGGTTCAATACTCTTAACCACTAGCAGTACATTGTCAAAACACCAATGACCGGTATTTAGGACACGATCTATACCATTTTCTTTAGGAAGAAAAAAGCGGTAGGTATTACATCCAATTTTTTTGGTACGTTACCTTAGCACAATCCCACGCACGATTCAGTAGGATGTGGAAATAGTATGGGAGATGATCGGTAATGCTCACGAAACGGCACACAATCGAGGTACTATCACCCACCAAACCACCTTGAACATCCGCCTCATAAAAACTCGTAATCTCCTTTTCAATTCCTTTTAGCGTGATGGTTTTCATTTTTGAGATCACATCGGACACCATTGAAATAGTATTTTGTTGTGAGTAATGTAAAAACAATAGTGTAGCAGTGGTGATAAAGTGCAAGTAACAAAAATTAGCAGCTTTCGGTGCTTATAAAAAGGCCTTCGCCGAGAGAAACCAAGGTTCTTAGGTACCGTAGAGAAAAAATCTGACTTTTTCGGAGGAGGATTAGCGGGTGTGATGAGGATTTCCTGCTAGGATTGATATGATTCGTGATAATTTCCATTATCCAAGTTGATGTTGTTGTTTCTCCTTGTCTTGCATCCATTATCTTTAATTAATCCTTGATTTCCTTAGAGGATTTCTCCAGGAAAGGAAAGCTTTAGGGGAGGGATGTGGAAAACGTGCTTAAATTGCATGAGAAAAACATTCTTGTAAATGCTAGAGAGGATTTGTAGAGAGGATTTTTCTTTTTATTTGTTTTTACTCCATCGGTCTTCTTCTTTAACTTATTGTCACCAATAATAGCTACTAAAAACTGAAATAAGATCTCAAAATTCACCATGAGACTTCTTTATACATTCAGAGGAAATTAACTTAACATTGAGCAATTAAGTGAATACAAAATTTATAAATTTATTTTCATAGGAAATTAACTTATCATCATGGTTTTGAAATCCAACCCAGAGTTGGCAGGTCGGACCAGTAAACCGGTCTCTAAACCGGTCCGAGTTATACCTTGATTCTAGTGGGATATAACAACACTTTCTTTTTGTAAAACTCATTTGACTCGTCTGGTCAGACATGTGACCCAGTCTGAATTTCAGAGAACCAGACGGGTCTCAAAATTAGTAAATAAAAATTATTTAAAGGAAATTGTAATACAATTAAGTACTTTATATGTTGTGGTATAGGCTAAATAAATAATTTAGTTAAAATTATGTTGTAAGAAGTCAATTTTGGTGTTTGAACTTCTTTAATTTGGCAAAACTCAATTGTAACATATAAGCTATTTCGATAGATGGTAAATATGATTGGTCAAATTAGTGAATTGTTATTTATTATTTTTTAAATGAAGTTAATTTCTTGTTAATATATTATATTGTATTAAATTATTAACATTATATATATATATTTTTAAATATTGATGACATCATGGTTTGATAACGATCTGCCCACTGATTCGACCAGTAAACCTTGACCTAATAACTATTTCGATTTGATTTCTGGGCCGGCTTTCAAAAATTGCTTATCATTGAGCAATTAACTTAATACAAAAAAATTTATGAATTCCTTTTTTATTGAGAAAAGAATTACATATGGTTGGAATTCTTCGATAGGAATCCTCTGTCCCATCCGGTGCTCCATTCAATACCCTACTAATAAGAAATTGATATGTGATAATTTTTTAATTAAAAAATTTATAACATAAAAAAATAGTTAAACTGTAGAAAAAAAATGATCACGCGATAATTACTCATTCCCTTCCTCAATACAGATCGTTTATGACACTTTGAAAAAATTAAGGAACTCAAACAAACAATAATTTTTTCACTACAATTACAATAATACCAATTCCTCCCTCATTCTCTTTCACTTTTCCAATAAACGATATGTTGATGATATAATTAGAATAAATTATTAATATCTAATAAAAAATATGTAAATAATAATTAATTTGAATACATATATATATTCTAAACGATAATTATATGAGGATTAAAGAAGTATTTATTTGTGAGATAGGAATCTGACACAAAATGGAACATATGATTTTTTCCGTAATTCTCGGTAGTCCAGGATGGGTTCCAAAAACAATAGTGATCCTCATCTACGTGTCCATTTACAATAGCCTAATGGGCAGTGGGGACCACAACATCAAAGATTCCTAGTCCTTCTGACGTGTAAAATATGAAATCCACGAATAAATTGGCCTACGTGTCTAATAGGTCAATCGAAACCCAATAAAATGGTGAAAATCCTCTGTACCCATACAATCATAGATGCTTATACACATATGCTGAACAAAAAAGAAAGTCAATAGAAGCAATTCAAGCATTTTTTTTCACAACAACAATTGCAAGTGTTGCAACCGGTGCAAGCATGGCAAGGGAGGATAATATCAAATTCATTGATGATACATTATTTAAAAGCCTTCCCTGTCTGCCAAGAAAGAAAGTTAGAAGCGTTGGATACCGAATGAAGTTGAATGCGTAAATTTCCTTGATTGATATGATATTGTATTCCTGTTACAGCTATTACATATTACTGTTACAGTTATAAAACATTATGGTTACAGCTATTACATCAAAACAACATATTAAATTAATAGAAGCTATAAATATTCAATATATATGACAGTGATAAAACATAACTGTAACCATTGTATTTAATAACTTTAACCAGTTAATTTTTTAAAATTATACACTAAAATTCATCCAATTTATCAAATATGCAATTGTACATTCCAGTCTGCAGCAATGATCATTACTGGCTGATCATGTTTAATATGAAACGGGGAAGAAGGTGGTGTTTGAGTAGTCTTGATATTGAAATGTATGTTATCAAAGACGTAGACGAACCAATAGCAGACGCTATTTTTGAGTTTCTAGATACATGGATGATAGATGCTTTGGCTGCAAAGAGTGTTCCTTTATTATTGCGAAGCTTCAAGTGGGGCGCAATTCCATCACAACAAAACAATTGTCCTGATAGTTGTGGCGTATTCTTGATTAATATGATGAAACATTAGGAAGGCCACATATCACTTAGTTGTTTTAACACGGGGCCTACTGTGGAGTATGACACAGCAAAAAGGAAACACATTGTTTCGAACCTGATGAATCAGCCAGATAATATCATCCTGCAATACCTTAAACAACAAGCAGCACATTTCATCGTAGGAAGTAGAAATGGATAACTGTAAAACTGTTTTTTGAATGATTTTATTTAATGGTTAACATCCTGGAATATCATTCAATGTATATATTTATATTGCTTTATTGATATTTGGGTTTCATGTGAACACGGTAAGTGGCTAATAGTTATTATATTGAAATACAGTAAATGCAGGAAAAGTTATTGTATGGCCTTAATAGCTATTGTTAAGGTACATTATAGGTATTAGATCTATTACTAATATCTATTAAATAACCTTACAAATCTAATCATAGTTTATCAACTGTAAAATCAACATATACTTCTATGGGAGATTTCTAATAATAGTTGTATGCAAATAACAAGACTGCTATTAAAACTTATAAAATTTATTCATAAACATAAACTGTTTTTTAAACAACCACAATTGGTTGATATCAACTATGTTATTTTATGTATATAATAACTGTAAGATGTATACAAAATAGCTATTACATCTGGGAAATAGTTCAATTCTCCAATCCATCACAATGCAAGTGAAATGTTATTTTCATCAGACAGTGATATGTCCACTCTAGAGCGTCTTCATTTAATAATGGCTTTCGCCATATGCTTGTGCAACGTCATCTGACTTTTGAGCCTCTTATTTGATCTATTCGGATTGGGTCTTTCTTTCAACTGTATCACTGTTTGATCAACCAATGTACTGCTGTTGGAACTTATACACTCATGGACACGTCTTTTGTTAAAAGTGAGCTCTTCAACCTGTTTGCAAATAACATCAATTTGACTATTAACGAGTTTGTACGCCGCATCATTTGAACTAACACTAGTAGCTAACATCACTATTCTTCCACAAAGTTTCCGGTACCTTTCCCCATAATCACTAGGTATTTCATCAGCCCTCGAAATGCAAGAAACCTCCTCACTCTTGGCATGTTTGGTCCACCTACGCAATACATAGCGCGAGGGCAGTTCCCTAAATTGGGAATGACTACCAAAACAACCAAACACTGTCATGACCCTTAGGGTGTGTCTACATAGCCACCCAAATGTTTTAAACAAACGACATGAGCATTCAATAATTGCACCTGGAACATCAACCATTACTGATACGGTACCAGCCTCGAGGCTTCCCAAGTCAAAGGGTCACATACATAGACCAAGGACGAAGCGTAGAACGAGGAATATGAAGCAGATAACTACATCATTGGTTCGTATATTAAAGTACAAAGAGGATGCTAAGTTACACATAGAATATAAAAGGCAGCCTCTCAAGTTCACAAGTATACAATTAGGCCCTATCAAGCAAAGAGGCTAAGAAGGGTGTTTTAGTAATCATACAAGATGATGAGGGATTGGACAGCTTTACAACAGTTTGGCAGAATGGTCATAACTTTCTATCCGTTTATCCAATGGAGCTGATTCCAGTTGCATATTAAATATAAGAGGCAGATCTACAACTTTCATGAAGAACCCGAGATCAGATTCTGCCTTCTTGACATCCGAAATCGTCGTGCAAGTTGGCCCAACAAGCTGTCCAGAATTGGGACGAATTTAAAAGGGCATTTTAGACTTTTTGTGTATAATTAAAGTCTATGCTAGACTTTAATTATTTTCCAGCTTTATTATTTACTTAATTTCGTGTATAGCAAGTAGTTGCTATAATAAAGGACATGTTGTCCATGTGTTAGTTAGTTGGTTAATAAAAGAGTCCTAATGCAACTAGGACTCTTCATAGATTTGGTAGTTAGATTGATTCTAGCCGCCACTTTATTTGTTTAGGTAGTTACTTGATAGCAAGTTGTTATTCAAGAGTCCTAATTCTTCAAGGACTCTTATTTGTTTTCAAGAGTCTTAATCCTTTAAGGACTCTTATTTCTTTTTATGGTTGTAACCGAAATCTCAACCTATTAAAGGGAGATTTCGGTCACTTTAATATTTACGTTAGATATATTGATATTTTGGTAAGGTTATTCCTTAGCTTCTCGTGTTTGAACTTCTATGTAAGAATTCATTCATTCATTCTTTGAGTTACTGTATCAACTAGCTTGTTTCTCTAGTTGTGGTTTTTCAGCCTCCATTGTTAATTAACCTCCCTTAGTGTTGCGTTGATTAAATTCCCATAGAAACTAGTTCGAGAATTGAAGAAAGATCGGGCTCAACTTAAGTCGAACCTTGCGGTTCTTCATCAATTACAGTTTTTTTCATCGAGCTTCTGTTGTAAACCATCGAAAAATACATACTTGAAAACAATAAAAGCCTTCTTCCCACACAGGTCATTGGATGAACATTCATCAAATATGTAAGACATAGACTGGTGATACTGCAAACAGGAAAAGAGAAACAGTGTTATGATCATAAATATGTAGATCTAATAGCCGTGATACACTTAACTTATAGCTATTATGCTAGTGATAAATAGTTGTAAACAGAATCAGTCAATAGAGCTTTTACCTCATCTTGCCACTTTAAAAAAAATAGTAGGAGTATACTTTGCAGCAACACTGATGGCAAGATGACTGTGAGAAAAGTTGTTATTTGGCACTTTGTCTCTCGCATCGTATTCCCTTTCAAACTCATCTCGACGTCTATCGTCGAGCATTCTATTAAAGTGGTTGAAAAACTCAACCAGATTGTGGTCAGATTTTAAATAACCTTTTAAAATACCATTACAAGACTCATTAAGCTGGGTTGAAACCATACCAACGGTGAAATGCTGTCTAACCCAAGCAGATGACCATTTTTTCCTAAAGCGATGAATCCACATGACCCTACTTCGACTGTCCTCCCTCGAAAAACATTCTTTAATCAACTCATCCCCATACATAGTTGAACTCATCTTTGTCATCCACACTGTACATTAAGTAACTTTCGTTTTGAACTCATTTGTGCAAAAGGTAGTAACTTTCTTCTGAGCATTTTCACGTATATGCCATGTACATAATGCATGAAATGTGTTCGGTAGAACATTCTTTATGGCAACAACTATAACACCCCACTCTGTGAGCACTTTTATGTGTACCAATTTTGAATCATTTTTCGATTTTGTGTTTTGAAAATTATAGTAATAACACCACTTTTATTTTAATAAGTTGGGATAAGTTTTTAATAAATTTATGTGTGCAAGCGAGATATGATTTTTACTTTAAAAAAATAATAATAATAAATAAAATAAATAAAATAAAAAATTTACCATGGCAGCCACGTGTTGCTTGCTCCCAAATATATAATTTCCTTAGTTTTGTTTCATGCTGCCACGTAAACTCAAGAAAGGCAAATGCGAATCATAACCTTAACACTTGTCTATTCTATGTGATTTTAAAACATCATTGTTGCCACTTGTCAAAAGCTCATTCTTCCTTGATTCCTATATATACTATGATTTGTTAGCCAACTTTGCTTGCCATTCTATTCCACGCAGCAAGCATGGTAAGCTTTCTTTATTATTATTTTTCCTTATCTTCGTTCTGTTTCTTGCTTTTTGTTTATCCATTTCTTGTCTCTGCTTTTCATCAATTGCTTTGGCCGAGAGCTTTGTGCTCGATAAGTCCTCTCTGATTCTTAATACTTCCATGGAAATTTTCATGAAATATCTTTCTGAATAGGGGCATTTTTGTAATATTATTTTATTGAATTTTTTTTATCAAAAAATTATACGTGCTTCTATAATTTTGGATCTCCAATACTGCTATGAAATATATTTTTGAGTTAACAATAAATTTATTAGACTTTTCGAAGTAGATGATTTTTGGTTATCACAATGAAAGTTGAGATTTTAGGTTTTAATCCAAACTATTAGTATCATTACCATTTCTAATAGATGATTTGTTTTTTTCCATTTCTTCTCTGTTTAACTATCATTTTCTTTTCTTTGGTCGAGAGTTACCAAATGCACCAATTATCCATAAAAGTTATCTCATATGTCAAATTTTTATGATGCCACTATTTTTATATTCTTCTATTTCTCATCATGTTGCCTTTATTCATATTTTCTCATGTGACCTAGAGCTTAGGAATTGAATAACGCTTTGATGTTCCTGGACTTGTTCGTAAATTAGAGATAAGACTCTAGCATATCACTTGTTATGGAGTTTATTTATCAGGGCGAATTTTCTATGATTATTGGAAGATAATATCTGAATAATTTGATTGATAATACTCGTTTTAGGATTTGGATTATGTCGATCTCAAGTCTATAGATCATTTACCAGGTGAGTTTCGCAAACCGAAACTTACTGGATTTAAAGTGCTTATGATATGTTTATAAAATTGTTTATTTTATTTATAAAGTTATTCATTTTGACAAATGATTCTTTTGAAAAATAGAAATGATTTATTCTTAATAATTTGGTTATTTGTCAACTGCTTTAAATTGGAGAACTTCTCCAATGTTTGAATAAAATGTGCATTAGAATTGCATAGGAGCGGTGCTCCGATTAAGAATATATGATTTTTGGAATAACTTCTTTTTCGCAGGTTTGCTTAACGCAGGTAAGTTTCGGAAAATGCTTTGATATTTGAAAACTGCATTGTTTTGGAAACCCATGTGCATTGTCATGGCATATTTGAGAAATTGTGTATTTTTATATTTGGACTGGCGGACGGGTGAATATTTTGAATTATATTTGAATATGATTATGTTGGTTGGCCCTTTTGATTGTGAAATTTGCATTAAAATCCCGTTCCGACCAGCTTTGATTTGGATATGATTCGAAAATGATTTGATAGCCTGAAGCGTCAGTGGATTGCACTGTACATGGCTAGTCACCTGTGCTATGGCCTCTTCTGCTGGCGTGGAACGCATAGACTCTGGATTGTGGTACCACTTGAAAGGGGGCGTAGTATTCGGGGAGGGTTCGGCCCAACCGGTATTGCGTTTATTTGTGTGGAACATCGTTTTGTGGTGTTCGGCTGCTCTGCGGCGAGTCAGGAGGGGCTCGACGTTGGAGTTAGTCACCAGGTGCGGGCTAGTAGGTGCCCCAGATTTCGTAGCCTGGTTTTGTGTTTGGGGAGGCATAAGGTATGAAATTCGAGCTCGTACTGGTGTGAGGCTGGTAATGACTTCGGGATCCGGACTTGTCTCTGTGAGCCCGACTTTGATTTGAAAATTATTTTGGAAACTCGGGTTTAGAGGTTACGTTGATATGTCTTGATTTGTTCAGACTTTTCGACTGCGCCTCTACCTTTCATGTGTTTTTGCATATGATTTTGAAACTCAATGGAAAATGGATTTGTTCGCACTGAGAATATTTTTGAAAAGCATATGCATGCATTCATTAAAAGATCCTTGAAAATACACTAGCACACACGCGAACTCACTGAGCTTTCTGGCTCACACGTGTTTTTATGACATGTTTTCAGATAAAGCTGGTTCAGGAAATGGATCCATGAACCTTGTGGGAATCTCTACTTGGAGTTTGAGGAAGCCATTTGCCATATTCTGTCATGCTTTTGGAAACCTTTATGTATCATATTCACCTATAAGAATTACGTGTTTTAGTTGTTTACTTTGTAAGAGATAACTTTTCTATATTATGTATTTCTTGTTTTGTTATTTTGCCTCCGAGCATTTGAGATTTTGAATATGTTAGTGCCGAGAGGCACGCAGACACCCTACTCAGTCGCAGTGGACCCTAGCGGAGGGGTTGGGGGTGTCACAACAACAATTGCAGCGTCTTAGTCAGTGAATATAGTTATAGGCTCCTTACGACATACATTTCACAAATGTTCTGAACATCCACACAAAAGACGGGATAGTCTCATCATAAAGAAGTGCAGCTCCAAACATACAAAATTGCCAGTGATGGTTGAACCCAACATATAAGGTTGAGAAACAGAATTAAAGTAGTATCAATATCAGTTTGCAACAACTGTATCAAACATGTATTATAACTATTATATGTTAATGATATCACTATAAGGTAAGTAACTAATAGCTATTACAAGTATGATAAATGATTGTTAAACATCATACTCAGAGTTAATATATTTACCTATTGGATGATAATTTTTGTTAGTCGTGAATGTTGTGTCAAATGTGATGGAATCACCAAACAAATTGTAATTCATCTTCATTCTACCATTAACCCAGAAAATATTAACAATTTTATCCTCGTCATCAATATCGATATCATAATAGAATGAAGGGTTCTGATATGCTTCGCTACGAAAATGCAGCAACAATGCAGCACCATCCCCAAAAGCCATTGCCTTTCGTCTTCTCTTAGCCAAGTGATTCTTCAAATCAACTTTGACAAATTCGAAATTATCCTTACAGCATACATTTGTTAGAAGAATAACCGGGTCTAAAACAAGTTATGCAGCGGAAATAAAAACGACTCGCCTCTAATAGGATCTTTCACGAGTAAGAACCTTAGACTACGGGATAGCATTATACCTTTCGAAGTGCAGAATAAGTCTGAAACGGTTTCAGTTGTGGGTTTGTTGTCACGAACGGAACGCCACCAACGCAGGCTCCGCCTCTCCCAATATCCACTCGATCTTCCGGGGATGGTCCTCTACCGCTTGGTGCTAGCCAACGCCTAGTAGAAGTATTGAAGACACTCTTCAAGATGGAGTATATATATATATGGTGTATATAGGAGCTAAAAGAAGGACAAGAAACAGTTTTCTTACTTCTTTTCTATTAGCCAAAGCTAGAAAACAAGTATACAGAAAAGCTGTCTTTTCTTTCTATTCAAGCTCTCTTGAATGCTCTCTCTTTTTCTCTCTTCTCTAACCATTCAAAAGCTGGAGAATAATGACTTAGAATACTAGGAAAAATCAGCATTTTTCTTAGTCATTCAAGGGAGAGTGGGGAGAGAGAAATGGGGAAGTGGGAGATCATGGAGGAAACCACTCCTCAACATTCTCCACCACTTCAACCTCCTTCTAAGAGATAAGAGCTGGAAAATATAACCAATTTTCCAGCCATAAGGTCGGTCCAAATGGGTTGGTCGGCCCAACCCGATTAAGGGCCCAATCCAATCCCAGCCCTGCCCGGCCCAATCGAATTGGCGCACCTTAGATTAAATGTACTCCAACAAGCCTAATCCAGTTGATCTATGAGTGCGACCCAGGATGTATCTATGATGTTGGCCGTGACATCATATGTCACAGGTAATGAGAGGTATCTAGCAACGCATCATTACCCCCAATTCATAAATATCTGGTGACTATCATAATCACACCATTTGACATTTGTATTTAAATCCTTTTGTCCTTGATATCTAGATTGAACACAAGTCATGGAAAAAGTCACACTTGTATTGTCCAATCTTTTAGTTTCTTGATTCGCGAGTAGACTAATCAAATGACATCAATATCATATACTGATTCATTTGTTCATGGCCATGAATTAGTCAGACTCCATCAAAGGGGCCGAAGATATCGCTCCTGCTATATAGGAGGGACAAATCCTTTCTGCATCCCATTCATCCTGAACAAGATTCGTGATATACCCAATAAATGCCTTTATTGCTCACTTTGTTACGGATAGCGTTTCACATTATCAAAGCATAACACTAGCCATGCAAGAACTCTTGTGAGACCTCAAGTTGAAGGGTCTCATATACAACCCAGTCAAAAATTGAGAAACACCATTGACTATTATATAACAACCCATGGTGTGTTTCTCATGTCGGGTCTGTCCAGTATAATGATTCTCTAATAATATATACCCATGTGACGATCCGATATCTTATATCAATCACTGCACATACTAGTCTTACGCATTATTATTGTCCTCGAAGATTCCATAATAATGTTCGACTAGGGACGTTTCAGAATCATAACAATTATACTATTCTAAGGACATATTATTTCATTATGTTTTTAAGAACGCAGAAACATATTGATATAATACTGGAATTTATGCCTTTTTACTTTTTATTCATCAAAATGAAAATTACATAAATACGATACAATAATCTCCCACTTGCACTAAAGACCCAAAATCATCTACTGATTGGTCTTTAAGGGCATACTAACGACTGTCTCTAAAGATCAGCCCTCCAGATATCGGATACCCATGGAGCTAGTGTGACGATCATGCTGCTGCTGCGATAGTGGTTTCGTCAGTGGATCGGCGGCATTGTCTGCCGAATCTACTCTACATATATGCACATCACCTCTTTCTATAATCTCGCGGATTAGGTGAAAACGCCGTAGTACATGTTTGGATCTCTGGTGAGATCTGGGTTCCCTAGATTGTGAATAGCCCCATTGTTGTCACAATAGAGGTCTATCGGGTTCGCAATACTAGGAACCACATCGAGGTCCGAAATAAATTTCCTGATCCAAACTGCCTCCTTAGCTGCTTCACAAGCTACTATGTACTCGGCCTCTATCGTAGAATCTGCGATGGTCGATTGCTTTGAACTGCGCCAGCTCACAGCACCTCCATTCAAGTTAAACACATATCCCGTTTGCGATCGGAAATCATCTCTATTGGTTTGAAAACTAGCATCGGTGTAACCACTTACAACGAGCTCATCCGCCCCTCCATAAATCAAGAATGTATCCTTAGTCATTCGTAAGTACTTGAGGATATTCTTGACTGAGATCCAGTGATGTTCACAGTAATTAGGGCTAGTATCTCGCTCGTAAGGCTTAAGGCAAACGAGACATGCAGGCGAGTACATAACATGGCGTACATGATGGATCCTATGGCAGAAGCATAAGGGATCTTTCATGCGTTCTAATTCGGCAGGCGTTTTAGAACACTGTTTGTTCGACAGAACAATACCATGTGCCATAGGACAAAGGCCCTTATTTGACTCTTGCTTGCTAAACCGCTTTAGCACCTTGTCTATATATGTACTCTGACTTAGGCCAATGAGTCTCCTGGATCTATCTCTATAGATCTTGACTCCCGAATATAGTCGGCATCGCCTAAGTCTTTCATAGAGAAACACGTACTCAACCAAGCCTTGACGAGACTTAAGGTTGGTATGTCGTTTCCAATGAGTAGTATGTCATCTACATACAAAATCGGGAATACGATTGAGCTCCCACTAACCTTCTTGTAAACACAAGGCTCATCCTCATTTCTAATGAAGCCAAACTCACGGACGGCATCATTAAAAGCGGATGTTCCCAGCTTCGAGAAGCTTTCGCTTGAATCCATAAATGGATCTCACGAAGCTTATATACTTTTCCAGCGATTCTCTAGAGTGACAAAACCTTCGAGTCGTGTCATATACACATCCTCTTCAAGTTTTCCATTAAGGAAAGCGGTTTTGACATCCATTTGCCGATTTCATAGTCATAGTAAGCTGCAATAGCAAGCAAAATCCGAATGGACTTGAACATAACTACGGGGGAAATGTCTCGTCATAGTCAATACCATGAACTTGTTTGAAACCTTTCGTGACCGGTCGCCCCTCATGACGTTTGTACATTCCCTTCCATGTCGGTTTTAATCTTAAAAATCCATTTGCACCCCTATGGGAGTTACCCCTTCAGTGGATCAACCAAGATCCGAGACTTGGTTTGTGTACATGGAGTCCATTTCGAATCTCATGGCCTCAAGCCATTTCTCGAGAATCCGGGCTATTAATTGCTGTTTGTTCATCGTGATCCACAAACATAACATCACCATGTTACGTTATGAAAAAAACCAAAATTTTTACTGGAGGTAGACGACGTAACTCTACCGGACTCTACGCAATTCTTGTGTTTCTTGAGCTGAGTCTTGGCTGCATAACTGTTTGTGGCACTCGCTGCACAACAACTTGTGGAGTCTGTTCAATTTCCATCTTATCATTAGTGCTAGTTTGAGAGTCCGGAACTTCGATGAAGTTCTACGCTACTCCCACTCGTGTTTCTAGAAACAAATTCTCTTTCTAGAAAGACTCCCGTGCTGAGCAACAAACACTTTGTTTTCGTTAGGGATATAAAAGTAGTATCCTTTAGTTTCCTTAGGATAACCTACAAATATGCACTTTTCGATTTTGGAGCCGACTTATCGAAGTCGAGCGTTTTACAAAAACTTCACAGCCCCCAAATCTTGAAGAAAGACAAGTCGGGACGCTTCCCGAGTCCCATAACTCGTATGGCGTCTTTGCAACCGATTTAGATGGAACGCGGTTAAGTGTTAAAGTGCATTGTCTCTAGTGCGTGTCCCCCAAAAAGAATTGGGCGAGGCTCGTGTGACTCATCATAGAACGAACCATATCTAATAAGGTTCTATTCCTCCTTTCGAGATACACCATTCCATTGTGGAGTAGGCTGGAAGAGAAAGTTGTGAAACGATTCCACAATCCTTTAGATAGTCACGAATTCTCGACTCAAGTATTCTCCTCCTCGATCGGATCGAAGAACCTTAATACTCTTGCAAAGTTGGTTTTCTACTTCTAGTTTAAACTCTTTAAACTTAGCAAATGCTTGGATTTGTGTTTCATCAAGAACACATATCCATACCTACTGAAGTCATCGATAAAGGTAATGAAGTAGAGGTAACCACCCCATCGCATGTATATTAAAAGGGCCACATACATCACTATGTATTAGTCCTAATAAAGCATCGGCTCTCTCACCTAGCTTAGTGAAAGGTGATGCTGTCATCTTACCCAACAAACAAGATTCGCATCGATCATAAGACACGAAGTCAAATGTTTCCAACAACCCATCTTTTTGGAGCTTGGATATGCGGTCTTCGTTTATGTGGCCTAAGCGACAAAGCCAGAGGTATGTCGGATTAGAATCATTAGTCTTAATCCTTTTTGTATTTATATTTAAAATTGGCATATCAAGGTCTAAAATATATAGACCATTAATCAAAGAGGAGCTTGCATAAAAAATATTATCCAAAAATGACGATAATCGTTGGTTTTTGATTGAAATCTCAAAACCTTTCTTGTCCAAACAAGAAACTGAAATAATATTCTTAGTTAAACTTGGTACATAGAAACAGTTTTCTAAACCCAAAACAAGCCCTGAAGGCAAAGTAAAAGTACAAGTCCCTACAGCTAGAGCTGCAACACGTGCTCCGTTGCCAACTCGTAGTTCCACTTCACCCTTTGCCAACTCTCTACTCCTTTGCAGTCCCTGCACATTAGTACAAATGTGAGAACCACATCCGGTATCAAGTACCCAAGAAGTAGTTGTATTTAAATTGATATCAATCATATTAATATCAACAACATAAATACCTGAGCCCGAAGCAACATTTGCTTTCTCATTTTCCAGCCTTTTTCTTGCAACATAGCTTTTGCAGTTCCTTTTCCAGTGACCATTTTCACCACAGTGATGACAGATAGAGTCCTTGGCTACACCACCCTTAGATTTCAGTGCATTGTTGAAAGTGGTTTGCTTGCCCTTGCGCTTACCTTTCGGTTTGCCTTTGGGTTTCACAAAACCTTTGCCTTTGCCCCTTTTGCACCATCGAGTATGGTGTTGGGCTTGGACTTGCCTATTTCCTTTTCGGCGAGTCCTCAACATGTTCAACAACTCGAGCAATGGCTTGTCAATTTCATTCATGTGATAATTCGTAATGAACCGATCGAATGACTCGAGCAACGATTGCAAGATAAAATCGATCGACGACTCTTTGCCCCCAAAGGAAATCCCGCGTTTTTCAAGGTTCTGAACATAACCTATCATCTTAAGATCGTGAGTTCCTACTGGCATTCCTTCAGACATTTTGCATTGAAAAAGAGATTTCGATACGTCGAATCTCTCCTGGCGTGCTTGTCCCTGATATAGTTGCTTCAGGTGAGCCAGCATCTCATAAGCCCCCATGTCCTCATGTTGCTTTTGAAGCTCAGAGTTCATGGTGACAAGCATGAGGCTAGACACATCTAAATCATCACTACAATGCTTCTGATAAGCACTTTTTTCAGCGGCCGAAGCGCAAGCCTCTCAGTGTATCGAGAATAGGTCGTTCTAGAACATACAACTTTCTTTCATGCTTGAGAACGATTCTCAAGTTCCTGAACCAGTCGAGGAATTTAACTCCCTCTAATTTGTCCTTCTCAAGGACAGAACGCAGTGAGAGTGTTTGGTTTGAATTTGCCATTTTCTACAACAAAATACATATGCAAAGTAAGTACCGATAAAAATCATTATTAGGTCTTTTATCTTTTTTAATGATTTCTCCCACTATTTTCTTCGAGTGAATAACCCTCATTATCAACTCGTCAAGTTCGTTAACTTTCTAGCGGGCCAAGATACATATTTCACCTCGTTCTGAGTCAGCTTTGGCTGATCGCCCAAAACTTATAGTTATTTAGGTAGGCAACGTTTGCCAATTACATCAAATTATGTAATTCTTGGTTAGTTGAGTGAATAACATTTATTCAAGCGTATCATTATACACTTTTTCTCAACTCTTTTGCCTCTAGATCCTCAATCTATTTATTGAGATAATCCAAGTTAACTAGGACCCCTAAGTTTTTGCCAGCGGATATCACAAATTATCCTTCGCGCCTCACCCGGATAGACACGTATGTACAGCTTTGGCATGTCCCATACTAATGTCGATCTAGGCCTTGACGAGGGCCAAACTTAGGAAGGCACTAATTAATATTTAATTGAGGGATTTTGTTTTCAACAATCTCACCAGAAAAGCATAAAATAAAATAGAATATGCTTATACATATGCATCCAATACATAAAAGTAAAAATGCAATAGTAATCGCCATATCCTATTCGGTTTTTCCAAGCCAATGGAAAAACTGTGAAGTCAATCTAAGGGTGTGAAAAGAAAACATTCTATTTTACACCGTCTTGACCTTCAGGTGGTTGTCTCCAAATCATCATCACAGCTGTACCTTCTCCTAATCTAGAATTACATAATTCTAAGGAAACCTCGATTTACATTCGAGGGGATTTGATGAGAAGAGAATTACAACTTTTGATAAAAAGAGATAGGCACGATACGCATGTCGTATTTATAAAATAAACAAACAGGGTAAAGGCGATTACTATGCATCATGCTCAACTAACATAACAATTTATGAAAAATGAGTAACCAGCAAAATGAACATTTCATATTCTGCTTTGATTCGATTGGACCCGGCCATCCCGCTTTCGGTCGATCAGGGTAATCGATCGGGCTGAACCGACCTATCTCCCAATCGTCCGAACAGAGATACTGAGAGTACTCGGTTGACCAAAACAGACATTGCGGTCGACCGAAGATCTCGACTCTCATACATACAAAATGATGCAAAAACATGTCATACATGATATACAACATTTCTAGCAATCCTAATGCATGCAAAATATAGATTCATAATCCATATCAAAATACTATAGCACATTAAGTCTATAGGGTACTCGTGAGTGGCTCTGATACCACTGTTAGAAGAATAACCGGGTCTAAAACAAGTTATGCAGCGAAAATAAAATTACTTGCCTCTAATAGGATATTTCACGAGTAAGAACCTTAGACTACGGGATAGAATTATACCTTTCGAAGTGCAGAATAAGTCTGAAACGGTTTCAGTTGTAGGTTTGTTGTCACGAACGGAACGCCACCAACGCAGGCTCCGCCTCTCCCAATATCCACTCGATCTTCCGGGGATGGTCCTCTACCGCTTGGTGCTAGCCAACGCCCCATAGAAGTCTTGAAGACACTCTTCAAGATGGAGTATATATATATGGTGGATATAGGACCTAAAAGAAGAAAAAAAAAACAGTTTTCTTACTTCTTTTCGATTAGCCAAAGCTAGAAAACAAGTTTATAGAAAAGCTGTCTTTTCTTTCTATTCAAGCTCTCTTGAATGCTCTCTCTTTTTCTCTCTTCTCTAACCTTTCAAAAGCTGGAGAATAATGACTTAGAATACTAGGAAAAATCAGCATTTTTCTTAGTCATTCAAGGGAGAGTGTGGAGAGAGAAAGGGGGAAGTGGGAGATCATGGAGGAAACCACTCCTCAACATTCTCCACCACTTCAAGCTCCTTCTAAGAGATAAGAGCTGGAAAATATATCCAATTTTCCAGCCATAAGGTCAGTCCAAATGGGTTGGTCGGCCCAATCATATTGGTCGGCCCAACCCGATTAAGGGCCCAATCCAATCCCGGCCCGGCCCAATCGAATTGGCGCACCTTAGATTAAATGTACTCCAACAACATTGACATCACATTATAAGATGCTCGTAAAGGAACTCCGGCATTGTTATTAATATCAGCTACCATTCCTTAAATATTACTAATGTTCCTATTGGATTTCAATAACTGACTATACTCTAGGGGATGCAAAGGGTGATTTTGCTCTTTGGTGTACTTTGTAACTTCGTAAACACGCCTAATTTGGTTGAACTTAACGAGAAATTCAGCCTTACAACCAACCCTAACCTCAGCGTGACTACGTTGACGAAATTCACTTACAAATGAATCAGTAAGCTTGGATTTCTGATTTTTTGGATCAAGAATACTACATTTTCTAAATACCTCTTTATTGCAAACATAACTAACATAACCAATAACTGTACTGTCTTTATAGAACGGCTTCATATAATTTTTTCTAATGGAAAAACGCAAACCATGACAGTAATCTGAATAAAAATAATGTATCGCTTCTAAAGTAGCAAACTCTGGATGTTTATAAGATTCAGAATCATCATAAAAGTTATTTTCTGATGTCTCACCAGAAATTCCTTCAAAATCTGTTCAAAATATGAAATATTAGATACAATCTACAAGAACACTTACACATACCTATTAGATAATAACATAATCGCTATGTTACACATACATAATAGCAGTAAACGACCAAACAAATATCCATAATCAACAAAATATACAGTTCACCAAAATATAACTATATACTTAATATAATACACCTATTTACCAAAAACATAACAAGAATAACAGTTGTCTAAACAAAACAAAAAAAAACTTACCACCAACTGTATGATCTGGTGCATCAATTCCACTTGAGAATATATGTTGTCCATCATCACTATGTTCTACCTAAAATTAAAAGGACAAACACAAAATCAAAAAATATATTAAATGTAAAAACAATGTAATATAATTACAACCACAATAGTTAGTATACCGCGATAACATTAACATCATCATTAGAGCATGGAATTGAATCAAAACCACTGTCATTTGCCAACGAAATATCTATGCAATCAGAGGCAGGAATAGATTGACTAGCAAGCAATTCAGTGAAGGAAATTGGTAGTTTTAAACTATCGAAAATTGAATTATCCATTGATGGAATTAGAAAAAATCGAAAACAAAGAAGAAAAAGGATGCACAAGAGGAATTAGGATTTTTTTGTGCATTAAAACTCACGATTATCATGATTGTGAGGATAAAAATGAATATTTCGGAATTTAATCCAACATTCCGTGATTGTAGGTAAAGAACCGCGTGAAAGATTGATCAAATCGCGATATAACAAAAACAGGCGCGCAATAGATGGGGATTCAAAACTAGATCCAGTATGGCGCGCATCTTGGACAGAAGGCGCAAATCCAACGGCCAGCAAGACGTGCTGACTGTGCTGAAAATAGATCTCTTCAACAATGTAACCGCGGGCTTAATAAATATGTTTGATTCAAAATTTATTTATTTATTTTATTATTATCGAAGCTAGTGGGTTTTACTATTCTTCAAATAGTGCAGCTTGTAGTTCAAGATTTTCAATAATCCTTCCATTGTCCCTCCATTTGCATATTTTTAAACGAGGAATTTCCATCCCTCAAATAGTATATTACTTGAACAAAGAATCTTCTAGTACATCTTATATCATACTTTTTAATATACCAATGATATTACTATCTTCATCCCTACAAGGAATTTCCATCCGTCAAATAGTATGTTACTTGAACAAAGGATCTTCTATTCAGTGGCGTAGCCAGAAATTTGTCATAGGAAACAGATTTCATACTGAATTTTTTTAGGGGGGTGAAATACAATATTTATAAGAAAATATCACAAAAATAATTTTTTCCTATAGAAAATTCGTCGTTTCTGAAAATTTTGGGGGGCGGGCGTGGCTCCGCCACTGCTTCTAGTACATCTTATATTATACTTTCTAATATACCAATGATATTACTATCTGCATCCCAATCTGTTTGCAACATTTCAATTTTTGAGACATCTAAATTATTTGTCACATTACAGAATCAATGCATACTTATTGTTATTTTTCTAGTCATAACCCCAATTTATTACTTTTTTTGTTGCTTCATCAGAGGAGGAGATAGCCTCACCAGAGGAGGATAATTTATTGCCCCTTGCCCCACTGGGTTGCGGCCTCATTGACCCCAATTTGTTACTTAACTAACC
Source organism: Vinca minor (assembly GCA_026122235.1). Taxonomy (NCBI): domain Eukaryota; kingdom Viridiplantae; phylum Streptophyta; class Magnoliopsida; order Gentianales; family Apocynaceae; genus Vinca; species Vinca minor. The sequence continues at coordinate 1,410,532 of JAOCZM010000121.1, forward strand.
ACTAATAATAACTTTTAAACCATTAATTAGGATCATTTTTAGACTTTTTTTCTTCATAATAATAATTCTCTTTCAATCATTTTCTTAGCATGCGTAAAAATGCAAATGTTGTAAACAATTTTGGACGGATGTAGTATTATACATGGAATGATGTGATTGGTTCAAAACCCTATATTCACTATGTACCAATGATATTAATACACGTGAAATAAAATTATTTAGTGTAATAGAAAGTGTATTAGAATATAGGGTAAAAAGTGCCCACGCCCCCTAAATTATCTCGGATTTTGGGTTTTGACCCTCAACTAAAAAACATCAAGTGCTTGACCCTGAACTTTTTTGAAGTATCAATGTTTCCCTTTCAATCCAATTTCTCCGTTAAATAATAACGGAAGGTACCTATGTGACACCCACATGATAAAAATGGGGGCAAATTTGATAAAATATATTAATTTAAAAAAAAAAACTAATTAGAAAATGGAAAACCCTCCCAAATCTTCAGAACCCTCCCTAATTTTCTTAACATTCCAAAAATTAAAAAACTCTAAATTCTTGAAAAGAAAATGTGAACTCCCATTGGAAATTGATTCAAGAAATCTTGATAAATGAGTAAATAATATTTTTTAATTTCTGGCAAAAAGAATTATAGAAGTCATGCTTAGGTTGTTATGGGATACGATGAAGACATTGAATATCTTTTTTGCTCAAAACTAAGTTAAAAAACTCGGTATAATTAGTTACAGCTTTCATGGAGTTTTACATAATTTCATGGAAGTCATCCTTAAGTTATTTAGCAATTGCTTAAGTTTTTTTAGAGATTAATTTATTTTGTCAAATTTGCCCCCATTTTTATCATGTGGGTATCACATAGGTACCTTCCGTTATTATTTAACAGAGAAATTGGATGGAAGGGGAAGAATTGATACTTCAAAAAAGTTCAGGGTCAAGCACTTGACGTTTTTTAGTTGAGGGTCAAAAACAAAAATTCGAGATAATTTAGGGGGTGTAGGTACTTTTTACCCTAGAATATATAGGATCGTATTATTTCTACCACATCAATATGGCTCACGCAACTGTTAGAAGAAAATCATGTCCAAAAAAATAATAGCAACTGAACAAAAGGCGAAATCTGCATTTAATAAAAATCCATACGATTGAGTTAGAACCAATCAATTGATTTATTTAACGTATTTCCCTTATATAGTCCTTTTTTTTTACCATCCCAGTCACTAAATTATTCGTGATAAATTCAAGGATTGATTATTTAAAGCTCGAGTGAACTATATTTTGATTAACTTATTAATCATTAAGAAAATCGACCATTTTAATTGTTTTATATTAATTTTTAACGGTATACACTAGGTTCGGTGATATACAATAGTTAATTTAACGGACTTTTTCTTGGTTTGGACTAATTTTTGTATCAAAACATTAAAATAAACACGTTTATTTTCGAGAGTCTGATATTAGGCACAACGCATGAACATCCTGCGTAATTAAAAGAACAATGCATGATCTTCATGCGTTTTCCAAAACAACGCACAACGAGCTTGCGTAGCTCAATGGACAACACATGAAGGTCATGCGTTGTACTTCCAAACGCCTCACCTCTTTTTCCAACAGAAGTGCCGGCACCATCGAGTTGTCCAGTACAATAACCAGACGAGATTATACAATGTCAGATCGCGTGTTCGTGGGGATGGGAGAGGCAACACAACGTATACACTTCAAATGGTCGACAAATCTTGCACTTGTGGGAAGTGGAACATTTATGGATACCCTTGTTCTCATGCAATGGAGATTTGTGACAATAAGGATGGAACCCGGGGGAATTGGTGTTGGATATCTAAACCAACGAATATTACAAAAAAACATATGAGGCTTTTTTTAATCCTGTTGCAAACCAAAGTTTATGGAGGGACGCACCGTTTTATATGACGTTTTACCCTCCGAATATGAAAAATAAATGGTGTCGCGTTCAAACCACGATGATAAGTTGCGATATGGATTATTATGAACCGGGGGCTATTCGCCACTGTGACAATTGTACTATGCTTGGTCATACCGCAAGAAATTGACATAACAATTCCGCCCTTAGTCACTCTTAAAGTTGTATTATGTTCAATTTATATTTATTTCAGTAATATTTGTTTGTAATATTTTTTGAGCAAGTAATGTTATTCTTCATTTTTGCAAATATATGAACTTTTTAGTAATTTTTCAAATTTTGTATCTTTCACTTACAATATTATTAATATAAATATATTGCACAAAATATTCGACTTATAAAATCTTGGTTATTTTAGCTTATTGCAAATTCTTAGGGTTTAGAGTTGCTTAGAGTATCTAAGGGTTGTTTAGGATTTTAAAGTGGAGAGTAAATATAATTTGTTTGTATGAATGGAGAAAAATGTTTGTGTTCATAAAAAATTGGTACAAGTGAACGAAGATTGGTGGGGGAAAAAACGCAAGGGAAAGGTATAATACCACAACGCATCAACCTCATGCGTTATTAAAAGGACTATGCATGGTCATTGTGCGTTATGCTGAACAAAGCATGAAGACTATGCATTGCGCTATTAAAAAATCATGGTCATCATGCGTTGTGCTTAGTTACAGGACACCCCTAAAAAGGGTGTCTACTTCAGTGCATGGATACAAATTCATGCTCAAACTGAGAAAAAATCCTAATTTAAGAGTATACACTAGCAGTAGCAGGGACGAAGCCATAAATTTGGCGTTGGGGGGGGGGGGGTTGCGAAACTGCAACAGTATGTCGAACTACACATAAAAATGACAAAAAAAAAAATCTTGGGGGGGCGAACTGATAAAAAATTTCGAACTACATATAAAATTTACTATACCTAATAATATTTTTATGTCGAACTACATATAAAAACGGCAAAAAAAATATATATATAGGGGGGCGAAAATGATAAAATATTCTGAATTACATATAAAAATTACTATACCTAATAACATTTTTAAAAATGTCGGGGGCGACTGCCCTTATCTTTGTCCCTGTACACTAGGTTCGGTGGTATACAATAGGTTTAGTGTGACTAAGGATATCTATTATAGAGTAGTTATCCGATAATGTGGATAGATCTCATGAAATAGATAAGGACCAGGAATAAGATTTAAGAATAATCGAAGGCATGGTAGCCCAGTGGGTAACATCCACTGCCTGTGACCGAAAGGTCCAGGTTCGATACCCACCTCACACAAGGGGAATGATTTAATTGTCATTTCTTTGGATTCCCTTGTGTGGGTCTTATACTCCCCTCACGGGGCACCCGCTCAACGGGACATCTACTACTCCCCTCACGGGGCAACCGCTCAACAGGCTTCTACTCCTCCTCCTCTGGTGAGGTCTTATAATAAATAATTGTAATAAACTAGACCATACTTATAAATGGTCTAGTTTTTTTTATAAAAAAAAAAAAGATTTAAGAATAATAAATTTCATTGAATAAAGCAATTAATCTGCTGTTCAAAAACTAAAAAGCAATTAATCTAAAAAAAAATGATAGTACAATTAATCTAAGCTCAAATTATGAGTGATACATTTAAGGGTATTTCTGTCATGTACAGGGACGAAGACAGAGGGAAGCGGGGTGGCAGTTGCCCCTCTACATTTCTAAAAATAATTTTATATGTAGTCGGAATAATTTTTCAAATTCGCCCCCAACATTTTTTTTGTGGATTTTATATGTAGTTCGACATACTATTGCAGTTTTCGCCCCCCCCCCCACCCCTCTTCTTCAACGTCAAATTCCTATCTTCGACCCTGGTCATGTATACTACTAGGCCGGAAATTTAGGTTATTATAAATAAATACTATTGTTCAAGAGGTCAGATGCTCTGTATGGTGATAGATAGAGATACTTGAATAACCTAAATGTAACTAGCTAGTTTTAGCAGGGATATTGTCACACTCAGTATCCGGGTGATAACCTGACAGCATTCCATCTACTAATTGAACACCGAATCCATAAACGGAACATAATCTTCCAGACCATAATATAACAGAATAACTTATATCTTTATTAATAAATCATCATCATTCTTAAAGTGAATACGTAAACTTAATACTAGAGTTGTTCAACTATAAATGGTTCAATAACTATTACATCATTCGTTTGGGATCTACTCGTTGTATTCTCCTTCCCATGTCTCCTCGCCAGCACCATCGTCATACTCATCTGCAAAACACAAAGGGATAAACGGATGAGCCACACTAGCCCAGTAAGGATCGATCGCCCTTGGATGAAGGACCAAAGAGACAGCAAAACGTTTCTTGTTTCCCAAAACATATGTAGAAAATATAGCTTGATATAACATAATTGGTAAACATCTTTAGAAGACTTGTAAGTACTTGAAAACATAACATAAGAGTTCAAAATAATAATAACTACAATAAGACAGAAATCAGAACAACAATGGTGTAAAAAAAATACCTAGAACGATGCACAGAAGACCATGGTCGAAAAGTCGGGACGATCTAAATGTTATTCCGGTATGTCGAAAGTCATCAAGACTAGCCCGGTCGAGGTGATTTTCACCCCGGTCGACCGAGATAGTCCGATAGCCCTAGTAGTTTGGTCAGGACGAGGCTGGCTGAGGTCGGTTGACCCGAGAGGTCATTCGGGATTCAGAACATCCAATTTTCAAGCTTAATTTGTGAAGAAAATGTCAATTTATGCACTTTCAAATATCCCATAAAAAAACCGATTTCGAATAATCTTAACATATAAAACCATTACAAAAACAAAAACATAACATATCATAAAAATACCTTATCATATGGATCTTATACACATGAGAAATCGTGCTTCGAACACCTTAACATATCATAACTTATCATTCCGACATATAGAAATCTGACATGGTGAGTATTACTACAACATGCAACAAGTAATTCACAACCGAACTAAATCATATGACAATAAAACTAACTAACTGTTAACAGCCTGAACTTTATAGTCGTTCAGGGGGCGCACACATATCATACTTTTGGTAAGGCTAAAAAAGGGTTGTTTAAAGATATATTCCTGTTGTGTCATCGTTCAATTGGAATCACTCTGATCCGGCTCCGTTTACTATCTCAAATAAGGAATCTCCTCAAAACACTCAAATTTTCCAAAATTTTCCATTTTCTCTGTTCTCTCCTTTTTCTTTCCCTTTCTCTCTATAAAACTTCCCCCCTTCTAATCCGAACAAAAACTAACTTAACTAATTAACACCCCTTCACACCAACACAATTTCCCAAGATTCTAACATCACACTTAAGTTCCTCAACTTCTTAAGTACGCCAATGCGCCCCTAAACAAATCATGTACACAACACTTGGCATACAAAATAATTAAACACATGAACTAATGCAAGATTCTAGGACAAAAAAATCCCGGGTATCACAAATATTTTGGTCATTTCAACCGTCTTAACCAATGCGTCACTTGGTCCCCCAATGTATAGCTCGCATAGAAGATTAAACATTTATAATCACGACATCATTCTATAATTATATTAGCACCATCTTAACCAATTCATCACTTGGTCCCCAATGTAGCTCACATAGAAGATAAAAAAAATTATAATCACAACATCATTCAATGATTATATTAGTAGGATAATTTATTTTATTATTTGTTTTCCTAAAGAGTTAGAGTAAAATAAATAAAATATACCGACTCTTTAATTAATGTCCGTGCTAAGGGAATTCACTTGCACATTAATCAAATAAATAATGAATCTATTAAGTTGAGCCTAGAACAAATTAAGTAAAATCTCAATTAATTTAGAATTAATTCGTAAAGGCCCAATTCGAAAATTAGAGAAACCTTATTCAAATCCTGTTTCGAATAGGATCGGACCAAAGGTTATAAAAACGAGTTATTTTGTAGGGTTAATTGCAATAAACTACCTTGTACTTGAAGGGGTTGAGTACTTAACCCCAAATGTTGTAAAACATTCATCATCGGTCCAATGGTTAGGGTTTTGTTGACAATTGATAACAAAATGACTTTATTTCCCTTGCACCTATTTTCTCATTTCACTCCATGAATTTGAGGAATTGTTAAATTTAGTCCCTTCAATAAATGAATTAACCCAGTTTCTTTCTAAATTTAAAATTTTTAAAAGAAAAAATTAAGATAAGAAATTCCCTAAGTAAAAAGTATTTTCTCTCGTCTTTCCACCTTCTCTTCTTTTCAAAATTTTAGCTACTATCGTCCTACTTGCCACTACAAGTTCCATCATTACTGTTTTTTTCCCTAAAATAATCTTGTAAATGCCTCACGGGTCACTTATTCGTGATCCTAACTGAACTAATAGTGTCTGAACGTGTCGTCCTGTTTTTACGGCGAAAGAGAGAAACCATTTATATTAAGGAACATTAGATAAAGAGAGAGAATTTTCGAGTTCTTTGATTCTCCATTATGGTCCTCAAAGACTTTTAAGAAAGCGGGTGCAAGAAAAGAGATTTAACACTACGAGCATTGAACGAATCCAAAATTGATTGCATATAACCGAAATAAAATGAGGGGCAATGCCTCGTACATAACTAAAATCACCTAACCCTAGCGGGGATAAAGATGCCAGGAATTGAGCAACCGGAAATCTAACGACTAAACTAAAATGTAATAAAATAGATAGCTAATCTAACTGGCACAGCGGGATTAAACCCCCGAATTGGTGCATTTCGACTATGAAAAGGGTTGCAGAAGAAAAAAATTTTAGTTGTGTATGGTTGATTATTGTCTTCTGTCTTTTCTCCCCATATGTGAGCTTCCTTGATAACCATTATATCTTCATGAATAATCGTTTAAATTTCCCATTCGTTAGAGAACTCTATAACCCATAAGGCCATGCTTACCGATGACTATCAACTCATTTATAGACTGGCGATGTCTCTGGGAATACCACAATGGGCATTGTCTGTACTCTCACCCTTTGAGTCTACCTTCTCTAGATTACTATCATAGCCACTGGCGGACTTGCCCCACCAGTTTTTTTTTTTTTTTTTTTTTTAACACCTCGTCCCTTGAACATTTTGAATCACTTTACGATTTAAAATTAGATTTTTTAGTTCATGAATTATAGGAATGACACCATTGTATCTTAACAATTTTGGTTAAAATTTTAACAAACTTAGGGGTTTGGAAGTCTTGAGATATGTTAATCTTTGAATTTAGTTCAAAATTTGTTTTATATTTCATCCTGCCACACTTACGTATATATATTCGAAAAAGCCAATTTGTATCCCTTTAAATTCTCTTGACATCATTTACCGGAAATCGTATATTATTGTTCAAAGAAATTGTCATAGAAATCAAATGCCTTTGCTACTTCATGAATTAACTGATGTTCTAAAATGACACTAATGGATCTCCCTTATATCTACTTTTTTTTTTCTCAATTTTTTTTCTTATAATTTCTGATTTGGTCTTCTTCCTGAATATCAGGTAACTGTATTACTATGATGGATGAGCAGTGATGAAGCCAATGGGCCCGAACATTTTCAGAAACGACAAAATTTCTATAAGGAAAAATTATTTTTTGTGATTTTTCCTTATAAATATTGTATTTCGCCCCCTAAAAATTTTCAGTAAAAATTTACCCCCAAGATAAATTTTTGCCTCTGCCACTGATCATAGTCCATTCATAGGCCAACCTCATTTGTTCTTTTCCCCGGGTCGAACATTTTTAGTCCAACACTTGCCCCTCTTCAAAGCATGTGTGGCAAACTTGGCTTGAATGATTCTTGCCTACCAGGGACGAAGACAAGGGACGGGTGGGGCAGTCTCCCCTCGAGAAACAACGCATTAATAGTATGATTGTGCATACTATCATCCAGATCTTGTAACAAATATAACCCTTTTCCCTAAAACCTTGTTGACTTGGAAATACTCTTTCCATGCCAGACTCCATTTTCCTTCTCATGGCCGCACTTCTGTTACAATTACAACAGAATTGTATAAGAAAAGAAGAAGAATAGAATCATGAAGAACAGAAGAAAAGGAAGAAGAGAAAGAATTCAATTTATTGAGCTTCAAGCGGAGAATTCGAGAGAGAAAGGAGAGTGGGGAAAGAAAATAACTGCAAACTAACAGAATGCCTAAAATATCTCTTCTTCAGTCTATTTATAGACAACTGGGTCAATATGACCCCCGAATTATACTTCTAACACGACCCAATGTCTATTCTCCTATTTACTAGACTGAGGGTACAAATCCCTATTTCATACATTTTTTTTATTATTGTCTACATAACATTTCCCTTCCCTTAAAACACAGCTTGCTCTCAAGTTGTCCACACAAAACTAGGCCATTTCTTCATGAATTCTTCAGCAAATTCCCATGTAGTATCCTCCTCTGGAAGATGACTCCAAGCCACTGCTTTATTCCCCTTTTTTATCAGCCTTCTATCCAGAATGGAAGATGGCTCCACAAGTAGCTGCCCTTCTGAGTTCACCTCAGGTAAATCCTTTTGCACAATCTGACCATCCTCTATCATAAGCTTAAGTTGGCTCACATGGAATACTGGATGTATTCTAGCTGAGGCTGGAAGTTCCAGTTCATAAGCTACTGGTCCCAGCTTCTTCAAGATCTTAAAAGGTCCAAAAAACTTAGCTGATAATTTCTGACTCTTCCTTAATACAACATATTGTTGTTTATATGGTTGTAACTTCACAAATACCCATTCTCCTACTGCAAAATTCATTTATGTCCTGTGTTGATCTTGCTGCTGTTTCAATCTATTAGCAGCAGTATGCAACTGCTCTTTGAGTATTGCATCCAACTTCTGTCTTTCCTCCACCAAAGCAGAAACTTCTCCATGCTTTACTTCTTCTGCAAACACCCCTTCTCCAAACCCTTGTGGTCTATAACCATACAAGGCTTCAAATGGTGACAACTTGATAGCTGAATGTACACATGAATTGTACCACCAGGCTACTAAAAGAAGAAATTTGTGCCACTTATGAGGCTTGTAATAGGTGAAGCACCTGAGGTACATTTCAAGACATTGATTTACTCTTTTAGTTTGACCATCAGTTTGTGGATAGTAAGCTGAACTGAGACTAAGTTTCACCCCCAAAGCTCCAAACAACTCTTTCCAAAAAGTGCTAGTGAAGATTTTGTCTCTATCACTCACTCTGCTTTCAGGAAGACCATGCATTTTGAACACATGTTCATAAATTCATCTGCCACCTTCTTAGCTGAATAAGGATGTGTCAGCCCAATGAAGTGTCCAAATTTTGTGAATCTGTCAACTACAACCAAGATGGTGTCCTTCCCCTCTGATTTTGTCAAACCTTCCACAAAATCCATAGAAATATTAGAAAAAGCTTTGCTTGGCACAACTAGTGGTTGTAACAACCCAGGATAGGGAATGTGTTCATGTTTGCATCTTTGCCATGCTTCACACTGCTTGGTGTGTTCCTGAACCTGTTCAAACATGTAAGGCCAGTAAAAACCCTTCTTCAACCTATTATAACATGCTACAGCTCCTGAATGTCCTCCCAATTTGGATGAATGTATAGTCTCTATTAGAGATTTCCTACATCCACCTTGATAACCAATGTAAATCCTCCATTTGAACTTCAAAATATCACCAGATAAAGTATAGTCAGCAAGTTGCCCTCCAAGAAGGATTTGAGCCATCAGATCCTGTGAAAACTTATCATCATCATAGCTGGATTTAACCTCCTCAATCCAGGCTGGAACCACCAAGGAGATGGCATTACATTCCATTCTTCTAGATAAAGCATCAGCAGCTTTATTTTCCATTCCCTTTTTGTACTGCACCAAAAAATCAAAGCCTATTAGTTTGGAAATCCACATTTGCTGAGAAGAATAACTGATTTTTTGTTCCAATATGTGTTTAAGACTCTGATGATCAGTTTTGATCACAAAAGAGTGTCCTTCCAAATAGTGCCTCCATTTCAAAACTGATTTTGATAAAGCCATAAGCTCTTTGTCATAGGTAGATAATCCAGCACTTTTAGGCTCCAAAGCCTTACTGTAGTAAGCAATATGTCTACCTCCTTGCATCAAAACTGCCCCATCCCTATATCACAAGCATCTGTCTCTACCACAAATGTCTTTGAGAAATCAGGCAATGCAAGTACTGGTGGTGTGCTGAGAGCCAATTTCAAGCTTAAAAAGGCTTGATCGGCTTCTTCTCCCCAGTTAAAACCATTCTTTTTTAGCAAATTAGTTAATGGCTTGCTGATGACTCTATAATTCCTTATGAATCTTCTGTAATATCCTGACAGTCCAAGGAATCCCCTCAATTGCTTGACTGTTTTAAGTATAGGGCAGTCCATCATGTCTTTGATCTTTCTTGGATCAGCCTTAACACCTTCCTAAGTAATCAAATGCTCCAAGTATTCAACTTCTTCTTGTGCAAATGAACATTTGATGAGCTTACCAAATAACTGATTCTCTTTCAGTACTTGCAATACTGTCTTCAAATGCTTGACATGTTGATCCAAGTCAAAACTGTAGATCAAGATGTCATAAAAAAAAAAAACCAAAACAAAATCCCTCAGATAAGGACCAAACACCTTATTCATAAGTGATTGAAATGTTGCAGGTGCATTGGTCAAACCAAATGGCATCACTTTAAATTCAAAGTGACCAAAGTGTGTACTGAAGGCAGTTTTAGGAATATCTTCTTCCATAATTCTGATATGAAAGTAGCCAGATCTAAGGTCTATTTTTGAAAAGAATTTGGCTCCATTTAACTCATCCAATAGATCATCAACAATAGGTATAGGGAACTTATCTTTGATGGTAATGGAGTTCAGTTGCCTATAGTCAACACAAAACCTCCATGTACCATCCTTCTTCTTAACCAGAATAATAGGAGAAGCAAAAGGGTTGTTACTAGTTTGAATTATGCCATCTTCAATCATGCTCTTAACCAGCTTTTCAATCTCAGCCTTCTGAGAGTGTGAAACTCTATAGGATCTGATTTTAAAAGGTTGTGCTCCTTCTTTTAATAAGATCCTATGCTCATGATTTCTTCCTGGTGGAAGACCTTTTGGAATGGAAAAAACTTCTTCAAACTCCTCCAACAAGTCTTTGATTCCTTTAGGACAGTTTCCCACATCACCTTCCAACTGCTGTACCAAGCATACTTCTCCTTCTTCATGCCTTTGCACATAATCCACCTGACTGATCCACACTTCAGTAGCACCTTGCAGGCATTTATTTAATGATTTGCCATTGACAGATTGCAACTCCAATTCAGTTCCCTTACTTTTGATGACAATTTCCTCTCCATCTTTTCTGAACTTGATAACTTGACTTTTGTAGTCAAGAGTGATAGGGCTGTGACATTCCAACCAATCCCCTCCAAGAATCATGTCACTTCCTCCAAGGGTAAGTAAATAAAGATCCTGACAAAAGCTTTAGTCACCAATCCTCCACTTAACTTCCTTACAACAATCAGCATACCACATTGTCTCTCCATTTCCAAATACTACCTTCATAGGCCTTCTTTGTTCAATACTAAGCCCCACCTGCTTAACCATTCTTGGATCCAAGAAGCTGTGTGTGCTTCCAGGATCAACAAGAATTGAAACTGACTGCTTCTTCCTCAGCCACCCTGGGATCCTGAATATCTTTCCTCCAGAACTGCCTCCCATGGCATTGACTGAAATGTGAGCTAGTTTTTCCATTTCTTCACCTACTAACATATTTCCATTCCCTTCATAAGATTGTAATAGCTGCAACTCAGATTCATTACCTTCTTCCCCTTCATGATCACACAGATATATCATATTGACCTCAGCCAAGGCACATTTATGTTGTGGAGAATATTTCTCTCCACACTTAAAACATAAATTGAGTTCTCTCCTCTTTTGCATCTCTTCATTGCTAATCCTTTGGAATTTGATTGGTTCCTTGGCATTAGTTTTAGATGCAAAAGACTGATTGTAGTTTGGCTTATAAGTTTGTGAACCAGCTGAACTACCTTTCAAAGGGTAATTCACATTTTGATTCTTATAGCTGTACTTAGATGTATGTAAGAAGTACATCTCCTGCTCTATTGCCAATCTAAATGCCTCTACCAGATTGTTAGGCCTGTGCATACTGACAGCTCCCCTAATTTCATCCTTCAAACCACTTAAGAAAAGGTCAGTATAGTAAGCTGGAGTGGCTCTTGTGCCCGTGGTCATGAATACAACCTTTAATGATTCAATTTTTTTCATATATGAGTGTACATCCCCAACTTGTTTGAGTTTGGTAAAATTCCCAACAATACCAGATACTGACTTAGTGTCAAACCTTATGAACAAGGTTTTAACAAAACCAAGCCAATCTTGTACTCCAAACTCAGCCACATAGTTGTGCCCCCATAGACAAGCTTCTCCTCTAAAGTACATCAATCCAATGTCAAGCTTTAGAGGATCAGGTATGCCATGAATTTTGAAGTACTGATCAGCTTGTATGACCCATTCCTTATGGTTACTACCTTCAAATTTAGGAAAATCTAGTTTAGGAAGTTTAACACCTCCTCTATCCCCATTTCCTTGATTAAATCTAGGTTCTGCTCTCACTCCAGCAGCACACTGTTCATCATTAAAGGTAGAATAATCAGTCCTCAGAATATTCCTTCCAGATTGACTTGTGCCTCCTCTATCTTTCTGATTATAATTCAATTTTGCCAATTGCTCCATCATTAAATTGAATTTATTATCATATTCTCTTTTTCCATTAACTATTTGAAAATTAACAGCAGCTAATGATTTTCTGAATTCTTCAAATTGTGAATCAATTCTAATCTTAGAAGTTTCCAGATCAACTAACCTTCTAAACTGCTGTTCAATAGGAATTCTTAATTCCGAAGCATATGGAGTAGGAAGCAAGGCTTGTTAGTTCATTGATTGATTATCCCCAAGCTGATTGCGAGTTGTCACCATTTTTGTGCCAAGATCGTTGCTCTGATACCAAATGTTACAATTACAACAGAATTGTATAAGAAAATAAGAAGAATGGAGTCAAGAAGAACAGAAGAGAAAGAATTCAGTTTATCGAGCTTCAAGCTGAGAATTCGAGAGAGAAAGGAGAGAGAGGAAAGAAAATAACTGCCAACTAACAGAATGCCTAAAATATCTCTTCTTCAATCTATTTATAGACAACCGGGTCAATATGACCCGCGAATTATACTTCTAACCCGACCCAATGTCTATTCTCCTATTTCCTAGACTGAGGGTACAAATCCCTATTTCATACATTTTCTTTATTATTGTCTACATAACAACTTCCTGATTAGTAAAATGACTTGGAATTCTTTGGCACAAACCTTCTGATGTAGAGCTAAGCCATTTTCCGTTCATGAGCCTCTAGGTTTAATCGTCGAGATCCATTAATTCTTATATCATTTCATCCCAATATACTGATGTTTCAATGCCGCTCCGTTTGACTATTCATGTTGCGGCAAATGTTTCTTCTACAGGCAAGACGACATCGTGTCCGTAAACGAGTTTGTAAGGTGACATTTTTCGTGATGTCTTGTTTCACGATTTGTTGGAATTATTAAATCAAGCTTATTATTTATTATAATATTTAATTTTGGTAATTACTAATTTTATTGTATTAGGTTTGCTTTAGTAGTATTCTAGTCAGATTATATTTTCTAAATATCTTATAGATTCTATTAGGTTTGACTCCTATAAAAATAGGAGAGTTGTCTACGTGTTCTTTGTGGCTTTGAGTGTGGTCTGGAGTAGAATTGTGGTGTGGTTAGGATCATTATTGATCCTTATGATTATGAATTTGAGAGTTGATACATAGAATATTGTCTGCTCCTCTCCGTAGTATTGTTGTGTTCATACTCCAGACACTCACCACTAAAATTATTTATTCAAAATATGTGTTTCCGCATTGAGTAAAAATTCTACAATTGGTATCAGAGCTAGTGTTATGTGTTGAATCCCTATGTGATGGTTTTTCTAGCTTTGAGTGTTTGTCCAGTTTTTGAATTTTATGGAAAAATGATTTTGATATTTTGCGAAAACATATGAATATTATAGAAAAAAGTTTTGAAGAACCTCATTCCAACAAACAATTGACTGATGAAGAAGAGAATAAGAGGTGGGAAAATGTCTTTGTAAGCGCAACCTCAACATTAAGGTAGGATTAGATGTTGCCAGACAATTTATTTATGTTGAATCGACAAAGGAGATTTGAACTCATTTAATTACTCGGTATGGAGGTAATATTTCTTTTTAAAATATTGTTGGAAAAGAAAAAGTTAAAAAAAGATGAACTGTTTGGATGTGAAATAATTGATGAGAAAACTATTATTAATATGGAGAAGATTAAGAGTTCATCTTCTCAAGATGAAGAAAAATATTTTTGAAAAAATTGAAGATGATATTTGGATTTGGATTTCTCGGATTTGATATGTAGTTCTTTCGTTTTGGAAGAAAATATTGATTTGGAAAATTGTGGAAATAATAATACGATAGATTCCTCTCAAGATAATATTGATGTAGCTTATTCGTTGAGTTCTACAATTGATGATGAATGTTTGATTCAAGATTCTTCACAAATTATTGATTTGGTAGAAAATTGTGATAATCATAGTGTTAAAAATTTAATTAAATAAAAAGAAAAAAAGGAAGTGTCAAAATAGGAAGAGAGTGATGATAAGGGAAACAACAAAAATATGTTTAATGTGGTGGATAAAATTGAGATGGATTGTTTGGTAGGCATTGGTTTGTTGCATGATGTGATTGGCCAGAGAAGCGAGAATAGATTTGGTGAAAATTTCGAGATCTCAAATCAAGATATTCATTTATTTTATTTTATGAATATGGTGATAATGGTGCTAAAATTAATGGATTTTCTGGGATTGAAAAAAGTGAGATTTTGAGACCTTTTAAAAACCATGATCTTATTTCATTTATTCAAGTTGAAATTGAAGAAATAGTTGATGGTGTCCCTGAGCAGGAAGAAATCCACGTTGACGAGCTAATGTATACTCAAGATGCAAGCAAATATGAAGTCGATATAAATTTTGTTGGAGTTGAATCTTTAATCTCAAAGAGTTATTATGAGGTTGAATCTGAATGGGTACATATGGTTGATTTCTTTGATGAAGATGAGTTAGTAATGAAGTTGTTTGCGGAGTATAAGATTTTACCATCTCCTCATATGAAGAAAGTTACTTCTAAATTGGTGTTGCACAAATTGTTCACAGCGAAAGAAGTTGCAATGGAGATTTTTGCTCGTGATGGAATTTGTCTGGATTTATTGTCGAACTTGATTTAAGGGAGGCTATGCTGGAATTATTAAATCAATATTATTTATTAGAATATTTAGTTTTGGTAATTACTAGTTTTATTGTATTAGGTTTGCTTTAGTAGTATCCTAGTCATATTATATTTCCTAGATATCTTAGAGATTCTATTAGGTTTGACTCTTATAGAAATAGGAGAGTTGTCTACGTATTCTTTGTGGCTTTGAGTGTGGTTTGGAGTAGAATTGTGGTATGGTTAGGATTTTTTATGCTTATGAATTTGAGAGTTCGATGCATAAAATATTGTCTGCTCATCTCCGTAGTATTGTTGTGAGATTTGATCTCTATGCTTGTACTTCACCACTCACCACCAAATTATTTATTTAAATATTGGGGTTTCCGCATTTAGAAAATTCTACATGATCACATAGGATCTAAGTGTCATTGTGAAACCCCGGACATTTTCTAGGGACTAGATTGATTAAGTCTCATGACTTTTGGGTCTAGAGTGATTGAATCCGTTAATATTTGGGCTTAAGATTGATAATGTCTATTAGTTGAGGACTAATATTGTAATTACTCTTCCTATATAATAACTTTTAGGTTAGTAGTCAGTTATTAATTCTACCTTCTTTATTCCTACAACTACAGACAAACTTCTAAGACAGAAGTTGAGAAGACTCCGGTGTCAAAGAGTGATTTTGTCAATTTAGATTCTAGCAGAACTTTGTGCCAAATGAAAACATCTCCACCTCTAATTTTTACTTGACAAAAGTTCTTAATCGTTTAAATTTGGGGAATAATAAAGCAAGTTTTTTTTTCTCTTTTTTATTTCAAAAAAGTAAGACATTGTAACCTATATAAGTTATGAGCATAAAAGGTTAGGGTTTTATTGTAGCATTGATTTTAAGAATTGATACCCCCACTATCTCCATAACATCAGAAATCATGGAGATCATGAGATGAAAGGTTATATAATAAATTACATTATTTACGGGATGAGGATTAAAAGGAGATACTAATGGTTACTCGATAGAATTAGGATTACTCAGCTTGCTTTAGAGTCTAATCATTCGTTTTCATTGGCTTACTTGGAGAATAATCTGTTAAACGAATTGGACAACATTTATAAAGAGGAGAAGCAAATTTGGGCTATCAAGTCTAGGTTTGATTCGTTGATTTGGGATGACCTCAATTTAAAATTTCTTAAAACGATCACTATTCATCAAAGGAAATGCAATCGTATTTTGTCCTTGAAGTATCCTAATGGCGAGTGAGAGTTTCGGCTTCCACAGGTAAGAAATATGGTCACCAATCATTTTGTGAATTTGTACTCCTCTAAGAAGTTGTATGTCAGTATCCTTAATGAACATTTTCCATTTGTTTGGAACAATGAGAATAGGGGCTTCTGGAAGGTTTTCATATTCAACCTTCTCTGGCTGAGATTAAAAAGGCGGTTTGGGCACTTGTCCATTTAAGAGTCCAGGATCAGATGGCTTACATCCGGTGTTTTTTCAAAAAAAAATGGGATACATTGCAATTGTCAATTTCGTCCTTTGTTAAGAGTGTCTTGAACCTGTACCATCGGATACAAATGCCATCTACTTGTGTCTTATTCCTAAGGTGGCGAATTCAGAATCCATGAATCAACTGAGACCCATCGGTCTTTGTAATACGGTTTACAAGATTATTTCAAAAATCCTTGTTAATAGGATTCGACCGATCATGGAATCACATCCCCTCACCAGGGGAGTTTCATTCCAGGGCGAAGGTGTGCAGACAGTGTAATTGTGGTGCAAGAAGCGATGTACACTTTAAAGAATAAAAAAGGTCAGAAAGGAGCTATAGCTGTGAAAATTGATCTTCAAAAAGCCTATGATAGGCTGGAATGCACTACAAGAAAAACGTCTATTAGCTACGGTTGATTCCGTAGCAAATCCGTAGTTAATACACTATTAGCTACGGAATTACTACGGAACTAAACCGTAGCTATATTCGCGTCGCTAAATTAAATTAGCTACGGAACATTAATCCGTAGCAAATTAGCTACGGAAATTCCGTAGTTAACTTTCACCCGGGTCACTTAAAATGGGTATGGTAACTACGGATTTGCTACGGAATAATTTTAATTTAACTACGGAATAACTACGGTATTTATTTGTTATTTTTAAAAATAAATTTATGTTGCTACGGATTTGCTACGGAATATTTTAATTTAATTTAACAGTTAGCTACGGATTAGCTACGGAATATTTTAATTTAATTTAATAGTTAGCTACGGATTAGCTACGGAATATTTTAATTTAATAGTTAGCCACGGATTTCCTACGGAAATATTCATTTAAATAATATAAAATAGAATTATTTCCGTAGCTAATCGGTAGCTATTAGGTACGTTTTTTTTCAAAATAAAATGTACATATGCTACTAGCTCCCTGCCAAAACAGAAATGATACCAAACAATTTATATGCACAATCTGCCTTAAGCTATTATTTCAAGCCAACTAAGCCAAAAACGTTGAGCACAATCTAAGTGAAGTATTTAATACAATCCAAACAAAAAGCTTAACACAATCCAAGCCAAAAGCCTAATACAATCAAAGTGTTCAAGTTTAAAAACTAAAAACTATCCAAACAACAAACTTAAACATCTAAGCAACAAACCTAAAACAAATGTCATCTAAAGGAGGTAATCATCTGCAGCGATGGTGTCGTCTAAGTCATCCATGGACTCATCACCGTCATCATCATGACTGTCATCATCACCATCCCAGACAATCCAAAAATCAACGGGAACTCGACATTGCTCAATTCAAGAATTTGCTTTTGCATCTCTATGATCTTCTTCAACTTTTTTGTCAAACTTTCCCTTGATCTTCTTCTCAATTGTTTTGGTCAATGATGCAACTTGAGTGGATGACAATGGCATCTCGATAGATCCACCAACAGATGTGCTCGCCCCACGCAACCTTTGATACATTGAACCAAGTCCATATGCTTGGCCCTTTTTTAATCCCTCAACCTGTAGCATCAAACTAACATCATCAGGTGCAGGTTGTCCCTGTTTCATTAGATTGTTGGGTAGCTTTCTCCTTTAGACTCTCAAATGCTTCCTGAAATGATTATCAATGTCGAGTAATACTAGAATTAAAATTCTGTACCAATATTAAAACAATTGAAAGATTGTTCCATTATACAACAATGCATCTCAAAGTATGTTGAAAGAGGATCAATCACAAAAAGGAAACCATCGACACTTCACAAGTGGTCATCTACCATTGTCTCGCACAATGTTGTGGCTACAAATTTAATAAGAGGGGCATATCCTAGTTTACCCGGCAAAAATAAACCAAAATGAAATAGCAATAGCAAAGCAATCATCACCACTTTCTTCTAAATTTTTATTCCATAATCTAATGTCCACCAGTAACTTATTTCATGAAATAACTTGTGGACAACTTTGAATTCCATCAAAAGCCAGTTAGCAAGCTGTTCTGAAACCTTAACTAGCTAAAATTCTATAGATTTTCTTGCATGAGTAACATAGTAATCTAACATATTATTTGGTTTCGGCATAACCTCTTTCAAGCCCCGAAACTAATTTCTTCATCTTGTAAAAGTCATCTAACATATTATTTGGTTTCGACATAACCTCTTTCATCAACTGTGCAAACTGGTCAAAACATTTCTCAGATAAAATATTCTCCGATTTGATGTTCAGCATTCTAGCAGTGACCGAAAGCTGGGAATGGGATGTACATCCATTCCAAAGCGGAGTATCTACCGCCTTTAACATGTCATAAAAATTTTGAGCATCCGGATTATGAGGTTCTTCAATATTAGAAGTAATTGGTTCGGGATTAAAACTTGGGCCAGCTGCCTCTAGTACCATCTCACGAAGTAGATTCCTAGATACATTTCGCTAGAAGTTTGTAGAACCCGACGGTTGAGGCATTGGGATCATTTGTTCACCATGACATGTCCAGTTCAAATAGTTAGGTACAAATCCTTTGGTGTACAGATGCATTTTCACTAATTCAGACTTCTCGAACCTCATATTCTTACATTTAACACATGGACGCCTAATTTCACCTATACTAACATCAGGAGACAATCTCAAAACCTATTCCACAAACCGATCAACTCCACCTTTAAACTCATCACTCAATTCCCTACCTCTTGGCCTCAACCGCCTATACATCCAACTACGGTCCTCCATAGACACTAGCAAAGCAGTGCACCACAACAGCTCTCTCCTTCCTATTTCTGTCAATGAAATACAAACACAAAAATATACATTAAGGACTAGCTGTTTTGATGCTATTTCTCATCAATAAAAATGGCAAGCTAAGCATGGAAAAACTACACAAACGGCAGGCTAAAGGAAAAATGGAGAAACTTGTCAAAAAATGCAAGACCTGCCAAAAAAAATGCAGTGGAGGAATAATTGTATACGGTGATAAAAGACTTGTACTTTGAAAAGGCCATTATAGTTCAGGGAAAGTCCAGGGAAACCATGAAATTCCTTCAATGCTGGCACAAAGTCAATAAAAAAATTATAGATAAATTAGAGACAAACAAGAGAGATATAAATAAATTAAGTATACTTTGACTTGCCTCTGTTTTTTCTCTAGATAAGCCAATCACCAGCAGCCTCAACTATATATGTTCAGATTATTTATCAAAGCTTTGAATGAGATTAAAAAAATAGTTTTTAGAAATTGTAGAAGTCAAAGAAATTATCTTGAAAACACAAACAAGAATTAATTGCCATTTTGGTCATCAACGTTTTTACAAACCGCCAGTTTCATCACTTTTGAATTTTTTTTTAACTTTTTAGGTCACCAACATATTTACAAACCACCAAAATCATCATTCCGTCTAAAATTTATACAAAAACCGTCAAAATGGATGACTTTCCATGAGCAGTGCTTCATCTTCTTCATTGTTCAAGGGCAAAATTGGAAAAACCCAAAAGCAAGAACACCATTTTCCCCACACTGGCAAAACCCAACAAAAACCCAGGTTCTTCCAACCTTGAATCAGAATTTAGCCTCAAATACATGTTCACAATGAGAAGAAAAATCAGGATATAGAAATAGAGCATCAAACTCCCCTAGAATCAACCATAAAATCACTTAAAACTATGAACATACAAGCTGCCAGAAAAAATAGTGAGAAAAGCTGAGAATTTACAAACCATTTCACTTCAATCCAATCATATACACATGTTCATAGTTAAGTTAGGAAGGTTACTGCAAATTTATAGCCTCAAACTCATAACCAATCAACCAAAAATCGACTAAAACCCAAGAACCAAAAGTCTGCCAGAAAAATTGTTGCGGAAAACTGAGACATTTAAACCAAAATCCCAGTCTCTACAAACAATTACACCGAAATTCAAGCACATGTTGTTGTTCACAGTTAAAGTACGAATCTAACTGTAAAGTTTGAGCACAAATCTCTTACCGAATCAACGGGAAATCGCAAAAGAGTGTGCGCGGCTCAGTTCTGCCAGGAAAACCAGAAACCCTTATTAAGTTCAAAAATCGCAAAAACCCAGCAAATAACTCCAAAATCAACCTATGTAGCCTCATCCCAACATCATAGATAAGTTATATCCTTGATGAGAGCTTCCAAATCTTCAAGTTCATCCAAAAAATCGAGTCTTTTTGAGCAAAAACAGCAAGAACACCGAAAATTTTAGGATTTGGAGTTTTCTTCACTCAATTTAGGGTTTTCTTCAACTTCAACTTGCTTTTGGGCTTTGATTTTTGAAAATGGTGTTCTTGATTTTTGAAAATGATGGGACTTAGGATTTTCTTCACTCAATTTAGGGTGAAAATGCTGGAAAAAGAAGAGACTTAGAAGTTTTTTTTTTTTAAAAAAAATGTTCCTCAACAAATCTAACAGCTTCTTTGCGTCTCTACGAATTTTAAATCTTTAAAAAAAACTCTTATTTTAATGAGATAAATGTAAGCTAAAGAATGAATGTCTTGTTTCATAATAAATTAATTGTGGGTGTTCATCCTTTACAATTACTTCACATTCTCTTGGAAAGAAAACTGCATAGAACATCTCATACCTGAAAAAAGAACCGACTTTGGCGGCAACCCAGATGAAAAAACCCGATTTTCAAACAAACCCACAAATCTTTTATGGTGAATTTCAAGTTCAGTAGTCGAATTGAAGATCTTCACATCTACGGTTTCTCCAGATCGAAGGAGGAAAGAGAAATATGGTAATGGGCTTGAACTGAGAAAAAAACCCAATTGTGAGCCACGCCGGAAATTGCTAAGAGAAGAAGACTAAAACTTACCGGAAATTGGGAGCCACGCCGGAGGAAGAAGGACCGGACCATCACGGTCGAAAAAGCTTACCTGAGGTGGAGAAGACTGAGACGTGTGTGGTCTGGTGGGGGACAATCGGCAGCGAAGGAGAGAGACGGTGATGAGTGTTTTTTTTTTTTTTTTAAGGAAGACGGTGAGGAGTGTTAGTATAGGGTTTGATTTTTTTTTCAATGGGGTTTGATTTTTTAATTTGTTTTCTATTTTATTTAACATATTATTTTTTGGGAATATTTAATTAGTTAAGTTAATTTTATTTTTTTGGTATAAAACCCTGCTACGGATTTACTACGGAAATAAAAGAAAATATAATATAAAAACACATGTAGCTAATCTATAGCAGAGGTAGCTACGAAAGGACACAAAAATAATTAATAAATGTTCAAATACACGTTTGCTACGGAATTTCCATAGCAAACGAAAAATAATTAATAAAATTTCACATATGTTTGCTACGGAATTTCCGTAGCAAACGAAAAAAAAAATTTAGCTTCACGTTTCCGTAGTAATTCCGTAACAAAATGATAATTTAGTTTAATTTATTTTTTGTTGGATAACAAATACAGCTATGGATTTTCTACGGAAATAAAATTATAATATAGAAAAGGGAAAACAAAAATAATTAATAAAATTTCATATATGTTTGCTACGGAATTTCCGTAGCAAACGGGAAAAAAATTTGCTACGGAAATTCCGTAGCAAACGGAAAAAAAATGAGCGTCAATATTCCCGCCAATAAAATTCACGTTTCCGTAGTACGAAAATTTAGTTTAATTTATTTTTTGTTGGATAACAAATACAGCTATGGATTTGCTACGGAAATAAAATTATAATATAGAAAAGGGCAAACAAAAATAATTAATAAAATTTCATATATGTTTGCTACGGAAATTCCGTAGAAAACGGGGAAAAATTTTGCTACGGAAATTCCGTAGCAAACGGAATAAAACTTTGCTATGGAAATTCCGTAGCAAACGGAAAAAAAATGAGCGCCAACATTCCCTCCAATAAAATTCACGTTTCCGTAGTAATTCCGTAGCACACAAAAATTTAGTTTAATTTATTTTTTGTTGGATAACAAATACAGCTACGGATTTGCTACGGAAATAAAATTATAATATAGAAAAGGGCAAACAAAAATAATTAATAAAATTTCATATATGTTTGCTACGGAAATTCCGTAGCAAACGGGAAAAAATTTTGCTACGGAAACGGAAAAAAAATGAGCGCCAACATTCCCGCCAATAAAATTCACGTTTCCGTAGCAAACGAAAATTTATTTTAATTTATTTTTTGTTGGATAACAAATACCGCTACGGAAATAAAATTATAATATCAAAAAGGGCAAACAAAAATAATTAATAAAATTTCATGTATGTTTGCTACGGAAATTCTGTAGCAAACGGAAAAAAAAAATTAGCACTAACATTCCCGCCAATAAAATTCACGTTTCCGTAGCAAATGATAATTAAGTTTAATTTATTTTTTGTTGCATAACAAATTCCGTAGCAATTCCGTAGCGAAGCATGATAAGTTTAACCCGCAAAAAAAAAACCCGCCAATTTTGCTACGTCTTTGCTACGCCTTTGCTACGGAATAGCTATCGACAATTATCTGTAGCGAATCCGTAGTTAATATAGAAACATTAACTACGGAAATAATTCCGTAGCTAAAATCCGTAGCGAATAGGCGTTTTTCTTGTAGTGATGGGATTTCATTAGGGATGCTCTTCTGTTCTTTAGGTTCCCTCAGGAACTGATAAAAACAATCATGAACTATGTCTCATCGGTAAAGATGGCAGTTATTTTCAATGGGGTACCTATGGAATGGTTTCAACCTTCCAGAGGCATTAGGCAAGGCGATCCTTTATCGCCTTACTTTTTTGTTATTTGTTTGTAGTACCTTTCTTTGCAGATAGAAGACTCGGTTACAAAAAATAAATGGAAGCCACTTAGAGTGGGGAAACAAGGTATGTTTATCTCACACTTTCTCTTTGCTGATGATATTCTTTTATTTAGTATGGCTAGTTATGAGTCTATATTGGAGATCAAGAAAGTGCTGGATGATTTATGCACGTGGTCGGGTAAAAAAATTAATTTTTCTAAATATAAGTTCAGTGGCTCGGCAAATTTGTCCCCCAGAGGATTCATGACATTGAAAATATGCTTCAAATCAAAGCTTCGACTAATCTTGGCAAGTATCTCGGGTTTCCTGTTTTTCATAAAATCCCGAGAATGTCTGATTTTCAATTTATCTTGGATAGAGTGAGATCAAAGCTTTTGGCTTGGAAGGCAAACCTACTTTCTATAGCAGGAAGACGCTCTGTTATCCAAAGTTCTTCATCGCAAATTCTTGCTTACTATTCACAATGCCTCCCTATTTCGAGTTCTATTTGTGATAAGATTGATAGGGAACATTGGACGTTCCTTTTGTTGGGGGGGAAGGTACGGGGGAAAAAGAAAAAATTGCACCTTGTTAGTCGGGATAGAATTGCGAGGTCCAAGAACAAAGGCGGTTTGGGAATAAGGAAAGTTATTCATGCGAATAGAGCGGGACTTGCAAAGTTGGTATGGAGACTATCAAGAAACAAGTCGGCCAAATGGGCTACAATCCTTAGAAAAAGGTACATTAAGGTTGAGGATAAAGCTCTAATTGCTTTCAAAGGTGGGGGCGGGGTCAATTAATCTGAAGGCCATCAAATCAGGTTTAGAGCTTTTTCATAAAATTTCTTCGTGGATACCGGGATCGGGGGAAGTCATTAGAATTTGGTTGGGTACGGGTACACTTAGGAGTCAGATTGAGGGTCCATTTAATAGAGGGGAGGAGGACATGAAATTAAAAGAGATTTATGGTCCGAATGGTTCTTGGGTGCTGGACAGTTTATCTTTTCATTTTAACAATCATACCTTCAACTGTATAAAAGCTACTCCAAGGATGGAAAATGACACTCTCCCAGTTAAGAGGAGGTGGAAAGGACAAAATGGTGATTTTGCCTCAATGGAAGTTTACAATGTTATTAATGGTGAAGTGTTAGACGACAAAGTTGGTAATAAACATTGGAATTGGATTTGGGATGTGGAATGTGTCCAGAGTGTCAAAATGTTTTTATGGACTTGCAACCATGATAGATTACCCACAAAACAACTGCTATTTAGAAGAAATAATACCAACACTGCGGCTTGTCCGAATTGTAGACTTGAGGATGAATCGGTCCAACATCTCTTAAGGGATTGTTACAAAGCAAAGCTGTTGTGGAACAAGTTTGATATGTACAATCAAATTCCGAATATGAAGGAGGTGGACTTTTCCAGTTGGTTAAAAATAGGAACAAGTTGAAAATTGGAATCTAATTTGCAAAATCTTCCCTGGGTTTGCATTGTTGATTATGGCTGTTAGGCACTTTGGAGTGCTAGGAACCGGTTCATCTTTAATCCAAGCCAACAACAAATGGATCCATTCCAACATATTCTATAGAAGTCGATGGAATTCTTCGCACTTTGCAACTCGAGATCCGGGAACAAGATGGACAAAACATTTTGGGTTAAATGGGTTAAACCGGTTCAAGGCTACTATAAACTTAATGTTGATGGCTCTTCTTTAGGGATCCCGGGACAAGGGGTTGCGGAGGACTGATAAGGGATCATGAGGGTCGCTGGATTAAAGGTTTTAGCAGATTCATTGGCCATTGCTCGAATAACGTGGCGGAATTGTGGGGGCTCCGTGATGTCCTTAATATGGAAATTGATCTTGCTATTGATAGAATAGAGATTGAAATGGATGCTAAAATTATTGTAAATCTTGTGATTAATGCTGACATTTCTACTCATCCTTTGTTTCCCCTTTTACATGACTGCAGGGGGCTGCTTGGGAAGATATCGGATCATAGGTTGACTCATATTTTTAGGGAATCAAATACATGTGCTGACAAGCTGGCGAAACATGGAGCTAGTTTAGGTTCTTCAAATTTCATTACTTTTCAATCTAATCCCCTTTTTGTCAGCCAAATAGTGGTTGGGGATGCCCATGGGGCTTATTTTGAGAGATTGGTTTGTAATGATACTATGGGAACACTTGATTCTGTTTTGGTTTATATATATTGTGTGTTTTAACCACACAAAAAAAAAAAAAAAATGAGCTATAACAAATATTATCACTCCAACCCGCTCTAATTTATGACATGAAATATCAAAGTAGTCACTAGCAGATCGAGTAGATAGCTATCGTTCCTCAAACATTTCAAACAAGTAATTCTTTTTACAGGAAATTTTTATTTTTACTAAAAAAATATTTTTCGCACCCCACCACCATCCCGGCCCATCTGGAAAAAGAATTAAGTTTAATAAAAATAAATGTAATTTTATATTCCGCTTCCCCAACACAAATTCATATACGCTCGGGCTTTGTCTTAAAAATCACCACTTATTCCTCTTTTATTATTGATACAAGGACGAAGTAAGAAATTTGGCGTGGGGGTAAAAACTGCAACAGTATACCGAACTACATATAAAAAGTGGAAAAAAATGCTGGGGAGCGAATTTGATAAAATATTTCCAATTATATATAAAATTTACTATATCTAGTTGTATTTTTAAAAATCTCGGGGCGTTTGCCACCCCGCCCTTGTCTTCGTCCCTTATTAGGTATGGCCCAGCAAGAAGTTGAAACAAGTCACTAAAGTTGTCTGTGTTAAAGTTTTGTTGATGTAAATTTCATATTCAAGAAGCTAACTATCAGGAATAAAGGAGTAGCCTAGTGGTTGAGGTTACTCCTTCCCTGGATGAGATGATTCCTCCCTCCCCCCAAAAAAAAAGAAAAAGAAAAAGCTAACTATTAATAAAATATTCTTTAAGAAAAAGAAAAAGCTAACTATTGATAAAATATTCTTTAAGAAATTATAATAAAATTAAAAGGAGAGCAGAGGGACGTATGTTTCCATCGAAATGCCACTTTTCCATGGCATTCTCTTGTATTGTTTTGGTGTTGTTTTACTAAGGAATGTCCATTTTTGAGTCCGACTAATCAAAATAATTCTAGAAAGGGTTTTATAGTGCAAATATTTCTGTGATACCCGTAACTTTTTGAACTATTTGACTAACATGCTTCGTATTTAATTTTTTTTACAATTATATGTTTATGCGTTATTCGTTAGAAATCTAGAGTTTGAGGTGAGATGGTTAGTTGGGGACCTAAGTGTGGAGAGTTAGGAAGTTGAGGGGCTATTTTTGTAAGGGAATTTATTAGGAGTTATGGCTGGATTTCTAGGCGAAAGTTACGGAAAAGAAAAAGGAAAGAAAGAGAAAAGAGAATGTAAAGAGAGAAGAGGAGGTGCAGAATTTTGGAGTACTGAGAGGTCTAGCAAATAATCACCATAGCTGCAGAGGTCGGATTTGAGTGATTCCAATTGAGTTTCGAAGCCAACTGATGAGGCTACGTTTAGGATTCGACAAATTGCAGTTTGGAGTTCGGTAGAGAGAGTAATCTCTGTTTGAACAGGTTGATTTCTGTCATCTTTTGGAGATTTTGGGTTTTTGAAGAAATTGTTTAAGTTTTGCAGGTAAGGATCTTTCCCCTTGTAATTTTCTATCCTAAACTCATGAAATCAGTATTTTAAAGATATTGAATTGTTTATGATGATTTAGACATGCTTTATTGCATTGAAAATGGATGAAACGTCGAATTGTAATTGCATTTGTTTTGTTAATCGTTGAGTCTGATTGCGTATGATACTTGTTGTTACTGCATCCTATTTTCCATATTTTCTATTTGAGAGTCTCCCTAATTTAGAGCTCTTGTCTAGGACCGACTCTATAGCAGGATCCATTCCTATTATAGATCATTGATCATTGTTTACTTATCACTGATTATTGATTACTGTACTAACCAAATCACTGAGCCTCTCTCTAGCTAACGGGGTTGCCGTGTTAGAGCTACTAGCAGTCTAAAATGGGGTGCATCCTTAAAATCACTGACCCTTTGTTCTGGGGGAATACTTAACCCATGAATATTTCACTGACCATTCCTTAGTTGGGAATAATCATTAAGGGGATGCTAGTAGTTGCTTTAGAGTCGAGAATGGATGATTAAGCTCAATTGTGGGATTGTGTGTCTTGCATGAACCATATTCGTAAGGTCCGATGAACTGTACATTCGTATGTACTGTTATGAGTATTTAATGGTGCTTGAAGCACGATTCCGATGTATAAGTATTGGATTTGGAGAGTATGGTTCATTGCATTTGTTGTTCTTGGTTTAGTCTTGTTTGTTATGTGGTAATTGGTCTAAAATATACAGTTCTGAGCTTGGGAAAAAATGTAGCATAAACTGAGATTTCATGTACAAATTTGTACATGAAATTCGAGTTTTTGCAGCCCGCGGACGAAGCATCGTCCTTGGGTTCGTTCGCGCAACTACTGGGAGTAAATTCTTAGTCCACAGGCTCTGGCACCTTTCTGCGGACGATACCGCGGACAAAGCATTCGTCCGTAGATAGTGCTTGGACTATTTTTCTGTTTTGTTCTGTCTTTCATTCTGATTCAGTCTCCGTTCATTTTTAGTATTGTTTTAAACTGCTTTTCAAGTTATTTCAATTTCGATATATTTATATATTTCAAATGTTTTGGGATTAGGAAACATTGTTTTTCGAGTCTATTTGATGTTTCATCCCAAGGGGGTTGATTCTTACTGGGCTAGGTTAGTAGCTCAGTCCTTTCCATATCTTACTTTTGTAGATGCTCAGGTTGATGGTAACTATGATGAGGAATGGGTTGAAGAGGATTACTGAACTTATATAATAGTATAGCTTTCCCTTTTGGTTTTATATTTATGTTTTGATGTAAGAACCTATGTTTACCTTTTGAACCTTTAAGTTTGATGTATTACTTTGAAGTCCTTAAGGTTGTAATGAAGTATATTTCGAATTTAGTACTTTATATTTTAGGGTTCGGTGTTCCATCTGCGTATGTGGCACTGCCCGGTCACCCTCAGGTTACGAGGTGTGACAATTTTCCATAAGTAGTAAAATGGAAACGAATTATATGAAGTTTTTGAGATATACACACTACAAGAAAACAGTTAAATAGCGACCGAATATTTCAGTCACAAATTTAACGACGGAATACCGACCTAATAGACACCGAAAACAAATCGGTCGTTATTCCGTCGGCCACTTCCGTTCCGTTGACCAAATTGAAACGCCGTCGTTTTGTTCACCCTTAACGACCGAATACCTACAGATAGTAACGACCGTTTACCGACGGAATATAACGACCGAATACCGACGGAATACATAACGGTGTTTATTTGTATAGTAATAAATGAGGGACACAAAACGACGTCGTTTCTTTTGTTTTAACGACCGACTACCGACGGAATCTAACGACTGCTTACTGACCGAAACAATAACGGAATACATAACGACGGAATACATAACAACGTCGTTTTGCTGTTTTATTTCTCTAAAAAAAATTAGGTTCAAAATTAATTAAATGACGACCGATTCCCGACCGAATTAACGAAACGACGTCGTTTTGTGGTTTTACTTCTCTAAAAACCTGACAAAGAAAATCACTTGGTCAAAATCCCTAGCGACGTTTTGCCAGTGAGAATCCTTCTGCGAATCCCCCCACCGACGAAGCTGAACAATTCCCCGTCGCCATCTCCGGACACTTGCGAATCCCTCCACCGCCGAAGCTGACCCCTTCCCCGTCGCCATCTCCGGACACCACCTGAATCGACGTGGCATCTCTTCAATCGGCGCTGACATATCTTCTCTGCCTTCGCGTCCTCTCTTCTCCGAATTTGGCATATTTCCAAGGAATTTAGGGGTAAAGTAGGTTAACTTTGCTACAGAAGCTGTAACTGGTTAAAATGTTTTTTTTTGGATTTTCTGATTTTTTCTGAATTTTTTTCTGATATTTTTCTGAATTATTATGGTAATTAATCTTCACTTTTCTCTCAATAGTTTTTAGTATATAATGAGAGGTTATTTTGGACTTAATCCCATCATAGTTCTTGTGATTATGGTGCCACCATTACTGAGTAGAAAATGGTTGTCTGAGTTTGGGGACAGTGTGTTTCTCTGAGTTTTCTATGTGGACTTTTGGACTCCTTTTTAAGGAATCACTTTTGGAGATGTTTGATTTGGTTGTAGGTTCACTTTCTGATTTTTTTCCCTGAGGAGTTCTTTGGGGGACTCTCTGTATGGATTTCTTCTTTCTTTTTATGCTGATTTTTGTACTAATTATGAGATACCTCCTTTGATTTTTATCTTTCATTTATCTTTGAGTATTTGTTTGTTTCCAGGCTCTCTTTGACAAAATGTGCCCTGCCTTTACATAGATATGTGACCTCCTTTTGTAAATTGGTTTTTTTCCAGACTCTGTTTGACAAAATGTGACCTCCTTTTGTAAATTGGTTGCATTCTTAAACGTAGACATGATTAGAGAATAGATTCATAAGTACCGTAGATGCCGGTTAAATTAGCAGTCCTCTTTCGAGTTTTGTTTTATATAGTTCTTTACTTCTTCTGATTTGCTGATTGGTAGGATGATGATGATGTTAGGGCCGCATAATTATACATTTTAACTTGTTGATCATTTGTTGTTTTCCCACATTTTCTGCATTTTTGTTCCACTTTCGAGAGGTTTTTGTTGTCAGCTTTTAGGTGTTGGGTCGTTTATTGAGTTACATGAGAAGCAGAACTCATAAATAAGTAAACCTGTGGAGGTCCAAAACATAGCTTTGTCTTATAGTTAGAATATCGAATAGAGGTAAAAGTCAAAGACACTCTCATAGTATTATACTTTTTTTGCAAGTATCAACTTTTTCCTTACCTAGTCTCTCTTATTATCTCACTTGAACTTTCCAACTTGCTGCTTATAATAGAGTAGTTGTGTGTATATTCCCAAAAGAAACATATGTGTGGGTCATAAGAAAATTGAACTTTGCTTTGTTTTTTTCTTTGATTTGCAATTCATGAAAGTCATAATGAATTAAATATCTTGTGGCTTGTGTGTATGCAATAAATATCTTCTTAATCGGTAGTTTGCTACTTCTTAATCCGCTTATTTATAATTTAGAGATGCCTCCAAAGAAACCTATACGAGCGTACTTACCATTTAGTCAGGCTCCAGTGTCTGCTATGCCACCTACCTCCCAGACACCTTCATCATCCGGTCCGCAGTCGACAGCTGCATCTGCCCCTGTGCTGGGTATGACACATCCGATACAGTCTGCTGGTGAGCACGTCTCTGGGGGTTCTCCTGCGGCAGCACCGCCCACCGAGTCTACGCCAGTTGGAGGCTCAGCACTCACCAGTCTGATGTCCCAGAGACGAGAACTGATCCCAGTACTGGAGGAGCGCATATTGCAGTAGATACGCGGACTCTCCTGCAGCCGATTTATGGCACGTAAGTTAATTTCAAACTTATGTCCTTCATAAATCAAGTTAATTATAATTATTTTAATCATTTTAATCTCTAATTGAATTTTGTCGCTGCTATTATAGTTTTAGATTGAGCTCTAGCTGCTCCGCCGCCATTACCGGCATATTCCAGGGCCGTTTCAAGGGAGCATATAGCACCCTAAAGAATGTTCCCATGGAGGAAAAAAATATGTGGTGGGAAGAGTTTGCGGTAAGTGTATGAATTATAATGAAGTTACAAGTGTATAAATTTTAATTATCTAACATAATTTCAAAAAACATAAAATTTATCGATGGGCTCCTGAGCATGAGGAGGGGGTCAAGAGAGGTTGGCGCACGATACTTAAGAGGAGACTGAGCAGTATCATGAGTGACCACCGGAAAAAGAATAAGAAGCCCAAATGGGTTTCAAACCGATTGGGGACAGATCGAAAGCATATTGGGCAACTCCGGAATTTCAAGCCAAGTCTAAAAAGGCAGCAATCAACCGGAAGGGGGGGAGGGGCGGCAAAGGTCTAATGAAGCATACGGGTGATTCACTTAGCCACATTGAGCATCATCAGAGACTGGTAATTGTAAAAAATTTCAAATTCATTAAAATTTTGTGTTTTTATTTACGTATTTAATGTTTTAATGCATTTTTTAAACAGGAAAAAGAGGTGGGACATTCAATCCCATTCCCGGATAGCTATGATTGGTGTCATCAACACCATACCGGCTCGAAGAAGGGGGAATATGTTGATGATGATTCTAGACACCTATCGGTAAGTATTTCGATTCTGTTTCCATTTTTTTATATTAATTATTTACTTGAATTTATCACTAACCTTTCTCTCTTTTTTAATAGGGAGTGTTCCATTCTGTTTACGACAATGCCGCAACCCAAGCTACTCAAGCAGGTCAGCCATCTCCCGATTTGCCGACTCAGATTGCGCTCTCTGCGGATGCAGTTGGTGAGATAAAAAAGGGACGAGTTCAAGGACTCGGTTCCTTCTTGGATGTGGTTAAGGCAATGAGGGGAGGTAGTCAGTCGGTATCTCACTCAGAAATGGAACACAAAATAACAGAACTGAACGAAGAATGGAAGAAGAAATTTGAAGACAAAGAGAGAGAATATGCGCGGAGAGAAAAGAAGAAAAATAAGGCATTAGCTAGTACCTTATTTGAGATGTTTTCAAATAGGGACGCTATATTAAGCCCAGCTGAGCTAGAAGCTAGATTGAGCAACTTAGATAATGATGACTTAGATTCAGATTATGACGATGATCCCTTAACTGTAGATGATGTATTGGACCGTCAATAGAGATTGTAGGTTTTTTGTAATATTATTCGACTTTTGTTATGTTTTTTTGTTTTAATATTGAACTATGCTTGTTATTATCACTATTGTATGCTTATGAAATATTGACTGCTGAAATATTGACTTGTATGTTATTTGTATTCTTATGACTTGTGGCAGGGTGTATACTGTTTTTAAAATTTCTGGCTCTGGAATATTGTTATGGGCGACGGAATAGCGACTATATTAGGATATAGGGTTAGGGTTTAGCGACCGATATGTAATCTTCCGTCGGCATTTGGTCGCCCTTTTAAATAGCGTGTACAAGTTTAAATATTCAATTTAATGTGTGTGTGTGTGTGTGTGTGTACACATATGAACTAGTTATAGTACTTAACGGTCGTCAGTAGTGTTTGTATAAAAAAAACCGGCACGGCGGGAAAATATAGGGAAAAGAAGCCGACTGAATACAAACGAATAATGCATATACGGTCGGTATTCGGTCGCCCAATTGTATATCCGCGACCGAATGCCGACCGATAATGCGTTTACGGTCGGTATTCGGTCGCCTAATATAGAAAATTAAAAAGACCCGGGCACTTGATGAACTACTTGTTGAATTGTCATGCCCCGTGTCTAAACAAGTTTTTAAATTAATGTGTACAAGTTTAACTATTCAATGTGTGTGTACACGTGAAACGACATATAGTACTTAACGGTCGTCAATAGTGTGTACAAGTTTAAATATTCAATTTAATGTGTGTGTGTGTGTGTGTGTGTGTACACATATGAACTAGTTATAGTACTTAACGATCGTCAGTAGTGTTTGTATTAAAAAAACCGGCACGGCGGGAAAATATCGGGAAAAGAAGGCGACCGAATACCAACGGATAATGCATATATGGTCGGTATTCGGTCGCCCAATTGTATATCCGCAACCGAATGCCGACCGATAATGCGTTTACGGTCGGTATTCAGTCGCCCAATATAGAAAATTAAAAAGACCCGGGCACTTGATGAACTACTTGTTGAATTGTCATGCCCCGTGTCTAAACAAGTTTTTAAATTAATGTGTACAAGTTCAACTATTCAATGTGTGTGTACGCGTGAAACAACATATAGTACTTAACGGTCGTCAACAGCGTGTACAAGTTTAAATATTCAATTTAATGTGTGTGTGTGTGTGTGTGTGTGTGCACATATGAACTAGTTATAGTACTTAACGGTCGTCAGTAGTGTTTGTATAAAAAAACCGGCACGGCGGGAAATTATCGGGAAAAGAAGGCGACCGAATACCGACGAATAATGCATATACGGTCGGTATTCGGTCGCCCAATTTTATTTCCAATGCTACTTTGAATTAACCGCTTTTCCTTTTACTCGCCGACTGAATACCGACGGATTTATATTTTCGGTCGCTAATTATTTAAGATGAAACGACAAAGTTCTGTTGGAAATTCATGACAAAACAGAATACCCAATATCAGAAACCCACTTGTAAACCTGCGCGACCCTGTTATTGGAAACCCACCTCCCCCCTTACCGGCTCCACCTCCCCCTCCCTGGCTTCACCGGAACTCCGACGGTCCACCACCACAGGTCGGCTTTAGGTGCTCCGGCACCACCACTCTGAATTAGGTGCTCCATTTCTTCTTCTTTCTCTATTATTTTTCCCACATTACAAAATTAAATTTATTTTTTCTTCCATAAATGATTATGAAAATATGCTTACAACATATATTTGATTTATGATGGACCAAGGTTTCTTTATTTGTAATGAACTTGTAGGTGTTTATTACACTATAACCTTGACATTTGTTTTCTTTTCTTTTGTTGAAATTAAAGATTAAATTTATTTGTGTCCATAAATGATTATGAAAATACACTTACAATATATATTTGATTTATGATGGACCTCCGATTTTTTTATTTGTCATGAAGTTGTAGGTGTTTATTACACTTCAACCTTGACATTTGTTTTCTTCTTCTTTTGTTGAAATTATAGAATAAAGGTTAATAACATAGGTACGTAAAAATCATCAAAAATAAGGTTCTATGCATTTACTTATGAAGACTTGTTATACGCAGATATTGTGTTTATAATGGAGGACCGTAGTTGGATGTATATGGATTCAACATCTAATAGTGAATCCCTTCATAGTCCAGAATTTATAGCGGGAGTGAAACAATTTGTAAATTTCGCTATTAGTATATCTGCTAATGTGCAAAATGATGGGATTAGGTGTCCTTGTGCGGGTTGTAGAAATAAGGATTTTCATGTACCAGATTTGGTGAAGTATTATCTTATTATGAACGGATTTGTGTCTAATTATTATAATTGGATATGTCACGGTGAGGCTTTCTTTCGAATGCCTCAAATTCCGTTTATTAATGAAACCTCTCATTATGTGGATAATTCTAGAAGACATACGACAAGAAACAATTATCGAGAGATGGTTTTTTATGCTTCTTTGGACCTAGTTTTAATGTGCTTTGGGAAAATAGGGACGTTGAAGAACCCCCCCCAATCAGCAGAACAAATGTTCTATGACATGTTGAAGGTCATTGATAGCCCACTGCATACGGAGGTTGTACAAACCATTCACGACTATCAATGACTGCTAGAATGTTGAGTATAAAGTCCGAAGACAACTTATCTGAAACTACTATAGATAAATTTGCACAGTTGATGAAAGAGGCGCTTCCTCCTCAAAATAATGCATTAGACGACTTTTACCAAATGAAGAAATTGGTTAAAGGTCTTGGATTACGGTGTAAAAGATAGATGTTTGTTTTAACGGGTTGTATGTTGTACTCTGGAAAGATGATGTTGAGAGTAGAGAATGCAAGTTTTGTGGTCATGCTAGGTATATTAAGAAAAAGAAATCAAAAAATACACGACAAAAAGATATTGCTTGCAAAAAGATGTATTATTTTCCAATTACTCCGAGATTACAAAGATTGTATGCATCCGAGAAAACCGCAAAACACATGACATGGCACTCACACAAAGTGAGAGAGAAGAGGGAATAATGAATCACCCGAGGGATGGGGAAGCTTGGCAACATTTTGATAGAACACACACCGATTTTTGCAGCAGAACCTCGAAATGTAAGGCTTAGGGTTATGTACGAGATGGTTTTGCACCTTTCGGCATGTCGGGGAAGCAATATTCTTCTTGGCCAGCTTATTCTAACTCCTTATAATCTCCCCTCTGATGTGTATGAAGAACAATGTAATGTTCTTAACTATCATTATACCGGGACCCCCAAAATCCAAAACACAAGATTGATGTGTACTTGCGACCTCTCATCGATGAATTGAATCAGCTGTGGAGTGAAGGTGCAGAAACTTATGACATCTCTAAAAAAGAAAAAAATTTAAAATGAGAGCTTCATTACTTTGGACAATTAGTGATTTCCCCAAAGCATATGGAATGTTGAGTGGATGGAGTACGAGCAGGGTATTCACGCTTGTCCATATTGTATGGAGGAAACACAAGCGTTCCCATTTGCAGTGTCAAGGGAAACAATCGTGGGTTCGATTGCCACGAAGCTTCTTGTCACCCTGATCATCCATTTAGAAGAGATGCAAAGGGATTCCGAAAGGACCGGCGACATGAGAGAGCGTGACCCGCCATCTCGACTGATCTGGGTGATGAAATGTGGTTTAGAGTTAGAGATTATCAAAAAATTACCGATACAGTGAAGAGATTGGTAAAGAGCAAGGCAGAGGTCGATATCACGATTGGGCCAAACGTAGCATATTTTGGGACTTACCTTATTGGCGGGCACTTCTAATAAGACACAACATTGATGTCATGCATAATGAAAAAAATGTGTTTGATAACGTCTTTAACACCGTGTTGGACGTGAAAGGTAAAACTAAGGACAATGTTAAGGCTAGAGCGGATGTTGAAAGATATTGCAATCGGCCCTGAATTGAATATTAAATACGATGGCAGCGGTAAAGCAACGAAACCGAAGGCATGTTTCACTTTTACCAAGGCACAAAAAGAGATGGTTTTGCAGCTGGGTTAAAGAATTAAGGCTCCCTGAGATGGATATGCATCGAATTTGGCGCGATGCGTTGATATGAAAGAGTTGAAAATGTCTGGAATGAAGAGTCACGATTCTCATGTATTCATGGAGCGAATTATCCCTATAGCACTTAGAGAAGTACTACCGACAAGTGTTTTGGGGACCCTTAGCTGAACTTAGTCTGTTCTATAGAGATTTGTGTTCTCCAAAGTTGAGTGTGGCGCATATGCAAGAATTGGATGACACTATTGTTATTTTATTGTGCAAGTTAGAGCGAATATTTCCTCCGGGATTTTTTGATGTGATGGAACACTTGCCGGTTCACCTTCCGTATGAAACCAAGGTTGGTGGCCAGGTACAGTTTAGGTGGATGTACCCGTTCGAGAGGTAACAACCAATGTCTTAAGTTATCTTAACTTCATTTTTATTTATCATTTCGTATTTACAGTGTGATTAACTATTTATGCTTTAATTAGATATCTGCACCATCTGAAAAAGAAGATAAAAAATAAGGCCAGAGTTGAGGGGTCAATTTGCAATGCATACTTGGTCGAAGAAGCTGCTACATTCTTTAGCTATTATTTCGAACCCCACGTGAAAACAAAAGTTACAACCGTTGGGCGAAATGATGGAGATGACGAGACAAGTAAACCTTCCCCCGAATTATTATCAATTTGCAACTTACCGGGAAGATCATTTGGAAAAAAAGAAAATATTTTATTATCTGATAAAGACTATAAAACAGCCATGAATTATATCTTGATGAATTGTGAAGAGGTCGAACCATATCTTCAGTAAGTAAACCTATTTATTGCTTCATTTTTGTTATATAATTGAAAGTAGGCAAATAATAATATTGCCATTAATTTGTAATTCAGGAAATTTGTCAGTGAAGTAAATGACCAAACACCACATATAACGGAGGAAGAACTTCAAAGCCGGGTTTATAATGATTTTTCCAAATGGTTTGGAACTCACGTAAGTTTTGTAATGTGTAGAAATGTAGTTGTCTTAAAAATGCGTAAACTAAATTAATTTAACATTTTGTTGTTCTAAACAGATACATAGCCTTCAGCAACATTCTGAAATGTTGTTGAAAAATCTTTCATGGGGCCCGTCAAGGAGAGTGATGTCATACACCGGTTACGTTGTTAACGGTTATAGATTTCACACAAAAGCCCACAACGAAGGAAAAGGAACGACAAACAGCGGGTTATGGGTTAAAGGAGATTATTACGGAGAGTTAAAGCAGGTCATTGAAGTTGAACTTGCTGGAGTACCTCACCAAAAAATAATTCTTTTCAAATGCGATCGGTTTGATTCTACTCCAAATCGAGATCTTAGGGTGCATCCTCAATATAAACTTGTAGAAATCCATAGGAAAAGAACGTACCAGGGTTACGATCCCTTTGTATTTGCTTCCCAATGTCAACAAGTCTACTACACACCTTATTCGGGTATAAAGACAACATCTAGGGCTGATTGGTTGGCTGTTTGTCGTTCCAAACAATGTCTTTTTGTCGTTCCTGGTGTTCTGGTAGCGTATCAGGAGGAAGTACGCGAGGAGGAGACCAGTCGCATTGATCCAACTATTACTGAAGTTGGTCAACTTACACACCGGTTAGGAGAAATTGAAGTTGTCATTGTGACCGATACGAGTCGTGTTGATGAAGATGAGGATGAAATCATGTCGGGTGATGACAATTCTGAAGAAGATGATGAATTGATGTCGGAAGATGATTATGAATAGCAAAAATACAAGTATAACTTTTTAACTCTTCTTTTATTGTAACATTTATTTCTCATATTATTAATATCTTTCACGCTTCACAACTATCTTTTTTTACTTGCACATATTGAAGATGAGTAATATTTGTTGTGTTATTTTTGTAGTACTTTATGACCATAAATTAATTGACGTATTTGAAATTTTAATTTTATTCTTGAATTTTCAGGTTTCAACTCATAGACGAAAAGAGTATTAGAGAAGTGTAATCTTTGGTTGTAATCAAAATAACAAGTGCACACTTTGCTTTTTGTAATGTAAATTACAAGTGCATTGTTTGATTGTTACTTTAAACAAGAATTGTAGGCTTTGATTGTTGTAATGTAAACAAGAATTGTAGGCTTTTGATTGTTGTAATGTAAATTGTAGGCTTTTGATTGTTGTAATGTAAATAAGAATTGTAGGCTTTGATTGTTGTAATGTAATGTTATTTTTGGATTGTATTCATTATGTTTGTTATTTGGGATTTTTTGGATATTGTTTTTGGTTTGTATTGCTGTTTTGGATTTTCTGTTTCATACAGCAGGTTTTTACAGCAACTTTTTATATAGGGATTTAATTATATTTCAGATTTATTTTTTTAAATTTAAAACAAGTTTGCGACGGAATAGCGACGGACTAGCGGTTGCTAAGTCAAGTCAAATCAATTCTATTCGGTCGGTATTCGGTCGCGTTATTATCGGTCGATATTCGGTCGCTTTATTATCGATCGGTATTCGGTCGTCTTATTTGGTCGGTACTCTTTCAGTCGGACTTCGATTGGTAATAGTCAATGTTAAAAAAGTCAAACCAATTATTCTATTCGGTCGGCTGTCCGTCGTCATATAGAGACGGAATAATCGGTCATTGAATAGCGGTCGATGTCGGTCGGTATATGGCTTAGCGACGATAAATACACGACCACTATTTTCGGTCGGCCATCGGTCGGTAAACCTGAATAGCGACCGAATACCGACGGTACTGGCGGTCGCTATTTAACTGTTTTCTTGTAGTGACATTTGCATCCTTAAATTATTATAAATTGCTCCATCTATTATAAATTGAATATCTATATTGCCTTATACCACTACTAAAATTGACATCTTTTTTGGTGATGAGAAAACGTTTTTGCGCCGGCTATACGACGACAATTGAGAGGGACGCATGGAAAGGCGCCGCAAAGGGAAGCGCCAGACGCAATTAGTTTTTACAACGACACTTTTTCTAATTGCAGCGGTTTTTTCTCGACATGAAAACTTAGTAAAAACGACTAGTTTTTGCATCACTGATATTTTCCGACACAAAGCCTCGCATACAATGTTTTATATATTGTTGCAAATATTTTTTCACCGACACAAATATTATAAAGAAATTGTAATTTTTTTTTGCTACAACATTATCCGACGAAAATATTATTTTCTACTACAAGAAATATATGCTCAACGCGAATAATTTTTTATTTTCCAATTTTTGTAACTATTATATCATATAGCCATTAATACGGTCATCCAGCTAACAAATTGTAAATTTAAAACACAAGAATAAAATTCCAAAATTCAAAATGTCAAACATCAATTCATTCAAAGTAATTCCAGAGATTTTTTTTTTAAGGAGGATTAATATTGTTTCCTAACTTCCTCCAACATGACTTAACTCCCGACCTAAAGTTCAGAGATTAGAAGAAGCAAGTATGTAACCAATTAAGATTAATGCTAAATCCTATCAAAATAATGTTTCAACAAACAAATAAACAATAGGTTTCTCAAGTAATATATTAACTAAAATGTTTGGAATATCAAAGTTCTAAATTGAAGCTATCTTCTAGTGTTGATGATCTGAAGACTCCACACGACCATCTCTTGCGGTAGATAAAAGTTCTTGATGAGGGCTAGACGAATTAAGAATATGTCCACAAATTTAACAAAGCTAATTAAAATTCTCAGAGAGCAATTCGAAACCAAAAAATGATTCTCCAAACACTATTTTGTACATGTGACATAAATTTGACGAATTGCATTTTAAGATTTGTACAGATTGTTCATATCTACTAGTATGTGCAAGTTGATCATTTTCAACTAGTAGAAGCTATATAACTCCATATCAATTTGACATTCTTTCTATGTTATACATTCTATGACAAGAAAATAATAAACTTTACAAAAATAAAAGTAAGCATATATATATATATATATATATATATATATATATATATATATATATATATATATAGCCAACTCATAAATGAGTCGAGAACTCTATCTAATACAAGCTCGACTCATATTTTAGATGAACCAAAAATCTTATCGCATGTATCGCTTATTTAGCTCATTAATTTAGCTCGCCGAGCCGAATATCAAATTAAATTGTGAGTTACCCATGCAGACTCAACTCACTTCCACCCTTAAATATAATCACGATTGGTAAAAAACAAGCGCTGCGTCAAATAACCCTCTAAACATTTCGTTTCTACTTTCATATTTGTCATGTTTCCATTTCGTCATAATCTGGAATTTTTATTACTACATAATTCTTTCTATTATCCCTCTGCAATAAATTGTAAATTTTTCTATTATACATTCCTTAAAAAGATACGACAAGAGAAGAGTTACAATTATATAACGGCCAAGCAGTGTGAGGACCCCCTAACCCTATCTTGTTTTTCCATTATTACCAAATGTTGGTGGAAGTTGACGTTCCTCGTTTTTCAGCTGTATACATATGTCCCAAGGAAAATGATCTTTGGCTAAGCTCAATTAGTCAAAAATCGGCTAAGTTGGTCAAGTTTGGATTAATCGGACAAAAATACCTCTGGAGTCCTTTTTAAAAAAAATCATAAATATATATATATATATATATATATATATATATATATATATATATATATATATATATACCCCCAAAAGTTAAAAAAAATACCTCAAAAGTCTTTCACATCTTCTGAGACTTTGTCAGGCGTACCTGACAACAGAATGAAAGGACAAAATTTGGACGGCGGCTACGGTGTAGAACACTAAATGTTATGCACCGTGCGGAACAAATAGTGGTCGTCGGATCAAGAATCTAATGAATGAGATTATTTTGGTGAAATAATTAAAAAAAAATATTGTACTCCCACAATCCCAAATTATCTTAGTCGTCAGATTTTTATCTGACGGTCACAATTTGTTTCACACGGTGAAGAACATATCGGGTTGCAAAAACTGAAGAAAGAAACACATTCAAGAGAAGTAATTTTTTTTATTTTTTTTGTTTCGTTAACTCTAGAGAAATTATTACTTTGTTTAAAGAAGAAAATTTGTGGAGTTCCTTGGAAATTATTATTTTGTTCTAAGAAGAGAATAACAGTGTTAAAAAATAAATATATGTTAAAAAAAGCAGTGTTAGACTAATTATAAAATACATTGAGCTACAAATTTTTTCCAGTTTCAAAGAAAGTTTTTTCCCAGTTTCAAAAGTAATTTTCCCAATTTTGTATCACCTTATACAAATGTTTTATTGTTAAAATTCATTCATTAATGAAGAAGGAACTTGCATTTTGCAGCTTTGGCTGAGTTGTCAAGGTAGGGTGGTTGTGTCAAGGTAGGGCAGAGTTGTTAGGGTAGGCTACTGTTTGGAGGGTTTAGGTAGGAATGAGTGTTGAATTTAAAATATGAAAATAAATAGATATATTGATATATATAAAGAGGGGTACACTAGACATTTTACCTCTTCAATTTGGGGTTTTAATCAATTAATTTGTTAAGTCTTAGGCACCTAGCACTACCCATGTCTAAAACCCCACATAACACCCAAAAAAATCTCAACTTTCGTGAACATTAAATATATATTTTTTAAACATTAATAATAGAAAATTTTTGTTCGATCAAACATCAGAAAGAAGATTGGAGGATCTGAAGAATTATTGACCAAAGGGTAAATTAGTCAGTTTAATAAAAATTGCTCTTGCAGGAGAGAAATTGCTCTTGCTCTTGCAATATCACTTCCCTAAAAATTATATTGCCATTTGTCACTTAGCCTATTGGTCCGGAAAATTTAACTAATGATTTTTTTCAGATTTTGAAACTTAAAAAAATTTGGTTGAATTCCAACAAGGGGATATTTATGACGATTTTATCTTAGACCGCTAGTTTAAGGGTAAGAAAAAAATTTATTTTCTTAAAAGTGCTCTAGATTTACTCAATTTTACAATTACATTGCACATTTCTTTCAAAACCATTAATTATAAGCACAAATTTGATATTGGTCCACATTATAACGACTGTTGGTGAAAGTTAATTTTTTTTTTTAAAATAAAATTGTAGAGTATACCAACCGGACATTGCGGTAGGGAATTAAAATTTAACCAATTAATTGACTAAATTGGTGGTAAAATAATAAATAAGTGGGTGAATATCTTATACCAATATGGGAGTAAATAGTATTTACTTTAAATTTTTAATCAATTATAACCAATTTTACTTAGCTCTTTATCATTTTCCATACCAAAATTGCCCTATAAACTCAAAAATCCCTATCAATATCTTCTTCTTCAACCCAACAAAATCCCACGTCTAACCGCCGACGGCCCTGCCGCGCCACCCTAGCCCGCCCCGCAACCCTCTCTCCCTTATATGCAAGTCACGAATAGCAAGCCCAACAAAAGGTGAATCATTCGTCATATGAATTTTTCCATGAATGAATTGATTTAATTTTTATTAATATGAAGAAAAAGCTTGAAGGGCATCACCAGTCAACCTACAAACCTTCCAATCAGGCTTTGAAATCTGACCACCCATTACCACCACTGCCGTTTGCTCCACCACTGCCCAATTGGATTGGAAGACTACCAGAGGGGCAAAATTGTCTTTTAATTGATTTTTAATGTATAAGTTGATGTAAGAGAAATTTGATGATGACCTGCAATGCACATGTTTTGTTTTGGCTGAAAAGTAACTGAATTCACTAATTTGATAAGTTCAGCAGCCCCTTAAAATTGTCATACTATTAATAGCTTATATTAAAATTATTGTTATTTAGAGAAAAGTTAAAATAAGTAAGGTGTATATATAGCGGATTTCTCCCTATAGATATGCCATGGAATTTATATTGTCTTTTTTCTTTTTTCTTTTTTTTTCTTCTAATACATGAGATTTTGATCACCGCAACATGCTCGTCGGATGATACACCACATTATCAGCTATCACCTTAGTGGCATTTATAAAGTGTCTACTCTGACAAATACCACGA
Organism: Vinca minor; assembly: GCA_026122235.1. Lineage (NCBI taxonomy): Eukaryota > Viridiplantae > Streptophyta > Magnoliopsida > Gentianales > Apocynaceae > Vinca > Vinca minor. The sequence goes on from JAOCZM010000121.1 coordinate 1,453,868, forward strand.
CATTATAAATTGTTCTATAAATATTAACTTTTTAAAGCATTTATATAATTACTTACTTATTCTTCAAATTTGCTCCTAGTATTTTAAGCAAAACTCCTTTATATAGCCACTAGAGTGGTGGGGCTTAGGTGGACCCTTACATGTTTATTATATAGGGATTAGGGATGGAAATGTTACCGGTTAAATTGGAGATTCGGTCCGGTCCAACCCGGTTGGGACGGAGATTCCCCTGTTTAAGTTGAGGTGGGGGTGGGGTGGGGTTGTGGATGAATTTGGCCCCGCCTGAGGAGGGGAAAATAATATCCACGCCCGCTTCGCTCCGCATGGCCCGTCTAAAATATTAAATAGAAAGAGTATAAAATTATTGGAGTCAGGGTTGGAATTTATTATTAAAAAGTTTCGAAATAAACTTTTTCTTGAGTAAGCCAAATTATCTTATTGAAGAGCAATGGACCAAATTTTTTTTTTTCAAATAAGAGTTAAATTTTGAATGCGCAAACATAAAACAACAAGAAAAGTCTTTGGTGGTTTTGGACAAGGAAAGTTAAAAGAAAAAAAATGAAGAGCGATGATTTTTCGAACCTAATATTGCTTTTTGATCTAGTATGTACAACTAGGGATGGCAATGGAACCGTTTAAATTGGAGATCCTGCCCGACCCAACCCGATTAGAACGGGGATTCCCCGATTTAAGTTAGGGGTGGGGATGGGGTTGGGGATGAATTTGGCCTTGCAAACGGGGGCGGGGGAAATAATATCCCCGCCCCCATCCCGCCTTGCATGTCCCGTCTAAAATGCTGAATAGAAAAAGTATAAAATATCAAAAAAATGAAATAGACGTCAAATTTAGAGAAGATCACGTGAATCAAATTCTCTCTAGGACTCCTCATTCTCCTAAACCTTATAGTAACTGCATCGCTCATCGCCTCTTCCATCCTACTGCAGTCGCTCCTTCTCACATCATGTACAATGATGATGTTTAGATATTTGTGTTTGTGTTTGTCTTTCTTTAAATCCATTGGAATTATAATTTAGATATTAGTGTTAGATCCACGATATAAGATGAGTTTAGTCAATTATGTATTTCCAAAATATATAATGAAGTTGAATCTCCTAATAGGATTGAGAAAGTTAAAAAGTCTTGCATTGATTTGTTTAATGAGTACAAGTGAAAAAATGAGAAGCAACCAAATAGACCAACAAGTTTTTCGGATTCTCAATCTTTAGTTCTTGGGAAGAGGTCACATGTCTTGCAAAGTGATCTATATTATGTTGTTGGGCAGCAAATGAACGTTGTCTACAAACTAGTATCGTTTAGTGATCAAACTAGTATCAATTTAGATTATGCTATTTCGTTTTACAGGCATTAAATATTTTATTTTACAATTCCATATTATTTTTTGAAGGTTCTATTTGGAGATTTTTGTTAAAAAATCACTAATTTTTTCTAGTCGATGTTGAGCTTCCACTGGGGACGAAAGTGTGAATTTGGGGAAAAAATTCACCGCATTTCCCCAATTGGGGGTGGGCCTCCACCTGAGATGGGGATGTCCCCATCCATTCCCATTGTTGGGGCTGGGCTGGGCCGGGGATGGGGATGCGATGGAAGAGGCGGAGCTAAGGTTGGAGATCATGGTATCCGCCCCCACCTGGCCCTATTGCCATCCCTAATAGGGATCTAAAGGAATTTCATCGTAAAGGTGGAGACAAAACTACTACTTTACGACATATAAGATAAAGACTTAATTTTATAAAAGTCACAGAATTTTGACTCATTTTGCAATTGGATACCCATTCCTTTTATTTTTGCAATTAGGGGTGCTCGAATTGACAATCTAAAGAGCGTTAATATTTTTAAGTAAAATTTTTCAATTTACCAAAATTATTCACAAATCTAACATCTCAAATCCTGATCTTCAACATCATTTATCATCTTTAAACCAACCAAACCTAACCCTTGCCTGGTGTCGTTCCTTGTCGCCGAATTCTTCATTGGATCAGTCGTGCATCCACACAACTCTTCCTTTTCTCACCCTAACCACCCTTGCCTCCTTCCACTTTAGATATTCTCTGCAATAAGCATATTTTTTCCGCTGTTGCTGCTCTCATTCTATGATTATCCCCTTGCATCCTCCCTCATTTGTTTTTTCCGCCTCCGCCCTCTCCTAACCATTTACTCTTCCCCTCCTGCAACCAAAATCACTGTATTTAATCTTCTAACTCTAACTATTTACTTTCAAGTTCTTATATTCATCAATTGTACTTATTTGCTATATGAACTTATTTAGTGTAAGAGTAACTTGCTTATCTTGAGTTAGATTGCTTGCTTGTTATATCTTGTTTTGGCTTGGCTATAAGACTTGAACTTAGATATCTTACAAGCTTTATATATCTTGCTTAGTGTTTTCCTTTTGACTTGTGTTGTTTGAACTTACAAGCTTTGCATATATGAACATTGAATTAGCTTATCATTGATCATATACTTTGTCTTGTGTTCATATGTGTTGCGAATAACACATAATTCATCCAAGCTATCTATCCTTTACATCAACTTTTAAGTGCTTAATCAACATACTTGTTGTTAAGGTGATCACTTAGGAAAAGAATTTTGTAGAAAAATGAAAAAGTTTGAGAACCTTATTTACCTCCACCGTTAACGTTTTCCCCTTTGGGTATTTCGGCTTGTCTTCTACACTGCTTTCTTGTTGATTTTCAACTTGACTTATGAATTGCCTTCCTAATTTTAACAACCCCCACAAGCTATAACTGCAAAGAAATCAAACATCCCCAAGCTTTGCACAAAATAGCTCAATCTTGATCCTGATAAGGGCTTAATAAAAGTGTCTGCTAACTTTTTTCCTGAACGTATTGGCAATGGCTTGATCAACTTAGCTAGAAACGTTTCTCTCACAATATAACAGTCAATTTCATCATGCTTAGTCCTCTCATGGAACACATGGTTTTTAGCTATATGTATAGCACTTTTGCTATCACAAAATAGAAGAACAACTCTCTTTTGTTTGACTCCCAAATCTTGTAATAGGTTAACTAGCTACAGAACTTCACAGGTAGTAAGGGTCATTTCCCTATACTCAGCTTTTGCTGAGCTTCTGGGCACTGTAGGTTGTTTCTTAGACGACATGATACTAATGCACTCCCAAGAAACACACACATACCTATAACATGCCTCATTGTTTCTACACAACCAGCCCAGTCAATGTCAGTGTATGCATTCAGTTCAAGTGAATTTTGTGCTGGATATAAGAGTCTTTGTCCTGGTGCACCTTTAATATACCATCAAATTATAAGTTCTTCTTTCTAGTGTATAATAGAGGGTCTATCAAAGTATTGGCTAACTTGTTGTACTGTAAAAGTAATATCAGGTCTTGTAACTTTTAACTATAACAGTTTTCCTATTAACCTCCTATAGGATGTGATATCTTGAAATGATTCTGAGTCATCATGTGACAATTTAGTCACTATTTCCACACGTGTACTCACTGGTGCACAATCAGTGAATCCATTTTCTTCTAACAGATCTAACACATTATGTGTTTCTTATGATCTCAATACCAAGAAAATACTACAGCTCACATAAGTTCTTAATTTTGAACTGTTTATGCAAGAAATCTTTAACAACATTGATTTTAGACTGACTACCGCTTACTAATATCACATCATCAACATAAACAAGCAATGCAATAGAGTTTCCTGATCTTGAAGCACTTTGTTTGACGAATAAACTATAGTAATTCCAAGACTGCACAAACCCTAGTTTTAGTAATGCATAAGTTAATTTTGCATTCCACTCCCTGCCAGCCTATTTGAATCCATATAATGATTTCCTAAATTTGCATACCATCTTACTATTAAGACTAACTTATCCTGGAGATGGTAACATGTAAATCTCCTCATGAAACTCTACATGCAAAGAAAGCATTGTTAATGTCCAACCGATGAATTAACCAACCTTTTGCTATAGCTAATACAAGTAAGGTTCTTACTGATGTCATCTTAGCAACAAGTGAAAAGGTATTCAAATAGTATATGCATACTTGCTATGTGTATCCTTTTGCTACTAACCTAACCTTATAGTTTTCCATCTCAACATTGAACTTGAATTTAACTCTAAATGCCCATTTATTTTCAATCAGGCAAAGGAACTCAGGTCCAGGTTTGGTTGTCTTCTAATGCTTTATTTCAGCATTCATAGCCTCTTTCTAAAAGTGAGACTGAACTGCCTATGAATAACTAATTGGTTCCTTCTCAATATCAAGAGCATAGATATAAGACTCATGTGTTGGAGAAAGAACTTCATAGGTAATAAATTGAGATATGTGATGAGGAGAGGTTTTAGGTAATGTGGGACAGTCAAAACCTTGAAGATGTGAAGGAGGATGTCAAGACCTTGTAGAACTTCTGAGAGGAATAGTAGAATCAGGAAGAATAGAAGGAGATGTATATGGAGCAAATGTAGAATGATCAATTGAAGGAGGAGTGTCAGAAGTTGTATTGGGAAGAGGATCAGAAAAGGGAAATTGTGAATTCACAGAATTAATATTGGAAACATTTTATGTATTTTGCATCTTTTGTATAATTTGCATCATATGATGCTATTTTTCTGGTGTGAATCATGTGAAAGGAACATTGGAAACAGTGTTCTGAGTGTCAGTATATCCTTGATAACCTTGTGTATTATTCCCATATGCAGCATAGGATGCATGACTAAGTTTAGGATCTTGAATTGTTCATTGATATGCCAGACCATGCACTGATTACCCAAACTGTCATGATGTTGTGCCTACATCACTAACAGGCTTGTAGTTCATGGTTTGATGATTGTTGAAATGACTAATGTTAGATGGTCTAGGTCATGCTGTTACAATTCTTTGAGGTTGAAAATTTCCTGATCGACATTTGTATTGACTGTTAAGAGGATATATCCATATTTTTTTTATAGTATATGTCTATGGTATGACATTGTCTTCCACAATAACTACGAATCAATTGCTGCTTATTAAAATTGACTGTGATTGCATTGTTGAACTTGTTCCAAGACTGCTAGATCCTCTTTGACTACAAAACACTTGAAGCATTGACTGATGTGCAGGATATTCCTTTTTATTTTCATGCTGTCATGCATCATTAAAGATCTCATTATTTTGTCAATGAGCTTTATTTTGGTAATACATAACTTAATTGGGATTGTAGATGTATTGAAGCTGTTGAACAACTTTATATTCCATCTTTTGTCTTTTGCTCATTGAAATTGATACAAAATGCACTACTGAATCTTTGAATTATCATATTGATATTTTGAAAACAAATTGCATGTGCACTTTTTAGGTTTAATACATGTGGAATCTATCAAATATTTAATAATAATTTGTTTTCTTTTTTCCATTCTTGTAATATTGTTTCATAAGTATGAAAAATATTAGTTAAATCTAGCCAAAACTACGTGGTATAGAACTTTTCATTAAATCGCCCTTTTAAAAGGTCTTTCTCATTGCAATTCAAAAGAACACCCGTATAAAACAATCAATGCAACCAACATTACATCCCCCCAGCAAATGCATCAAAACAATCACAAATGCATACAATGCAACCTATCATTTATCCCATTGAAAAGCGGACGAAAATACCCTTTCAAAAAGTCACATGTTTCTCAATTGATATTATTCCGTTACTAGATAACTGTCAAAATGGATGATTGTGCTAGTTTGGATAGCATTGGATAATTTGAGTGTAAAAAAAACACAAATAGTAATTTAGGTGTTAAAATGGAGAATCGAGAATAATTTATGTGTGCCTAGTGCTTTTTGCCCGATAGAATATTTTGTGCATTAATATAGTAGAAGATGTGGAGGTATTTATTCTTTTTTTTTAGTGAAAAAATATTTGGGTGGGTTCGGTTCTGGTTACCACTACGGGTAGGGGTAGACCATAGGGATCATAGGTCACTTACAAGAGTACTTACAGATAACCCACAAACGTAATCCTCATGTCGACAGCGGGAATTGAATACTTAATATTTTTAAGAACGTGTCAAATTTTTATCAACTGAGCCAATTTGTGTTGATTTTTTTAGTCATTCTTTATGTAGCTATCAAATGAGCCTACCATAAATTGTATTAAATGATATTGACAGGACTGGTGTCATGTCCAAGAAAGTTTATCCATCACAGTTTTGTGCAAGTATATAGTAGAAGATGTGGAGGTATTTTTTCTTTTTTTTTTAGTGAAAAAATATTTGGGTGGGTTTCGGCTCTGATTACCACTACGGGTTAGGATAAATCTTAGGGATTATAGATCACTTAGAAGGGTACTTACAGATAACCCACTAACGTAGTCCTCATATCGACAGCGGAAATTGAATACTTGATATTTGTAAGAACGTGTTAAATATTTACTAACTGAACCAACTTGTGTTGGTTTTTAGTCATTCTTTATGTAGCTATCAAATGTGCCTACCATAAATTGTATTAAATGATATTGTGAGGACTGGTGTCATGTCCAAAAAAGTTTATCCATCACAAGTACCTAACACAAGAAAAGAAAGCAAGAAAAATAGTGAAAGAGAGAAAAAGAGTGCTATGTGTTTTTCCAGTCCAGCTCCTATGCAGAACAGGGATTGTTCCGCACGTGCAAAATAATATCAGCCGTCGGATGAGATTTTGAATGGTTCAGATTTGGAGAGATAAAAATTGCCGCTGAACTTAAAATATTTAAAAAAAAATATCTCTCCAAATCTGAATCGTTAAAAAATCTTATTCGACGGCTGGTAATTTATTCTGCACGTGCAGAATAAAAAGCTGTCCCGCATAGGAGCCGGGAGCGTGTTTTTCTATGTGCATTTCTGTCCAAGAACAAAGATAACACTCCCTCTCAATTATTACCTTATTTTTCTCAGTCAGACTTCGTGGAAAAAAAAAGGACCCCCTCAAAAGTCTTGCATCTATACTTTCAATTGGAATTTAATGCTACACGTGTTTTTGTTGTTGCATAGGTAGAATACTCATTCCGTTCCTAGTTATTTATCGTTTTAAATCAATGCATTAAAATTAAGAAAATAATTGTGATATATTAATTTAAAGATAGATAAACATTTTATCATTCAATTAATACATTTATGTTGAGACAATTAAAATTAATTATTGACCGAATTAATGAAATGTAATGGTAACTTTGAAAAAAATATATTTAATTCTCTTTTAATTTCTTAAAATGACAAATAATTAAAAATTAATAAAATATATTTAAACGACAGATAATTGAGAACGGAGAAAATACTAATTTACCATTAATTTCCTGTTAAATTATTGATAAATGAACTTCCTATTCTTTTGAATGGTTAAGAACATATAGTCTTTATTATTAATGAAGAAAAGCGGTTCATTTTACTAAAAATATATCCAAAATTCTGTAGCTTCTCTCTCTACCCCACTTCTAATGTAAGGGGTGACTTCAATCCTCCAATGTAAGGGTGACTACTTTGCGGTGACTTTAGGCCAATCACCCTGCGCTGAGTCGGCCATTAGGTGACCTTAATTAACATTCTCCACAATTCTTGTCAGATCGGAAGAATTCATCTCAATAATCTAATTCGTATGGATGTGACACAAAATAGGCAATGAATTTTTTGCCCTTCTACTTCCTTTATTATATTGATATTTCCCTTTTCTGTTGGAAGAGAATTCCTCAAGTTGCAGCGGCACAAGTTTTTTTCAAGTCTGACAAGAAGGCGACTTCCCAATCTCCGCTTAATTATCAAAATCCAAAGCTCGACTTCATAGATAGATAGACAATCAGTACGATGGAATTTTACTAGTGATAGACAATCATGTGAGTGCGATCTTATTACTATGTTCTTCTTGATTTTTTTTTTTATTCACTTGTCTCTCTCTCTTTCTGAAATCTTAATTTTTTTTCTCAATAATTTTTTCCCATATATTCATAGCTGATAATATATTTAATAGCTGAACCTATCTGACCCTATAAGTAGGGATGAAGATAATGGGCGGGGTGTGATAATCTCCCCCAAAATTTATAAAAATAGTATTATATATAGTAAATTTTATATGTAGTTCAGAATATTTTATTAAATTCGCCTCAACATTTTTTGTTGCAGTTTTTATATATAGTTCGACATACTGTTGCAGTTTTCGCCCCTAACGCCAAATTCCTGGCTTCGTCCTTGCCTCTAAGCAAAATTGTTTAAAAAAATTAAAGATTTACTTGATGGAGCTAGTTCATGAGTATTATGCTCAAGCGGTAACACACTTCACTTTCAACCGGTAGATCGGGAGTTTGAGTCACGCTGGAAGAAAATGGAGAACCACTATTGATCTTTTTTAAAAAGAGAAAAAAAAAAAGTTCAATGCTAGCTTTAAAGTTTCCAAAAATCATTGAGTGGGTGAGATATTTGAGCTTTTATAATTTCAGGATTAATATTCCAAAAGATGGTTATTGCATGGATTCATAATGGGTTTCTTCTTTTTCCATTTTTACAGATTTGTTCTGCATCAGATGATGTTAGTTTGAAATTCTCTCAATATCCCACATCGGGTAATATATGTTTTAACAGAAGAAAAATTACAAAATTGAAACTTACTGAATTTATAGCAGAAATCCATGGTCATGTACTATCAAGGAGGTCCAGAAATCCAAGCTGATGGTTTGCAGACACTTTATCTTATGAACCCTAATTATACCACTGCCTACTCTGACTCACAGCAGCAGCAGCAACAACAACAGCCTTCAGAAAACATGCTAATCTTGAATTACGCCGCCGGTAACCCACTTGTCGGTGTCCCACTCGGATCAGGAAATTCAAAGCTCAGCTATAGACAACTGCTCGAACAACAACATGAAGTTTCTGGTTCTCGTCTATTAAGAACCCCATATTTCCATCAGGGTTTATGGGGTTCCGTGGAACAACCTTCTTCTGGTGGTAGTACTGGCGGAATTCAATCTCATATTCCGACCAGTGTTGTCGGAGGAGGAGGAGGAGGAGGAGGAGCCGAGGTGGGGTATCAGAGGCCGGTGGTGGCGCCACCACCGACACAACAAGGATTGTCATTGAGCCTTTCTTCCCAACAACCAGGTTATAATGGGTCCCTTCCTATGGACCATAATAACATCTCTATGATAACATCTTCTTCACTTTCTGTGGTTTCAAATGGGCCTTTTTCAAGTGGGCAAAAAAGTGTGGTTTTGGGCTCAAAGTATCTAAAGTCTGCTCAGCAACTACTTGATGAACTTGTGAATGTTGGAAGGGGAATTATGGAGAAAGGTAAAGAGAAAACAAAGATAGACCACAACAAAGAATCAAATATAATGGGTAATAATTTGTCTGGTCGTGAAGAAACCTCAAATGAAATAAAATGTGGAAGAAATCAACTTACAACAGCACAAAAGCAAGAGATTCAAATGAAGAAGGCTAAGCTTATGAGTATGCTTGATGAGGTATCTTTTGTCAGGGTGAAAATCGTCTGTATCTATGTATATCCCTGTTATTATACCCAACCAATTAGATTTCGCTATGTGCATAATTTTTCAATTATATATACACATGACGAATTGTAATTGCTTAGGGATAGGAATGAGGATATACACGGGGACATATGATTTTTTGACCTTTTGTTCTTCTCTATGTGCTCCTCTGCGTCCTACTGGAGTGAAAATCGTCTATACCTGTATATGTTCTCATTCCTATGCTCAACCACTCATAATTCGCCATGTGAATATTTCATTTAATTATATATACAAATGGTGAATTGTGAGTGGTCGGACACATGAACGGATAGATACACTAGTATAGACGATTATTTGTCGTTCTGCTGTCGGTGTGTAATTCTCTGTTTTTTTTTATTTATCTCTTCAAAAACCAAAAGAAATCTGATTAATTTTATTACCGGTAAAGAATCAAATTTTTAGGGGTGAGTAAATTCAGTTTTTACCGAATTCCCATCGAATTCTCTTTGAAATTGGTAATTCGATTTCGGTAATTCAGTTTGAATTCGGTAATTCGGCCACGATCGAATTCGAATTGGGCGAATTTGGGACTAATCGGCTGACCGAATTCAAATTGAGTTATATATATATATATATATATATATATATATATATATATATATATATATATATATATATAAAAAAAACTAACCCTCCGCCTCCCTCCTCTCTCTTCTTCTCAAACGATTGCGCCACTTAATAGTCTCCATCGCACCCACCGACCACCACTCATCAGCCTCCGAAGTCTGAAACATGGTTGTTATGAAATAAATTGAAAGAAAAGTTTGCTTCAAAGTTTGCTTCTGTTTTCATTTCTTCTTATTTGTTTTGAGAATGACTTGGTTTTCTATGTTGAATTTGAAGCATCCATGGCTAATCTCAGAGCCCAAAATGCTCTTGGCCATCTAAATGTGCAACTTTGTATAAACTTAATCCTTATTTTCAGTCTGGACACCAAGTAAATTAAGAGAAAATGACAGTTATTTTTCGAAATGTTATTACTTCTTACAATTGAGAACTCTTACATTGAACTACTTTAATAGGATTTTGGAAAAAAAGTTGTACCCTCCAATTTGGCCAAATCAGTCGAAACTCAATTCCGAATTCGCCAATTCGAATTTCGGTCGGTTTTTTGAGGTATGAAAAAAAATGAAAAACACTGAATTCAAATGACCGAATTTCGAATTGGCCAATTCGAAATCGGTGTTCACCCCTACAAATTTTAACTCAAATTTTTTACAATCTTATACCACAAGTTTTTTTATCGCTAACATCTTCGGTCCAACCATTTGATATTTTTTAGATTCTGATATATAAGTTACTTCCTCCGTCACAAATGAATTATTTTAAAATTCATCTTTTTTTTTGGTCTCGTATTAGTTGTCTTCTCATGAAATCATGGTTTTTTCAATATTACTCTAACATTAATTAATTCAAAAAATACAATATTTTTTTTATATTCAAAGGTTATTTCACTAAAACACTAATATAAGTAATCAATTTATTAATCTTTATAAATTTTATTTTGGGATATAGTGACGGGAGTAAAATATTTTACAAGAAGGCATGCAAGGTGTGCCCTCAATATTTTGGCATAATTATAAGAGCTGTCTGGTTCATTTCCGACAATTTTGTACCACCTCCATTCCTAAATATTTAGATCTTTCATTACATGTTACAAAAATTAAGATGTTTTTGTAATAAAAATATCAATATTACTCTCTTAAATAGAATTAGTGGTATACAACTCATATTCAAAAGAGTAATGTCGGTATTTTAATTATAAAAACATCATAATTTTTACTTTCTTAATTTCCGTAACATGTAATGAAAGTCTTATTTAGGAATGGAGGGAGTATTATATATGCCATTTCTCTGTTTCCTCCCTTCCTAGTGAAACAAAAGGGTCAATAACTGCATGTTTGGTAGGATATCTGACTTCTCATTTCATATCTCCTGTAGCTTCTTTATTAATCTCTGTTATGTTTTAGTACCAGCAATCTATTGAATTATTGTTTGTTACATTTAGAAATATCAGAAAATATATAATCCACTGCGTAACATTGGTTAATAAAATGTCTCACTTTTTCATAGGTTTTACCATTTTTCTTAGCTTAAAGATGATTTAAAAAGAACCATTTACATATGATAATATGATAAGATAGAACAAGAGATGGAGTACGATTTGCGACAGATGATTCGAACAGCATAATACTTCCTCCATTCCCATTTAATTATCGTTTAGGAAATTTATATGTATCCAAATTAATTGTCATTTAAGACTATTTTATTAGTTGTCAACAATTTATTTCAATTATACTCTCGACATTTCTTTTATTTGCGCCTCTGCCATTCATATTTTTTCCTTTCTTTTGTTATGCTATAGAAGTGAGAGAGAGAAGGATAATATTGAAACTTTCGGTGAAAATGACAAGTTCTTTAATTTCCTAAAATTGTCTAAAGAGCCTTATATTTAGGAATGAAGGGAGTATGTATAATATACTTTGCACTTCACACCTATATATGTGACATTTCTCTCTCTCTCTCTCTCTCTCTCTCTCTCTCTCTATATATATATATATATATATATATATATATATATATATTCCCTTCGTTCAAAATTTAATGTCATTTTCCTATGAATTTTGTATAGGAAAGTTGACATTCACTTTAGAAAGAAGGAAATAGTATTTGGTACTTAAGAGTGTATTTGTTGGTAGGCAGTCAAACACAATATCTCAGGTAGGATTGGAAGGGCATAGAAAGTTTGTAGCATCGTAACTCGAATTGTAAATTTTACTTAATTTAAATAATAATAATTTATTCTAGTACTGGATTGTAGAATCGTAATTCGGATAGTAAATCCTACTTAATTTAAATAATAATAATTTATTCCAGTACTATCATAATTTCTCTAGATGAAATCTGAAAATTTTCAAAATCTTATGATATTTGCTAGATAACAGGATACCGAATCGAAACAAAAGATTTTTAAGTTGGTGGTTGGTTCTTGTGAGTTTTTTTTTTAAATCTCTTCTCTCATGCATGCTAGAGTCTTAACGTCATTGTGTTTTCTTGAGTATTAATTTCAGGTGGAGCAGAGATATAGACAATATCATCACCAGATTCAAATGGTGATAACTTCATTTGAGCAAGCAACAGGAATTGGCTCAGCAAAATCATACACTCAGCTGGCTTTGCAGACTATTTCGAAGCAATTTCGGTGTCTAAAAGATGCAATTTCATCACAAATAAAAGCTGCAAGCAAGAGTTTAGGTGAAGAAGAAGAAGGTTTAGTAGGCAAAAAAGTTAAAGGTTCAAGGCAACAAAGAGCATTACAACATTTAGGAATGATGCAAAACAATGCTTGGAGGCCACAAAGAGGTTTGCCTGAAAGAGCTGTCTCGGTTCTTCGTGCTTGGCTCTTTCAACACTTTCTCCATCCGTAAGATTACCTTATCCTTACTAATCGTCACACATTATTTGCTAGCTTTCGACACTTCAATAAAAGTATTGTTGTGTCAACTGTTAGTGTGTTTGTTGATTCAGAGGAACTTACTAATGAATCTTCAACATCGGGAACTTTAGAGGACGTGAATAATTTTCAACACGAGAATATTTATGATGATTTCCTCCCGGTCTGTAAACGTAAGGGTAAGAAAAAGACCCCTAAGACTGTTGTAGAACACCACATGGTGATTAAATTCAAGGACTTTAAAAGACGGTAGTTTCATTAGGTGATTGTTGTTTAATTTCTTTCGATATCAATAAAATGTTTTTTTAAAAAAAAAAGATTACCTTATCCTTTACAAATAAATTGGAACCCTTTGATTTCTGAAATTTTCATGGATTTAGGTAACAGTTTTAGGGACGAAGTCAGAACTTTTAGGTTGTAGGCGAAAAACTGCAACAGTAAATGTTGGGGGCAAATTTAATCAAATATTTTGAATTACATATAAAATTTCCTATATCTAATAGTATTTTTTAAAATCTTGGGAGGCGGTTGCCCCCATCCGCCCTCTGTCTTCTTCGTCACTGAGCAGTTTGAGGCTGATGTTAGATTTTGTTTTTTTTTCAGTTATCCCAAGGACTCAGACAAACAGATGTTGGCTAAACAAACAGGGCTCACTAGAAGTCAGGTAAAGTCCACACTCTTGGCCTCAATTTTTATTTGTAGATTGGGGTCTTCAAATTAGTTATAGAAATCACTATTCTTGGTTCTATTTTATTTTTTTCATATATTTTTCGAAGTCTTTGGTCTGCATTTTTTGTCCCGAATTCATGTTTCATTCTCTATCTCATTATTGTTACGTGTTTAGTTTTTAATACAGGTTTTACCGTTTCTTTTAGGTTATAAATATTTTAATTAAAAAATCGACACATCTCATTTTTTTGTTGATGGGATAGGAAATGAGATAAGAATGATACAGATTATCATTGCCTATTTTTTACAATGTACATTTGCAAAAAAAAAGGTTAGAATCTTCTGCCCATTATTTATCGCATCTTCTGTCTCATTATGAATCAGCTACCGCGTGGTCGTTCTCATTAAGAAAGTCTATAACATCAGAAAATAAAATATTACATAACAGTAATTCATAAATGGGAGAGAGGATACATACGATAAAAAATGAGACATATAATCTCAAACCTTTAACAAACAAGTCTTCACGATCTCAATAAATCTGTCTTTTACGTTTTTCCTAGAAATATGGCGTGATATAAAGAACATTCATTGCTTATCAGTGGCGGATCTAAGTATGCCCAGGACCACCACAAGATCAAAGAAACAAGTTTAATTTCCACCCTAAATTGTTGAGGGACCACCCTAAATTTTAATCCTAAATTGTCTAATATGCAACGAAATTTGTAGGTTACCACCCTAAATTGTTGAGGGACCACCCTAAATTTCAATCCTGGATCCGCCCTGCTGCTTATGAAACGGTTTAATTATAACTAAACAGTGAAATCTCAAATCCTTCATTAAAAACATATTAAACCCATGCACTATATATACATTATCATGCAAGATGATAAACTCTCATATGTATTCCATGTGAGATTAATGAAAGCATTTCCATGTGAGATTATTATTGCAGGTTTCTAACTGGTTCATAAATGCTCGTGTTCGACTCTGGAAGCCTATGGTTGAGGAGATGTACGCGGAGGAGATGAAAACCCGAGAAGAAGATGGTTCCAAATCAATCAAAGAAATGGGCTCAAAATCATCAATCACAGTATCTCCTACCAGAAATTCGCCACATGGAAGTTTTGGCCTAGTTTGTGCCCTAAATGTTGATGGAAATGATGAAAAGAACCCGAAAAAACTGAGATCTGACATGCAAAACTCCCCAAGTAGAATACTTTCAATGGACATGGAAATGAAGTTTGGAGATTCAAGAAAAGGGTTCCATGGAAATGGATTTGGGGCATTTACAATTGGAGAGTTGGGCCTTCCTCTTACTCTTGGCCCTCCTCCCTCCGAAAACCTCCAGCCGAATTATCTGTCCGAACAAAATATGGATTTGGGGATGGCGGCGGATGCTCATTACGATAGGGTTAGTTAACCACAAGGTTCACATGCGAGCATTGGGTATGAGACCATGATTTCTGAGTGTCACACCCCGTAATCCAAGCGATGACCTGACAACACTTCAAGTCAATGAAGCACCGATTGGGTTGAGGGATGCAGTTTCAGTTCCTCTAATTCATTGTCGAGTACAAAACAAGTTTGGGTCATGGTTATAGACTTATAGTTAATTATCAAATGGAATATATATATACTTTGTAGTATAATTTTATACTTGTTAGAGAATAACTGATCATCATGTATACTGGTATTGATTAAGATAGATTTGGTATGCTTGGTAGATGAATATGAAAAATTCATTAGTTTGGAAAATGCAAGAATATGTAAAAAGAAATTGGAATGTTTCCCATAAATTTTGTATATATTGGTGATTTTTGTAGTAGCTAATCAAATATATAGGCAAATAAGCTTTTGGATATTATACATATACAGAAATTTGAGGATTATGCCATATGTATGTTATGTTTATGCAGGATCGAGATGGAAAGATAGTTGCTAACATGTGTGTACACCAAAAACTTTCTTCGATAATAAATCCATGATTAGGTTTAAGATCATAGGCAAAAAAACAAACACTATAACGTAAGATCAAAAATCAAAATATGAACGAGGGTTTTGAAATTAAACAAGAGCTTCAGATTCTTAAACTAGTATTGAGTAGCATTTAATTCTTTGATCTTCCTTCTTTAAATATCATTGCATCAACTTCCAAGGCATTGTAGTCACATTAAGCTTGTACTTTGGAGTCTTGCTTTGCATAGCTTCTTTCTTAACGAGTCCTCTAGAGTTATCCTTGATATGGCATCCAAGGAGTTGTCCAATCTTTTGAACACTTCTTGTTTTAGCATTTTCAGTGTTGTAGGATTACACATTTGAGCTTCATAGAAGCTTTCTTTCCATTTTCATCAATGTAAGTGTGAGTTATAGATCCTATCTTCAAAACACAAACTCACACAAACATGAGAACTTCTCAATGATTTGTTATCATCAAAACTAGATTGATTGCATTTGCACTTAGAGCTTACAAGAGAGTTTAAAGGCAAGTCATGTACCTCATCACTACAGAAGAAATGACCTGTAGTGACAAGAATTACTGCGACAACAAAAAATCTTGTCACTAAAAGTACACATTTAGTGACAACAATTAATGTTGTCATTGAAAAACAAAGAGGGGTTAGTTTTAATGACAACAACAATTTCGTCACTATCTTTGTCACCAAATATCTCAAAATAGTGACAACTTCAGAAATCTTGTTTCTAATGTTGTACGTAATAGTGACGACATTTTTATTGTCACTATATACTCACATAGTAACAAAAATTACATTGCGAATATTCATTCTTCTCAATGACAAAATGTGTTGTCACTAAATATCTTAAATTAGTGACAACTTGAGAAATCTTGTCACTAAAGTTGTAGGTAATACTGTCGACATTTTTCTTGTCAATATATGCTCATATAGTGACAAAAATTACATTGTCACTATTCATTCTTCTCAGTGTCGACATTTTTCTTGTCATTATATGCTCATATATGTGTTGAACATGTATATCTCAAAGACATTATCATTAGAAATGCGAGTGAGAACACTTTGCTACTAATATATTTATATTTAATAACCATAAATATAAATAATATGTATACTGAATCCAAATTGGATATTTAAAACTTATTTCTTTAAATTTGCTTGTACTTAAAGACGTTTAATGACTTTAAAAAATTATTATTTGAAAATTTGAAGGACAAGTATTGAAATAACTTTAAGGAATAAATTAGAATTTAATTGATTTTTTGAAATATTTATATATATATTTAATGAAAATTTAAATAAGATATAGTATAAATATTAAATATGAGAGAATATGACACAAATTTGCTTGCAGTTCAACGGTTGAACACTTGACTTCTCTAGTGGAGGTCAAGTTTCAAATCTTTGCATCCACAAAAGGATGTTATGATTTAATGACATGTCACTAAATAGTAGTAACAATCATTATATCGTCACACAGAACCTTTAGTGATGGTGAATTAGTGATCACTTTGTGAAAAAAATTTCTTGTCACTAAAGAGTTTTATTGACGACATTTTATGATTTAGTGACGAAATTTTGCCATCACTAAAGGCCATTTTTCCTATAGTGCATCTTCAAGAGCCATCAAGTAGATGTTTGCAAAATTTTCCTTCTCTTCATCATGATTAGTATCGTTCTCATCCCAGTTTTCCTTCATTCCTTTGGCATTCTTTTGCTTGTAGAATCCATTTCTTCCATCTTTTGCTTTAGCTTGGGGCCTCTCAAATGGAGCATTCTTTGCTTCCACATTCAAAACATCTCAAGACACTTGGATTTTTAGCCATATGACCTTTTCTGGATTGAAAGTTTCTCTTTCCTTTTCCGAAGAACATCCTTTTCATGCATCTTACCAAAAGGGCGGTGGTTAGGGGTGTGCAAATTCAGTAAAAACCGATTTAACGACCGAATTCGATTTGAATTTGGTAATTTGAATTCGGTAATTCGGATCAATTTGGTAATTCATAATGTATCGAATTCGAAAACTTCAAAATCGTTTCGAATACGGTATTCGTTTTTATAAAATTTGGTATTACCAATTTCGAATTGAAATCGGTCAAATAGGTCGGTATTACCAAATTTAGATTCAAATTCGTATTAAAATATTATTAAAATATATAAAATTAATTATAATATATATTTATAATTTTTTAAAGCACATATTTATGATTTTGGTTGAATTGTATGTATCTATTTTTTTTATTTGGTTAAATATTTTTTGTTTTCCATGAACAACTATATATGTCTTGCCAATTTGGTAAACCGACCGAATTCCGAATTCACTCCAAATTTAATTCAAATTCCGTTCGAAATAGGTCGATATTTAAAAAAAAAAAAAATGATTTCAAAATAACGATTTACCGAATTCAAATTCGATACTCACGGTGGTGGCATCACCAATATCAATTTATTCATCATCACTAGAGTCATCAAGACAACAAGTGTCATTGTTGGTTTTGAGAGAAATTCCTCTGTTGCCTTAATTTCTCAGTTGGTTGGGCTTTCAAAACTTTTGCCTCCTCAATGACTAGAGATTTTGTTCCCAATATTTTGGTAGAACATAGCTAATTTTCATAGCAACTTCTCCTACATAGTATGTTTTTCCGTAGGCCGCCGCCAATCCATTCACAGTGATTGAATCGAGTATTCACGTCACTGATGGATTCATTTGATGTCATGGTGAAGAGCTCATAATCTCGAACAAGCATGTTTAATTTTGGTTGGTCCCTTCATGGGTAACCTCCAAGGTTTTCCAAATTTTGTGAGCCAATTCAAGGTATGAACCTCTGTCGTATTCATATGTGATTGAGGTACAATTCATAACATTCATTGCACGGTAATTCAAGATCATCTTTTTGTGATCATTAACTGTATATTTCTAAAGAGCCTTTTCAACGATATTTCATCAACTACTTTGGTTGGAATAAACATAGCTTTTTCAATAAAATTCCATATATTGTAGACTTGTGGTCAAGAGAACAAGCATATCTCTTGATTTGACTTTTCCAGCAAGACTCACGGGCTATTTTCGTAACATTGTGGACTAAAGTTCAATGAACTCTAGTTTAAGGGTACTAAAATTTAATAATTCAAATTTTAAAATATGAATGAATAATTTTACAATTATATGTAGGGACTGTTTGGAGTAGCAATTGTCAAGTGATTTTAGTAATCGCGATTATTTTAATTATGCTTTAGCAACCGTGATTCTAATAATATTGATTTTGAAAAAATAGAATAAAAACGTGATTACATATGTGTTTGACAATTAACCTTGAACTTGATTTTAAATTAAAAATTGTATGACAAACCCAGAGTATCATATATTCACCGTCCAAAATTTAACTTTCAATTTCCTATAGGAAATGAGCAGCAAAGAAGGCATTTGATGACAAAATTATTTAAGTATAATTTGTTTTATTTTATTTGACCTTTACATAATAAATATTATATATAAAGATAAAATTAATTCATCTCTATTAATTTAAGTAGGAAAAATATAATTTAAGAACTAAAAGTAAAATAATAATTAATTTAAATATAAACGTAAGAACTAAAAAAACAGAAAAGAGGTATGTAAATGTAATATATACACATGATTAATAAAACACCTTGAATTTTATTTTTTTATTTTTCGCTACTTGTCTTGAAAATCTTATATTTAGGAATTGAGGTGCTAGTAAGGAATGGATGTAGTATAATTGGTGGGTGGAGGGGGAGGGGGGGGTTTGATTTGTTTTTTTATATTATGGACTGAAATGCAATGACCTCAAACATTGGGTACAAATAATGCAAAAAACAAACCCTACAACAAAAGGAGAGGAAGTTGGGGGAGTGGTGTCCTTCTACGGTGGCTCCAATTCGGAACGAGATAATTCTGCATATGCATAACTTTTTTTATCTCGTTGATTAAAATTTTAACAATTAAGATAAATTTAAAACGGATATTTATTTTAAGCTTGTATTTTTTAATTTCAGAACACTTGTAATGAGCATTAGAACATCTGTAAAAAGGCATTCCCTATGTATTGTAAAAAATCTGTTCGCATAGTATCCGGACTGGTGTCATTCCCAGTCTGCAACCACTTCAAAACCCCATTATAAAAGTCAGCAACAGCCAACACCATAGAAATCCCAGTTTCTCTTTGAAAAAAAAAATCATGGATAGAGAAGGCAAGAATTTGAATTTGAATTGGACGGAGGCTGTGGAGGACCTTGTTAATGAAGGTGATACAGACAAAGCCATATCTGTTCTTGAAACAGTGATCTCGAAGCTCGAAAATGGATCCTCCTCTTCCGAATTGGCAACAGCTCTTCTGGACTTATCTAAGCTCTATTCTACACAACGGTTCTCTCTCAAAGCGGATGAAACTCGATCTCGCGCTCTCCAACTCAATCAAGATTATCTGAGACTGGAATTTCTTTCCAAAGGGTCGAATTTTCTTACCTAATAATTTTTCTAATTTGATGGGTTCTTCTATTTTGCTGATAAAATTCCAGGGAGTGAGAAAAAAAAAAGTTGAGTTGTGAAAATTTGAAGATTGAATTTCTTGGTGTTTTTATTTCTTTTTGATTGGCTGTTTAAAGTATAGAGAAATTTCATTCATCCCTGGCTTTATATTTCTAGCGATTTTACTCTTTTGCATTTATTTGTTTTCTTTATGTGACATTGATGAGGATTTGGATGTTTTCTTTTTGTTTCAAATATGTTTGTTTCTGATTAAATTGGAAAAGTGGTGTTGACTTTTCATGTTATTGATATGGTTTTATTCAGAGAATTGAATGTTGTAAAGGAGAGGTCTACTGATGGATTATCCAGAGTTTTTTATTCTAATAATGAGGCTGCTACGCGTGATCAAAATGGTTTGTTGATCCTTCCTTTTCTCCACTGTTTCCTTTTTCTTTTAGGTTCTTTAATTGGTTTGTTTATAGCTTTGTTAATGTCCTTCATTGCTTGCTTCGTTTCCTTGATATTCACAATGCACATTGATTTCCAATAACTAATGCGGGACAATCGTATGGTCTCAGATGATCATAGGGAGCCTTCAGATTTGCTGAATGATTCAATGTCGAAAGAAGGCTGTTGTTCAGATGATGGTATGTGTCCATACCCCCATTATAACTTCTTAACTATAGAAACAATTCTAGCCATTTGTTGATTTAATAATCATAAAAGAATTCGAAGTTGCTTTTGTACTTGGATACACCTGTGTATATGTAGTTTCTTCTGTATTTAATTCCATGAGAAGTTCTTTTGTTCTTCCACTGCCCTGCCTGTCTTCCCTCCTTTAAGCTGGACGTCTGTTAGTGCCTCAAGGGGCTATCTTATTTTGTTGGCCATGATCCGTGTTTCTTCACCATATACTATAAAGTAATAATGCAAGAGAATCACGGAGCTTAAGAGATGTTCAAACACATAATTTTTCCAAAGGGGGAAGATTAGAAGGAAGACTGGGCATCTCAGAGTGGACGTAAGACTACGAACAAGTTCATAAAGCATGCTCTTCCCAAGAGCTATGTCATGAAAAGCATCAGAAATTATTAATCCCAGAGGCTATAATTTGACACTTTTCTCAGTAAACTAGAGAGGAACTGCTCGGTGATGGGTTATGTTAGTAATTTAACTACATTGGCAACTTAACACTGAGGGAAGGAGATCGGGGGGATATAAAGAGTAGGACTCAGTTTTTCAAGCTGTTCTAGTTTAAGCCTAATACTGCATCAGGAACAGAATATCCTAATTGTGGAATGAAATAATAAGACTCTCTTTGGCACAGTTGATGCTTATAAGTAGCAAGATACCTAGTTATTCTCCAAAGTATGCCATGCTTTTAAGCTAATTTTCTAAAGAAGTCTTTAAGTGTTTGTAATTGTATCTAGTAATATTACATTGACCATCAATTAAATTCAAGAAACATTAAAGTAAACTAGTTTTGAATAGAACCAGTTTCTAGCATGCATAGGCCACTAAGTCTACTGCCCTCCTGCGTATTATTAAATTTTTATCGAGTAATAGAACATGAAAAGGAAAATAAAGAATAGTGACTTTGTTAATGTTTGAAGGGTGGAGGCATGAGGTTGTAAGAGGTAGAGGGAGGCCGAGGAAGGTTTGGGCCGAAGTCATAACGAGTGATATGAATCTATTGGACTTGGACGAGAATATGGTTGTTGGATAGAAAGAAGTGGAGCAAACGTATTCATGTACGTTGAGGCATGTAGCCGACCACAATTACATGGAATTAAGACTTTGTTGTTGTTGATGATATGACTTTGTTAATGTTCCTACACATTATCGTTCATACATCGTTACATTTCAAAAGCTACTTTATAATCTGAGAAGTGTGCATTGTTCCCTGGATGTTATTACTTCTGGGGAAATTTTATTCTTTTGAAATCTAAAACAAAAATCATAAGTTTTTCTAATTTCATGTGTTAAATTCCATTCATAGTTTGTTCCTGTATATGGTTTAAGATTCTTATCTTCCCTATAACCAAATGGTTATGAGCATTAAGTGTTCATCTTCTGACTTCAATGTCTAACTCCATGTTGATGATTTACTCTATATGACAAATTAAAACGAACAAAAAGTTTATTTTTTATTGCCGTTAACCAAATGGTCTACCTGCATATTTATAGTCCTGGTGCATTTTGTCTATTTTATATCAATTTGTTTGTTTCCTATATTTTATTGATTGCTTTATTTTTCTTTCATTTACTCCAAAACTTTTATATTTGATGAATATTGACCTATGTTTTGCTGATGTGCAGATTGGGAAGCTGTTGCAGATCTTGCTCCGGATGAACTGCTTTCCCCCCAGAGCTTGCCAAGAGTATCCGAGCTCACTCTGGAAGATACACAAGTTAAAGGCCCCAAGAGACGTGGAAGGGGAACATTTTCATATGGGAAACAAGGCATGTATAGTGATGAGAAGCCAGATAAACCAGTAATTAATGATGAAGACGACAAAGCTGACGGTCATTCTCCACTAGAGGACTCAAAAGCGAAGGATTGTATGTCTTATTTTTCTTTGTTACGACACTTGCCTCTTTATGAACTATAACAAAGTAAAAGGGTTAAAACAAGTCCATGAAAATATCTCATTCCAAATACTTTTTACTGATTTTAATTATCATGTTTAGAAGTCCGGTTAAAATGACATTATGGACCATTTCATTTGCGATCTCTCTCTCTCTCTCATTATCATGTTTAGAAGTCCGGTTAAAATGACATTATGGACCTTTTCATTTGTGATCTCTCTCTCTCTCAAATCATATTTTCTTCAGTTAACCGCCCAATGCCTAAGTTCTTGTTTTGACGGACTCACTACTTTTGTTTTGATTGCTGCAGTGAATTATGGCACACGACATGTTCTTGTTCTTGCCGACTTTCCACCAAGCACCAAAACAACTGATCTGGAGAATTTTCTTGAGAGATTCAAAGATCAAGGATTTGCAATTCGTTGGGTTAATGATACAGTTGCACTTGCAGTCTTCAGATCGCCATCAACGGGTAACTAAATCACATGTGAGCTATATAATTGGTCTCACATTTTCTTTAGTCATTGTTCTTGAGCTGTTGGATTTGATTCCAGTGTTGTCAATCGCGAATGACGGATCATGGCGGAAAACAAAAAAATCGTCATAACATTATAGAGGATGCTATAACGACTTGTAGTGGACACATGACGAACACAATAAATAATGAATATATATATATATATATATATAAATAATGATATATATATATATATATATATATATATATATATATATATATATATATATATATATATAACTTCATAAAAAAAACATGAATCAAACAAATAACTCAAAAGTCATTAACCAACCATTAACTAGCATATCTCGTAAGTCATAACTCAAAAGTCTCACAACATGATAACAAAAACGATAACCAAAACAAGACAAGAAAAGCCAAGCCAAGAAATCTAATCATCCTCTCCCTCGTAATTTTTGCGGCAGTTGCATTGGTTTGGGGTGTTACTTGTTATTTTGCCGGTCCTAGAAGGGTATGAAAATGACAATGCAGTGATTATCAAGTATTGCTGGGAAAAAGGGACATGGCAGAAAAATAGGGGAGAAAATGCAGAAAAAAGAAAGAAGTTCGAAAAATATTTGAAAGAGGTGAACTCTGAGGTAGGAGAAAAACAGGGGAATAGGAAGAAGAAAATGAAATGTAGGGAAATAGAAAAACTGTAGTGGGGAGAAGGCAGAAAAACTGCAAGAAAATGGACGAGGAAGTGAAGCAAAGAGAAAGGGGAAAAACTTGTGCAGTGTGGTTGCTGGAGAAATAGTAGCCAGAAGGTGCAGCGCCGACGTCGAACTCGAACACTCTGTGTTGGAGCGGTTGATTGGTCGACTTGCACAAAGGGGAAGGAGAGATGAAATGCGGCCGCTGAGTGAGAAATGGGTGTAAAAACACTAGTTGGGCAAAAAACAAAGTGACCCCGAACCGAAGAAAAAAAAAGGACCGTTATTCCACCCGCGAAACGCCATAACGTAACCGCCATAACACCCGCGAAACGCTGAATGGAAGACAACACTATATCATGAGTGTGTTTTCTAATGAACAAGACACATGCTAGAATTTTAGGGCGAGACTGTAAATAGTTGAGCAATTCGGATAGACATGGTTCCAAATTCTGAATAAGTTTGAGGTTTACTTGGATGTGTTTTCTATTGGAGCGAGTTTATTTTGCGAGGAAAAGCCTGCACATTCTTTGTAACTTGCAGATTTTCAATTGTGCTATCAGGAACTTGAAAGCCGAAATTCCTAAAAAGCAGTTTTTAAAAATTTAGTGTTTATTCTAATTATCAGGGAAAAAAAACTAGAGTGCTATAAGTTCTGAAAATATTGTTCATAATATAGTTTCATTTATTTTATTCCTGAAGTCTAGGAGCTGCAATGCTTTACCTACTGCTTTTTAAGAAATATATTTTAAAAAATTGAAAGAAATTCGTATACAGAGTTACTTAAATGAGCCAAAAAGCATCACCAATATTTAACAGGAAAAAAAACTAGAGGGCTATAAATTCTGAAAATATTGTTCATAATATAGTTTCATTTATTTTATTCCTGAAGTCTAGGAGCTGCAATTCTTTACCATGAATAGTTGTTGTTTGCTAGAACTGGCGAAGCTCAAATAGTTCAAAGCTAGAAATTTAATTTTTTATATAATGCATGAACTAATGAAGTAACAATAAATAGGACAATTCAATGGGAGTTGGAGAAACTGAAATCCTCGCTTATTTTATTTCTTTACTCAAATTGGTTCAGCATACTTTACCTGTGTTGAATGACGCAGTTTACACTATTATTCCGATTGTGGAGCCATTACTAGTTTCTTTTGTCCTGGTCCTTGAATGGAGTCTAGAGTAACATGGAACGTCAATTTGGCAAATTTTTTCTCCAATTAGATTTCTTTATTTGAACTATCAATGAAGAACAAGGATACAGGGTTAGATGTTTTAAGTGTAGCATTCAAGATTATTTGGGGAATTTGAAGATTAATGGCTGAAAATCTTATATGATTGCCTCAACGCAGTACTTATTAAATTTTTTTTGTGCTGACTTTTTTCTACCAATTGTTATTCTCAGCACAGAATATAAGTATTCTTTATATCTTTCTTATAGCTTGTGGTATATTTAGATGCAGATAGTGCAATATAATTTTGTCATAATGCTATGAAACATTTGCAGAGTATTCCTTTTACTGGTTATAAAATTCCTAACATAAAATTACCTTTTGAAATCCACGCTTAATCCTTTCGTTAGTTAACATAGACGATCCCAATTTACTTAAGGTTTGGCTGTTGTTCTTGTTGTTGCATGTGCTAATAATGTTTTTGGCATTCCTTTCTGGAGCTGACCTTATAAGAAATTGTGTTCTGCAGCTCTTGAAGCAAGTACCAGCATTCAATTCCCTTTTACTGTGCGTATACTTGATGAGAACGATGAACTATTAAGCTCAATTCCCCAACGAGGTACGCAAGGATCTTTCTTCTTTTTTTCCTTGTGGACTTCTGAAATTAGTTAATTCGTTGTAAAAAGAAAGTTGCGTACTTGAGTCTGCAAAAAAAAAGGAAGAGAAAAACGGAGTCTGCATAAACTGTACATGCCTTGTTATGATTGCAAAATTGAAAATGTCCTCAAATCCTCTACGATTCTTGCTAAAGAATGGCTACCTGACATAATTTCTGTTTCAGTATGCTTTGTGGAGGACCTATGATTTTTGTGTGTGTTTAGTATGCACAAAAAAATACATTATACTGCAAATTACATTTCTGACTTGGATATAGATTTTATTCCGGTATTACCGCTATTGAAAAGAAAAAGCTGTTTAATTGATATCAAAATCCTATGTTCCGAAAGTTTGTATTTCTATTTTATTTTATTTTATTTTTTTTTTGCATTTTAAATTCGTGAATGGTTTACCCCTTTTTTGATAAACATTTCCAACTATTACTCTGTAAAAAGAGTTGGAGATTTTAGGTGGAGCGTTCTATTAATTTCAGTGTTGTCAATAGTGCCGCTATAGCTGGCTATAGCGAAGCGGAGCGGACCTAGGTCGCTATAGGTACCTTCGTTGCGTCACGCGTCATCATAGTAAAAATAGCGGCCGCTATTATCCCTGAAATAGTGGGAAATAGCCCGCAATTGCGGCGCTATTTGGATATTAGATTTGAAATTCCATTTTTACCCTTAACAAGAGTAAAAAACTTATGGGGGTAAATTGGCTTTTCCCAATAAAAAACCCGTTAGAGTCTACAGTCGTTCTTCCATACATAAGCTATTTTCTCAAAAACTCACTCTCTTAAAAAAATAAACCCTCATCTCTATGCCCCTAACATCTTCTTCTCATCTTCATCACCCATCCAACTCCATTCACCGGAGACCCAAACAAAGGCTTGGTTGATCTTGTGACTATGAAGTTTGATTAGTCATAGTATTTAGGAATTGAACTTGTTGTCCTGCTTTTTCTTGTTTTTTTTATCTTGGATTTAATGACTTTGGTTATGTTTTTATCTTGGAAAATTTCGATATGGGATCGGGGCAGTGGGTAGGGACTACTGGTCCACTTGATCCCGAGATGCCACGCGTCGCCTCTTTCAAAAAAAAATTTCATCTCTCAGTCATTCCTGATATGGGCACAGTTAAAAGTACAAAAATTGTACAAATTTGTCACATCACTATAAAATGAGGAGGGAAATATTTTTTTACTTTTAACTGTGTCCATATCAGGACTATCTTTTTTGTATTTTAACCATGAATCGAGAGATGAATTTTGAAAGAGGGGCGACGTGGCAGCTTCTGCATCAAGTGGACCAGGGCCCTACCCCCGGCCCTGGTCCATATCAGAATTGTCCTTTTAACAAAATAATCATATTGGGTGAGTCATCCCAATATATCAGTCCATATTGGGAGGGAGACTTATCCATACCCGTCCATTGCCTAGTCAATCGTCCATTATGGATGGGTAACTTGGGTAGGTGTCGTGGCCTATTCATACTGGACGGGTGATCCCAAACTATTTTTGTTTTTTTTCTTTCAATTTGATAATTGTTTATATTTTCTTAATTTTGGTTTCTAATATTTAATTAGTATGTATTAGTAAATAATTAAATATTAATGTGTGTGTCATTGGTAATTACTAAAATAGGATTGACAGTATTTTATTTTCTTGGGACTAATGGTTTGTTGTTGTTGTTTGTAATATTTTATTTGGAAATTGCTATGGATTATGTGATATAATATTATGCTTTATGCTTTATCATAAGTGATTGTTAAAAATAACAATATTGATTATTAATTGTGATAGGATTGTATTATGATGTTGTAATTAGGTTATTAATGTTAATTTGTTTTTTGTTAATATTGTTTTTTAGAAAGAATATGAGAGAGAGAAGACTGGCCAGATAATTAGGACAAGGAAGTAAAGAATCAGTTTCCTTTAACTGCTGCTTTCTGAAGGGATTGTAGTGGGAGAAGGAATAATTATACTTCAGCTTTTCCCTCCCAAGCAAATTAACTGAGATATAGCCGGACTGACCAATTTATTTAGCCATTTGGTTTCCCCGACCGACGAAACCATGTCAAAATCAGTATTGCAAAACTCGCTAGTCGCTAGTCGGTCGGCAGACAGGGGACTAGTGACTAGTCGGCGACCCTAAATTACAACGTAATTTTAAAAATTATGGTATTATATATGTTATAATAACCTGTGTGGGAAGACATAATATCTCATATATATTATTATTATAAATTTTTCCGAAATAATTCATAAGCTTTAACGGACCTGAAAAAAAAAATATAAAGTTATAAGGACTAAATATAATTTCTAAAAATTATTTCGGACTTCGAATACAAGTTATTTCTAAATTTATGACTTGTTTGTAATATAAGTATTTTATAGGATTTATGTGATAATTACTTATATTACCATTTTAGTCCTTTATATATATAATATATATTCTAAACCTAAGAGAACAAACCCTAAGTTTTTTATCTTCTTAGTAAAAAAGAATTGACTTCAAATTTGTGTATTGACTTCAAATATTGTGTAGTGACTTCAAATATTGCAGCTCTAAAAAGAATTGACTTGACAAAATTAATATGGTCGTTTTGCCCGATTATGAGTAATTCACCACTGAAGAATGAAGGTAAATGGCGTAAATTAATGAATCACATAAAAAACTCACCAATATATCTGTTTTGCTGACTTTGATTAGACTATGAGCTGCAGATAAGTAAATTGTTTGTCCAGTGCTTAAATCATTTCTGCGTTATCTCCGTGAATGTGTATTAACTTTGTAAAACATTCCGCGTTCACATGTGCTCCCTCCATTTCATAATACAACTCCTTTTATCTTTTCCATCTCTTCCGAAAATATATGTTCTTTTTCCATTTTTTAACGATATATTTTAAGAATCTCCCTTAAACATAATATTATGGTATGTAGAGAGAGAGAGAGAGAGGGGTTGGTGGTTGAGACTTTGTGGTGATAAATTAAATTCTTTAAGGTTATAATGAAAGATAGATACATCTTGCCTCTCCTTCTTTAATCTATGCTAAAGTACGTAGACGGGCGTATATTATGAAACGGAGGGAGCACTATTATTGAAGCATTCTTAGAACCTAAGAAATGATTTTGTTGCTCTTTTTGCTAATTTGAGTAGACCTGTGGAGGGTTAATAGGCTTGATGTCTGCATGTTTAGAATGGAAGATTGAGTTTCAAAGTTGTCATTCTTTTCTGCTGCTAATATGTCGGTAGAAACCACTAACAGTTCAGGTCAGGAGGCTTTAGAAATTTCATGTTTCCGAGAGAAACGGACAGAGGGGTATGTGTTTTGGCAGGATTATGTATATGTTTGCCAATTTTTCTGGGAGTTTTTACCCCACAAATACCTAGTTTTCTTGGTAGTGCATCTTCCGAGGCAAGAATGTTTTACAGTAGTGCGTTCGTGCCATTGTAATGGATCATGGCGTTGAAGACATGACACACGTTCTTTAGGTTGGTTTCGTCTAGTAAAACAAATCGATTTGCTTAGCGGGGTTAAAAAGTTGTGCCAAACAGGAAGAAAAACAATCCTATTTTTTCTGCACTAATTTGAGACACAAACACACGCACACAAGGTGGTTATGCCATGTAGGGGGACTTATCTTGAGGAGAGATAAGAAATCGCTCGATCATTCTGGCAACGTCTAGATAATATATATGTGTCGGCTAAGTTAAAATCTGCCTCACCTGAGATGATTAATGCATATTGTTCTGATTTATGTACTGAATGATGATCTATCGCTGTAACCCTAATTTTGTTTCCAGACCTGGAACCACCTCGTCAGAGGCCCAAGACATCCGCGAGAACAGCTCAGAGACTAATCGCTCAAAGCATGGGAATAAAGTTGTCCACCGCAAACTTTGGAGCCAGGGAACTGAGGAAACAAGAAGAAGCCAGAAAAAACCGCATAGTTTCAAGACAAACCTTGAGGGACGACGCTTGGGGAGACGACACAGTCTGAAATTTTCTTTTTTTTTACCGTCGATCAATTACCTGTACATTTCACAGATTATTACCATTAAATACTGTATACAATGATGAAAAGAGTAGATGGATTTGCTTCGTTCTGATCTGTTTCTTGATGATGTTCTGCGATTGTATTTTACTCTTTCGTAAAGTGGAAATCAAAATGGTTATCTAAATATGTGCAGGATTAGTAGAACTGTTAAAAAGTGTAAATAAGTTCTAAACTTGCAATTTTTTACTGTAATGAATATATATCACTATACTATATGACTTTGGTGGTGTAAAATACTCCCTCCATTTCCATTTAATTGTCGTTTAGTGTGTATATATATATATATATATATATATATCCAAATTAATTGTCATTTACATGTCTTTTATTAGGTGTCAATAATTTATTTCAATTATACTATCAACAAATCTTTTATTAGAAAAGTGAAAGAGGA
The DNA here is from genome assembly GCA_026122235.1 of Vinca minor. Lineage (NCBI taxonomy): Eukaryota > Viridiplantae > Streptophyta > Magnoliopsida > Gentianales > Apocynaceae > Vinca > Vinca minor. Next base: position 1,484,034 of record JAOCZM010000121.1, read on the forward strand.
GGAAGGAAATGGTATTATTGGAATTGGAGTGGAAAGATTATTGTTTGTTTCAGTTCCTTAATTTTTTTCAAAGTGTCCTAAACGATCTATATTGAGGAATGGAGGGAGTATATAGTTTCTTTCATCGAGTTTTATACATGTTATGTTACGCAGCGTTCTGAAGTTGAATATAGAACAAGCGATACTTCGGAGGCTGCATTATTCTATGTATATGTATATAATTATATGAGCAAATAATTATTTCTGCCACATAAGTAGTTTGGTGTGTTATTTTTGTTTCAAATAGTTTTTCGTTGCATTTTTTGTCACAAAAGTAGTTTTGTGTGTTATTTCTTCTACAAATTATTTTTTCTATGCCTTTTATGCCACAAATTTTTTTTTACGTGCTATAAGTGCCATAACACGACATCCATCTCAGACTCGGCCCCGACCCGATTATTAAATCGAATTGGATGGTTTATCAATTTTACTTCTAAATTAGAATGTTGTGGAGAAGAGACTGTCAGATTAATGGTTAGGTCTGGTCGAATCTGAATTTGATAGGTCGGATTACGACACTTGTGGCGCGCGAAATTTCTCTTGTGACAAAAAAGTACCGATAAATTATTTATGGCAGAAATAACATACAAAAAAAAAAAAAATACTTTTGTAGTAGAAAAGGCACAAAAAAACTATTTGTGAAAAAATTAGCACACAAAACTACTTATATGTCAGAAATAGTTATTTGCTCTAATTCTAATGATTTGGTTATTAGAAAAGAAAAAAAAATTATAAAGACTTGGACTCTCTCTCTTTTTTTTTGTGCTAAATTATAAAGACTTGGACTCAAACTTACATTAGACCGCCAAAGCCGACATTTTGAATGAAGAGGTGAACAATACACGAACTATTGGATAGCTTTGAAGTGGAAAATTGGTTTTTGGAGCAATTGAGGGGCAAAATTATTAACAATTGTTATTCTTCAAAATGTACTAAGAAGTTTAGAGATATGGAGAAGAAAAGGAAAGTAACGTTATTTTACTGTTGGTAGACAAAGAATTTTGCTTGGAAATAGGTGAAAATAATTAAGAGATGAGTTGAAAAAATAAATATTAAATCAGCGTATTAATTATTGAGCCCACAAAGTTCAAATCTAATAAAATTATATACATATTTTTTTTATAATAAAAACACACACCGAGATGTGTAAATATGTATATTTGGAGCCCTCAATTTTTAAAAGTTCTATACAGTCGAGCACTTTACATTTTCTTTTAGTCACCGTTGCAACATTAGCAATTTGCTCAACCAAACATTGTTGTGGAGTAACATTTAAAAATAGATTATTTTAGTTTATTTTACCCTAAAAATAATTTTAAAAAAAATGTAATGCTTTGTGTCCGAATGTGAATAAAGGTGTTTTTTTTTTTCTTTTCAATTACAACATTCCTTTTCTTATTTGAATATCTGTTTCTTTATCAAGCTTCGCCGAATATTTTGTTGAAATCTAACTTTAATAAAATATAAATCCTTTTCTTAATATCCTCACAAGTGAGCTTCAAGTTCTTCTCCCTTCCAACATTTTTAGAACCTCTTACAAATGCTATCTCTAATGGAATGCTTCAATAAGTTTGATCAAATTATCGGTACGTAAGTTACAACGGTTATAATTTGTTACTTTTATGAAAAAATTGAGAAAATTTGAAAATCATTAAAATCATAACATAATTTTTACATTTATATACATCATTCAGAAATAAGTTTGTCAAGTTTTATTGCAAGTAAACACTACTTATTTATCTATTCTACATAATTATTTACAGAAAGAATAAAAAAGTAATATATATATATATAATAAACGTTAAATATAATCAACAAGCTTTCTTAAATTTTGGCAATTTCAATAGACGTGAATGTTTTATTATGTTCGAAAGAGACGAAAAAATAAACCGGATATTCTTCAAACATTATTCAAGCTCGCTAAAGTGCAAATGGAAGTTTCTATCAAGCTATAAATATTAGCCAACCATTCCTTCTGAGTCAATATTCAACCCTCATTCAAGCTTGCCTAGTGCCAATGGAAGTTTCTATCGAGCTATTTTTTTTCCAGAATCTCATCCAGGAAAGTAGCAACCTCAACCATTGGAGGCTAATACTTGATTCCTGTTTCTATCAAGCTATACATATTAGCCAACCATTATTTCTCAAAAGAATACTATTGATATAAATTAAATTTAATAGAACTTGTGATTCAAATTTATTCACATAATGTCATCCATTCCTTTTGGTTTAACCCGAGGGGCCCCCATTGTCCACCTCGATCGTGGTGACTAATTTGGGTTCGACTTGCGATTGGCCCGAAGCATGACCGCTAGTGTGAGAGGGTCTGGCCTATTATGCTTTTTTATACGGAACCCTACCACCGCGAGAAAATTTCACAAAAGTCGATATCCACTGAGAGAATCGAACACTCGTCAACGGTATCAGTTGTCCCAAAGTTCGGAGTTCAACGATACCAGTTGTTCCAAAGCTCGGGATTCAGCCATAATCCATTATGAAAAAGTGCAAACCCCCAATTGAATTGCAGCCACAAAGAAAGGGACAAAAGCCTGAAAAAGGCCCACCGAAATTAGCCAAAGTCTAGTCAAAGGTTTCATGTGACATATTATAACTCCCAATAAATACTTGTTTTTTGTATTATAAGACTAAAGAAAAAGTCTCTATTTCAATCCTCGTGTGTTGCATTATTGGATGTATATAGTATGTTCGGAAGAAAATTCTAAGATAATTAATTGCATGCAACCTTGGATAGTTCATTTCAATTTGTTATTGTTTGAAATCTTGTCTTCTATGCCAAAATTGAAAATTTCTAGTAGCTAAGACAAAAGCTTTTTCTTGCTTATACTTTTTTGTGGAGAACCTTGATTTGATGTTGGAGCACCTTTTTTGTTGCTTTCAATTTCGAAAGACCGTTATCTCGACCACTTTCGAATGACCTTTGAATAGAAGAATTATATATGTGATATAGAATTTTTGGTAAAAAATCGTCTACTCTCATTTTGTGTACTCATTTTCTATCACATTAATAAAAAGTTGACATGTGTTAATTTTTTCCTTGAGAGTTTCACTATTTCTTTTAGATTATACTTTTCAAATTAAAAAATTAACACATGTCAATTTCTTATTAGTGAGACAGATTACGAGATACAGAATGGGGATATACAAATCTTACCGGAATTTTTGTTAACGGTAATTTATTCAATGAAAATGACAAGTTTCAATAGATAAGTAATCAAAAGGATAAGTTTTATCACAAGGTCCATAGCCCAGTGGGGAGATGACCTGCCCACAACCAAAAGGTTGTGGTTGTGGATTCGATACCCAACTCACACAAAAAGGAAGGATTTAATTTCCTATTCTTGATTCCTCTTGTGTGGGTTCTTATACTTCCCTCACGGGGCACCCGCTCAGCTGGATTTCTATCAGCCCTGGTGAGGTCAAATAAAAAAAATATATATTAAAAAAAAAGGATAAGTTTTTTTCAGATTAGTAGTAGTGTCTCTGCTTCATAATTTAGATTAATAATGAATTGTTAACATTCATGTAATTTTAAATAAATAGGTCAATTCATCCCTTTTATAATCCTAAATATGTCATTGTTAAGAGTAAGGGGGTGTATTCAATCCTGGGATTTTAAAAGATTTTAACTGATTTTCAAAAGTCTATGGATTCTGTTGACTTTATGGATTGTTTTAACTCTATGCAGAGTCGGCGCAGAGTCTATAAGATTTTATTAGATTGATTTATCAAGATTTCTTTTGATTTATAAAGTCTATAGATGATTTGAATAGCACCAAAAAATAAAGAAAAGACTGATTCATTGGTGTATTATACAGATCGAAATGTGTTGAATTTCCAAAGTCAACATAGGTTTATCAATCCTTTTTTTTTTTGGAATTAAATCATTTTGTTAAAAATTTATAAAGTTTGACGATAGTCTTTAATTTTTTTAGATCACGTAACTGCGGCTTTTTTGATTTATTTGTTCAAGGTTTGTATAATTTACTTACTGATATTTTTTTCTTTGGTTTAATTAAGATATGTTTTGTGATAAGTTTTGTTTGAACTTTTTTTTCTCTTTGATTTTATCTTTCAGGAAAATGAAATTTATGTTTGAAAAATAGAAATTTGTGGTTAAATAGAAAATAAATTGTTTGCTTTCTTTAATTTCTATTTGAAGATGATCAAGAAGAAAATTGTTTGGATATTATGACTTCTTTTTGGGAAATAAACATTTCATATTGAGTTTTATAATGATCTTAACAAAAATCTCATTTTTTTTGTAGTTTGAAATATTTCTTTGTTTTTCTTATAATTTTATAGAAATGAGATTACTAAAAAAAATTGTAATTTAAGATAAAATTATCAAAAATTAATGAGAGAAAATCAAAATCTTGAGAAAAAAGAAGAGATTTCACCATACACATTTAAACCTATGAAATCCATCAAAATCCTACATTTAATGAAATCTATGAGAATATATAGAGTTTTGAATACCTCTAGATTTTAATGGACTTTTTAAAATCTAAATTGAATACATTTAGATTTTAATGGACTTTTTAAAATCTAAATTGAATACCTCTAAATTTCATTGGACTTTTTAAAATCCAAATTGAATACCTATGGACTTTAAAACTCCTTAAAAATCCTATAGAATCTATGTTGAATACACCCCTAAGTTTGAAAGATTAAATAAATCCTTTGATTAAACGGTTGCTAGGACCGTGCTTTCGGTATTTGAGAAATATTACTCTCGGTAGCGAGGAAAGGTAAATTAGAATTTTGTTTACAGTTAAAGTTACAACTTTTTTTTTTTGTAAATATACTAATGTATCATACAAGTGATTTGAGACAGAATATATAATTATAATATGCCAGATATTCTAAGACCGAAGGAGTAATTTAACTTGACAAAATGGTAACTTACAATAAAGAAATGATACTGATGCCTACCGGACAAATGGGTTCGGATCTCGAAGCTCCCCACTCTAAGCAAGTAAACGGATCTCAAAAGAAAGAGAGTAGCATATAAGATAAGTGTAAGATAATATTTATTGAATCAAAATATATTAAATTGATTAATTGAACAAGGAAAATTCTCCCATATAAATACAAAGAGAGTCCTAACTAAAGAAGGAAGTTACTTAACTATGTAACTCTAAATAAATGAGGAAATCAAATAATAATCTAACTCTAAAATAATATAAAGAATAGAATAGGTAATTGTTAGAATCCTACTAACATAATTATCCTATTATTAGTACTCCCCCTCAAGTTGGAGTGTGTAAGTCGAGAACATCCAACTTGCGAACCAGATAATCGAATTGTTGTTAAGTTAAAGCCTTAGTGAGAATATCGGCCAATTGCTCACGTGTACCAACGTGAGAAGTCACAAGATCCCCTTTGTCAATCTTCTCACGAGTAAAGTGACAATCGATTTCTATATGCTTGGTAGTACGTTCGTGAAAGATTGGGTTAGTAGCAATATAAATGGCTGATTGATTATCACAAAAGAGCTTGGTTGGGCCAAGTGATATACCAAGGAACCTGAATAATTCACGAAGCCAAGTTAATTCACTAGTTGTATTTTCCATGGATCGATACTTCGCTTCTACAGAAGAACGTGATACAACTTGTTGTTTCTTGGACTTCCAAGAGATAGGAGCATTACCAAGTTTGATAAAGTAACCCGTAATAGACCTCATTGTCACTGGACATACTGCCCAATCAGAGACACAATAGGCAATTAAATTTAAATCAGGATTATTTTTGGGCAATAAAATTCCTTTGCTTGGATTACCTATGATAAATCGAACGACTCTAATTGCTGCCTCCCAGTGTCTATCTCTAGGCTTCTGCATGAATTGATTTAGGATATTTACAGCATACGTAATATCAGGTCTTGTAATAGTCAAATAAAGTAGTCTGCCAACTAGCCTTTGATAACGTCCTGGATTGCCAAAAACTTCACCATCTTCATCAGATCATTTATGTTGTAACTCAATTGGCGTGTTGCTTGGTTTTGCTCCAGATAAACCACATTTAGTCAGAATATCTAATGCATACTTCGTTGACTTAGAAATGATCCCCGTGAAGAATGAGCAACTTCAATTCCCAAGAAATATTTAAGAACCCCCAAATCCTTAATTTTGAAATTGGCATTAAGAAATTGTTTCAATTCGTCGCATTTGTGCAAGTTATTTCTAGCAATAATTATATCATCAATATAAACCAAAAATACCAAGACAGTATTTCCTTGTCTGTAAATGAAAAGAGAGTGATCAATTGGTGACTGCTTGAAGCCATACTTTCGCAAAGTATTGGTTAATTTGGAAAACCAATTTCTTTCTGCCTGTTTCAATCCATAAATAGACTTCTTAAGCTTGCAATATAAATTTGGTTTAGGGAGATGAAGACCTAATGGTGGATCCATATAAATTTCCTCCTTCAAATCACCATGAAGAAATGCATTATTGACATCCATCTGATAAAGAAACCAACCTTGGGAAACTGCAAATGCCAAAAGACAATGAACTGTGGTCATTTTGGCGACAGGTGCAAAGGTCTTAGTGAAATCCTCCCCCTCGACCTGAGAGTAACATTTGGCCACAAATCTAGATTTCGGTCGTTCAATGGACCCATCAGTGTAAAATGCCAAAATTAAATTTGAATAAAATGAATTTTTTTTTCCTCTTAACAAAAAATGACAAAATTAGCCTTTATTCAAAATTATAATAAAATTTTGTTTACTTGAAATGTCTAAAATATTATCGGTGTAAAATGACGAAAATACACTTGTTGAGAAATAATATAAATGTTATTCATAACAAATGAAAAAGAATAGCGATGATGAAAATGACAAAAATACCACTCGTTTTTTAAAATATGAAAATTTTACATTAAGGGTATTTTGTCATTTTGGAAAATGAGCATTTTCTCCATTCTAAACCAATTGGCAAAGTGTATTTTATTCATTTTGTGATTTATTATTCTTTTTTCAGGTAGATATTCGTTATTATGCACAATGAGCTAATTCCACTTTAACAAGGGTATTTTTGTCATTTTGCAACGAATGCATTTTTTAAACTGGACCATAATTTTTTCTTCATATTACGCAAAAGGGTATATTTTTAACTTTAGTAGAGAATTTTCATTATTTTTTTATACCCGAAAAATTTCGTCATTTTTCATCAAAAATATTTTCGTTTTTCAACGGTATTTTATCCAATTCATACTATAAATATTTTTTTCAACACTATGAATATTCTTTTAATTTAGCAAACAAAAATATTTTCGGTATTTTACATCGATAATTCTTTTAACAAGGGTATTTTTGTCATTTTACTTCAACTGTACTTTGATTATTTGTATTAGGAGAATATTTTCCTTTTCACACTATATGCATTTTTTTTCTATTTATTTTTAATTATGTGATTTTTTGGTGTTTCAAACAAATAAATTAAAATTTGAATTGAATTACATATCAATTCCATAGTTTTACCAAACAAAATAATTCAATTATTGGCAAATTTGCATCCTGGGTCTAGAAACAATTTATTATTTAGAAGTCGGGTCCAAAAAGTATTTTTTCAACAGCTTCTATCCTAAAACAATTTACGATTGGTGTACTCCGTCCTTCCGTCCAAAAAACCCAAAGTCAACTGTTACTTCAAAATTTGAATTTTGTCAATGTTGAATTTAATAGTGGTATTTTTGGTATATTATATTAAAAATTCTCCTCTCCACCACACCATCCGAACCCCACCCCCACCTTTCTTCTTCCTTCACGCACCACCACACCACCTCATCCGACCCCTACCTTTCTTCTTCCTCCACAGAAAATAAGAAATATATTCTTTCTTACCACCCTTGCCCCAACCCCCTACGGGCTTATCCCCACCCCAGCCACACATCTTCTTCTTCCTCATAGAATCTTGTACCCATACCCCTCTTCCCCTTCTCTCTCAATCATCCTCACAATCCTACTAAGAGTTCATCACCCAAATAATCAAATTGAAAATATCAAATTCTACAACTAATTTTTTTTATTGAGAGAATGAAGTCTTTAGGAGTTGTCCTTGGAAATGTTTGAAAATTTTGAGTCATAATATGAATAGAGAAGAAGAAAGAGGTAGTAGGTGGCTGTGGTGGGATTTTTGGGTTTGGAGGGAGGGAAGCTATTGCCGGTGTGGCTCCCGCCGCCGAAAATTTTGGACTGAGACTGCTATATCGGGGAAGGGGGAAGAAGAACAATTTTGGCACCTTCAGATTAGGGGTGGGATTGAATGGGTCGACGGGTACGGGGTATTGGCTCGTGTCGGGAATGGGGAGAGGTGGGTTTTTATTAGGAATTTCCAAATATGCCCTTTTAAATTGCCGTTGACCATTTCAAAATTGTAAAGTAACAGTTGACTATGGGTGTTTTGGACGGAAAGGGCTGAATGCACCAATCGTAAATTGTTTTAGGATAGAAGTTGTTGAAAACATAGTTTCTGGACCCGACTTCTAAAATGTAAATTGTTTTTGGACACAGGATGCCAATTTGCCTCAATTATTTGATATTGGAATTTCTTAGGATTCCAATTCTTGGAATTCCATAGAATTGGAAAACCTTAAAATTCCAATTTCTTGTAATTCCATGGAATTTCATAGAATTAGAATTCCAATTTCAAAACCGATTCCATGAAAGAAACACTCCCTAATTGTTTTTCTATGTTTTATCTTTTAAAGATCCTAATGTGTGATTTTGAGCTGTTTGATGTTTTTAAAATTTTATAACTTTGTTCTTACTAGTTTTTACTATCTCAAAGTTTCTCATGATGCTTTAGAAATGGTTTAAAACCATTTTGGCCAAATTTAAAAAACCAAAAAACAAATGTCAGACATAACCCCGGTCGACCGACCGTAGGATTACAGTCGGCCAAAGTCGTACTTGAAGTTTGAAAATGGTGATTATCTGTACACATCACTTCTAATAATTTGTTTTAAAACTTCTTGGATGTTGGATTCACTTCAAATATTTTCTTAAAACAATCCAATCCTTTTACAAAACACCAAAATCAAAATTGGCACATCTTAAGGAGAGCTTTCTTAAGTGTTTAGTTTTGAAAACCTCAAAACTCCCTTAGTATCTTTTATTCTTCAAAGAAAAATATTTTGTAAATGTGCCCTTTAAACGGAAAGTTAGAGATGAAGGACTTTGGTTGAGCTATAAGCTCTTTGAAAACCAGTATAAATTAGAGAAAAAAAACAAAAAAAAATTGATAAAAATAATAAGGAAATTTTAAAAAATAGCAAAAAAAATCTAAAATAAGTAAAAATCAACAAAACAATTAGATAAAAAAAAAAAATCATACAATATAAATAAGAAATTAAAAATAGAAAATAAGAATAAACATAAATTAAAAAAATAAGGAAAATCAAAAGAAAAAAAGGGAGGCATGTCGGATTACCTCAATCCGTCTTCGGTGAGAAAGTGCGACGAGGTCGCAAGATTGCAACGGGGAGAGGGAAAGAGGGGGCGTCGGTTGGAGTCTGAAGTGAGAATTTTGAGTATTAAAATTATATCCGAATCTATATTTAACAGAGTATCAAAGTCATTTAGTCTAATGTTTGACCTTCACTGATTTTGTTGATATTCACGCTCCAATTATGATCCCTTGGGCGTGACAAAGGTGTGTTGAAAAAATCAAGTTTTTATTTTTAAGAATTGAATAATTCTTCCCACATAAAGTAACTTTTTATGGTTGAATTTAATTAAACTCAGCACCAAGATTTCATAGCCGGCATATGAGGCCAAGAATAAGTTGCTCCAAAGGCACCAATGCTAAGACCATTCCACATTAATGGATTGGATAGCATTTTGAATTTGAGATTTTGCATTATGTTTCGCAAAAGATGAATATTTATGAGTAGAAGACATAAGATAATAATTTTAAAATCTGAGATTTGAAATAGTACATAAATGCACATTTATATTTTATACTAATTCTGAAATGTGATATATTTGAGATGATATACGAAGGCATATTTATATTTTATACACAAGAGCATGCACTTCTTCCTAATTATTTGTCGAACAAAGCAATTTATATTCGTTAGTACAAATTATAATAAGAAAAATGATGAACAAACTATTGATTAATTTTATATCAACCATCATTTTTACATCGCAGGGGCAGAACGTTTCGCAATAACAGTCAACATCTTTTTAAAATATCTTCTTTAAAACATCTTTTTTAAAACATCAGAGTTTTTGTAATAATTATATATTTTTTTAATAATCTATGTAAAATATTTCATCTTGCACTTGATCTTTTTTTCAAGTTCACTATATATATATATATATATATAGAACTTTTGCCGTTCACTTTTATTTCAAATGTTACATAAAATCTTCACAATAGGGTTTTATTGAGCAGAGATCACAAAAAGTTGTGATTTCAGTAACATATATCATCATCTTGTATCACAAAATCCTCAAAAGACAAAGCACGAAGTTTGGAGACAAGCAACTATACCTCATGTTCACTGTTGAAAGGACCCTGACGGCGGTGGTGGTCGGTTATGGTGGCGGCGGTGATGGAGGTGGTGTTGGTTTAAATATAGGGGAGGGGGTTGGTTTAAGTGAACTAACAAAAATGCACTTATTCAAAAGTTGACTAACCATTGACTAGCAGAAAAACTGAAAGAAGGACCTAAGTTACAACTCGTAAAATGATTAATGATGTAAAAATTAAAAAAGAAAAGAAAAATTACCTAAGTTACAAGTCGTAAAATGTTATGTGACTAAATTCGCAAATTTGCGGCTCAAATATAAATGTTCAATAATGATTATTGGATAAAAAAATTGGATCAAATAAAGATCAAAGAGTATAAAATGAAAATGGTCGTTAGAATTTAATGTGATATTATGCCTTCTTCATTCAAATTTGATCCCAATTTTTTTTATCCAATAATCACTACCCATAACTGTTTCAACTATTTTTTTAAAAATACCGGTTTCTACCTCAAATAAAAAACGAGTTTCCATGAAATCGTAGATGTCATCGTGATTTTCCGAATTAATATTCAATAAAGAGTATTTATATTTTTTTACTGAAATTTTAGTTTTTGTTAATGTAATTTATTTTAGTTTTAATATAAATAAACCGTAACAGAAATGATTAACTTATATAAGAGAGAATGTGGTAAAAATAGATTTAATGAAGTGGAATAAATAGTGAGAAGTGATGTGTCATGTGTGATTATTTAATAATCTTTTATTATTGTGAAAGAAACCGATGGAGTTTTTTAATGAAATTTTGTAGGGAGAACGATGCAATGCCTTATAACAAGCATACTAATATAATTGGATGTGGCCTCATGACGTAGATGTTATGAGTTCGAATTCCCTCCTCACTTCTTGAACTCCATATTTCTTGTAATAGTTAGGTCCTCCTCCCCCAATAAAGATTTTTTTTTAAAAAAAAAGCATAGTAATATAATTCGCTAGCCGTTCCCTTTCAAGAAAGGGAATGATTGTAAAAAACAGTTAAAAATCCAAGAGAACAAAGAAGGGATGTATTTGAACAACTTTAAATAAGTGAAACGGAAAATAATTGATATTTGTTGTTGAAAAGTAAAAGAAGGAGAAAACAATTGACCAAGGTCTAAATTAGGGCCCTTCAAAATAACCGGAATAAGTGATAGCCATCAGTTTACTTCGTCAAGTCTTTTTATCTAAATTAATTATTGGAGGGAATATCCGTATATTTGGTTTTTTTTTTTTTTACATAAATTTTTTTAATATCATTAAGTAATATAAAAAAATACACGTGGTAGGAGAAAACTCGATGGTCTCCAAACCATTGAGATGATGTTCTAGTCCTCACATCATATTTTGCCAAAGAATTTGCGGGAATATTACATAATTTGTGAACAAAAGATAAATGTGTTATACTCACTACAAGAAAACTGTGTAACAGGGACGGACATTTCCGCCGCTAATCCATTGCTAAACTCAGTTTAGCGACCGAATTACGTGGTTGTGTATTTTTCGTCGCTAAGAAAATTACCGACCGAATACCGACGGAAAGTCTAGCGATCGAATTTAGGTCGCTATTTACCGACCGAATGGTCAACATTCAACACATTTGACTTTGACTGGTTAACGACCGAATACCGACTGAATGGTCAACATTGTTGACCTTTGACTGGTTAACGACCTAATACCGACGGAAAATCTAGAGACCGAATATTCGGTCTCTATTTACCGACCGAATGGTGAACATTTTTTACCCTTGACTTTGACTGTTTCAGTCGTTATTCCTCGCTAAATTGTTTTTAATTTAAAAAAATAAATCTGAAATTTACTTAAATCCCTATTATAAAAAAACAGCAATACGCCCGAAAACAAAAACCAGAAACAGTATTATTAATAAGATCCCAAATAGCAAAAATAATCAATAAACCCAAAAATAACATTAGATAGCCAATTATCTTACTAAAAACCACAAGTTTACACTTCTCATTTACATTACAACACTCACAATCAAAGTGTGCACTTCTCAATACATTACAACACTCATAATCAAGTCCACACTTTGCATTACAACACTCACAATCAAAATGAGCACTTCTCATTACATTAAATACTCAGAATCAAAGTGCAAACTTCGAATTACAACACTCACAATCAAAGTGCACACTTTGAATTACAACATTCACAATCAAAGTGTGCACATTACATTACAACACTCACAATCAAAGTGCACACTTTGAATTATCAAAACTCACAATCAAAGTGTGCACTTCTCATAAACTCTTTGATGTCATTCATATGTATATCCTTGGAAATGCATGAGATGCAATCTGAAAATTCAAGAATCAAATTATTTTATGACAATAAAATTACTACTTTGAATTATGTTAAAAAGTTATACAATATGACAATTAATTTATGGTAATAAAGTACAAAAAAAAACCCAACAAATATTACTCACCTTCAATATGTGGAAATTCCAAGAAGCGAGAAAAGCTTAATCATTCTAAATCATCATCCGACATAATATCATCCTCTTCTTCAAAATTGTCATCACCCGACATAATTTCATCATCATCATCATCATCATCGTCATCATCTTCATGAACACGGCTCGAACCGGCCACAAGTACAACTTCAATTTCCCCTGACCGGTGTGCAAGTTGACCAACTTCAGTAATAGTTGGATCAATGCGACTGGTCTCTTCCTTGCGTACTGCGTCTTGATACGCTACCGGAACACCAGGAACGTCAAATAGACGTGGTTTGGAACGACATATAGCCAACCAATCAACCCTAGATGTTGTCTTACTACCCGGATAAGGTGTGTAGTAGACTTGTTTACATTGGGAAGCAAATACAAATGGATCGTAACCCTGGTAGGTTCTTTTCCTATGAATTTCTACAAGTTTATATTGAGGATGCACTCTTAAACCTCGATTTGGAGTAGAATCAAACCAGTCGCATTTGAAAAACTCTATTTTTTGGTTAGGTAGTCCAGCAAGTTGAACCTCAATTACTTGCTTCAACTCACCGTAATAATCTCTTTTAACCTATACCCCGTTGTTTGTCGTTCCTTTTCCATCGCTGTGGGCCTTTGTGTGAAATCTATAACCGTTAACAAAGTAACCGGTGTATGACATCACTCTCTTTGACGGGCCCCAAGACAGATTTTTCAACAAACTTTCGGAATGTTCCTGAAGGCTTTGTATTCTGTTGAGAACAACAAAAGTTAAATTACTTTAATTATGCATTCTTAAGACAAGTACATTTCTACACAATACCAACTTACATGAGTTCCAAACCATTTGGAAAAATCATTATAAACCCGGCTTTGAAGTTCTTCCTCCGTTATCTGCGGGGTTTGGTCATGTACTTCACTGACAAATTTCCTGAGTTACAAATTAAATGATAATATTATTATTTGGCCACTTTAAATTATACAACAAAAATGAAGCAATAGATAGGTTTACTTAGTGAAGATATGGTTCGACCTCTTCACAATTCATTAGGATATAATTCATCGTTGTTTTATAATCTTTATCAGATAATAGAATCTTTTCTTTTTTTCCAAATGATCTTCCGGGTAAGTTGCAAATTGATAATACATCTGGTTCGCTAATCTCGTCTTCACCATCATTTCGCCCAATGGTTGTAACTCTCGTTTTCACATGGGGTTCGAAATAATAGCTAAAGAATGTAGCAGCTTATTCGACCAAGTATGCATTGCAAATTGACCCCTCAACTTTGGCCTTGTTCTTTATCTTCTTTTTCAGATGGTGCAGGTATCTAATTAAAACATATGTAGTTAATCACATTGTAAATACGTACATGAAAAATATAATACAAAGATGAGATAACTTAAGACAATGGTTGTTACCTCTCGAATGGGTACATCCACCTAAACTGTACCGGACCACCAACATTGGCTTCGTACGGAAGGTGAATCGGCAAGTGTTCCATCACATCAAAAAAATCCCTGGAGGAAATATTTTATCTAACTTGCACAATAAAATAGAGATAGTGTCTTCCAATTCTTGCATATGCGCCACACTCAACTTTGGGGAACACAAATCTCTATAGAACAGACTAAGTTCAGCCAAGGGTCCCCAAACATTTGTCGGTAGTACTTCCCTAAGTGTTATAGGGATTGTAAAACACAAGAGGGGGGATGAATTGGGTTTTAACTAATCTTGCTAACTTTTTCGAATTCTAATCAAGGCAAGTGTTAGATTGTGCAAGATGAATAAAAGCTAAAGCAAAACCCAACAACAAGACAAAGGATTTAGAGTGGTTCGATTCACTTAGAATCTACATCCACTACCTTGAGCCGCACCCAAGGATTTCAACAACTTCACTAAGAAGACTTTTTACAAATGTGGCTAACTCACTAAGAGTTTTACACAACAACCACAATACAAAACTCACTAAGAGTTACTTGCCCACACTAAGTAGGACTTTATACAAGAATTACCCTATCACTAAGAAAGGGAATTAAGATGAATAAAGAACAAGATAATTCACTCTTCTAAGTGAGAGATATATACCTTTGAAGTACAACAAATTTAAGCTCTTTGAACATATGAAGTTCACTCTTTGTCTTGCTTTAGAAAGATTGCTCTTGAATGATTTAGATCATAGAAATGAAGAGCATTTGCTTTGTAAGTTGTTTAGACTTGATAAGAAATCAATGTAAATTGTATGTGCAAGCATTTGTAAGTGTTAGAGTCATCTTAAAGCTTTGGAGTATATATACATTTCAAAATATGGCTGAAAAACGACTCTTTAACGGTCAAATAACAGCTAGTTTCTCGCAGAGTTCGGATGACCGAACCAAGGGTCGGGTTGACCGAAGCTGTGGTCGGTCGACCCACAGATCGTCGAACTCCAATCTTGGTCAACCGAAGCCAATCACACAAACTCTCTGTTTCTCTTCGGTTGATCCGACTTTGAGCTCGGTCGACCGAACTTTTCTGAGCCTGAGAGATGTTGATTTTTCACACGTTTTGAAATCTTTTGAATTCTAAAAGGTTTTCCCAAACGGTAACAAGTAAGAACATTTGGAAAACCATTTTAAAGGACTTATACTTTGAAAACAAAGGCTTTTGAGATATGAACACATTTAAGAATCCTTTTAAAACTTAGCCTTTTGAAAACGTGTTTATGTGTATGCAAGACTAGAGTGTTGTACTTTTATGTTCATAAGAGCTTTGGTTAGAGCTTATAAGATAACGACTAATGACGACAAAGCTAAACTAACCAAACCTAAGTCTTCAATCTTCAATCTTGATAAATGAGCCTTGAATAACTTTGAATCTTGATACCAATGGCTTGATTGAAGTACTTAGAGCTTCCATAATGAGGTCCGATATTCTATCACAAAGATTAAGATCATTAGACACAACATCAAAAGGTTGTCCAATATCAAAAACTGAGTTTGTTCGCCCTTTGGGCTTACAATCTCCCTCTTTTTGATTATGACAAACTTTTATGTAATAAGATAGAATATGGACAATTAAGAACAAGGAAGCATGAGGAAGCATGGCAAAAAGATCTTAGTACAAATAAGAACAAAGACTAGTGCTTAAAAGATAAACCAATGAAGGCAAAAGCACTAGCATGAAAAGTTCTTTTTGCCATTGCATCTAGGGACTCTTAGAAGAGCCCTATTTCCCAACCTACCTCCTTTCCTCCTTCCTTCCATTTTAAATGTTTTGAGACATAAGATATATGATAAGCTCCCCCTCAAAACATGCCGGAAAGGATAAAAAACATGATTAATACACCATTTTAGCAAGATTAATACACTATTTTTCTCCCCCTTTGGCATAATCAAAAAGACTTCAAACTCCAAAGATATAAGGGTGTTCTTGCAAAAACATAAACAATTCATAGCACAAGCAAAGTCAATACACCAATTTTATGAAGAATGATCTTTTTGAATAAGCTTGGTTGATTTCAAAATACAAAGAGTCCATAATGACACATAAATATAAAGATGGTTATATATGGCTAAAAAAGAATATCAACCTAAGCTAAAAACAAAGGAGATAAGGAATATAACCTTTAAGCACAATCTCCCTGTTTATAAAACATACGATGTTAGCTATTTGAGATAAAACCAAGTTTGATACCAATTGTAAAACATAATACCAATTGTAAATATAGCCAATTGTAACACACGTTTGAAAATATAGCTAACAAAGTACTAGTGGAAGTGATACCATGAATTCATAGGTTAAGCACATGTATCACAACCAAAAGAAGTAGAGGAAGTGTAAGATAACACTTTGAGTACATTCCTCTAACAAGTTAATGGTTAGCTAAATGAGTGTAGCAACTCTTAAAGAAATACTAACCAAAAACTCTAATGAGATCACAATGGATAAGAAAATGAAGAATATGATCTCAAAGTTATTAAGGGAGAGTATATGTGATACCAATTAAAGACATACACATTTATAACACATATAACTTCCAAAATAATTTACACAAGTTGGCTATAAGATATAAAAAATGAAAAGCAAGCCAACAAGTGATGTGATGATGTAAAATATGAACAATTGAGCATACATCACATATTATGAGGGGGGTATGAGTTGAAAACATTTGAAAAACTCCCTCTTAGGTTATACCACTTCCAAACACACAAATAGACACAACCCATGGCATAATCAATGCCACAATCACAGTTTACATCCTAAGTCAAGCATCTAGACGATCAACCACATAAGATAAATGCTAAAGACTTGAATATAAACACAAACCCCTATATGCAATAAAGATCAAGTGAAAACAAAACATAGCATATACAAACTCCCCCATAGCATAAGACACTAAATAATAGAGGGGAGGGGTTTTTAAAGAGATTTCATCACAAGGATAAAATCATAAAGCTCTCTTATAACATGCTCAAAATAATCAAAACATATGAAGAGCAAACATGTTATAAAAGGAAAGAGATTGAGTTTAGCAATATCTCATTGAATTTGATGAATGCTTTTGCACTTTGAGTTCCTTCAATGAGTTCCTTGAGCTTCTCAATCTTCTTTGCATGACAAGTGTAGAGTCATCAATGATGGGTGACTTTTCTTTTCTTGATGAACCCTCTACAATCTTGTAATCCTTAGCATTTGACTCTTTTCTTGGAGTCTTAGCTCACTTGTGCCATTCCTTGTAGTTCATATCTTCTTCTTGAAGCTTAGAACTCTTTGTTACCTACAAGGAATTCTTGAGAACAAATATGGTACCTTTTTAAAGGTCCTTCATGATTAGCTCAATATCTCAAGTAACACATATATGCATAAGGATCATTGCAAATCAAAAACCAAGACAACTAGATGGATTCTTAATTGAATAAGACATGACAAAACAAGAATCAATCAAGTTGCATATGCTACATCTCATAGATACATTAGCTAAATAAACATGGACAATAAAGAACATGCTAAAGGTTATCTATATAAATATAAACTTCAATAATGTGAGATGCAACATATATAAGAGCAAGCATATATAAAAATATATATATCAAAAACACTTAAACACATTAATTAAAGTGTTAAGAGAAGGTGATTTTGATACCTTTGCTTTCTTACCAAGTGATGAAGATTTTGGATTGACACTTTGGCCCTTGTCATCACTTGATGCTTTGCTCTTTGTACCTAACCAACTTGGTTCTCCAATTTATTAACATTTGAACTTTGAGAATCCAAGTGTTAAGAAGTGCTTTTGAATTTCTTCTTTTGGCACATCTCCTTTGATTTCTCCCCAATGCCACTTCTATTCGAATCAAGTCCATTGAAGCTTTGTGGCATACATCTAACTTATAAGAACCTATAAGATCAAGGGAAGAGTAACTTTTGGTACCCATTTTTGTTTGGGTCCATGAAGGTTAGTTAAAATACGCTTAACTCTCCAAATGGTTTTAACTCCCCTTTCAATCTTCTTCTTCACAAAGCATCTACCACTTGTGTGACCATATTTACCACAATAAGTGCAACAAGTAGATGACTTAGCAAATTTGTGAATATGCTCATGATATCTAATTTGCTTATGTGAAGTGCTAGCATGCACAAATTGATTTCTAGGTGCCTTAGAAGAGCTAGCAATATCAACATGATTAGCACTATAACCTAATCCATGTTTAACATTTGAAGCACGTTGCACACAAAGAAGTTGATCAAGATTTTTTGTTCCTTTGGAGAACTTATCAACAAGAGAGGTGAGATCAACAACTTTGGTTTTTAAGCCATCAAACTCAACAAGTTTGCATTCAAGAGAAGACAATTTATCATAGGCTTCTAGATACTTTAATGAGGAAGTGTTGCATGTAGCAATAAGCTTTTCATTTTCGATTTTCATGCAATCAACCTCATCACAAAGCTTTTTGTTATCAACAAGTAAAGATTCAATTTTAAGCTTCATAGCTTTGTTTTGCTTTGCACATTTTCTCAATTGATCATACATATCACATAAGATTTCATTAGGATCATCCTCATCATCATCATCATTATCATTATAAGAATTTGAATGGGAGGGAGAAAGATGTACCTCATTACCAAAAGCCATGAAGCAAATATTTGTGTTTTCATCTTCTTCTTCATCACCACTTCCCTTCTTGATCCCATGTGCTTAGCATGCTTTTTAAATTCTTTGGTTTAAAGAATTTTTTCTTTTTGTTTTCCTTGAGCTCTTTTTCTTTGGTGACGGGAGCACTCTCCTATGAGATGTTGGTCACTTCCACATTCATAGCATCTCATCCCATGAGGATTTTGTTTTCTTCTATTTTGGAAGAATTTTCTTCCTTTCCCGGAAAACATTTTCTTCATGCGGTTTATCACCAAATCCATGGTCTCATCATCAAAGTTGATGTCTTCTTCATCACTTGAATCATTGGATTCATCAAGATCAAGAATAGCCTTTAAAGCACCACTCATCTTTGCCTTTTCAAGATGCTCATCCTTTTTGTGTGTGAGCTCATAAAGTGAGAAGTGAACCGATGAGCTCCTCCGTGGGATAAGTTTTCAAGTTCTTTGCTTCTTCAATGACTAGAGCTTTGCCTTCCCAACTTTTAGGAAGTGAGTTGAGAATCTTCCTATTCATTTCACCCATAGAGTATTCCTTTCCATAGGATCTCAACCCATTGACAATATTTGTGAACCTAGTGTTCATCTCATTGATAGTTTCATTTGGCTTCATAGAGAAAAGCTCATATTCCCTCACAAGCATGTTGAGCTTTGATTCTTTGACTTGATTAGTCCCCTCATGGGTGACTTCTAAGGTTTTCCAGATCTTGTGAGCGGATTTGCTTCCACGTACCCGATTGTACTCATCCGGATTAAGAGCACAACTAATGATGTTCATAGCTCGATAATTGAGAGTCATTTTCTTGGACTCATCTTGATTAAGCTCATTGTCCAGTTTTGGAACTTGAACACCATCCACCTCTTTCATAGGAACATAAGGACCTTCTTCAAAAATCTTCCATAAGGAGTAGTCTATAGAGCACACATAGATTTTGAAACGGTGTTTCCAAGCATTGAAATTATTTCCATCAAAGAGAGGTGGTCTATTTGTGGAAGATCCCACTTGGTAGGCTAAAGCGGAATAACCGGCCATTAATCTTTTCTTCAAGCAATTAAGCTAAAGATGAAGACGAGGCTCTGATACCAATTGTAAAACACAAGAGGGGGGGGGGGTGAATTGGGTTTTAACTAATCTTGCTAACTTTTTCGAATTCTAATCAAGGCAAGTGTTAGATTGTGCAAGATGAATAAAAGCTAAAGCAAAACCCAACAACAAGACAAAGGATTTAGAGTGGTTCGATTCACTTAGAATCTACATCCACTACCTTGAGCCGCACCCAAGGATTTCAACAACTTCACTAAGAAGACTTTTTACAAATGTGGCTAACTCACTAAGAGTTTTACACAACAACCACAATACAAAACTCACTAAGAGTTACTTGCCCACACTAAGTAGGACTTTATACAAGAATTACCCTATCACTAAGAAAGGGAATTAAGATGAATAAAGAACAAGATAATTCACTCTTCTAAGTGAGAGATATATACCTTTGAAGTACAACAAATTTAAGCTCTTTGAACATATGAAGTTCACTCTTTGTCTTGCTTTAGAAAGATTGCTCTTGAATGATTTAGATCATAGAAATGAAGAGCATTTGCTTTGTAAGTTGTTTAGACTTGAAAAGAAATCAATGTAAATTGTATGTGCAAGCCTTTGTAAGTGTTAGAGTCATCTTAAAGCTTTGGAGTATATATACATTTCAAAATATGGCTGAAAAACGACTCTTTAACGGTCAAATAACGGCTAGTTTCTCGCAGAGTTCGGATGACCGAACCAAGGGTCGGTTGACCGAAGCCAGGGTCGGTCGACCGAACCAGTGCATAGGTCGACCGAACTCCAATCTTGGTCAACCGAAGCCAATCACACAAACTCTCTGTTTCTCTTCGGTTGATCCGACTTTGAGCTCGGTCGACCGAACTTTTCTGAGCCTGAGAGATGTTGATTTTTCACACGTTTTGAAATCTTTTGAAGTCTAAAAGGTTTTCCCAAACGGTAACAAGTAAGAACATTTGGAAAACCATTTTAAAGGACTTATACTTTGAAAACAAAGGCTTTTGAGATATGAACACATTTAAGAATCCTTTTAAAACTTAGCCTTTTGAAAACGTGTTTATGTGTATGCAAGACTAGAGTGTTGTACTTTTATGTTCATAAGAGCTTTGGTTAGAGCTTATAAGATAACGACTAATGACGACAAAGCTAAACTAACCAAACCTAAGTCTTCAATCTTCAATCTTGATAAATGAGCCTTGAATAACTTTGAATCTTGATACCAATGGCTTGATTGAAGTACTTAGAGCTTCCATAATGAGTTCCGATATTCTATCACAAAGATTAAGATCATTAGACACAACATCAAAAGTTTGTCCAATATCAAAAACTGAGTTTGTTCGCCCTTAGGGCTTACAGGGATAAGTCTCTCCATGAATACATGAGAATCGTGACTCTTCATTCCAGACATTTTCAACTCTTTCATATCAACGCATCGCGCCAAATTCGATGCATATCCATCTGGGAGCCTTAATTCTTTAACCCACTGCAAAACCATCGCTTTTTGTGCCTTGGTAAGAGTGAAACGTGCCTTTGGTTTCGTTGCTTTACCTCGGCCATCGTGTTTAATATTCAATTCTGGACGACTGCAATACCTTTCAACATCCGCTCTAGCTTTAACATTGTCTTTAGTTTTACCTTTCACGTCCAACACAGTGTTAAAGACATTATCAAACACATTTTTTTCATTATGCATGACATTAATGTTGTGTCTTATCAAAAGTGTCCGCCAATAAGGTAACTCCCAAAATATACTACGTTTAGCCCAACTATGATCCCGACCCCTGCCTTGCTCTTTACCGATCTCTTCAACTGTATCGGTAATTTTTTGATAATCTTTAACTCTAAGCAACATTTCATCACCAGTAAGGCGAGATGGCGGGTCTGCTCTCTCTTGTCGCCGGTCCTTTCGGAATCCCTTTGCATCTCTTCTAAAAGGATGATCAGGTGACAAGAAACATCTGTGGAAATCGAACCACGATTGTTTCCCGCCAGACTGCAAATGGAACGCTTGTGTTTCCTCCATACAATATGGACAAGCGTGAATGCCAGCTGTACTCCATCCACTCAACATACCATATGCTGGGAAATTACTAATTGTCCAAAGTAATGAAGGCCTCAATTTAAAATTTTATTTTTTTGAGATATCATAAGTTTTCGCGCCTACACCCCACAGTGGATTCAATTCATCGATTAAAGGCTGCAAGTACACATCGATCTTGTGTTTTGGATTTTGGGGTCCAGGTACAATGATAGTTAAGAAGATTACAATGTTCTTCATACACATCCAAGGGGGGAGATTATAAGGTGTTAGAAGAATAGTGCTTCCCTGACATGCCGAATGGTGCAAAACCATCTGTGCATAACTCAAGCCTTACATTCCGAGGTTCCACTGCAAAATCGGTGTGTGTTATATCAAAATGTTGTCAAGCTTCTCCAACCCGTGGGTGATTCATTATTCCCACTTTCCTCTCACTGTCTGAGTGCCATGTCATGTGTCTTGCAGTTTTCTCAGATGCATACAATCTTTGTAATCTCGGAGTAATTGGAAAATAATACATCTTTTTGCAAGCAATCTCTTTTTGTCGTGTATTTTTTTGATTTTTTTTTTCTTAATGTATCTAACATGGCCACAAAACTTGCATTCTCTACTCTCAATATCATCTTTCCAGTACAACATACAACCGTTAACAAAAACATCAATCTTTTGCACCGGTAATCCAAGGCCTTTAACCAATTTCTTCATTTGGTAAAAGTCGTCTAAAGCATCATTTTGTGGAGGAAGCGCCTCTTTCATCAACTACGCAAATTTATCTATTGTACTTTCAGATAAGTTGTCTTCGGACTTAATGCTCAACATCCTAGCTGTCATTGAAAGCTGTGAATGGTTTGTACAACCATTGTACAGTGGGCTATCAACAGCCTTCAACATGTCATAGAACATTTGTGCCTCTGGATTCGGAGGTTCTTCCACGTCCCTATTTTGCCGCTCATTAAAACTTGGTCCCGCAGCATCAATAACCATATCTCGATAATTGTTCGGTATCGTATGTCTTTTATAATTATCCATTTCATGAACAAATGGGATTTGATGCATGGGAATGAATGCCTCACCATGACATGTCCAATTATAATAGTTAGACACGAATCCGTTCATAACAAGATGATACTTCACAATATCAGGCATATGAAAATACTTATTCTTACAAACCCCACAAGGACACCTAATCCCATCAATTTGTACATTAGCAGACGTACTAACTGCGAAATCCACAAATCGTTTCAATCCCGCTATAAAAAGTTGACTATGACGAGGTCCACCATTCGTTGTCGAATCCATATACATCCAACTACGGTCCTCCATTACAAACACAATATCTGCGTATATCAAGTCTTAATAATTAAATGCATATTAACTTTGGATATTATTTTGATGATT
The DNA here is from genome assembly GCA_026122235.1 of Vinca minor. Classification (NCBI taxonomy): domain Eukaryota; kingdom Viridiplantae; phylum Streptophyta; class Magnoliopsida; order Gentianales; family Apocynaceae; genus Vinca; species Vinca minor. Next base: position 1,507,673 of record JAOCZM010000121.1, read on the forward strand.
TCTCACCCTTATTTTCCAAGTAATTATTAACGCGTGACAATGGCATCTTGTCTACTATTTGAAATGGCATTTTGTCAACTATTTCGATGATATTCAACATTATTTTGTTTGTTGCAAGATAATACAAAGATATAAAATCATGGGAGATAATACAAAGATAGAAAATCATGAGAGATAATACAAAGATAGAAAATCATGAGAGATAATACAAAGAAAGAAAATCATGGGAGATAATACAAAAAAAGAAAATTATGGGAGATAATACAAAGATGCATAAACCGGGGAGATATTACAAAGAAGCATAAAACGGGGAGATATTACAAAGAAATAAATATTGGTCAAATGTGACAATTTTCTTAGTGTGCATTAACAAAATTTCAATGTGAGAATAAAGCTAAAATTTTACACCCTAAACTAAAGGTAAAAAGCTAGTAAACTTAGAAAATTTTGCCACTTTGATATCATCATTTATTATGCAAAGAAAAAGAGTCAAATTCTTAGATTTAAAATAATTAGAGAAAATTTAGATTCTCGTATTTAGCATGGCTTATCATCAAACACCTTGCCTTCAACCCAAACCCAAAAAATATAAGGTATGCCGTAAACCTAACCCTAAAATTTGATTCTTTGTGAACAATTTTTGCTCTCATTCTTTTATTGTGATCCCTTGTACCACATGTGATTAAGCTAAAGAATAAATGGTAAAAGAGCATTAATATTGACATTAATAACATTATAATAAATAGAAAAGACAAGATTCTCACCGAAAACCCAACTGAAATCGGAGGTGGTGGGGAAGTCTTGCGGTTGTCGGAGGGGGTGGTGATGGGAGGAGGAAGGGGTTTCACGGTGGATTTGGGAAGAAATCACTAGAAGATGTGGTGGTGGAGGTAGAAATCGCGGCTGTGTGCAGAATGAGTAAAGGGGGAGGGTTTCTGGTCATATATATTTTTAGAAAAATAAAACGCAGAAAACGACGCCTTTTAGGCATTTAACCCTAGCGACCGATAGCAATTCGGTCGCTATTCGGTCGCCCAGCAGAATGTCTAAACACTTGTACAGTTTTCAAAATAATGAACCCGTGCACTGGACAAGATGACACCGTTTCGGCATTTAACATTAGTGACCAACTAGCGACCGCCAAGGCATAATCGGTCGCTATTCGGTCGCCCATCAGAATGTCTGAACACTTGTACAGTTTTCAAAATAATGAACCCGCGCACTGGACAATACGCCACTGTTTCGGCATTTAACATTAGCGACCAAATAGCAACCGCCCTGGCATATGCGGTCGCTATTCGGTCGCCCAGTATATGGATAGCGACCGACTAGCAACCGACATGTTGAAACAATTTTAAATTCCAAAACCGACATCTCTCAGAATGCGAATACGAATTATTATTATTATTGTAGTAATTATTTGATCATTAATGAGCAATTATTAAAATTTTAGTTACATTACTTAATGATTCACGTAAATGTACACACAAATGTATTACTTGAATTGTTCTGCTTCCAGTCTATATAGGTATTTTGTGAATAAGTATAAGTTTTACTTGTTTCACTATTCAGGTTAATGTGTACATATGTATATATTACTAAAATAGGAAAATCTTTTTATATATCCTTAAAAACCTCGCTATTTATAAAAAAACGGAATCCGGGAGAATATACCGACCGAATTACGACCGAGGTATCAAGGTCGGTCGCCCATTATCCTATTAGCGACAGAATGCAGCGCATATTTTCAAAACGACATCGTCGAGCTTAATCCGTCGCTAATCGGTCGCTAAGCCCTAACCCTAAACCCTAAAACGGTCTTTATTTGGTCGCTATTAAACCAATTTTCCAGTAGCAGAACAGGGTACCTATAGAACATACCCCCTGCACAATTCGGGTATCTTCCATTCAACAGAAAACATAACCCAAAATATAAATTCCAAAATAATCACAAAACATAACTTAAAAAAAAGCATTAAAAGATAACAATAGTTACAAATTGATACAAAATTAACTAAGTACTCTATTGACTCCCCAAAAATTCATCGACAGTTAAGGGGTCATCGTCATAGTCTGAGTCTAACTCATCGTCTAAGATACTACTCAATTTGGCCTCTATCTCAAAGGCACTTAATACAACATGGTCCCTATTTGTTAAAATTTCAGCTAACATACTAGCTAAACCCTTGTTTCTCTTCTTTTCCCTCATCTTGAATTCTCTTTTTTGCTCGGCCATCTCTTTCTTAAACTTTGCTTCCATTTCGCTCATTTTTTGTTCCATGTCTGAATGCGAGACCGTCTGGCCACCTCGCTTCATTGTCTTTACCACATCACTAAATGAACAGAGTCCTTGGACACGTCCCTTTCTTAGCCCACCCGCAGCCTCTGCAGACAACTCAATCTGAGTCGGCAAAATCCGGAGGAGGCAGTCCGGCTTGAGTTGCTTGGCTTGCGGTGTCGTCATAAACCTCATGGAACACCCGCTGTCAAATAAAAGGTCAGGTTATGACATTAAATAACTAATATCGAAAAAGGAGAAAAGGTAATGAAATACTTATAGACAACTCTCTAGAATCTTAATCAACCCATTTGCCTTTCTTTGGGCCGATATGGTGTTGATGAAGATGATCGTAACTGGCCGGCAATGGGACTGCATGTCTGACCTCCTTTTCCAGTTAAACAAAATCATTAAAACATTTAAATACGAACAAAAAACACATAAAATATAAGAACACGTCAATAAATATATTTAAGTACCAGTCTCATGTGGTGCTCAATGTGGCTGAGCGAACCGCCCGTGTGCTTCATCGGGCCTTTGCCACCCCTCCCTTCTTTCCGGTTGTTTGTTGCTTGTGCCGACTTGGCTTTAAATTTTGGAGTCTGCCAGTACTCTTGAAGTCGCGCTCAATCGGTCTTAGAAACCCATGTGGGCCTCTTATTTTTTTTCTGAGCGTCGCTCATAATGCCGCAGAGTCTCCTCGTAAGTATGGTACGACAACCTGTCTTGACGCCATCCTCATGCTCAGGATCCCAGCGATACTTTTTCTATAATTTGAAATAATGTTATATAATTAAATTCGAAGACTTCTAAATTCAAATTTATTTACTAATTTACTTACCTTGAACTCGTCCCACCACAATTTTTTCTTCTTCCTGGGGAACATCCTTGATGGTGCTATATGCCCCTTGAAACGATCTTGAAATATTGAAGTAATGGCGGCGGAACAGCTGGATGCCAACCTAAAACTATAATAGCAAAGAAAAAATTTGATTAGTTACTATAATGACGACAAGTAGTATAATTAGCTTAAAGGAAATAATTAATGAATTTAATTACGTGCCAATGGTAGGCTGCAGGAGAATACGAGTATCTACTGAAGCCGCAACTCCACCAGTATCAAACGCTGTCTGTGGGACAGTACACTGGTGAGTCGCCGATCCTGCTACCGGCGTAGACTCAGTGCCGGGTACTGACGCAGACGCATCCCGAGATGTCTGTGCATCATCAGACTGTGATGGAGATGTCCTACCAAGCACGGGAGCAAATGGCGGTGTCAACACCAAATCAGGTGATGAACCATGCTGGGAGGTGGAGACCGAAGTAGACGTGGCTGGCGAACCAAATGGTAAGGAAACTCGAATACTTTTTTTTGGAGGCATCTCTGAAATACATGGAAAGTATTCATTATCAAATTACCGATCCTTTTAGACGATGAAAAGTTTGTTATTTGGTCTATTTGATCATTGCGTATTTTGACATGTTTACCCTTATATTTATTGAGTTTTTGATAATTAAAGTGTTAGATGAAATGTTATCGAGGAAAATAAGAGAATATGACTAAATAATTAAAGTGTTAGTACTAATTTCAACCTCTACAATTATCAAAACACATTTAAAGTTCTACGCAATATGCCGAAAATCAAACAATTCAATTATCAATTCAAAACCCATTTCAAACTCCACAATTATCAAAACTCATCAAACAATAAAGAAGTTGAATGGCCATATATATTTCCAAATAAAAGTACTCATGCAAATTGCCCCATTTTCCTCTTTCCCCTTTCCACTACAAACTGTCCTAAATTCACTAATTAAACTCTTCCAATTTGACAATGCCCAAATCCAAGAACAACCTTAAAAACTCAGAATTTCTAAACCAACCAAAAGATTGGAATGCTTAAACTTTTTTCCCATATGCAAATATAAGCTAGAATGGTAGAGAAATGTAAGTTAGAATAGACAAAAAATAAAGCATATAACATCTTTTTTCTTGAACAAAGTAGCAAAATTGGTATGTTTTGATTTTGTGTGTAGAACTTGAACAAAGTAGCAATTTTTATTAAAAAAATTAAAAAAAAATCAGCCTTGGCAAAAAGACTATGAAAGATAGCAGATTCTACAAGTAGCAAATTATGAAATGAAAAGGAAACCATTCCCATTTCCACCAAGAAAATGCCCAGAATTACCTTAAATTAACAATAAATTAGGGGCTTTACAACTCCATTAAGTCAGAACTTCATTTAAAGTTAATAATTTCATGAGGGGGTGGTCATTCGCGATAATTTACCCATTACCATTTTACTAAAAAAGACAGAAAATTTAAGGTAAGTCCTCTATTGACAGATCAAAAATACATGAAGGATCTTAAAAGTCAAAATTAAACATACAGGACCTTAATCTCAATTGCAAAATATATTTAGGACTAATCAGGCTATTTTGCCGCATATTTACCTATGAAATTAAGATAGGCAATTTGGTAAGAACGTACAAAATAATACATCAAGATAGGAAATTTGGTAATAATGTACAAAAAAAATTAACATCATAGAAATTTCAATTAATGAAATTAACATCTATCCTTAGAAAATTAACATCTAGTTCAACTAATTTCAACTAATTTAACATCATAGCCGCCCCAAAAATTAATATCTAGCCCTAGAAATTAACATCACATCCCCAGAAATTTGAAAAACATACCTGCTGCAAGTTACTTCAACGCAGGGAGGCGGCGGCGTCACTTGAACACAGGGAGAGGTGGTGGCGGGTCACGTGAACGGAGTGGAGATGGTGGCGGCCCGTCACTGTTTTAGGGACTTTTGGGGAAAGGAAGATATGGTAGGGTCAGAGAAGAAGGGGAACGACGTCGGAGAAGAAGGGGGATGGGGCTGGCCGGAAGATTTAATTCGCAGGGGGGAATTCGCAAGGAAATGGAAAGAATGAGAAAATTCTCTTGCCTTAGGGATTTCTGGTCTTCCTTCGATATTTTTTTTTGACAAATCAGGCTATAAAACGACGTCGTTACAATCGGTCGGTAGTCTGTAGTTACAATCGGTCAATATTCAGTCGTTACAGTACACAAAACGATGGCGTTTTGTGTCTTTCATTTATTACTATATAAATATACACTGTTATGTTTTCCGTCGGTAAACGGTCGCTACATTCGGTCGGTAATCTGTCGTTATTGATTCCGTCGGTAAACGGTCGGTATTCGGTCGTTACAGTACACAAAACGACGTCGTTTTGTGTCCTTCATTTATTACTATATAAATATACACCGTTATATTTTCCGTCGTTAAATTCGGTCGTTAATCCGTCGTTATTTATTCCGTCGGTAAATGGTCGTTAAATTCGGTTGGTAATCCGTCGGTCATTAAGGGTGAACAAAACGACGTCGTTGCAATTTGGTCAACGGGATTGATATGGCCGACTGAGTGGCGACGGAATAACGACCGCTAGGGTTTCGGTTTCCAGCCGGTCGTTATTCCGTCGTTCTATTTGTGACCTAATATTTCGGTCGCTATTTAACTGTTGTTTTGTAGTGACTATCGCTAACAAATTCTTAATTTGACTAACTATGTGCCCTATTGCGGATAAATACAAGTCTAACTGGTGAATCCAATTAACTAGAACTGGACAATCACTTTCTATGAAGCACAGTTGGTATCCTCTTGTCACTACAAAACCCAAGTACTTCAAGAAGCGCCTTCGCTACAGCATGCTCAGGGCTGGGCGAGTTAGAATGTAATTTAGAGAAATAAGAGAAACCAGCTAAAAAGATCCTTCATGACCGCGTACTATAGCACTGAATCCACCAACACTGTTATTCCACGAGCCATCAACATTCAGTTTTAAAAAACCATTTGCGGACGGATTCTAGTTTAGGGGTGGTGTTGACAACATCATAATTGGCACTGCTCTCGACTCTCTGACCTTCTCTGTTTGAGGAAATGCAAACAGTTTTGCTTAACCCTTTAGCATATACTGTATTTTGTCATAGTTTGGTAAAGGTTGTCAAACATTATTTTGCCCCAAAAATGAAGCAAAAAACATTGTTGAATTCCACATCACAAACTAAGGCAAGATTCGCGACTTCTTCAGCAGATTTCCATTTGCCTTCGAAAACAACTCGATTTCTATTCCACCAAATATTCTATGAAATATAAACAAAATGAGTGACAACCTCTTCTTCGGCCTCAAGGACAAGAATTAAGCAAAAAGGGAACATATATCTTGCAATGATGGAGTCAATATTAAAGAAAGTGTTATTCCAAACATCTAAAGCTACAAGGCAAAAGGAAATTGCATGCAATGTAGGGAACTTAGACACAACTATCATCTTTTGAGAGAAATCCATGTATTTGGTGGAGATAAAGGTTTAAACAACGTGGAGTAGTAAGCCATTTATCACACCAAACGCAGACTCATGCACCATCTCCGATTCTCCATCTCAGGTCTGCCTGAAGCAGCTTCCCCCTTTAAGGATAACCTGCCAAATAAGGGAAGTACTCCGCTTTAGTGGAACAATTAGAAACTTGTCCAGGGGAAATACTTTTCTTGAAACACCCATGAGCATAGTGAGAAATGTTGGTGAACACCTCACCACTCTTGTTTGGCCACTAACGCTCCATAGAAAGTGTCGATATCACGAAACCCAAGACCCCCTTGAGATTTTAGTAGATAAAGCTCAGACCAAGTTCTCCAGCAATGCTTTATATTATTCTTAATGCCTTCCCATAAAAAAGTACGCAACATACTTGTTATGGATGAAATGATATATTTAGGGAGAACAAAGCAAAACATAACATACGTAGTGAAATACCAAAGAGGTGGAGGGGTGAATTGAGTTTCTATAAGCTTTTCGATATTTCTTGCAAAAGTAATGAGATGTAAGCTAAACAAGATATTGAGTTGTAAGTAAATACAGAAATATATTGAACACATGATTTATATTGGTTCGATTCACTAAGAATCTACGTCCACTACCTTGAGACTAACTCAAGGATTTCAACAACAGACTATTAATCCTCTTTACAACTCAATGATGGTGGGATGAAACCCCCATTTTGATTATGATAAACTTTGATGTAATGTGATATTATATACTAAGTAAAACACAAGGAAGCATGACTTAAGAATAAATACATTTAAGCACAACATCACACAATGGCTCTTAAAAGATCATATAACCCAACCAACCTTCGGTATCCTTCTTCCTTCCTTAACAAAAGGTACAAACATAAAGTGGATAAAGAATAAAAAAAAGTAACCCTAGGGTTATAAATATTCTCCCCATGAGGTTAGGGCCGATGTTTATTTTGATAAAACTGCAAGGATAAATATTATAGAAACAATTTTATATAGAAATCATTAACCTTCGGTCTACCGCTGAAACAGGGTAGGTCGACCGAGATATACCCGGTCATTCGACCGACCTTATGTCATATAATGAATGTTTCTACAGAAGCATTTTTTAAAGCAAAAATGCAATCCAAGCAGGTAACAAGCCATCCCATGCAGCAGGTATTAAGCAAAAATCAATATCTATATATACAAGCTACATGAACACATATCAATCCAATCAAGATCCCAAAATTAAGACATATCTACATAAGCACTTATAATTCAGCCAACACATTACATCAACCAAGTCAAAAAGTACATATTCTTCTCCCCCTTGTCATACATAAAAAAGAGTGATGGAATTCAATAAAATGAGCTCTCATCACAAGGATATTATCATTGAGCTCCTAGTAAAAAATAAGTCATTCATATAACAAGTGATATAACATATTCAATTCAAGATTAACAAAGGTTATGCTAGGGGTGCATAAAGGGGAAACAATAAGGGAAATCATTAAAAAATAAGAGTTTGAAGGAATTCCTTATGGAGTTTTTGGAATCCATTGCTTGATCTCCACACCATGACGATTTGTTGTATGCATGAAGTCTCTAATGATCTCAAATGTCCCATCATTGTCTTCTTGAGGTTTGCTGGTGTAATTTGGTTGTGACAAGTGTGCGGTCCTCATAGACAACCTCTTCTTTCTTGTTCTTAGAATATACAGGGCTTTTTCATTGACTTTTGGCGGGGTAAAGATGCCTTCAAAATATTTCTCCCTTTTTCCACCATCTAAATCCTTATCTCCCAACCCCTTCCACAATTATTAACTACTTCCTCAGTGAGAGACAAATGATCTACTTTCTCTTCTTTCTCATTAGGAGGATTGGAAAATTGGCGTCCTGGGTCTAAAAACAATTTATATTTTAGAAGTCGAGTCCAGAAACTATGTTTTCAAAAGTTTCTATCCTAAAACAATTTATGTTTGGTGCACTCAGTCCTTCCGTCTAAAAAACCAATAGTCAACTGTTACTTTGAAATTTGAATTCGGTCAACGTTAAAATTTAAATGGGCATTTGTGGAAATTCCAAATAAAAACCCATCACTCCCCATTCAACGAGGGGTAAGTAGTACTGCTGGAGGTACCTCTCTGAATGGGGAGGGATGGGTTTTTATTTATTTTCAAAAAATACCCATTTAAATTTTAACGTTGACGAATTCAAATTTCCAAAAGTTGTTCCTCATTGATCATTTCCACCATCTTCTCTTTTATTGTCATTCTCATTCTCATTTTCTCCTTCATCATTTACGTTTACATTTCCATTTCCATCATCATCACCATCATCACCATCATCCTCATCATCATCTTTCCCATCATCATACTCATCATCATCTTCATCATAGTCCTTATCATTATCTTTCTCTTCAAGAATGTAGTCCATATTCTTCTTGACTTTCTTGGATTTTGTAATCCTGACAATGTCATCCACCTTGCTATCAATATGATCAACTCGGGTTTCCATGGCATCCATCCTATTGTAAAATTCCTCTATGAAGGATTTCACTTCCTTTTTCATCTCTTCCACCTCCTTGATCACTTGAATGAATAGTTCGTAGTAGACTTGGGTAAATGTGGCTTCGCCTTTTCAGACAGTTAATTGAAAAACACAAAATGAGGGGTGTGTAAGAAAGAAATTCGGATTCCCAACAATAAATGGTAGCGAAAAATAACTTGGAATCCGTTTCTGACTAGGATCATCACAAGTAAGAACCAATTAGTTTTCGTTAGAATTAATACCTTTTTAATGTTAAGAAAATAAATGATTTTTGCAACAGTTGTGTTGTTGTTGATCACAGCAAGAATCTGACGTTGTCAATCTCTTGCCTCTACGGTATCCACAAAATCCTTTGGATGGACGTTCTAGCCTTTAGTGTTGGTCAGGAAAGTGAAGAACAAAAGACTTGAAGACAATCTTCAAAGGAGTTCTTTTTTTTATATCACAAATGGAAGAACAAAATGGAGAGAAAGAGAGAGTGAAAAATCTGATTTTTCTTCTCTTGTTATGTGTTGTCTAACTTCTCATGTTAGGAAAATTAGGAGAATAAAAGGGGCCGCTGGTTTATTATGGAATAAACCACCAAATCCAACCAATAATCCCTTCTAACTACCAACTCCCTTATCCGGTTCTACTAGAATCCGGTTTTCCAGAAACCTAGCTTAGTCAACTCCCCTTTAATTAAACGTGTTGATTTGAAGGTTCAAGTACAAAGTAGCGGATTTGTGCTTCTAACTACTTGTAAGTGTAAGCCCTAAGGGCTTTATTTTGATGGTAACAAGACATTGAAAAGGTCTAATATTTGTGTAAGCTTGTGTTTATTGATAGGATATTTCACTCACACTTACATTGATGAAAATGGTTACTTATCTTTCTTAAGGACCTCAAAAGTATCAACTTTACAACAAGAAGAAGTTACACTTTGTAAGACTCCATGACACAAGCTTGAAGCCATTCCACAATGCCTTGGAAGCATTTGCAAAGTCAAGAAGGAAGATCAACAAGTGTTAAGAGCTACTCAATTCAATATTGAAAAATCAAGTGTTATGCTCCTTAACTAAAGAAGTGATGAAGTCAATACACTACAACATAAATATTGCTATAAGACTTCACTACTCAAAGAAGAGGTTGATCAAAGGTCTCAAGTCCAAGCTCAAAGAAGAATCCATCTTAAAGACTTGAAGACCAAGAAGATTAGTCAAGAAGCTATATAGATATATCTTTTGTGACTAATCTTATTTTGATGAATACTAGATTATAGTATGATGAAGCTCATACTCTTGCATGTTTTCAAAACCATATTTCTTACCTTGTTTCAATCTTTGAAAAGGTTTTTGAAAACATATTAAGTGTTGGTTAATGCCTAAGACCTTTAAAAGGTTTTAAATATCTTTCAAAAACACTTATGCATAAGTTTGAGAACATTACTCTGACAGGTATTTGACAACTATTTTATTTAATTCTTTTAATGGAATGCTAATTTAAGTAAACTTTTCCATGATCTCTAACAAATCTAAACTAATAGTATTCTTGGTATGATATAATAATATACATTAAATATATTATCTCCCTTAATTTCAAAATTCAAATCTCATACTCTTAACCTCTTCTTTTATCATTATACTTATAAAAAATTTAACACTTTAAATTCTTTTATAAAAAATTTCATTGGTTTAAAATATTTTTCAATAATCAATCTATATTTATATTACATAACATGTTTTCAAGTTTTAACCAATCAGTAATCTTCAAAACTCTAACCCAAATTTCTCGAATTTTCTAACTCTTAATTATTATACATAAACTTGATTGGTTTAGATGAATTTCGATTAATTAAATTAATTATTTTTTATGATTAATTAATTAATTCAAAACAAATTATTTAAATATCAAATTACTTACCCAAAATATCTCTACAATCCTAAATATTTTCTCATAATCTTGAACCCATTTTTCAGTTTTAAGCTCCCAAAACTAATCTAAATTTTCTAGATTAAAGAGTTTTCTAATTAATTTCAAATGTTGTGATTGGTTAAGAAGAATTTAAATGTTTGAAATAAATCAAGAAAATATTAATTACTCCACTACCATTAACTCCTGTATTTCTAGCTCTCATATCACGTTCCTTACAAATCCATAACAGGTTAAGAGATGGAGCGAAAATTGAAATCCGGTTTTTTGGAAATCATAGATACAATCTACTTTTCCCACTTATTTTATATTTCTTTCATTTACTAATTCACTATTTCTAGATTGACTTGCTTTTTTTCTTTAGAAAATCAACGACTTCCCTCTACCACTTATCTATGATTGTAAGAATTCATATTTTTTCTCATCCTCATACTTTTCTTTAATGAGAATTAATCATCCAAACTGATTTTTTTATTGTCACAATTTCTCATATTTCAATTGTTCTCTTATGTTTCAGGGTTCTTTTTATTTTATTTTTTGAATAGTAAAAGAAACAAGCATGAAAATGGATCTAAGGCACCAACAAAGTTGAAGAAAATAAGGCACAAGTGAACACCAAAAGTGTAAATGAGAGAAAATTTCAAATATGTATTGCCTATTTACTTTACTCTTAACACTCAATTTATTGTTTCGAGTTGTTTGGGTAATCAAAATGAAGTTTGTTGTCAGATGATTTTTTTTATTGTTTTGTTTTGAATGAAACATGAAAATTTCAAATATGTGTTGTCTACTTACTCTTCTTTTTCTTTTATTTTTTTTTGCTAATTTGGATATTTTATTCTCTCACATAGGTGGTCGAAAGTTATAATGAAAATTGCTTCATCAAAAGGTATATCAGCTTACCCACTATTCCTTATCATTTCTTAGATGTCTAAAGATAGTATTATATGATATAAGAAATCTCATTATGAGTTTTTGTAGAGTAAAGTATTTCCATTATGAGTTTTTTTTTAGAATAGTTAGAATTAAATTACTCATTTCCTAAAATAATAATATTTTTTCATATAAATTTCCACTACTATCGTTCCTTAGTTTAAGCGTAATTTAAGGGTATCAACCTTCGTTAACTAATAATGCAAGAAGGCAACTTTAATAAAAGTAAAATACTTTTATTAATTTTCATCTTAAGTCAAAGTGAAATATTAAATTTCAGATTGAAGCAATACTGTATTTGTTAAAGTATATAACCTAAATAATATTTGAGTTTCTGATAACTATGTATCATCATATTGCTTATGGCCCTTGTGTTATTTTTCTAATTTTCTTTTATATTATTAGTAGTTTTTTGCTCTTTTATTTGCATTGATTTATGATAGCTGAATCTATTGATCATTGCTAGCCACTTTTAATTTTTATTTTAAATGTTTCGATTTATTGGATTGCAGGGTACAAAAAATCCTAATTCTTGGTAACATTTTCTGTTATATGTATTGATTTACTTATGTCATATAATTCTTAGGAAAAAACTTAATTTAGACTTAATTCTTAGGAAAATAATTAAGTTTTTTAGCCATGCCCAACAGAGTTTTTACAAAAGCTTGTTTTTGTTAAAATATTGCCATTAATGTCCAATTTGCCAAAAAAATTATAAAGTTTGGGAGGAACTTATTTGAGGAAATTTATTGGGAAGTTTCTGTGAACTTATGGGAATTTATGAGAATGTTTTATTCCATCATTTACTCATCTCTTCATCTTGTTATGTTCATGACTTTTGATGTTTAATTATTATTTATATCTATGTTTGATCCATTTTTTATCCAATAAACATTACTATTAATAAATGCCCTTTAAATAATTTGTTAATATACTATTAGACTAATTTTATCTTTCAGGGAATAAAAATATTTAATAAAATGGATCTTACAACAATACAAGTTTGGCGAAAAAAACTTGAGCAGAAAATTTGCTCGCTCTTATAGAAGAAGATGCATTATCTCAAAATGTGTAGCACACAATGTTAAAAAACTTCATGAATTGGATGGCTCCATAAGAAAATTGAAGTCACAATATGTAGTCTCTTCATATTTTCTAAAAAGATTACGTGATTAACATTTAATAGTAGTAGTGTAGTGATTATTGGATCAAAACATTTGATGAAACATTAATCGAAATAGTATAGGACTATGTTTAATTCTTTTGAATATATATTATTTGATCCAATAATCATTATGTGTTCACCTTTACATTTGTGAGTTACTCAGTAAAAGTCATATTACCTAATCATGTTGAATTTTCTTATTTGTTTTCTGAAAAATTAAAGTTAACGAGTTTTTGTTCTAAATACAATTGTACAACCATTAAATTAATAATTTGAAATTTAGTATTTCCGTGTATAGAACGGGTCATTTGCTAATATATATATTACAGAATACGTTTTCAATTTCAACCAATTAGATGCCCCCACAATCCCACGTGTAATTTTCTAGAATTTTTTTTTAATTAGTTTAAAAAATATGATTGTTGAAATAATTTTTATTTATTAAATTAATGATATAGCTTGACATCTTTGACTTATTCAAATGAAATTGTTAATTTTAATATTTTTAATGGTTTTTTATTTTTTCCAATTCTATTTTATTATTTCTCTTTTCAATACCATTTAAGATCCCACATTGAAAGTTTATTAATTTTTTTAAAATTTGACAACATTATAAATAAAGAGTTTGAGAATGGTTTTTTATTGAATGAATTGGTGGAGTTGGTTTTTGGTCCATTAAATTGAGTGGCAAATCTAATTTGTTTTTCAATTTTTTCATTCAAATAGCTAAAGTTTTTTTTGTTTTTTTTTTTTTTTACAAGAAATTAGTTCACTGAATCCTTTAGTTTTATATGGAACTCGAACCTACTCAATAAAAAATTTTCTTTAAAAGAGTAAAAATTTAAAAATTAATTCTTTGTTAATCGAATCATGTGATATTTAGAGTATCATTAACTGAGTTGGAATTACCCATTGAAGGAGATACGGTTGCATTTCGTATTTTTCAATTAAACAATTGTTTTCCCAAGAAATCTATCTATATTTATATTACAAAACCTGTTTTCAGTTTCAAACGATTATAAGCCTATATCACATGTAATTTTCTGTAATTTTTTTTTTTTTAAAAAATTATGATTGGTTTAAATAATTATTTATTTATTAAATTAATGATATAACTTATAATATTTGACTTATTCAAATGAAATTGTTAATTTTAATATTTTAATGGTTTTTTATTTTTCCAATTCTATTTTATTCTTTATTTTTTCAATACCATTCAAGATCCCACATTGAAAGTTTATGTTTTTTTTAAACAAAATTTAACAACATTATAAATAAAGGGTTTAAAAATGGTTTTTATTGAATGAATTGGTGGAGCTGGTTTTCTGTCCATTAAATTGAGTGACAAATCTAATTTATATTTCAATTTTTTCATTCAAATAGTTCCATTTTTTTTAAAAGAAAATTAGTTCACCGATTCCTTTAGTTTTATATGGAACTCGATCTGCTAAATAAACTGTTTTCTTTAAAAGAGTAAAAACTTTAACAATTAACTTTTATTGATCGAACCATGTGATATTTAGAGTATCATTAATTGAGTTGGAATTGCCTACTGAAGGATATGCAGACTTTATTTGCTTTTCAGATTTTTCAATTAAACAATTATTTTTCCAAGAAATCTATCTATATTTATATTATAGAACCTGTTTTCAGTTTCAACCAATTAGAAGACTCACAATCCCACGTGTAATTTTATGGAATTAGTTCACCGAGACATTTAGTTTTATATTGAAATCGAACCTGTTCACTAAACTTTTTTCTTTAAAAAAGTAAAAACTTGAAAAATTAACTATTGATGATCGAACATTGTGATTTTTAGATTTTTCAATTAAACAATTGTTTTTCCAAGAAAATTATCATCCTGGCTTTGAGTTGTCATTGAAAGAAACACTTAAAGGAAAAATCATTAGACTTAAAAGACTTCGCTTAATATGCAACCAGCTGATGCCCGATCTAGTATGTTAAATGCCCTTAAAGATATAAATTTCTACTTTGGCAGCTACGACATGATCGGCTCCCAACTAGTGGCTTATTATTTAATAGATATTGTCTAGATAGTCCGTTCTGTGACTTTTGCAAGACTAGTATAGACACATCTCTGCACGCAGTTTGGGATTTCCATGGGTACGGGAGGTTTGGAAAAGGATGTTGAAAACCCAAGATGACAATTTCTTTTGGACGGATTCCCCACCCAAGGTATGGTTGGACAATTGCTTAGATAGCTCAGGGGAGTTCTTACATGGCCTATTTAGGGATGTGGAGTGGAAGTATTTATTCCTAGATACCGTTGCATCAATTTGGTATTGGCAGAACAAAACACTGCATAGTTAAATACTTATCCCTTTCTGATTCGAAATAACTGGCCCAAGTGATTCGGGTTAGGAGTCTCGAGTGGATGAAGTCATGGAGAGATAGAAAACTCACACTTCAAGATATTTGTACATATAATAGCGAGGTTGGCTAATGTAGGAGTCTGTTTGTCGTTCTTTGTTTGTTAGCTTTCTATCTGTATTTTTTTTTATCATATTGAAGTAATATACGATCCCTTTCCATAAAAAAAAAAAAAAAAAAGAAAAGACGACTGTTAATTTTATTCATGAAAAAAGAAGGAAAAAAACCCTTTTTGCTAGCCTTAAATGATCTAGTCAATGGTGAAACCATGAGCATCAAACAATTATTATTATGAGCATTAACACCCAACACATTTCCTCTAGAAATGATTTTTCTGTTATTTTATTATCCAACATATATTGTAATTCGCTATATCAAATTTGATTAATAAAAGCACTTTGTTGCGCTCTTTTCTTGTTTCTATTACAGATTCAACAATTTATCGCATTACATTTTTCATGTACACTACAAAGATTCTTGAGTGATCTTGGTCAAATATTAATAGCTCATCTTTGTGTACTCAATCCTTGATAATACTTCGAGAGTATCAGATCCCGTACCTTTAATTAAATATATTTCATAATATATTAATTAAATTGTTGCACATATAATACTATTAACTGACAAACTTTAAAAGTTGTAGTCTAATCATATTCAGGGCCGGCCCGCACGACGGTGGAGGTGGTGCAACCGCACAGGGCCCACTCTCAAGGAGGGCCCCAATTTTTTTAAGTATAACTGTTTATATGTTAAGCCCAATTCAAATATTCATGCTACTATTTAGCCATCCATGTCCATTACTCCAATAGTCCAATGTGCAGATTTATATGTTAAACGCAGCCCAAATATCCAAGATACCATGAACATGTTTCAAGGCATCAAGCCATTAATGAAAAAAAAATTAACGTTGAATCTTCCATCTTAAGTTCTTAACGTTAATGTCTATTCCCAATTAAATCATTAATGAAATTTTTTCTATTCCCAATTAAATCATTAATGAAATTGGTTAACTTAATATATTATATAAGAAGGATACTATTTTATCAATATTATCAATAAACATTTTTTTTCTCTGCAAAAACTATCAATTTGGGATTTCTCTGATAAATTTCAACAACATTATTGGTGATTTGGAATCTCGCATACATTTCAAATAATTAGGTGATATTATTCCTTTATATTTCTTAAGTCATTTTATATCTGTAATTCTATTTTCTATTTCTTTTTTTATTCTGTTTTAGTATTTATATTTTGGGTGTTATTTTTTGTTTATATAATTAAATATCCTGTTTCTATTTTGGCCAAGAAAATATTTATCGGGAAATCAAAAAAGGAAAAAGAGAAAACTAGTAAATGAACTTGTAGGATCACAAAAAGGAGATATTCAAAAAAAATTTCTCAAAAAGTTCAAATGTTGATGTAGTTAATGAACAATCAAGTGAATCAAATGAAAATTTATCCACCAATGCTCGAAGAAAGCATATTTTGTAGTTTTATAATGTCATATTTCGTTTATTTTAAAAATTGTAACAAGCTGAAAATGTTAATGTTAATACGAAGGGCCCCATTTTTAGTTTTCGCACAGAGCCCCCGAAATGTCAGGACCGGCCCTGATCATATTGTTCTACTTTAAAAAGCCTTACTGTAACAAAACAATTTATTACAAAATATACTAAATTTAAGTTGTAGATCTAAGTTTAGTTTGTATTTAAATTAATGGTTACAACAGTAATAATTTACTTTTTTCAATTAATTTTTTGGTTGAGGAATACCACTTTGAAATTCATGACCATCTATCACGAGCAAATTCAAACCCATCAAAAGGTGTGGTCTTCGATCAATTAAATCTCTAGATGATCGAAATATTATAAGTAACATATTCGATAATAGTCATAATAAGTTGGTTTAAGTCAAAGGTTTAAGTTTGAATGAATGGTTCCATTATTACTCAGATTGACACAATTGAAAAAGTAAGGTTTAACAATTCGTTGGTGTATTAAAAAATAATGTCTCCTCATGCCACTGTACTATCGAAAAACATGGATGATTCCTAGCTGATGCTTCAATATAAAATAAAATATACTCTCTCCTTCCTGAATTTAATGTCCTATTTTTTTAGTTTGCTAAAAAAATAAAGTTCTACTTTTTTTAAATAGGTTTAATTTTTTCCTCACACTCTCATAACTAACCTCATATATTAAGGAATACAAGCTCCACCGAACATATAGTCATGTCATTAATATTTAAGTTAATAAGAATATTATGGTAACATACTCATTATCAAATTATTTTCTCATTTACGCATATTCACCTTTTAGCCATAATTATTATTTTTTTTAAAATTGTAATCTACTTAATATTTTTTTTAGCCTTTTTACCATAAGAAAATAATTTTCGCACTCCATTTTAGCTTAATATGTTCTTTCTCCTCATTGTATAAATAACATGAGTAATATTCTTAACTAACTTTTTTGGAGTACAGCAAGATTTTTGAAGAATTTATTAAGATTAGGATATCAAAATATTTTCTAAAAAAAATTGAAGAGCGAACGTGTAAGATGTAGATGTTAAAGGGGTGCAAATCTAATTTTCTTTTGAAAGCCTATGAGTCAATTAATTAATATTTAGTGCAGTTACGCTTCAATTTACTGACCCCAAATAAAACGGTAGAAATCTGGTGTTCCCATTCGGTATTTTATTACCTGTACAATCAAGGTAAATTGGCATTTTGGGTACAAAAACAATTTATCATTTAGAAGCCGAGTACATAAAGTATTTTTTCAACAATTTTTATCCTAAAGCAATTTATGATTGATGCACTCCGTCCTTCAGTCCAAAAAACCCAAAGTCAACTGTTACTTCAAAATTTGAATTTGATCAACGTTAAATTTAAGGACTTTCTAGGCTACTAGAATAATTGGATAGAAATTGGCTAAAATTCAAATTGGAGGGTGAATCCCTTATACCAATAGGGGGGTAAATAGGTTAATTTGAGTTTTAGCCAATTCCTATCCAATAATTATAGTAGCAAATCATTTTCCTAAATTTAAATGGGCATTTTAGAAGACCTTCCTAGGCTACTAGAATTATTGGCTAAAAGATTGACTAAAATAGTTTTCCGGACCTTTTTGCCCTTATAGTTGGGTGAGTTGGGTGAATCCCTTATACCAGCAGGGGGTAAGATAGTCATTTAACACCCTCAATTTGGAGATTTAGGGTTTCTATCCCTAAAATTCTAGGAGTAAATCATTTTCCTTTAGAAAATTACTTATAAAACCCACCCCTTCCCATTCCGACCCGACCCAGTACCACCTACCCCTCGACCCACCCACCCCAACATGCTTTCACCTATTCAACCATGTTTCTCCATTCTTGAAATTACGGCTACCATGGAATGGAAGGCGGTCTAATCGATTAAATTTAATTTTTCTTTAATGCATTGAGTAGGGGTTTCCGAGACTACTTTTATATTTGTGAACAAATGTGACTACACAGTATGGCCAGGGATTTTAGCAAATGCCGGCAACCCTTCTCTTGACAGCACCGGATTTGAGCTACCCAGTGACTCTTCTCGTTCCTTTATTGCTCCGACGGGTTGGTCCGGCCGGTTCTGGGGCCGAATAGGGTGTAAATTGGACGCTTCCAGGTCGGGTTCTTGCAACACCGGGGATTACGAGTCAGGTCAGATGGAATGCTATGGGGCCGGAGCTCCTTCTCCGGCGACGCTCGCAGAGTTCTGTATAGCCACCGGCGGTCAGAACTTTTACGACGTCAGCCTCGTTAATGGGTAAAATTTGCCCATGGTTGTGGAAGGAACGGGTGGGTCGGATACGTGTGCATCGACGGGTTGTGTTACGGATCTAAACCAGATCTGCCCTAGTGAGCTAAAGTTTGGTGATGGAGAGGGATGTAAAAGTGCTTGTGGAGCATTTGGGAGGCCGTAATACTATTGCAGCGGCAAATATAACTCGTCGGCGCTCTGTAAGCCGTCAATGTACTCACAAATGTTCAAGACTGCTTGCCCCAGATCTTACAGCTACGCTTACGATGATCCCACCAGCACTTTCACTTGCTTCGGTGCCGATTTCAGCTTGAGAATCGGATAATTTGTCCGCCTTCCATAGCTGCCGGAATTTCAAGAATTGAGAAACAGGGTTGAATAGGTGAAAGCATGTCGGGCTGGGCGGGTCAAGGGGGGAAACTGGAAAGTCTACCATGGGGCGGCCCTTGTGGGTACGACCCCACACTCCTCTAACATAAATTTAGATAGGACCCACTTGCATGGTAGGCCCCGCAGGTCTCCATGTCTCACCGGTACCCGCAAGGTCCGTCCCATAGGAAATTTTTCCGTCAAGGGGTATGTGGTATTGGGTCGCGTCGAAATGGAAGAGGGGTTTTATGAGTAATTTCCTAAAATGCCCATTTAAATTTAACGTTGACCAAATTCAAATTTTGAAGTAACAGTTGACTTTGGGTTTTTTGGACGGAATTACGGAGTGCACCAATCGTAAATTGTTTTAGGATAAAAGCTATTGAAAAAAATACTTTGTGGACCCGACTTCTAAATGATAAATTGTTTCTGGACCCAGGATGCCAATTTGTCGTACAACTAATAACAAATTGACATGTGTTAATTTTTTTAATTAAAAAATTATAACCTAAAAAAAATAGTGAAACCCGCAAAGAAACGTGAACATATGTCAATCATCTATCCGTATAATTAGAAAACAGAACACAGGATGAGGACATGTGATTTTTTGCCCAAATAAAATAGATGAGCTGTACGGGAGAAAAAAAAAAACGAAAGATAGGTGAGCAACCTAGAGAGTTTTTTTTTTTTTTTTTTTTATGGGAATCGGGTAGCCCAAGTGGTAAGGCTACCCGAACACGGGGGGCGGAGGTCCGTGTTCGATTCCTATATCTCCCCATAATGGGGCAAATAATTCTCCTCCTTATGAGGCTTATCTTCCCTCCCCAGACATGGGGCATGCTTCAATCTTTCCTATCTATGGTACTCTCCGCTCTTCCCCTTCGGGGGCAATCGCCTTCGGGCGCTCAAAAACCTAGAGTGTTTTTATTAAAGGTACGGTTGAAAAAGAATTAGAAACATAAAAGGGAAATACTTTTAATTCTCAAATTATTTGTAGCTTATATCTACCGTCATAAATTTCGCCCGGGCTAGGGTGCTGAACACCCATATTTTCAGCACCTGCTGAACATTCTATTAGTTATTGGATCTGTTTAGTATAGATTTGATGGCTGTGTTAAATTCGATTGTCTAAAAAGATGTCCACACCCAATCCCCCTTATTTAAATAATAATTTCCCGCCTCATTAGATATTTTAGGCGATTTTCAAAATATTATCTCCCCCAGTTGCGATTTTGCCCAAAAAATCTCGGATTAATCCATCAATTTCGGCATCACGTTTATGATGCCTCTAAACACTACAACAAAATATGTCTTTTGCGACGTTTTTCTACCAACGTTTTTTTTCAAACGTCGCTTTAAACCAAAAAGATTAAGTTAAAGCAACACTTTTTGCAAACGTCGATATATTTGGATTTCATACGACGTTTCATAGTGACGGTTAGTAATTGTCGTTCATACCGACATTTTGATGTTGGTTAGCGACATTTACATTAAATGTTGTTATAAATTGTTACTTTTTGTGACTCATATAGTGACATTTATATAATATGTCGTTAGATCTTGTGATTTTTTAGATAAACGTCACTATATTTGAATTTTATACGACGTTTTGTAGCGTCGGTTATAATATTTGTTGATCAAATTCACATTTTGATGGTAGTTAGCGACGTGTACATTAAATATTGTTATAAATTGTTACTTTTTGCGACTCACATAGCGACATTTATATACAACATCGTTAAATCATGCGACATTTCAAACAAACGTCGTTATATTTCGATTTTATACGACGTTTAATGGACACGTTAACAGTATTGCCAAAATTTTAGGAGATAGAGAGAAATTTTGAGAAAATATATTCAAAGATATGTGAGAAATTTATGGAGATATGAGAAAATTTTAATAAATGCAATTAAGGGATTTTTGTTGAAATTAGAGGGATGGAGAGATTCGATGTTTTGTGTGACTTAAATGGTTAAGTATGATATTGTCGTTAGATTTCATCCAACAGGTTAAATGGTATTCCGGAAGTGCTGAACAACAGGGTGTTCATCACCCTAGATGACCCACATGCATTTATTTGCAGCAACCTTAGAGATGACAATTGACCCAGCTAAAGCGGAGCTCCGGCCCCGGTTTAAGGCGGATGCGAGGGTGTATGCGAGGATGAATTCTGCCCCCGCTATTGGGGACGGGGTTGGGGTCGGGAGAGATGATATACCCAGCCCCACTATGGCCCGCCCCAGCCTGTCGTGTTTCCCCCGCCTATAATACTAAATACAAATAGAAAAACACATAAAATACCTAAAATACAAAACAAATAAGTCAAAATTGGAAAACACTGGAATTCTCAAACTCTTTGGAGACTCCTCCATCTTGTAAACCTTTAGTACCCCTATCAATTTTTAGGGTGCAAACTAGTACTCCCTCCATTCCTAAATATAAGACTCTTTAGACAATTTGAGAAAATTAAGGAAGTTGTTATTTTCACCTAAACTTCCAATATTATCCCCCACCCTCCCTCTCTCTCACTTTTTTGTCATAAAGAAAGGAAAATGTTGAGGGTGTAATTGGAATAAATTGTTGACAACTAATACAACAACCTTAAACGACAATTAATTTGGTTACATAGATATCTCCTAAACGACAATTAATAGGGAATGGATGGAGTATCTTTTTACATATTGTTATTTCGTTTACCATGTATTAAATATTTTTTGCTTAAAATTCTGTATTTTTTTAAAGGTTGTATATATATTTGGCAATTTCTTTGTCAAAAGTTCACTTAGTTTCTCTAGTCGAAGCTGACTGAAATCCAGGATTTGGAAGGAGAAAAAAAATCCCCACTACTTTTCAGTTAGGAATGGGCACCCCGCCTGATCCAGGGATGGGATCCCTATCTATCCTCAATGGCGGAGTTGAACTGAGGATGGGGATCAGATAGGAAAAGTGAGACCGGAGACTGAAGACCATGATCTCCGTTCCACCCGCCCCCTTTTGCCATCCCTAAGCAGCCTTAGTCCATCAGCTTTGAATCACAATTAATCCCTTCGCTACATCTTGTCATCAAAGAACACTTCTGATATGGACCGGGTCGACTGGACCATGCGGTGCAGATTTGACCATATCACTGCATTTCCTTCTCTCTCCTCATTCTTGCAGGGATGTGGCCAAATCTGGACCACATGGTCCACATGGACCCGGTCCATATCAGAATTTTCCGTCATCAAAAGGAAAAAATAGTTATCTCACCACATATTGTTTTTGGTATAGGAGGGACCCTATTCTTCTTTGAATTATTTTTTACTACAAAAAAAGTTTTGGCCAACGGATTCAGTTATTAAACATAGTTTCCTCGGCAAAAAATCCTCTGTCCCCATTTGTGTGTGTCCCCGTGTCCCCAACCAATCACAATTCACCATGTGTATATATAATTGAAACAATTATATAGTAAATTTCGATTGGCTGTGACACTGTGACACACACAAACGTGACAGCAGGATTTTTACCCAGTTTCCTCGGACAGCTTCCACCACCAATAAGTGAAATTTTAGGCCAGAATTTGACGGTATATTCAAATGTCTCTTTTTTTTTTTTTGAAGAAAAGAAAAAGTACATAGTTATACTAAGGAAAAACAGACTAAAACTAAAACAGTAACAAACAACATAGCCGAAAACATCTACTTAAAGCCGAAAGGTTACAAAATTGCTTCTAGATAGACTCTACAATATATTCTTCCCACCTTATCATCCTGGAGATAGTTGTTGAGCAAACACAGGTGGAGTCTTGAAAATTTGGCATAAATTATAACGCAAAGAAGTTGCAAACTTGGCCAAACAGTTAGCCACTTGATTCCTTTGTCAAAAAATATGATGTTTGATGCATTCTTGAAATTCTAAAATGATCAATCTGCAATCATTAATAATGTTAAAATACTTTGCATTAATATTATTGTTTAATAAGCCTAATACGAATTGAGAATCCATTCCAATGTCAAGAAGACTGATGCCAAGTTCTCTTGATAATTTTAGTCCACAAAGGAGAGCTAAAATCTCAGCCTCATTACAAGTAGTACTCGGCAAGTGCATGCTGAAGCCAATTATCCAATCGCCTCTATCATTTCGGATTATGCCACCAGCTCCTCCAATGCCTTGATTTTGGATAGAAAAGCCATCCGTGTTTAGCAGTGACGGATCCAGGAAAAAATTTCACTGGGGTAATTTAATATACACAATAATTGACTGCGGTTATTTATACATTTATTATCTAAATGGAGTAAAATATATCATATATAATTAAAAAAATCACTGGGGTCATTTGATATATACAATAATTCACTAGGGTCATTTATACATTTGTTATCTAAATGGAGTAAAATACATCATATATAATTAAAAAAAAAAAAAAAAATTTAGTTTGCATCCGTCGCTGGTGTTTAGCGCATAGTAATTAGTTTTAGGTGGATCCCATTGAATATATTTTGTTAGCCCATGATGTTGTTTTGGAAACAGATTATTAGCATAGACAAATTCCAAGCTTAGTGCAATAGTTTCTTTACAACTAATGAAACACTTATGTGTTTGAAAAATATAATTGTTTCTATTTAACCACAAATTTCAGCATGTAAAAGTAAATGTTGTTGCCCATGGTATAATATGATAATTTTCATTTGAACTTCCATTAGTAGTCTCATTTTATTATCCCCTTAACTTTTGTATCATAAAATGATATTCAATTCGGACAAAAAGAGTATTTATAGAATTGTATATAGCAAACTCAAAGTATACAATAGGGCTCCAAATACATAAATTTTCTCTAAAACTATACATACATTTAATCAGATAATATTTTTTTTGTAACTTTCTCATGTTATTTGGAGTATGATCTATGACACTATTCTATAAAGTAGTTGGTTTTCATTTATTTATTTTTGAATTTTTTTAATAAATTTTCTTACTTAGTTTTTGTTTATTTTCGAAGATAATATCGTTTAAATTCATATTTTTCAATAAAAATATATTATTATACGTCAAATATATCGTCTTACATCATGAACAAATTTTAGTTCGGCACCCTAATCTAAATTGTGGATCCGCCACTGCACACAACACACCCACATAAAGTTTTAACTCCAATCTCTATGGGACTACTAGAATTTTGGGGATAGAAACCCTAAACCCCTAAATTGAGGGTGTTAAATGACTATCTTACCCCCTGCTGGTATAAGAAATTCACCCAACTATGAGGACAAAAAGGTCCAAAGATACTATTTTAGTCAATCTTTTAGCCAATAATTCTAGTAGCCTAGCAAGGTCTTTCAATGAAAACGTAAAGTTCATGAATGTTTGTTGTACATTGTAACTTTGCAGTACCGTTAATGCACAACCCACAAACTTAACGGCAATTTACCAATCTTTTTATTTTATTAATTATTATTTTCTAGCTTCTAATAAAGATTCCCAAAACATATTATATCATTATCATTTATGGTCCAATCTTCATGGATCTTGACTATAATGGTGAACAACGGGAGTTCATTATGTATTGAATATTGTTAGTTGTCGAATTAAAAAATTAAATAGCTAAAATTATTTATTTTATAATACTTGTAAAAATTATTTAACATGTGTTTTAAGAAAGTAATTTTAATCGTTAAATTTTGAACTCGACGATTGATATGTGTTAAATATATAGTGAATTTTGGTTGTTAAAACATAGCAGTCATGTTCATGATGAGGAGCTTCTCAGATGTTGTCTAGTTTTATGGTACTCAAGTTGGCAATCTTTGAAAGTCAACCCTAGTTTAGTTGCACTATATTCCTCGTGTTTGTTTGACCACCTCTATTCAAATGTCGAAAATCTCTGACCGGTAAAACAAGCCATGAGACATTTAGTACTACCTTTTCTTTATTTTTTTATTTAAAAAAAATAAAAAAAAATAAAAAAATCTCTCTAGAAATCTTCTTACTTTGTTCTTTATTTAATTCTTAAAATTTATTGGGGAGGGGACCAATCTATTACAAGAAATAGATGATTCAAAAAACGATAAACAAATTCGAACTCATAACCTCTACGTCATGATCTCAACTTTGGTCATTAGACCAATGCCTCAGCCCAGGGACGATTACAGGGGGGCGGGAGGGACCTGGCGCCCCCCCAGAGATTTTTAAAAATACTACTATTTATCGAAATTTTATGTGTATTTTGAAAAAATTTTGGAAAATTTTATCAATTTCGCCCCCCCAAGAATTTTTTTTTGCCTTTTTTATCGCCCCCAAGAATTTTGGAATTTTTTTACCAGTTTCGCCCCCCAACATCAAATTCCTGGCTTCGTCCCTGCCTCAGCCTGTCTATTACTTTGTCCTTCTCATTCTCTATCTTCATTCAAATCCCATCCATATATTAGCCGCTTTCTCTTACCACTTTTGGAAGGAAAATAAAAAAAACACTTTTGTATCCCTCAAATCCTTTTAGCTTCATCTTCATCCATCCCTTCTCCAAACAACATTCAATATCAAATTTTGATCAAGAATTTGTGTTTTTTTTTCTTTCATATGGAAGAAATTGATATTCCTCAATATTTTCTATGTCCTATATCTCTTCAAATAATGAGAGATCCCGTGACAACGATAACCGGGATCACATACGATCGCGAAAGCATCGAAGAATGGCTAAGAACAGCAGACGAGGCGACATGTCCCGCGACAAAGCAGCCTCTTTCGTTAGATTCGGAATTAACACCCAACCACATGCTTCGGCGGTTGATTCAGGCTTGGTGCAATGCTCATGTTAAGTACGGAATAGATAGAATTCCCACTCCGAAATCTCCTTTAAGTAAGTCACAAGTATTTAAACTCATACGAAATATTAAAGTTCCTAATCTTAGAAATGAAGCATTAAAGAAAATGTTGGAACTTGTCAATGAGAATGAGAAGAACAAGAAGTGCATGGTAGAAGCCGGTGTAGCAAAGTCAATGATTTTGTTCATCATAAAAGGATTCAAAGAAGGAAATATCGACGGTCTAGATGACGCTTTGGTTATTCTTAACCTTACTTGGAGTTGCACGAATGAAGATATGCAGCTTGTTAATCAAAATTATGATCTTATAATAGAATCACTAAGATGGATTTTGAGGATAGAAATGATGAATTTAACCGTGGTAAAAACTCATGCAGTAAGAATTTTGAGGCTGGTTACTGAAGTTGCAAGCTCAAGTCTAGTGGAGCAACTAGACCTTAGCTTCTTCACCGATATGATTAAAATTTTACGTAGTAATTTTTCTCCACAATCGGTAAAATCAGTGTTACATGTAATGATTCAAGCGAGTCCACGGGGAAGAAATAGATTGAAAATAATAGATTCGAACGCGATTTTTGAACTAATTGAGTTCGAATTAGGTAACAATGACAAGAAAATTTCCGAGCTAATTTTGCGTCTCTTGGCTCAACTTTTATCATTTGCTGAAGGGAGAGCACAATTATTGAAACATGCCGGTGCAATTGCGATGGTCACGAAGAGAATTCTGCGAATTTCTCCGGTGGCGGATGATCAAGGTTTGCACATTTTTGGTTTGATTACTAGATTTTCTGCTACACAAGAAGTTTTAATTGAGATGTTGAGAGTTGGAGGTGTTTCAAAGCTATGCATGATGCTTCAAGCTGATTGTGAACCACATTTGAAGAAGAAAGCAAGGGAGATTCTAAGGTTGCATTCTAATGTTTGGAACAATTCTCCTTGCATACAAGTCTATCTCTTGACAAGACATAATAGGTAGGTTTAGAACATGGAAAATTCTGATACGGACCAGGTCCATGTGGACCTTGTGGTACAGAACTGACAATCTCATCACAAAGTTGTCTCTCTCTTTATTTTGTGGTGATGTGGTCAATTCTGAACCGCGCGGTCCAATGGACCTGGTCCATATCAGAATTATTCAAAAAAAATTACTTCAAATTGTGAAAGTTCATCTCCTAACATCAAAATTTGGTCAATTGATATTCAGTATATTTGTATATATATCATACACTAGAGAAATTTTACAAATGCCAGTTCGATTTATTTGTCGATCGTACGTTCGATTGATTAAATAGCAAAAACATTTTGTCATGAACTCGATCTTTGAATAACTATACATGATTGTGATCAATCTTATACCATACATCCAGTCGTCCTTTGCTCTTCAATATGTGTTAATTTCCAACTTTATCAGTACTATGGGACAATTTTCCCTCTGACATTTCTTGAATCTTATCTTTTAAGATTTTGCTGGTATTCTTTCGAAATACAAAGTAATAATAAGTCCGATAATCTTAATAAAATAGCAAATGATTGTATTAGAAATTTTGGTCATCAAATATTAAAACTAAAAGAATACATTTCCTTGTATATAAATAAATCCATAGATTTATTTTTTCTCGGCCTAGGATAATTTTTAATTAATACTTTCAGTATTATTCTCTATGTACAGATTATCTTAACTTTTAAATAAGAACATGAGATTTTGTCATGAACTCGATCTTTGAATAACTATGCATGATTGTGATCAATCTTATACCATACATCCTATCCATCTTAGGCAAGCCTTGATGGATCCCCTCAATTGTATACCCTTTTAAGGAATTTTTTTTTAAAAAGAAATAATATCATTAATTGATATCAGGAATTACATGAGAGAGGCGAAATTCCAATGGATCCCATACTCTTTGAAATGAGGCATCAAACCTTAAAAAAAATTCAGCTAACCAATGAGTCAGAACATTACAAGACTCGTAGTCACAGAACCCTTTTAAGGAATATATATATATATATATATATATATATATATATATATATTATCCTCCTTTTCCCCCAATTTACTTTTTCCTTTCCTTTTCTTGTTCTTTATTTATTTATTTTGTATAAGGGCTAAGAAAAATAATTCACAAACAATTTATATTTTTGTATATCAATACTTTTTTAATAGGAAAGTAAGGCCATGTCCTCCTGACAAGTAGTTGTTAGATTTCTCAAAGTCCGAAAAACTAAAATTTGATTAGAGAGTGGACAATATTAAGTAACAATATTTCAGTATGAATAGTATCCTTAGTTGTAAATGAAGGAACCCAAGAGGGGGGGTGAATTGGGTTTCTAATAAATCTTGTAAACTATTTCCAAATTAACCAATGATAGTGCTAGTTTAACAAATGCTAAAGCAAAAACCCAATCAACAAGACAAAGGATTTAGAGTGGTTCGATTCACTTAGAATCTACATCCACTACCTTGAGCCGCACCCAAGGATTTCAACAAACTTCACTAAGAAGATGCCCACACAAAGTAGGACTTTACAATTGTGGCTAACTCACTAAGAGTTTTACAAACACAACCACAAACAAAAGCTCACTAAGAACTTGCCCACACTAAGTAGGTCTATTACAAAATTTACCCTATCACTAAGAAAGGGAATAAGATGGAATTCAATACAATGAAGTTCACTCTTCTAAGTGAAAGATATAATACCTTTGAAGTACAACAATTGTAGCTCTTGAACATAAGAAGCTCACTCTTTGTCTTGCTTTTATAAAATGCACTTGAATCATCTAGATCATTTGCAATGAAGTGCTTTTTTCTTTTGAGAGTGTTTTGGCTTGATAAGAAATCAATATAACTTTGTTGTGCAAGCCCTTGGAATGTTTCTCTAGCTTTGGAGTATTTATACATTTCAAATTTGGCTGAAAATCGAGTCTCCAACTGGCCAAAAAACGGCTAGTAGAAACAGTAGTTCTGTTGACCGAAACAAGTCTCTGATGACCGAACTTGAGCAACTCGGTTGACCGACCAAAAACTCGGTCGACCGAACCATCATCTCGGTCGACCGACCCAAGCTTAGGTCGACCGAACTTTGACGTAACAACTCTCAAGTAAATCCTTCGGGTTGATCCGAGAAAATCTCGGTTGACCGACTTTTTCGAGTATGAGAGATGATGTTTTGACCTTTGTTTTGAAATCTCTTGAAGTCTAAAAGGTTTTCCCAAATTGTAATAAATAAGAATACTTGGAAATTTTTTCTAAAAGACTTATCTATGAAATCAAAGGCTTTTTGGATAAGAACACATGTAAAGATCATTTTGAAACTTAAGCCTTTTGAAAACGTGTTTGTGTGCAAGCAAGACATGAGTGTAGAGCTTATGTTCATGAGAGCTTTGGTTAGAGCTTTAAGATAACGACTAATGAATAACAAAGCTAATCTAACCAAACCTAAGTCTTCAATCTTCAATCTTGATAGATGAGCCTTGAATGATATGACTTTGAATCTCGATCATGGCTTGATTGAAGTACTTAGAGCTTCCAATCTATGTTTCAATATTCTATCACAAAGATATAAACATTAGACACAAACATCAAGTGTTTGTCCATTATCAAAAACCGAGTTCGATCGCCCTTAGGGCTAACAGTAAAGCGTAGTTTAAATGAAAGTGATGTTGTCAAAACCAAATGAAATAGATTAAAAAGAGAAAAAAAAAAAAACATTTGCATTTCCTATATAAAAAATGGTTAGCGATATTGCCAAGGCAAATCTCCTCTATTCAAACTAATTTTAGCTCAAATGACATATTTATTCCTCTTAGTCAATTACTCCTTTTCAGTTAAATGGTCCTCGTCTTTTTCTATCATAATGGGTATCAATGGTTTATATGCTTCTGAAGACTCTGGAATTGAAGAGAGGATTAAGGAAAGATTTTAGGTTCTTGAAATTCTGTTAGAAATCCTGATGTTGGTAGCTATTTTGCATGACCCAAGAAAAAAATAGCAGGATTTTAAAATTCTTTCTAATGATTATAAAAACTTCTATCTTTTAAATGGCTTTTCCAGCAGATTGTTAGAGAGAGGAAAGGAAACTATATAAGAAGTGAAGGAGACTATTCTGTAATAGATAGGTGAAATGAGAAGATGACGAAGTTGGAGAGAGGATAGATAAAGAGACAAAACCTGCAATGAACCAGATACGAGAGATTATAGGGAGGAGAGAGAAGATTGAAACGAGATGAATATTTAACTAAAAAGAATAATTGACTAAAAATTGCCTTGCATAGAAGAGATTTGTCTTGGCAATATCACCAGTCATAAAACATGTTTACTATTTGATTTTTTCTGCTATATAAAAAGAGTAAAACAGTGAACATTCAATTGTTTGGTGGTCGCAAAACCTTTGTAAAGAGGAGCAATTGTAAGGCGTTCGTTGTTTTTTCGATCAAAATGGGTTGAAAATATGGTCGCAACATGCGGAGGCCAAGTGCAACCGGTACTTTATATGGTCAAAAAATCGATTTGCGACCAGATTTAGGTCACCACACTGAATGGTCGCTAATCCTTGGGACTATTAGGGCGGTCGCTATTCGTCACTTTTCTAGTAGTGGATATTGATCAATTCACTGACTCGATAGCTGTTCACTCAAGAATTTGCATACCATATGCATACAAAGGATACCACCAGATTCTATTGAGACCCGAAGACATGGGTAAGACACATTCATCACGGGAGAAGGAAATATTGCTTCAAAAGAATCTTGTACGACCTAAAAATGCCAACATAGATTTCCAGAAAATCATCAATATGATATCCCAAGCCCAACCCGGGTGAAACATGGAAACCTTTGCTAACAACATGGTCATCAAAATAAGAGACATCAGGAATTTGCCAAGGGACTTGCCCGAAACACTTCAATAGTAGTAAGGGCGATTTAAATAAAGCTCAATCCAAGAAAATGCACCTTTGGTGCCCCAATGGCCAAATGTCGAGGGTTCTTGGTCTCGTAGCATGGGATTACAACCAATCCTGATTACATTAATGACATAAATGACATGTTGTGCCCGAGCTCGGCCAGAGGATGAAGACAAATCTTGAAAACTTAAGTCGGTGATAGATCGAGAAAGTGAGCAGGTTCTGCTCATGTATTAAATTTTTAAAAACAAAGACAGCTTCACATGGGTAGCAGAATCTACCAGGGCATGGGAAGCACTAAATAAACAACTTAATCAATCAATACTTCTGACAAACCTTATTCCTTGGTGTGATACCCATGACCTTTTGACCTTAGAAATTGCATGATCATATTTGAATGTTATGTGACTAATTGATTTTACATGTATTATATATGTTGTACATAATTATCTAGGGTTTCTATGTCGTCTTGGATTAGTTAAGGGACCTAAGTGTATAAGAGGAATTCTATGTTAATTAGTTGGTTGTTTTTTTTTAGGGAAGTTAGTTGGTGTGAAATGATGCCTTTAGAGATAATTCTAAGGGGGTTGAACCTTTATGATTGGTTGACTGTTTTGGAGATGTAACTTCTCAGAAATCTGGAGTTTTGGTAGCCTATATATAGAGGAGAAAGATAAAGAAGGGAAGAAAATAGTAAGAAGAGAGAAGAGAGAAAACAAGAGTGCTGGAAAACTTGGACAGCGAGTAAGAATACATTGACAGACATAGTAAACGACCTCGGATCATTCCCATATTTTAACCATAGATCATAGACTCCCTAAACTAGATTCTGACCGAAGGAATTTTCATTATAAGTTCTTGATTAAGAGATATTTTCATCGGAGTGGAAGGTTGTGGCAGTTCGAGTAAAAACAGAGTGCTGAGAATATATCATCAAGTTGAAGTAGTGATCGAAACCTGATCGACCCCATTCTTGTTCTTAAAGTTAGAAAACATATGGAAGTACATTCTGAACGGTGGATATTAAGTTTCAACGGTTCCATTAAGAGTTATTGCTTCTGGAAGTCACCTCTACAAACCAGAGAATTCTGTTTTCTGTTTCTTCTTTGATTCTCTGATTCAGTGTTCAAGGTAAGAACCATTCGTCCTTATTTTTCAGTCTTAAAACGCATGAAGTATTTTTTTATTAAGCCATGAAATGTATGAAGTTTTCCCATGTTTTATTGCATAAAAATCTGGATGAAGAACCGAATTATGTTTGCATCGTTGCATGCTTATACTTGATGATTCTTGCGTATGTTGTTGTATAATTGTTGAATACATTACATGAGAGTCCGCATGTGCATATTCTCAATCTAGAGCTCTTGTCTAATGATGACTCTAGACTAGGGATATATTCTGAATTTACAAGTATAAGTGCCCGGGAGTGAGCATGTCAAGTTATGTTAAGTACTCAGTACGATTTCTGATATGTATGTGATCGATTTGGTTAAGTATTGTTATGACATGTTATGTGTATGATTTGGTATTGTTTCTAAGTGTTATAAAAAGTCTAAAAATAGTATTTTGGGTTGAGATTTCTAAATGTGCAGAAAATGACTTTTTCTTCACAAATTTTGCCTTGAAAATGTCCTCACTGGATCACATATCCCTCGGACGACTTGTTCGGTCGATCGGATCACATATCCCTCGTCCGATCAAACTACTGAGACTATTTCGATGAGGGAAAAAGGGAAAGTGGTCGACCGTGCCTGATATTCTCTCGACCGGACTTAAGCGGTCGACTGGCTCTGTCATTTAGGTCAACCAGACTTTTTGTAAATGTTTCTGTCCTGATCTCGGACGACCCTATTGGTCGACAATCATATGTTCCATCATCCTAAGTCTTTCTACTTTGTTTATACTTCTATTAAGTTATGTCATGTACAAGTTATGCATGCTCTGAAGTTTCATGTTAGGTTTTCAAGTATTTTACAAAGGGTTTCAAGATGTTTTCAGATTATACAAGTCAAAGATATTTTCATATGATTTGGGAAACAGGGAATGTGTTGAAGTCTCTTTTGGTCCTTCAAATTAAGGGCGATCGGTTATTACTAAGCTAGTGTGGCTCACCCTATTATCTTTTCATGTTTTCCAGATGAGTATGATGAGAGTGTTGATGATGAGGCATGGGATGGGGTGCAAGACGAGTAGTTGATAAAAGGAAAGTCATGTAATAAGTATTGAATATTTTTAAGTTAAACAACAATTAGTACAATACATTAAGTTTGTAATTCCTTGAACTATTGATGGATTTATAATAAAGTTAAATTTATTCTGTTATGTTGTGGTTTGGAAGATTATATATTTTTAAGGGTTATTTGTCTCATTGGTAGATGAGGAATTGTCAGGTCACTTTTTTGTTACGGTGTGTGACATAAGTGGTATCAGAGCAGGTTGAACCTGAGGCTTAAATCTTTAAGTTATACGTTAAGTATGGAATTAATATAGGATGGATTCCTTAGACAACGTAAGATGCGTTTTGGGTAGAAACTGGAATAGGAAATAAGTGTTTATTTAAATGATTTACATGTCATGTTTTATGTGCTAACATACATGTTATTCTATAAGATGGATCGCCAAAGCAACGATGATCTCAAAATCCAATATCAAGTTTGGGCCGTCAAAGTAACAGAAGTGGTCGCAGATGAGAAGATGTGCCTGAATCCTCTACCCAACTTCAAGTACCAAACATGGAACAGCTACTGGGGCAGAGAATGTGGTACCTCCATATCCACGACCAATAAATACCGGGATACCAGCTGAGTTAACTGAAACATTGGCCATGATAGTCCAATTGCATCAACATCAAGTGCACGAAGACCAAAATATTGGGATAGCAAGAGGACCGAGCAACGAGGTTGACCCGGACATCTATTATGAAAGGATGAAGAAAATGAGGATGGCTTCATTCAATGGTAAGGTTGGACTAGACGAGGCTAAAGTTTGGTTGGATGATATGGAAAGAAACTTTGAAACCACGAGGGTACCTGCATCATTACTGACAACGCAGCTGAATGGTGGAAGGGCGTTCCCCAATGTATCAACAAGGGGGAGGACCTGTCACTTGGGCAAAACTCAAAGCAGTCTTTCTAGATCAATACTTTATGGATACCTACCGCATGTAGATGAATAACCAGCTCCTGGAGCTCAAGCAAAAGGAAGGTATGACTGTGGCTAAGTATGCTGGGAAGTTTAATGCATTTGGGAAGTATGCTTCCACCATCATTCAAAATCCAGTGATGAGGACATAAAGGTTCGTTAGGGGACTTCTGACTAGGATCCGGGGTAGATTGTCAAGTGTTCGACCCACCACATATCAAGAAGCCTATCAACGAAGCTTGGACATAGAGATGGAATTCAACCGGGCTGATAATGAAAGAGGTGGAAATAGAAGTTTCACCACCATGTCATCGGGACAAAGTTCAAGGGCTGCAAATCTCGCATCACCATCAAGCAAGACGAGATTCTTATCTACGCCTAGTACATTCAGGACTGGATTGAGAACTATGGCCAATGTAGTCAAGATTGGGGGATCTACAACCTCAACTATTTTTGCCACAATACCTCTATGCTCTACATGTGGAAAGAGGCATTCAGGTGTGTGTAGATGGGGTACCGTAGCTTGTTTTAAGTGTGGAAAATCAGGGCACCAAATCAGTCACTGTCCAGAATGGTCTGTGGGTAATACTCAGAATACTGCTTTACCAAAGGATGGGGATTAAAGGCAGAAGCCAAATGCAAGGATATTCTCTCTCACTCAGCAAGAGGCAGGGGATGTCTCAGATGTGGTAACAGGTACGCTTCTGATAAACTCGATGCCTGCTTATGTATTGTTTAATTGTGGTGCTACGCATTCGTTTGTTTCTAGCCGTTTTGCTAAGACCCTTAAGACTACCCTCAACTGTCCTTATAATGGATATAGTGTTAGTATACCAAATGGGAAAGTATTGGAATCGAATCTGTTACATAAAGAGTGTCGAGTAGAGATAGATTCAAGGGTAATGGAAGTCCACGAAATGGGTGCGTAGACCATTGGCTCGGATTAAAGCCATGGCCTAGGACAAGCCCTTCGTAAGGCATATGCGTTGCAAGGCTACTCAAACAGACGGATGAGGTGCGTGCCTACCACTCTGCCCTACCGAGCTCCATCAACGACTCACAAAAATATGGTGGCATTTCAGTAATAAAGGCTAGAGTCTACTCTACATATGGCTAAAATTCTTAGGGCAATGACCTCTATAAATAGAAATCTCCCTACTTCATTTTACCTTAAGTCATTTATATCTCCTGAATTATGTGTTGTGTTATGTTCTTTATACTCTTTGTATCTGAACTAACTTAAGTATCAGAGCGGGGTTGAGGTTTTCTGTCACCCTCTCTAACATTGATCGTCTTAGCAGGTACAAATACATAGCTTGGAGCAAAAGCTGAGCCTCCCATTCGAGCCTTCACTGTTCCCCACAAGCTCGAATAGCCTATCACTAAGGCAGATAGCTCGACTGACTTTTTGGTTTCTGCATGAACTTCTCCTTCCTCCGTTGCTATATACCAAGAGCTTAACCACCCCTAACTAGGAACTATCATTTAGTAAATTCAGTGTTACTAGTTGCAATATAATTAACGTTTTCTAAAGTTGAATAAAAACATATGGAGAAAATTACCTGACTATTTAATCTCTTTTTGCTAAGCCAAAATACAGGCTCGAGTATGAGTAGGCCCAAAGTGTCATATAGAACCGGGCCTCTCATTTTCTAGGGCCCTAAAATTTTAAAAATTATTTAATATATAACTGTTATCAAAAAAGAAAACCATCATCTTCCCTGCTTGATTATTCTCAGAAGTAGAATTGTAGAAACCCCCAAATTAAAAACCCTACCAGTGACCATTAGTAGTAAAATTTTCAATTGAAACTTGTTGTTGCTTCTCTTGATATACCAAAGATGGTGTATTTTTAATTGATTTTTTTTTTATTATCAGGAGATTCTAAAATGGCGAAACCATAATTCTGATGTAATCTTGTAGGTCTTGTAATCTTGTTATTTCTCTTGCCTCTTTTAACTGTTGATTTCATGATTTGATATTTCCTTCTGGTGTTTGATTTCTTCTTCTGATGCGATTGTGATGATGAACAAAAAAATTTCCAACTTCCTTCAATAATTCTCTACAACCGGTCTAGAAGGAAAGTCCTAAGAGAAATGTTAATAATGACCAAAGAGAATACACTTAGGATGATTTTTTTAATTGGAATGAGGTGTTGCAATAACTACAACCCTTCCTGACTAGAAAATATAAGATAAAGACATGTAAAAAAATTATATTTATATTTTGATACTTTTCATAATTTTTATTTTTCAAAAAAAATTATAGGCCAAACTTTGTCAACTAGTACAAGACCTCGATATTATTCGAACGGGCATTGTCACACCTCGTACCCGGGTGATTAATGACAGTACCTCACATGCCAATGAGGCACAGAACCCAGAGCATAAAGATAACGTACGAGTTATACTCTTAAGGAAAGGAATCTAGCAGTCTTATACAGTATTAAAATAAGCATAAGTTTGATGTTCAAAATAACCCCCAAACGGTTACCCCTGGGACCCTGGCGGCCCAAAGCAGGAATCAGAATGTTTAAGTCGCCGATGTTGTCCTGGTTTCGGTCCATCATTTTCCAAAGAATACCCAACAGTATATGGTAAGCAACAACTCACATAGGATGCTTAACAAGTAACATGGTATAGCATATATTGCATGATAAAACATAAACCTATGTCAGAGTCTCTACAAATAACACATCTCACATGTTATCTATCAATCCATCATATATTCATTCCAGGTTTAAGCCATAATGTTCGAGTTGCTCTTATATCACTTATGTCATACCCCGTACCCGGGAGATAACCTGACAGTACCTCATATGTCAATGAGGCACAGAACGCAGAGCAGAAAGACAACGTACGAGTTATATTGTTAATGAAAGGAATCTAGCAGTCTTATAAAATATCAAAATAAACATAAGTTTGACGTTTAAACAAATGTAACTTATTACTAAGTGTTATTACATCTTAAAGTATCATAAGTAAAATGGCAGTGCATCATGGTCCCCATCCAATGCCTCTACATACTCATCATCAAGCACCTTATCATTTGCAAATAAGAGAAAGTAAAGACGTGAGCATCAACATCCTCGGGATGAAACGTCAAATAAGATACAAACCTCTTTCCCCGATTTCCCAAAACTGAGTATAAAACAAGCAATGTTTCATTTGACTTGTATAGCCTGAAATACACCTTAAAACCCCACAAAATATGTTTTAGAAAACCTTATAAAGAAGCAGAACATAACAGAAATGAGAATACCCAAAATGCCCCATTTGGTCGACCAGAACAGGAGGTCAGGTCGACCGAATGGTCATCCAAGAATAGGACAGAACATTGTCCAAGAGTCTGGTCGACCACATAGAGTACGACGGTCGACCGCAGAAGCTTCGGTCGAGAGGGTTTTCAACCCGGTCGACCGAAATCCATAGTCAGTCATCCGCAATTTGTCACAGTAGTTTGGTTCGGACGAAGGACATATGATCCGGTTTATTGAGATGTAGTCAAGATCATTTTAGTGTAAAATAACAAAGAAAAAGTACATTTATGCACTTCTCGAATTCCAATACTAAAGTACTCAATTTTGATGCAAATGCACATAAAATAACAAGACC
This sequence comes from Vinca minor, assembly GCA_026122235.1. Lineage (NCBI taxonomy): Eukaryota > Viridiplantae > Streptophyta > Magnoliopsida > Gentianales > Apocynaceae > Vinca > Vinca minor. Next base: position 1,545,854 of record JAOCZM010000121.1, read on the forward strand.
AATACAAGAACATCTAAGCTATAAACCATACTCGTCAAAATCAAACGTCTATACATTGAAAATGTGCCACAAGCACCATGTATTTCTCATACCAACATACGAACATACACAACATTGGACTCTTCGAATATGATACATGCTATGACTCAAAAAATCGCACAACCGAGCCAATCGTCTATTCTCATCTCTAAAGAAATTACTACAATGGTCCCCAACTTATAGTCAAGAAGGGAAAAGAAACAAAATATGCAAAACATGGGTTCAGTTTCTCCCCGAACAAAGGGCTTAAAATTTAAGGATCTCTTCATATTGTGTCATTGCCCACCACCGTGGACTCCACAAAGACCGTTTGTAGTCCCTAATTTATTTTCCAGCTAGGAGAAGGCTCAGAAAATAGAAATAGAATGTCGTGAAATCTCGGGTTCAACGACAACACATACATGCAAGTGAAAAAAATCATGCAATGGAGGCGATCCTAGATGGGTGTTCAAAACCGGTCACGACTTAAATTAACACATCCACATTTATGACACCAAAAGCAGTAAGACTCAAGAACACCATAATCAGATGAAGGGAAGCAAATAACATACGCAATTAGATTCAATGATTCAACATACAAGAGTGAATAATTTAACATTTCATCAAATACAATAAAACATGCCTTTAAATTCTTCTAACACAATTCCCAGAACTTATGCATAAATATTTCATGAGTTTTAGTACCGAAAAGACTATGGTGAATATCTTTACTTGGAAATTATAAGCAAGCAATTACAATTATGAAATCCCAGAAGATGCGCCAATTTCAAACACAAATTCCCGTCTGCTAGAAACTCGAAATGTAACACCGTCACTTCTTACTCGTATCATTTTCGATTACCTTCGAAACGCACTTAAGAACATCCAAAATAGAGTTCGTATAATACTTTTAATTATGAAAAACGCTTGCAGCACTTTTGATTTTTCCAGATTTTCCCTCTTCTTCTTTTCCCTAGCTTCTTTCCTCTCTAACCTTACTTCTTCTTTTCCTTCATTAACCACCCAAATAACAACTATTAAACTGGTGTTAAAACAATTTATTAGGTTTCTAGTTCAATTATTTAAGTCCTCTAACTTACAAACAAAGCAACCCTCAACAAATATACACAACAATTAATATATAATAATCACATAACATATAAAAATCAATTAACATGCTATGATTAAATTTTTTAAAAAGTTCAGGTTATCATATGCATGCCAAAATATCATATAGGCGTGGTATTGAACCGGGGTATCTCCTTCGAGCTCTTGGTACTTGCATGGTTTTGTGAAAAACGTAATAGAAATCTAGATAAAAAATACTACCTCCATTTCTAAATATACGACTTTCATTACATATTGTAAAAATTAAGAAAGTAAAAATTAAAATGTTTTTTGTAATCAAAATATTAATATTACTCTCTTTAATAGAATTAGTGGTATACATATCATATTTAAAAGAGTATTATTGACATTTTAATTATAAAAATATCTTAACTTTTGCTTCTATAATTTTAGCAAAACGTAATGAAAGTTTTATTTTATATTTAGGAATGGAAGGAGTAACAAAATAAAGGAAGAAACAAATTAAGAAAGGAAGATGTGTAGTTTAAGACCTTAAAAGAAGGACTCTTTCATCCACTCGTTGGAAGTTTCTCTTATTATGTGTTATTCTGTATTTTCGAGATCCAAATTTAAGATTTTAACCATCATCAGATAATTAGATATCTGTCTAATTTTCTTTCTATCATATATTACTTCTTTCAATCGGGATTGAATATCTTATTTTCTATTTTTTATTTATTTTGTATAAAAGAATGGGACATTTAAGGGTGATGGATGGAGTATAAAACTTTAAATGTGTTGGCTCCACTTGGATTGGGTTTGAGTTTTGGCGGGGAAGCTAAAAATTTGACGGGAGCAATTCAAATTCAAATTTTTTTCTTCAAATAATAGTTCAATTCCAAATTTTGGCCTCTAAAATTGGCCGGAGATGTTCAAATTCCAAATTTTTGAGGCCAAAATTTGGAATTGGACGATTATTTGAAAAACAAATTTGACTTTGAATTTCTCCCGCCCATTTTTTAGCTCCTCCCGCCAAAACTCAAACCTAAACCCAAACCAAAACCAAAACTCAATCCAAGTTGAGCCTTATTGTATTCTTCTCGAAGGTTTAACCTTCTATCATTGAGAGCATGCATTTGGCAATTTGCCGTCTAAGAGACGTGCTGAAGAATTTGCTAGTATTGGACTTCCAAATTCAAACAATGGTATGAAGAAAAAGAATAATAAAGCCAGAAATTAATAATTAGTGTTGTCCTCATTCCATATTCAAGGCCGAACCACAACTGTTAAAAAGGCCTCACCACAAATTTGAATTAAATACTTAGTGAAGATTGTTGACTACTAATTGAGAGAAGGACCTTTGCTAGGCTACTAGAATTATTGGCTAAAAGATTGACTAAAATAGTGTCTTTAGACCTTTTTGCCTTTATAGTTGGGTGAATCCCTTATACCAGCAGGGGGTAAGATAGTCATTTAACACCCTCAATTTAGAGGTTTAGGGTTCCTATCCTCAAAATTCTAATAGTAAAGTATTTTCCTTGAGAGAATAGTTGCATATTCTATCCACAATCAGTTTTAGTCATTCCCAAAGGGCAAAGAAAAAAGAAAAAAAAACAGATCATTCTATTGTTTATGAGCCATGTAGATGTCTTTCACGTTATTCTCATCATGTTAGGTTAGAAAATTTCTCTTAAAGCATTTCCAATAGGGTCTCTTTTAAGAAGTTTTTCAACAAAAACTTATACTCCTTCCGTCCCAAATTTTTGTCTACTTTTTTATTTTGTCCGAGAATTAAGATTTTATTAAATTATATAGTATAATATGATAAAATGTCAAATATGATTCTATTAAATTTTACTCTCAATTTAATTATATTTTTTTTTGTCTCTCTATTATACTCTCTCAAACATTCAATGTAAAATGGTATGATTGAAAAACATCATTAATTAACCTTTATTTAGAAAGTGGACAGTTCATTTTGGATAAATTAACAAGAAAACGTGAGGAAATAATTTGAGACGGATAGAGTATTTTTTGCTACAATAGGGGCTCTATAAAGAGGGATAGAGTATTTTTTGCTACAATAGGGGCTCTATAAAGAGAGAAATTTTTATCTTGTTTGGTGAATAAGTTTAAAACTTATATCCATACCAATATATCCTCAATATGTATCTATGATATGATTTGTATCCATTACACATGATCAGTAAAATGTGATCATAAATTAAACATCATACTAGTTTTATTTCTTGTATATAACATTACAAAAACTAGGGACAAACAGAATAGTAATTATATAAGCTAATGAGTTTTACTATCAAATCACGTATTTGATGTTCAAAAGCAAAATTAACTATTCGAACCACATACTCAAAATATAAAAAAACATACAACATATGCTCATGGTCCTAGGCCCCTACTACCATAGACATGCTAATTTCATCAAATAAAGGAAGAAATATCAATAACCCAACGATGAACACATATCATGCAATTGAATGTAATTCCATCCAATTTATGCAATTAAGCATGCTCAATTACTTCCTAAGTCATTCTAGATCAATACCCAATGATATATACAGTAATCCAGACAAATATTAACATAGGGAGGGGTCCTTAAGCGTTACGAAAATGAAAAGAATAGAAAACCCAAAATCAGCTTTGGCAAATTCACTCCCGGTGCGGTAACTTCCTGCTCCGATTCTCGAATCGTGTTCTGTCACTCTCACTCAAAGCCCTTTTGATTATCTTCGAATAGGTATATTGTGGGTTGAAAAGTTATGCACGTAGCCCCCTCAACTGCCTTCTCAAAGTTAAGGGCAGAATATCTCCTTCTCTCTCAATTCTCACGATTGACCGTTTTTAATTTTAGGTAACTGATATCCCTGCCCCATGACCCCTCAATCTAGGAGTTTATAGTTTAGGAAAATTACATTATTAGGTCCCTCTCCATTCTTTTAATTACTCACATGTCCTCACACATTAAAATAAAATGTAACACATGAAAAATGTCATCTAGCACATAGCATTTAATCATGGCATTTATTTTAAATCAAATAATTATACAATTACACACATAATCACCTAATTCAAATAGGGAAAATTCCTGGGTATCACATCATTCCCCCCTTTACAAAAGTTTTGTCCCCGAAACTTACTAACCTGGGTTGTCGTACAAGTGAGGGTACTTCGCCCGAGCTTTCTCTTCCAGCTGCCAAATCGGTTTTCGCTCTAAATGGTTGGACCATTAAATCTTCACATATGGTATAGTCCTACGCCTCAAGACTTGATCCTTCCTATCTACAATCCGGACTAGCACTTTCTCGTAAGCCAGATCCTCTCTAACCTCCAACGGCTCAGCTTCCAAAATATTGCTCGGGTCAGGCACATACCGCCTCAACTATGACACGTGAAATACATTATGTACCCGTAACAGCGTTGGCGGAAAAACCAACCGATATGCCAGATTTTCCACCTTCTCTAGAATCTCGTACGGACTGATATACCTCGGGCTTAGCTTCATGCTCTTCCCGAACCTCATAACTCCCTTCGTTGGTGAAACCCGAAGAACACCTTTTCACCAACCTTAAACTCCATCGACCTTCTCTTACTATCAGCCCAACTCTTCTGCCGGTCATGAGCTGCCTTAATTTGTTCCTGAATCAACGGTACCTTCTTCATCGTTACATGAACCAATTTAGGACCGTTATCATATTCTCCCCGATGTCATCCCAACATATCGTTGATCTACACTTCCTCTCATACAACGCTTCATACGGTGTCATCCCGACACTAGCCTGGTAACTGTTGTTGTAGGAAAATTCCATCAAGGTCAAGTGGTCTACCAGCTATCCTTGAAATCCAAAACACATGCCCGTAGCATATCCTCTAAGATATGAATCGTCCTCTCGGACTGCCCATCGGTTTGAGGATGATAAGCATTACTCAAAGAACACTTCGTCCCAATAGCCTCGTTGAAACTCTTCCAAAACTGGGATACGAACCGAGTGTCCCGGTCTGAAACAATGCTAACCGATACCTCGTGTAGGCGATCTCATCCATGTAGAGCTGAACCAAGGTATCCATCATCGTTGTAATCTTCATCGGTATGAAATGAGCTGATTTAGTGAGTCGCTCCACAATCACCCAAATCGTAACTTTGTACTCATTGCAGCATTTGTTTTTATTGAATTATTAATTATTCTTTATGTTTCATTCACTTTTTTGGATTTTATCAACTTTTATTCATTTTTAATATTTTGCAGATCGACCATGATTGTTAATGAGAAACAAATGTTTTTTTTTTTTGCAATATAAACAAATGAGTACACTTCTCCTGGTACAATCTATTTCTCACTATTTTTATTTTTGGTTTTTTTCATAAAACTTGATACCACATCTCCAATTGTTTTCCTTTTCTTTTTTATGAGGAGTTTTTTTTGTCATTATTTTTTATTATTGTAGTTTTCAATGTGGAGAGGTAATTTATTTTATTCAAAGTATACCTTTAAATGTAAGGTATTTATTCTTTCTTCTTTTAGGATCAAGAGTGAAATACCCTTTGAGGGTATAGAACCTGAGAGAGAGAGAGAGAGAGAGAGGGGGCTGAATTAGGTTCTTAAAAACTTTTTAAGCTTTTCTAAAACTTCTTTTGCCTAAGTGTTCACCTTAACAACAAGTATATTGTTTACGCACATAAGGTGATTCAATTATGATTAAGGCAACTTAGATGACTATGTGAAGCAATTATATAAAGCTTGGAAGCATGTGATAGTTTCTATCCTAAGCACATATGTTCATATAATCAAATATACAAGTTATAGCAAGTATATGAACATTGAAGTAAAGGAGTAGGGATAGAGAAAACTAATACAAGGATTTATAGTGGTTCGATTCTCAAAGAATTTGCATCCACTACCTTAGGGCACACCCTAAGGATTTCAACATCTATTAATGGATACCCTTCACAACTAATGCAAGGTGGATTCTACCTTTTACAATTGCCTCAACAAATGAGGACTTTTGCTTCACAAAGAAGACTCCACTCACTTAGAGTGTTTTGCCTCACAAAGAGGACTTGTGCCTACTCTTTGTACTTTTTGATTCACTAAGAAGACTCCACTCACAAAGAGTGTTTGCCTCACCAAGAGGTCTTGTTGCCTACTCTTAGAACTTTCAAACACTCACCAAGAGTGAAGCTCTCTAAGAGCTTTTTGCTAGCTCACAAAGAACTAGTTCTCACGAATGAGAAGCTTGGGAAACCTATCTCTTTCTAAGAAGATTTACAATTTATCTCACTTAAAAAAATCCCTCTTGGATTGGATATACAAATATAAGCTCTAATCACTCTTTGAGAATATAAGGCTAGATAAAGTTTAAGCTCAATACAATGCTTTGAATGATTTTGCAATTAAGCACATAAGTGTAAGCTTGTGTGTTTAGAAAGTGTATATGCATATGCCCTCTTATGGCTTGATTAGTTATGAAAAATTCAGCTTTGAAAGCTTTTTATAGGGCAAGAATACACTAGCTTTGTTGGTCACAACGACTATAATTTTGGCCTTGAATTGACAACTCTGGTCGACCGCTACTAGACAATATGTCGATCGGAGTGCCTTAAATCAAAGGTTAAAGGCCCTTCGTCCATATCTCGGTCGATTTCATAAGAATGGTCAGGTCTACCGAAGTAAAGGCCATTCAACCTCCCTGAAATCTTGGTCGTCTGGATATGATATAGCAGTTAGAGCATTGGAACATTCAAAACTCGAATTAGGAAAAAAAACACACTGGTTGACCAGATCAACACTGCCGGTCGACCAGAAAGGTCAGGTCTACCGAGGCAAAGCCTAGGTCGACAGAAGGACAGTCCCAAAGTGATTTTTACACTTAGTTAAGATTCTAATGTTCTCATGCACATGCCTAAGTGTTTTGTAAAAATAGAAAACACAATTTAAAGTACTTAGGCATTGACCAACTCGTTTTCAAAAACCTTTCAAATAAATGAACAAAGAAAAACATGAGGTTTTGAAAACATGCAATGTTGAGCTTTAAACATTCTTATAACTTAGTATTCTCAAAGGAAAGATTAGACACAAAGGATTACCTATAAGCTTAGACTAATCTTCCTAAGGTCTTCAAGTCTTCAAGTTGTTTCTTCTTGGAGCTTGGACTTGAAGCCTTTGACCAACATCTTCTTGAAGTGATGAAGTCCTATAGCAATCTTGAGTTGTATAGTATTGGACTTCATACTTCTTCTTGACAAGGAGTATACCACTTGATTCTTCACTTGGATTGAGTAGCTTTTGACTTTGTTGATCTTCCTTCTTCTTGACTTTACAAGTACTTTCATAGCATGTGGATTGACTTCATGTTTGTGCTATAGAGTCTTGCAAAGTGTATCTTTCTTGTGTGTAATATTCATACCTTGGTTTACACAAGAAGCTAACTTACCATTTTCATCAATGTTGGCGTGAGTGCTAAGGATCCTATCATTAAGAACATGCTCACACAAACGTTAGAACTATCAATGGTTTGTTATCATCAAAATAAGGTTGATCACTTTGCCCTTCAGGCTAACAAAGAAAAGGAGCATGTGGATTTTGTTTCCTTTGGAACATTTTATGTTTTTCATAAATCCTATATCTCTTTTCACATACAATTTACCTTTATGAAATTCAAGACAATATATTAAATATAAAGTCAGAAAGTGTATATGCATATGCCCTTTTATGGCTTGATTAGTTATGAAAAATTCAGCTTTGAAAGCTTTTTATAGGGCAAGAATACACTAGCTTTGTTGGTCACAACGACTATAATTTTGGCCTTGAATTGACAACTCTGGTCGACCGCTACTAGACAATATGTCGATCGGAGTGCCTTAAATCAAAGGTTAAAGGCCCTTTGTCCATATCTCGGTCGATTTCATAAGAATGGTCAGGTCTACCGAAGTAAAGGCCATTCGACCTCCCTGAAATCTTGGTCGTCTGGATAAAGATCACTGAAAACATATTCCATTTACTATCTGAAAAGTGTAATATCCTCACAGCACTATGCTTTTCCAAAAATCTATTATCTATTCTTTTTCTATTTCTTTTTCCTTTTTCCTTCCCTCTCCCTAATAGGGGTGTGCAAATTCGGTAAAAATCGATTTACCGACCGAATTCGGTAATTCGGATCATATCGAATTCGGTTCGAATACGGTATATGATTTTAGTGAAATCGGTATTACCGATTTCAAATTGAAATTGGTGAATACGGTCGGTATTACCAAATTCGAATTCAATTTCGTATTATAATATTATTTAAATATATATATAATTATTTATATTAGCTAATTATATATATAATAATATTTAATACCCAATAAAAAAAACCCCACTCTAAATACTCTCTTACCCTAAAATCTAACCCTAAGAGAGGAGCAGCCGTTCATTTTCTCTCCAACAAAAAATGAAACCCACCATTTGCATCTCTCCAAATCTGAAGATGATCTACTCCACCGACACCGCCTACCCCTACTCCACCGCCGCCGCCTAAGACCACCGCTGCCATCGCACCGCCGTGCCTCTCCTCACCGACAGTAATCATATGTCCATGTCAGTCACTCAGCCCCCCTCTCTCCATGAAGATCAATTAAGATCTGAGCTGTTGTTTATATATATATATATATATATATATATATATATATATATATATATATATATATATATATATATATATATTTTTTTGTTAGACAATGCTTCTAATCAGTTCTTCATGCATTGTGGGCGGGTGGGGGTGGGGAGATGCAATCTTCTAAAGGATTCTTTAGAAAAAATTGAAAATTTGTATGAAAATATGACATTTTGACAACCCCACCCAAATCCACCACTGGGAATTGTAAGTTTTACTTGAGGAAGAAGAGGAATGATTTTATTGGTGTTTCTTGATGTTGATGCTCATAAAACTGGATTTTTTTTTTTTTAGTTTGGATTATCAACTTTCTCTTTGTAAATTAGCTTGTGGGTAGTTAATTCGGTGAACCGACCGAATTCCGAATTCACACCAAATTCAATTCGAATTTGGTAAATTGGAATTCGATTGAAATAGGTCGGTTTTTTCAAAAATTAAATTACCGAAAAAACCGATTTCAAACTACTGATTTACCGAATTCGAAATTGATGCTCACCCCTACTCCCTAAAACTCCAGCAAAAACCACCCTTATAACTCACCCTATAACTTAATCAACTAACCAACTAAATTATATGATTAAAACTTAGCTCATTCTACTTCATTGACATGCCGAAGAGCCCATTAACAAACTAAAAACGTAACATATATCATGTGAAATCAATTAATACACAAAATGAAATATGATCATGTTAGACACATACGCAAGAAAAGTCCCGGGTATCACATAATTCCCCCTTACAGAAGTTTCATCCTCGAAACTTGCACCCTCTACAGAATATAGATCTCTCCCGCTAGATGTTATGGCTCTATAGGCACTCACAAATTACATGTATTATACAAAAGAGCCAGTAGCATCACATTAAAATAACAAAAGCATATATTCATATTAATACAAAATAACACACAATGTACCTGTTACCAGACCCGATGTCCCAACTTCCTAATGTGTGAGGGCAGATACTTCGACATTGGGCCCCATCTCTTGATTCTCGTCATTAGGAGAAATTGACTCTGTCTTATTAATCTCATGGCTCATCGTCGGGAACTGTTTAATGAAGTGTCCAAACTTTTTGCATTTGAAACAGGCTCATGTACCCCAATGACATATTTTTGGATGGTTCCGTCTACATCTAGCACATGTCTTCACTATATGATTTCTCCTCGTCTGAACTACTCCAAAAGGTGGCTACAAACATTGTTTAATGCAGTGGTCCATTTTCCCGCACCTGTGACATGCTCCCGAAGCCCAACGACATATTCCTTAGAGCTTTTGTCCACACATGGCACATATTCCCATCCTCTTGTGAGCTGCAGAAGGTCCTGAATGTGGCCTCTTCCTTGCCCTTCCAACATTGTTGTTTCTTCCTTGTCGTCCCATCTTAATCCAAGTGACAAACTAGAATAACACATAACACATAAACAATAACAACTAACTAGCATACTATTACAATCTTAAACACATCGCATAACAAACTTAATTAAAAGCTGCCCTCAACTAACTTAATTAAAGTAACAAAACAAGTTATCATGGGGATACATTTAAAGCAATTAAGTCTATGTTAACATGTTAATATAGTTCATAGTACACATAACAAGTTAACAAGCTATAACATATGAAATAAACCTGGCTATGCATATCAATAATGACATATAAAACGGTAAGTAAACACATATGTCCTATTTCCAGAGTCTCTACCCAAAGATCACATCTTAAGCTGTCTAAGGATTACATCCTATGTTTATTCCATACTTAACTTCTAACCACATGTTTAAGTCTAAGGTTCGACCTGCACTGATACAACTTATGTCACACCCCGTGCCCGGGTGAGATGACCTGGTAGTGTCTCATCTACCAATGAGACATCGAACCCAAAACAAAAAGATTAATAACCCGAATAAAACTTCATAACTTAAAAAGGAACTTACGGTTTACGTCATAACTTAACAGAGTACAAAAGATATCTTACATCATACTTAAATATTTCAAAGATAAACTACATGTTTTTATAAACCACACAAAAATAACAAGGTGCAAGATAAAACATAAAACTATATATTACATCATACGATAGCTCAATCCTCAAGTTATTTCATCAAGTCTTCGTACCGAATCTCCCACACGGGGACATCTACCAAAGAATCTGCAAAACATAATGAGTAAGAGCATGAGCTACTAAACTAGCCCAGTAAGGTTCAAACACCCTTGGGATAAAGTATCGTTCGACTCAAGAAATATTCACGTTTAACCCAAAACATATGAAACAATGCATATCTTTACTTGAAATACTCTTTAAAACACTTTACAGAAACAGTAACATACTTTACAGAAATTAAAGTAGACCAAAATAAAACCCTCCGGATGACCTGGACAGATGTCTGGTCGATTGGAAGTTGTCCGGGATCGAGATAGAATGTAAATCAAAAGGTTCGGACAATGCAAAGGTGAGCTCGGTCGACCGGAGGTCGTCTGTACCAGTCCCGAACGATGGAATCTACCCCGGTCGACCGAAGTGGTTGTCCGGGAAAGAGACAGCATCCCAGTACTTTACTCTGGACGATCTGTTTGATCTTCTGGTCGACTGAACTAATCGTTTGAGGTTCTGAACAGGGCAAAAACAGTATATTTCAACAATGAAAACTCATTTTCTGAAATCCCCTAAAGGTCCCAACCCATAATAATAACTTGAAAACTTAGATAGACAATTAAACATATTCAAATAATCTTGAAACGTATACAAATAACTTTACAATCTTACTACATATATACTTACCACTTTCTATCTTAGCCTATGCTAAGCTGTCTTACTTTCTTCTTGGTCACTTCCTAGAGGCCGTAACCCTCATATGGAAGCCCTTAGCTGGTGGAAACTAACCCCACGAGGCCTTGTCCTCATGAGAAATTCCTATTTGGCTAGTTTGTCTTGCATGACCTCGGTCAGCGGTCCCGCAAGACCTCGGTGTTATGTTATTTGTGGCGGTACACAAGAACTCTAATCTACACTTGTAACTTTAAGATTCTACTAAACAACAAACAAAACTATATAATCAGTTTGGACACCAAATTTCAAATTATAACATAGATAACATGTAATCACATAATACAACACTTCATCTATTTTCTGCAATAAAACCAATGGAGAAACCATGACCTCAATTTCAGAACTTTAAAATACATATTTTCATGCTTTTGAACTCAAAACAAGAGTGTAAGAACCTTATCTCTAATGCTTAAACAAAAATCCTGAAAGTTAAATAAAGAAGGAATTCTACAAAAAATCTCAGTCTACTTTCCGAAGCTATAATTTTCTGCACGGAACTCGAAACGCTAATCCGTTACCGCCCAAGCGTAGCTCTCTAAGTCCTCTTCAAAACACACTTAAGATCACTCAAAAACAGATTTCTTTTAGTATCGCAAAAGTGGAATCTCTTTACAACACTCTATTTTTCCAGAAATCTCTTATCTCTTCATTTTCTCTTTCTTTTTCCTTCTAGCTTCCCTCCCCCTAAAACTCTAGCAAAAACCACCCTTATAACTATACTAACTCCCATCTAAATTAATGAACTAATCAACTAACTTTCCCATTTGTAGATGTTAACATGGTGGCAGCCAGAGGAAATCATTCCAAAGTGATATGGAAGGAATGAAGGGTTAAGAGTAAAGTAAAGCTTACAAAAACATACGTTAGCTCAGATCATTAATCCATTCAATGGTTGACTCAAACTCCTATCTAACCAACTTCTCAGGGGAGAACTCAATCTCCGGACATACACAAAACAATGATAGAATTACGGCTGAACGAACAAAAAGATGAATAGCCTCTCGGTCACAACTCAATATTCTGAAAGTTGGAATATCTTAAAGAAGATCCAAACCATACCTTTTGAATTTTGGACATTTATGTAGAAGAGGCAATTATGACCTTATAGTTCTCCCAGTTTGGAGTACACAAGGCTCTCAACTACTCAGTCAGCGAGGCAGTCAGTAGCGTCCAGTCATTCCCAAATAGAAGAGTGGACAACAAGTGGCCAGCACGGTTAACCTTTACCAAAATATAAGAAGATTGTCATCAAATAAGGTCGTATAACTTTACAAATTGATGAAACAGTTGGAAATGGATGACCAATTGGACTCAGATAATGCAGTTAGCATGGTGAGTATCTTACCTGCTAAGTTTGGCCGGATTGCAAGTACACTAGGCTGGCCTGAGATGTTGTAGTGAAATAACCGGCCAAAGAAGAATGGACCGACCATCAAGAGTCTCAAAGATTAACCAAAGTCTTGGCATCTCCTCAAACCTTCAGAAGAGATGACCAACCACCTCTAGCCATTATATATTATGGCCAGATTTGACAAGAGACCAATCAACGAGTCTTTGTGGTTTGAGGAGCTGTCCTTAATATCATGTCATTAGGTACCCTAAAGAAGCTTGTGAAAAGATTCATAGGCAAAAACTCGTTCTAAACGCCCATGAATCGTCCCCGATAGGATCCGTTCATACTATGGGAATCGAAAAGAAACGAAAAAGGCTTACAATTTTTCGAGTGTGGTTCCTGGTTGGCAAAGATGTTGTGCTACAATCACCAAAAGCCGTCCCTTGCGAAATTTCTCTCTACCGGTATCCACGCGACGAAACAAGCAGCGAATGCTAGCTCTTCAGTTTTCTAAGTTCTGGAAAATCTAAAGAGAAGGGATGGCAGAATTCATTTTCTGTGGTTATTAGGTTTTGCGGCCAAGAAGAATAAATCCCTAGGGTTTCGCCCAAAGGAAGATTATATAGGGCATGAGAGTTTGTTTCGAAAACCAACTCCCACGTAATCCCAACCTCTTCTAGTATTGGGAGTTTTTATCGGATAATAACTCCCACATAATCCCACAAAAGCTAAAAAACCGAAATTCCCCATCCTTAATCTTTAATTCGAATAATAATGTTTATTATTCTCAGAAAAATAAATGTCAGATACATTGAACCTAGACACATTCTAGATTCATTGAATCTGGAAATAAATCTCGTTAACTCTTCTATCGTGTGGCCCTGTAGGTTCATATCAAATTGGTAATAAAAATATACTTAGTAGTAGTATGTGTTCATAAGTCACAAGCGGTCTCTAGCAAGGCATTGTGACTGCCCAGAGTGAATGAATGACTAGTGGAACGATTACCTAATCTCAATACACTATTTAATCCCTTTGTCTCGCGATATCCAAATTAAGCATAAGATATGGTAGTTGTCACCCTTATAAAGCTTAATTATATTTCTGCTCGATCTCCAGGTAGACTATTCCAACAAATAACCACTTTATTAAATACATTTGAGCACGGTCATGCATTTAAATAGTCTTCCCCATTGAGGGGCCCATGTATATCTCTCTCCAATAAGAGAGGGACAAATCCCTTACAATGCCTCTCACATTCAAGCCATGATGGGATACTACATCCGATCATCTGTCGTATTAAGTACTCGATTAAAAGTAACGTTCAACTGCTCCATTCATGCTGGAAACGATGGAGACATGAGGTCTAAGGATCCCAAATAGTATTGAGGAAGTAATACTTATGACTAAAAAAACCATGAAGTATTACTTCTCTTTTAGATTACGTCCGATATAATATATCTTAATATCTATCTATGATATGATTTGTATCTATTACACATGATCCTCAATCAAACATCATACTAGTTTTATTTCTTGTATATAACATTACATAAAACTAAGGACAACCAGAATAGTAATTATATAAGCTAATGAGTTTTACTATCAAATCACATATTTGATGTTCAAAAGTAAAATTAACTATTCAAATAACATGCTCAAAATATATAAAAACGTACAACATATGCTCATGGTCCTAGGGAACTACTAACAACTTGGTAATATAATCTCTGAGCTAATTGCTACCAATATAAAAATGGTAAACTTCACAGGGAAAGCTACCTTGATTGTAGGGGTTTTGATGGCTAATACTACCTAGACCCTTATTTGTGGTGGATGCCAAGCTATCCTACATGGTTTTTGTAGGAAGGGATTGGATGCATGCCAATGAAAATCTACCTTGCACCAATTTTTTTATTTTATTTTGGGATATCAATCAAATAGAGAAAATGATGGCCATTCAGAGTCCTTTTTCGTGCAAACATCCTAACACACCATTTCAACATGCAACTTAACTAATTGAGCTTGAAACTGGAACAGGCTTGCATCCATGGGATTGATTTTCCCCATCACGAACAAAAACCGTTGGAAATCTGGGATAAAGCTGTAGCCGAATTATCATCACTGAGGGATTAAAATCATTACTCCACAGTTGATAAATGGAAAAGCAAGTGTACATGTTAGTTCCCTTATCCAATCCAGACCAAGCCAGTTTAGCCAACTCAGACGACAATTGGTGTCACAATTCAAGAAAATTATCCCTGAAGATAGCTATGAAACTACCCCTTCACGCTTCAGAAAGAAATGAAAATAAAAAAAATTGTATCAGAGTTGGATACACGCCATCTGTTATGATAAAGAAAATTAGAAAGAAAGGAAAATTGTTTATTCGATGGCTATATGACAATTGCTTTAACAACTAAGGCGATTAGCCTCTAGGGGCTAGCTAGTCAGTGTCAATAGGAGCACCTCCAACAAGGTCATCCACAGAAGTAACATGTTCTAACCATGAGACCAATGGTGTATCAATAGATTCTTAGGCAGTCGTTAAAGTAGTAGTTGGAGGGTTTGTTGAAGTTCTAACCGCCAAGGCGGAAGGGACAAGGATGACAACATATATAAGTACAGAAATTTGACCACTTTCTAGTCACATCAATCAAATTAACTTCACAATATAGTTTCGGTCAGGTTACCATGAAAAATTGAGCCTCTCGATATAAATTTTCGAACATATTGTTCAACTCATGACTTTCTTCAAGGTCAACTTTCATATCAATCGTGGTTCGTGCTAAGTCAGCCTTTATATGGTTTATCTTAAACTTAAGACCACTAGCTTAGTTCGTGTTTTGTAATAAACCCTATTATAAAAGGAAAATATTTACGTAATGAGAACGATTTATTAGTCCAAAAGTCAAGAATTACAAAAGAAAAATGATTTATTAGTCCAAAAGTCTTAAGGATAGAAAGTTGACAATAGATGTCAATACCTCGATTGACTGGGACTACTCAGGAGGTAGGAAGATGTGGGTAAACCACGTAGGTTCATGGGTCATTCATCTTTACAAGACGGAGCTGCCCATATCAACCAGGCAAGAATCACCAAGATCCAACAAAGCAGCCACACGTGTTTTAAGAAGATATTGATCCATTCTTATATCATATCCATTCCTTATCCGCCACGTTCAAACAATATTGAGGGAATGTAAATAAGGCTAGGAGGAACTCTAATGAAAAATTATCAAACGAACAGCCTAAAAATAGGCAGTAGTTTGCTACCACTAGCCACTAAAAATCAGGGAGGATAGCCCACGTTCTCCGTGTCAGTCAAATGTCGAGAAACATGGAAAAAAATGCAAGATCATGGCAGTTATGGCAAGACTTGAGACGAGAAATATATTTGGGAGCATCTATAAATTGAATACAAAGAAATATATTAAGGACACAACATCTAACACCTAAAATATATTTTTTATCTTAATTTACCTCAATTTTATAGTTTTCTATACTTAAATTCATTTACCCAACTCCGCCAAACTTTTTAAGCCTAAGTGTAGTAGTCCAATGTATTTTAAAACTGATTCCTTACAGTCTTCAATATAAATTTGTCACTCTAAACCAAGGGCAAATGCAAAATTAACTCTTTAGGGACCAAAATGCAATATTATCTTTGTATTTCTTCTAAACCATGGACGATTCTGGAGACCTGCCCCAAGATTTTTAAATAGTATTTTTTTTTACCTTTAAAAATGTTATTAACAAAGAGACAATGCTAGGTGACTAAAATCAATTGGATAAATTTTATGAATTATGACAAAATTATAAAATTGAGTCTCTCGATATAACTTTTCGAACATATGAGACAATTGATTTTAGTCCCACGTGTGAGGGGGAGTGTTGAAATATGAAGTCCCACATCGAGTGTCTAAGGAAGATCCAAATAATATATAAGCTCATGGGTTAACACCTCTCCTTGCCATTTGGTTTTAAGAGGATATAGATGCCCATGGGCTAATTTTCACATTGTTAAAAATGGACTTGGGCCTAACTCATTCCCTCAAAAGGTACCTCAAAAGGGGGAGGATTGCCCAAACCTTATAAAGAACAAATTTGCTCACTAGCTAGTCGATGTGGGATTTCAACACACCCCTCACAGCCAGGGCTGGACATCTGGACCGTGAACAATAATGGGGCCCAACATCGAACTAGGTGGCTCTGATACCATGTTAAAATTAGCTCATGGACCTCCATATCCTTTCAAAACCAATTGTCCTTTCAAAACCAATTGGCATGGAAAGGTGTTAACCCATGAGCTTGTATGTTATTTGGATCTTCCTTAGGCACCTGATATGGGACTTCATGTTTCAATACTCCCTCTCACATCGAGATGTGAGTCAATTTAAGGCCCGCCGCCCTTCTTGGGTCGTACGGGGACAATTATAGCCCACTTTGGGCATTATGAGCCCACACATCTTGCCTAAGGCCCGCTCCCAAAAGATCCCAATCCGAAAAAGACACAGTAACTCAAAATAGTCTGTTCTGAAGTCCGAACTACCTCTCTGGTCGACCGAACTTTTTTTCCATCGTCCGAAAAAACTACTGGGCTTTTGTCCGAATCTCGGAAGGGGTTTGTGATGAGGAACCTTGATTTTTAAGGTCAAGATTCGACACAAAAGGTTGAAGCTCGGATCTTTCTCTTTCTCGAATTAGTGTCCAAGGGGAATATAATCAACGCAACTCCAAGAAGATTGATTATCGATGGAGGCTGAAACACCACAACAAGCAAAACTACCTTGTTGATACAGTAACTCAAAGAATGAATTAAGTTCTACATAGAAGTTCAATTCACAAGTAACTAAGGAATGACCTTAAGAAATATAATATATCAACTCTAAGAAATAGCTTGGCCGAATTCCCTCATAAATAGAGTGGAATTTCGGTTCCAAGGAACCCACAAGGAAGGATCATAATTAAGTTAGAATTCTCCTATCCTAGAATAGTAAATTACTATAATCAAACCACTATCTAAACACATGGACAACATGTCCTTTATCATTGCCCTACTAAAGATAATGCACCTAAACTATAATAAGTAAATAATATAAAGCTGAAATTATAATTAACAAGTTTCCTAAAATGCCCTTTAACCGTTTTCCTTCCAATTGTGTATCTTGCCTTCAAATGAGATTAAGTGGATTTGATATTTATGTCTTGCATTCTTTGAAGGATTCTTTGTCCCATGAACCTTTAGATTAAATACTTTAAATACTTGGAACAAAGGCTTTCTTTGGAAACTTGGAGTTGGAATGCATGAGTTAAGAACTTGGTCATTTGGATAAATGACCTCTTTTAGCTTCATGGATGATCCCTCATCAGTTCGAAAGGGCTCAGTTTGTAAGCCCTAAAGGCGAACAAACTCAGTTTTTGATATTGGACAAACTTTTAATGTTGTGTCTAATGATCTTAATATTTGTGATAGAATATAGGAACTCATTATGGAAGCTCTAAGTACTTCAATCAAGCCATTGAAAGCCATTGGTATCAAGATTCAAGATATGCAAGGCTCATTTATCAAGATTGAAGATTGAAGACTTAGGTTTGGTTAGATTAGCTTTGTTATTCATTAGTCGTTATCTTAAAGCTCTAACCAAAGCTCTCATGAACATAAGCTCTACACTCTAGTCTTGCATGTTTTCATAAACACGTTTTCAAAAGGCTTAAGTTTCATAATGATCTTTACATGTGTTCTTATCCAAAAAGCCTTTGATTTCATAGATAAGTCTTTTAGAAAAGTTTTCCAAGTGTTCTTACTTGTTACCTTTAGGGAAAACCTTTTAGACTTTAAAAGACTTCAAAAGATTTCAAAACGTGTGAAAAATTAGCTTGGAAGTTCGGTCAACCGAGCTCAAGTTCGGATCAACCGTCGAGAAACTGAGAGTTGAACAAATGAAGGTCGGTCGACCTATACACTACCTCGGTCGACCGAGGTCCCCTAAGTGGATCCGAACTTCCAAATTCGGTCAACCGAACTCTGTTTTTACTAGCCGTTATTTGACCGTTGGAGACTCGATTTTCAGCCTATTTTGAAATGTATATATACTCCAAAGCTAGAGAATCATTCTAAGACTTTGAAAAACATAAAACATTGATATCTTATCAAGTCAAAACACTTTCAAAGCAAAATACTCTTCATCCTTATGATCTAAAGCATTCAAGAGTATTCTTTCAAAAGCAAGACAAAGAGTGGATTTCATATGTTCAAGAGCTAAATTGTTTGTACTTCAAAGGTATTAATCTTTCACTTAGAAGAGTGAATATTCTTTGTATTAAACATTCATTTCTCCCTTTCTTTGTGATTGGGTAATTGTTGTAAAAGTTCTACTTAGTGTGGGCAAGCTCTTAGTGAGTTTCTTGGTAGTGTGGTTGTGTTTGTAAAACTCTTAGTGAGTTAGCCACAAGTGTAAAATCTTCTTAGTGAAGTTGTTGCAAATCCTTGGGTGCGGCTCAAGGTAGTGGATGTAGATTCTAAGTGAATCGAACCACTCTAAATCCTTTGTCTTGTTATTGGGTTTTACTTTGCTTTCAATCATCTTGCTTAAACTTACAATAGCATTGCAAAGAATCGAAAAAGTTGCCAAGATTAGTTAAAACCCAATTCACCCCCCCACCTCTTGTGTTTTACAGTTATGTTTTCAATGATTTTGGAAAAATGGGGAAACCGTTTTGAGTCCTATTTGATGTGTCATCCCAAGGGTTGTTGAATATTATTGAGCTAGTTTAGTGGCTCGGTCCTTTTTATATCTTTATTTTGCAGATACTCAAGATTATGGTAACTATGATGAGGAATGGGTTGAAGAAGATTACTAAACTTTTATAATAGTATATCTTAGTTCCTTAATGTTAACATTTATGTTTATGATGTAAGAATCAATGTTTAGCTTTGGAACCTTTAAGTTTGATGTATTACTTTGAAGTCCTTTAAGATTGTAATGAATTTTATTTTTGATTTAGACTTTTCTGTTTGAGGGTTCAGTGTCACATTGGTAGATGAGGCACTGCCCGGTCACCTCCAGGTTACGGGGTGTGACACTCTCCAACATGTTGTTTTCCTTCTCTTTGAAGCGGTTTCATCACTAGTTGTGCGTTGAATGGGAATAACATGACCCTCTTTATCCTTACCATAAGACGTAGTTGCTTTGCTTGTCTTGACGACATCGGCGAAAGACGTTTGTCCCTTGCCTTTAAAAATACCCACACTCTTACTCATAACAGGCTTTAGCATATTAAGCCGTCCCTTCGGATTTCTACCTCGCCTCTGTCCGGCACCCCCATTTTCTGTGGCTCCACTGACGGCTTCTTTCGATCGAAGTCATTTGTTTCCCCGTTTGGCAGTTTACATCTAGATGGCCAAAAGAGTAACATTTCTTGCAAAGCATGGGTACAGATTCATAAAGTACATTTTGTTGCCTGACCTTGCTGTTAGGTAACTCAAATTCAATATCTCTAGCCAATTCTTTTGAGACATCAATTTCCACAAGTGCACTGGCATACGCCGCCCTCTCCCGCTTGGCGATTGTCATTTCCATACACCGTTTACTATCTCAAATGTCGTTTCTCTCACAGCCTCACCAATCCGCCAACCTTTTATTTTCTCTTTTCTTTCTCTTTTCTTTTCTCCTTTGCAACCTCCCTACTAAAATTCCTACACTAACCCCCATTAACTCCCACTAACTTCCTTACAAAAATAGCCCCTCAACTTACTAACAAACCCACTAAGGTCCTCCAACTCTTCAACTTATCAAATACGCCCCTCAAACTCTAGAACACTAGCAATTAACACATAAAACATCTAATTGTACAAAATTTAAACACGAAGCATGTTAGTCACATCGTTCAAAAAGTTACGGGTATTACAGGGAGCTTACACTAGGGGTGTGCAAATTTGGTAAAAATCGATTTACCAACCAAATTCGATTTGAATTTGGTGAATTGAATTCGGTAATTCGGATTATATCGAATTCGAAAATTTCAAAATCGGTTCGAACACGGTTTTTGATTTTAATGAAATCGGTATACCGATTTCGAATTGAAATCGGTGCCGAATTCGAATTCAATTTCGTATTATAATATTTTTTCAATATATATAATTATTTTTATTATATATTTATAATATTTAAAAAATATTTTAATAAAAAACATGATTAAAAAATACTAAAAAAAGTAAACTATAAATAGTCTCTTACCAACTAAACCTAATTTCTAACCCTACTTTTCTCTCCAAAAAGGCAAAAACCCTACAGTGCAAATGAGCAGCCTGAGCTGCCCCTTTTCTCTCCAAATCCAAAATGAAACTCTCCCAGTCTCCCTTACCCTCAGTCACACATCTCTAAATCTGAAGAAAATCACTACTCCCTAGAGACACAATCGACCAACTCCGACCTACAACCACCGCTGTCTAGGACCGCCGCTGCCGTCCAAGAGAGTTTTGATGTTTTCTCTTTAGGCAAATGAGGTGAAGAAGAAATGAAAGAAAGCTTATTTTCCTATTTTCTTTTTGATTCTTCTTCTTTTTTTTGGTTAGAATTTATTGTTTTTTTAGCCTTTAATTTGTGTAGATTATGCTCGAACATTAAAAAAATGGGGAAAAAAAATTGTTCTTTGAAGTTTTGAAGTTTGTTCTTTGAAATCGGTAAATTCGGTAAACCGACAGAATTCCGAATTCATACCAAATTCAATTCGAATTCGGTAAATCGGAATTCGGCTTGAAATAGGTCGGTATTTTTAAAAATCAAATTACCGAAAAAATCGATTTCAAACTACCGATTTACCGAATTCGAAATCGATACTCACCCCTAGCCTACACCACAACATAAGCCTTTACGCCGGTGGAGGCGGAGGCGTATGATGGTAAGGACGATGATGATGAATCTGATGACGACTACGTCCCCGGTGGCGTAGACGATGTGAATGAGATTTTTTTAACATAACGTTAGCATCTATTTTTAACTTTGCAAAGAGGGCGAAGAAACCTATTGGTGAAAGATGGAGGGCGTACTTTGAGGGGTCTTTGAGAGTGAGCTTTCAAAGACCAAATCCTATGATAGGTCCGGATATTAGTATGAAGAGGAGGACAAGGCCGAGGCCGCCGATGCATCAGATAAAGAATCAACATCAATTTGTGCGAAGCACCTACAGCTGATGCCTGTCTTTGTAATAGATTTGTAATAGGATTTCTTGTTTTCTTTTGTCAAAGTTACTTTGTTATAGGCTAGTGATACGGAGTTTGAGAGATTTGCTCTTCGTCTTGATTTTTCCAAACCTTGGGGGCGTCATTCATGCATGTACAGTTATTGTTAGCAGAAAAACAAGTTAAAGTTGATCAGTTCGAGAATGTGAGGACGAACCGTCTGTCCTTGGTTTCGTCCGGCACATCGTCTATGCTAGTGCTGGAGTTATTTGGAATTATACGGTTGACTGACGTACCCTGCTTCGGATGACGAATTCGTCCTCAACAAACATACGTGGTTGTGTTCGGGTATTACGGACGAACCTTCGGATGATACGTTGGACGATGGGTTCATCCCCGATGCACTAATTTTTGCTACTTTTGCTGATGCGGTCGACCGGCGGACAATACTTCAGACGACACCTACTACCGCATCAAGATATTAGGACTATTTTTTAGTATAGCGGAAGAACATTTTCTCCATACCTCGCACGATGCGTTCGTCCGCGATGCACTGTTTAGATTTTTGTATGTGTATTTTGGGGACAATTTTGTGGACGCTTTAGGCGGATGATGCATCGTCCGCCCTACATGTAACTCTCGGTAAACTAATCTTGTAGTTTCTCATTTTGATCATTTATATTATTTACCCTTTTTATAAAAAAAAAATTGTGTACATTAAATATCTAGCCCGTCCCTATTCTGGACACTCCCCCCATTCGCAAAGTTGGCTAAAGCCAAACTTGTTAGGATAGTTCTGATATGGATCGGGTCCATTGGACCATGTCGTACAGAAATTGACCACATCACTACAGAATAAGGAGAAAGACAATTTTGTGATGACGTTACTAATTCTAAACCAAAAGATCCATGTGGACCTGATCCATATTAGAATTTTCCAACTTGTTACCAGCAGAGACGAATGTAGGTGGTGGTCACTGGGGTCGACCCCAGTGAATTTTTTTTATTTTTTTTAATTATATATGATATATTTTACTCAATTTAGATAATAAATGTATAAATACCGCAGTGAATTGTTGTGTATATCAAATGACCCCAGTAAATTTTTTTTCTGGATCCGTCACTGGTTACAGGGGTTACAAGAGGAGAGGTCAACCATGCATGACCACTTTTTTGCTTTTGAGAAAAAAAACTGAAATAAAAAGTGTCGTTTACTACTAACTGGATTTTCTTTTCAAAAAAGGAAAAAAAAAACCTGGATTTCAAGGGGAATATCCAAATCCAACTTTAGATTCCCGTGACGTCCATACACCGCACCGTTACTAGTACAAACAAAATTCTATCCTATCTCTCATTAATTTCCCGCAATTAATATATTTCTTTACTTCCAAACATGACAGGTAAGAGAGCGGGAATTCTTGAAGCTTTCGAAAACTTTACCCAAACCCACAGTGATGGAGAAGACGAATTTATCGGCGATGGAGATTGATGTTCCTCTGGTGAAGACGAATCCGGACGAATTAGTTTCTATTGAACTTCCAGCGCCTTCCGGCTGGAAAAAGAAGGTTTTTTTTTTTTTTTGCTATTTCCTCTGTTCTTTTTAAAACCCTTGGAATGCTTAGATTTTCATTTCATGGTGAAATTTAGTTGTTTATTGATTTAATTGTCGGTTTATTCTTGTTTAAATTGATGTGAGTTCATTATGTAGATTGCCATTTGTTTTTTTTATGTGTGCCGAATTGTTTGGTGTTGCTAGGAATTAATAGCCATTTTGGTCATTAACTTATTTTCGTCTAGCCATTTTCATTATTTTTCACATTTTTTAACTTTTTTCATCATCAACGAACGACCTGCCATTTTAATTATTGCGTCAAATAATTGTGTAAAAACCGTCAAAATTGATGGCATGTCAAACGGACCTCAATTTGTCTCTCTCCTTTGAGGGTAAAATTGGAAAAAAAATATAACCCCTTCTTCATCAACTTCATCATGGATTTCTTAAAGAACCCTAACCATAGAAATCAACCTCATTTTATCTTTTTTTCATCCATTAAAATCAAATGATCTAACTAAATCTACATCAATTCAACTCAACGAGAATAAATTTATCCAATCAATAAATTAGCATCTTAATTGAACAGAGTAAAGTGAAGAAGTAGATGAACAAAAAATGAAATTTTGGAACAAATTATGTTTGGAGTCCATTAACCATCTGATCAACATCTAACCGTCGCAAAGCTAATATTAGCCTTAATCATCCTCAGATCCAGGAAGCGTTTACCACCAACAATCAAAGTCATGCCCCCTTTCATAAGAGGACTAATCATATTCATGAAAGGCCCTGTTAAAATGCTCAAAGATGAATACCCAAAACTCAGCTCAGTATTAAACTCAATTTACTCAACAAGAAAATCACCTTCTTTATTGGTCCTCATGTTTCTGCTCAACAAGAGGTTTATCAATTCAATGTTCCCACCTTTGGAACATGCGTTATTTTCGTTTCGATGTCGATTATTCTATCAGGCAAGAACAGTTTAGGTTCTTTACGAAAGCACTGAGTTACTAAATTGATTCAGATTTAGTTATTTCATTGGATTTTAATTGATGAAAAACTGATATAATGGGGGTTAATTTCTAGGGTTAGGGTTCTTTAAGAAATCGATGATGAAGAAGGAGGTTATATATATTTTTTCCAATTTTACCCTCAGAGGAGAGAGATAATTTGAGGCCTGTTTGACACGTCATCAATTTTGACGGATTTTACACAATTATTTGACGGAAGGATGAAAATGGCAGGTTGTAAATACATTGGTGATGAAAAAAGTTAAAAAATGTGAAAAATGATGAAAGTGACTAGACGAAAATAAGTTGATGACCAAAATGGCTATTAATTCGTGTTGCTAGGGTTAGTTTTTCTTAATGTCTGGAATTTTGTGTTGGATTTTCATGTTAATTGTGGAAATGGTGTTCCTGGAATGATGGAGATGGAAAGAAAAAACTTATGATTGTTAGTTTTTCCTGATTTTGAGATTTTCCTGACTGCTCATTTCGTTGTAAAATTCAAAATTTCATTGATGTACTATGGTGAGCTATGTTTATTTAAGAAATCATGTTGAGTTAATTCAATTGTTGTGCACTAATATATGTAAAGTTGGCCTAGGGAATTACTTCATTCAGTGGGGTTACCTGAAGAATTGTTCCACGTTTTGTGGCAAATCTTGTCAGGTGTTTTCTGTGCCCTAGACGGTAATTGAGCTTGAAATTTATTATTACTGTGCCAAATAGGAAAATTAATCATTAGTAGTTAAGATTTTCATGCATGCTCTTGTGTTTTGCAGCCTGTCTCTAAGTATTATTTTTCGAATTTCGTTTACGTGAAGCTGCAGAAGTTTTAAATAACGACAACAAGGAACCCTACTTTTATTGAAGGAAATAAGCTGAAAACGACAGCATTGCTGACGTATTTTATTGAATCCTGGTCTGATAACTGACACTACTCATTTCCTTTTTGAAATCAAAGGAAGTGCCAAAAGACTGTCTAAAAGTATGTCGCAGCAGCATTCATTTACATTTCGTGATTGCAAGGATAAATAATATGATTGCTTTTGTTTTTCCTTGCATGATTAGAAAATTAATCTCTTCCTTTACTATTTCTTGGGTAGGTATGAATCGGAGATGCCCCTGCATTATTTCTTGTTTTGCTTTTCCCGTCTACTAGAGAAACCTTACATCAATTCTTCCAAGGCATCCATATCACGGAATCGTTTATCATGCAAAACATTTCTAATATTTGAACTGATAGGCCTCTCAGCTTTTATCTTTTAAATGATATGCCTCTCAGCTTATTGCCATGTATTGTTTTTTCTTTTCTTTGTGAATCTATTCATCCAAAAATTTATTTTCATTAGATTCTATTGTAGTTATTCATGTCGAAGCTTTCATGGTTCCAAGGTACCTATTTATGTGCTGACATGTAGTGTACGCTGAATTCTTTGTTTTCCCAAGAGTGCTGCTGATAAAAATTCATTGGACTGATAGTTTCTAATCCCATACGGATATCTTGCTTGATTTGTTTGCATGGAAATGAGCTATACGTGTAATGCTATTTCTATATCTGTAAGTCCACGGAGAAAAAAATCATTCTAATTTCCCGCCAGCATCTTGTAGCCTGATCTCCAAAGAGTAAACAATTTCTTCTTTTTATATTCCAACCGGACCGGACACACAATTCATGAAAGCAGAATGCCTATAGCTTTATGTTCTACACTCAATAGAAAGCTGAGCCAAGCAGGATAACAATTCTTGTCAGTGCTTCATTTTCTCCTTTTGCGGTGCAATTAATTAGTTATAGATGCTCATACACAGATTGACTGTTGCTGATCATAACTTTGGGGCTTAGTGACACGAACATTTTACTTTGGATAGCTTTACACATTTACTTGACTAATTCAAACAACAACCTGCATAAACTTTGACAACAAACACATAAAAGCATTAAACCTAAAACCTACTTTCCTATGTGGATTCATGGTTCTACAATTTTCTTTGCGAGTTTTCCCATTTCAAAAAGTACAAGTTCTTTATTCATGTTTCTAATTTTTCCCACTATCTCCATTAAATTGTGTACTCCTAATTTACACATTTTCCCTTCGTCTTCGGATATTCTGAAGCAAGACATCCATGATTTGGTTTTGCTTTATCATTTTTCTTAAGAGGCCCACAGAAGGTGATGGTTTCATTAAGATGTCATTCTTGTTTATGAGAATTTGACTATTGGTGTTTTGATGCTTTATATATGAAGTAAAAGTCGGGGGTTACGGAAGTGTTTTTGTTTTTGGGTATAGTATTCATATATCACATTACTATCTTCATCCTCTACCTCCCTCTGTGCAGAAATAGTAGGAGTTGGAAATTTATCTGAGGTATTGAAAACATGAGCAACGGGATAAAAATAAGATCACATCATGTTTGTGAAATTATTCCGCCTCTCATAGTTGAGGAGCTATTTTTCACGTAATAGGAACATTGCCCGATTAAAGTACGTGCATATTTATTTGCAATTGAGTCAGATATAAAGCGTGTGATGTGGATGAATAGATCTATTTATTAAATTTAGAGGTGCGAGAGAACAAGACAGAAGTGAGTTTGCCTTGCTCTACATTTCTAGATCATTTTTAATATTCACTTCATTCATCTGGTTTCTCCATTTCTATTGACCTAATTAGGCTGTTTCATTTTCTATCTTGCAGTTCACTCCAAAGCAAGGTGGAACACCAAGAAGGAATGAGATTGTTTTCACTTCACCAACTGGTGAGGAAATTAAGAACAAAAAACAATTGGAGCAGTATGTAAAATCTCATCCTGGAGGTCCTTCTCTCTCAGAATTTGATTGGGGGACAGGTAGATCTTAACCTACATATGCACTCCATAAGATTATTGACGCATGCTTGTGCCACATCTGTGTACGGAAAAACATGAATTAGTGTTGCAAAAGTCGCTAGTCGCTAGTCGGTCGGCAGACAGGGGACTAGCGACTAGTCGGCCTAGTCGGGGAGTAGTCGGCGACCCTAAATATTAAATATATTTTATTTTAATCATTTTCGAAAATGTTTTCTTTTATATTTTTGGTCTAATTAAATATTAAAAATATAAAGTAGGTCATTTAGAACTTGTTTGTAATATAAAATATAAAGTTTGAGGTCTAAAATATAATTTTTAAAAGTAATTTCGGACTTTAAATACAATTTATTTCTAAATTTAGGTCATTTAAGACTTGTTTGTAACATAATTATTTTTATAGGATCTTATGTGCTAATACTTTAATTGCACCTTTAGTGCTGGGTATATAATGTCTCCTAAGAGACAACCCTAGCCCACTTTTCATTTCTCTCCTCCTCCTTTCTCCCTCTCACAGCCGTGGCTCCCCATCTTCTCTGCCTCCGGCGTTCCGCCGCCCTCCTTCTCCTTCCTTGGCGTTTTGCTACCGCCGCCGCCCTCTCTTCTCCCCTCTTCCCTTTCTTCTCCTCTCTCTTCTTTCATTTTCTTCGTCTTCTTTCTTTCCTCTCTTCCTCCGCTGCCGGTCGGTCTCCTTCTCCGGCGAGGTAAGGTTTTCTCTTTCTTCTTTTTCTTCTTTCTTTTCCCTTTTCCTCCGCCGCTGCTCTTCTCCCGCAGCTACTCCATCACCATCGGACTTTTGACCGACTAGTCGGAATTTTGACCGACTAGATCGGACTTTTGACCAACTTTTTTCAAAGACCCGATTTTTTGTCCCATTTTTTGGATTTCTAGGCGGGCACCGGCCGACTACCGACTAGTCGCCGGCTAATCGGCCGACTAGGCCGAGTTTTGCAACACTGGCTTAATTATGTTTTGTCACCTGTTTACCCAGAAAAAAGAAACGAGTGCTCATCTGTTGTTTCCACATTTAAGGGCAGATCCTAGTGTTTTGTTCATATTGGAAAGAATCCAGTTAAAATTGACTATTATCAGCAAATAATAATTGATCAATACGTAAACATTTCCATGCAAAGTGATGATTTAGATGAATCTGCTGCTGTTCTCCTATACAGGTGACACCCCAAGGCGCTCTTCTAGGTTAAGTGAAAAGGCAAAGGCAACAGAATCTCCAGTTAGTGAAAATTCTAAGAAAAAGCAGAGGAAATCTGTGCCAAAGAAGGGAGTGAAGGGGAAGAATGCTGATTATGATGATGAAGGGAAAGCTGCAGATGAGAACGAGGGTACTGCTAACAAGAATAAAGATTCTGCTGATGAGAGCAAGGAAGATACATGCATTAAAGGACACATGGATGTGAAACCGGAAGATACTGCAACTGAGAATACAAAACAAGATCAAGTGGAGAATCAGGAGCCTGGCGAGAAGTCCCCAGATGCAAACAAGGATGCTGAAGTTAAATCTTTGCCATCTTCAAAGCCAAAGGACTCCGAGAAGGAGGCTGAAAATGCACCAGCTGAACCAGAAGCTCATGAAGCTCCAACTGCTGGCCAAGTTTCTGATGCTCAGAAACTAGAAAGTGCAGATGTTGATATTTCAAAGACAGATGCAGCAGTAAACACCTAGGAAAAACTCCGGTAAACCAAGACATTATGTAAGTTGTAACATGGAGTTCTGTAGTAACATTATATATATAAAACAGGTAGATGTGACCCCTTGGTTTTTGAAAATTTGACCAACTAGAATTTGTCTAGGAATTGGTTGTTGAAACCTGTGATATATAGTCTGGATCATTATAGTGATGTATGATAAAATGTTATATGACTTAATAGTTCTGTTGTTCAATAATAATATAAATGTTAACTGTTGTAAAATGTTGTAGTGGTAACTTGAATTTCATTACGGTCATCCCGGTCTGTGTTTGCTTGTGGGTATATGGTCCTAGGAATATCCTCCTGATTATGGCGGCAAATGATTTGAGTGTATTTTTGTTTGGTACCTATATAGATTATAGATTCAGTATGGGCATATTTTCTCAGCAAAGATTTCACAGCTAAAAAAAATGTGAGTGTGAGCTTAAAAGGTTTCGGTCGGTCCGAATCTAACTTACACAACTCGAAAAATGTGAGTGTGAGCTTAGGTGAGCCGAGTGTGGCATAATATTCAAGCTCGAATTTTATGTAAGTCGAGCGTGACCTTAATCCCGCTCAACCCGGTTAAATCTTACACTCGAATAAGAATAATATTATTATATATACATACATTATATATAATACTAATTTTCTAATTAAATAAGACCTATAAAAACTGGATGTAAACTCATTCTTTCTTTTTGTCTACGTTGCATGTTGTAAGCCCTAAGGGCGAACAAACTCAGTTTTTGATATTGGACAAACTTTTGATGTTGTGTCTAATGATCTTAATCTTTGTGATAGAATATCGGAACTCATTATGGAAGCTCTAAGTACTTCAATCAAGCCATTGGTATCAAGATTCAAAGTTATACAAGGCTCATTTATCAAGATTGAAGATTGAAGACTTAGGTTTGGTTAGAATAAGCTTAGTCTTTATAAGTCGTTATCTTATAAGCTCTAACCATTGCTCTCATGAACATAAGCTCTACACTCTAGTCTTGCATTCACACAAACAAGTTTTCAAAAGGCTAAGTTTTCAAAAGGATTCTTAAATGTGTTCGTATCTTCAAAGCCTTTGTTTTCTAAGTCTAAGTCCTTTAAAATGGTTTTCCAAGTGTTCTTACTTGTTATCTTTTGGGAAAACCTTTTAGACTTCTAAAGACTTCAAAAGATTTCAAAATGTGTGAAAAATCAGCTCAGAGGTCGGATCATCCGAGCTCAAGCTCGGATCAACCGAGCACAAACAGAGTGTTGGTCTGGTTCACTTCGGTCGACCGACCCTCTCTTCGGTCATCCGAGCTTCGGAGTTCGGTTGGTCAACCGAACTCTGCGGGAACTAGCCGTTTTCTGACCTTTAAAGAGTCGTTTTTTCAGCTATTTTGAAATGTATAAATACTCCAAAGCTAGAGAACGATTCTAAGACTTGGACATACAATTTACATTGATTTCTTATCAAGTCCAAACACTCACAAAGCAAAAGCTCTTCATTTCTATGATCTAAATCATTCAAGAGTGAGTTTTCAAAAGCAAGACAAAGAGTGGAATTCATATGTTCTAAGAGCTGAAATTGTTTGTGCTTCAAAGGTATATCTTTCACTTAGAAGAGTGAACAACCTTGTTCTTTAAACATTCTTAATTCCCTTTCTTAGTGATAGGGTTATTTGTTTAAGTCCTACTTAGTGTGGGCAATTGTAAAAGTCCTACTTTGTGTGGGCAAGCTCTTTGTGAGTTTTGAGTTGTGGTTGTGTTGTAAAACTCTTAGTGAGTTAGCCACAAGTGTATACATTCTTCTTAGTGAAGTTGTTTAAAATCCGTGGGTGCGGCTCAAGGTAGTGGATGTAGATTCTGAGTGAGTCGAACCACTATAAATCCTTTGTCTTGTTATTGAGTTTTACTTTGCTTTTTAATCATCTTGCTCAAACTTACACTTGCATTGCAAAGCTTCGAAAAAGTTTACAAGATTAGTTAAAACCCAATTCACCCCCCCTCCCTCTTGTGTTTTACAATTGGTATCAGAGCCCGGTCTTCATATTTAGCTTAAACGCTTGAAGAAAAGATTATGGCCGGTAATTCCGCATTGGCGTATCTAGAGGGGTCTTCCACCAATAGGCCACCACTTTTTGATGGAAATAATTATGAGGCTTGGAAAGACCGATTCAAGATATATGTGTGCTCAATAGATTATTCTTTATGGCATATATTTGAAGATGGTCCATATGTGCCTATGAAGATGGTGGATGGTGTTCAAGTGCCAAAGCCGGACAATGAGTTAAATGATTTTGAGTCCAAGAAGATGACTCAAAATTACAAGGCAATGAACATTCTTAGTTGTGCCTTGAATCCGGATGAGTACAACCGTGTGCTTGGAAGAAAATCCGCACATTCCATGTGGAAAATGCTTGAAGTTACTCATGAAGGCACAAATCAAGTCAAGGAGTCAAGGTTGAATATGCTTGTTAGAGAATTTGAGCTATTCTCCATGAAGCCTAATGAATCTATCAATGAGATAAACTCAAGACTCACCAACATTGTAAATGGGTTGAGGTCTAATGGCAAGGAGTATACTTCGGAGAAATCAATAGGAAAATTCTCAACTCACTCCCAAAATGTTGGGAAACAAAAGCTCTTGCCATTGAAGAAGCCAAAGACTTAAAGACATATTCAACAGAGGAACTAATTGGCTCTCTACTCACCTTCGAGATGAAGAAAAGCAAAAATGGTGCTAAAAAGGCTATTGATCTTGATTCTATCATCAATAATGAAGAAGTAGAGAAATTGTTCTTCAATCTCAAAAATGCAAAGTGCTTGTTAAGCCATTGGGATGAAGAAGGAAGTGAGGATGATCAAGAAGTAAATGACCCCATGTGTCTTATGGCATTTGGTAATGAGGTACATCCTTCTCCCTCTATTTCAAATTCTTATGATGATGATGATAATGATGAGGATGATCCAAATGAGCTTTTAATTGATATGTATGATCAATTGAAAAAATGTGCAAAGCAAAACAAAGAAATGAAGCTTAAAATGGAATCCTTGCTTGTTGATAAATCTAAGTTGATTGATGAAAATGAAAAGTTGTGTGTTGATGTTAATTGCTTGAAACGTGAAAATGAAAGTCTTATTACTACTTGCAATTCATCTTCATTACAACACAAAGAAGCTTGTGATAAATTGTCTTCTTTAGAAAACAAGCTTGTCGAATTTGATCTTTTGAAAAACAAAGTTAAAGACCTTACCTTTCTTGTTGAAAACTTTACAAAGGGTAAGAAAAATCTTGATCAAATTCTTGGCATGCAATATGCTTCTCTTGATAAACATGGTCTTGGTTATAATGCTAATCGCATTGATCATGCTAGCTCTTCTAAGTTCCCTAAGAATCACTTTGTGCATGCTAGTACCTCACATAGGCAAATTAGATATCATGAGCATGTTCACAATTCTTCTAAGCCACACATTTGTTGCACATATTGTGGAAAACATGGTCATACTAATGCTAGATGCCATGTTAAGAAGAAGATTGAAAAAGGGGTAAAAACTATTTGGAAAGTTAAACGTATTTCAACTAACCCCCAAGGACCCAAACAAAAGTGGGTACCAAAAGTTACTCTTCCTTTGATCTTATAGGTTCTTACAAGTTAGATGTATGCCACAAAGCTTCAATGGACTTGATTCGTAGAGAAGTGGCATTGGGGAGAAATCAAAGGAGATGTGTCTAAAGAAGAAATTCAAAAGCACTCCTTAACACTTGGATTCTCAAAGCTCAAATGTTAATCAATTGGAGAACCAAGTTGGTTAGACACAAAGAGCAAAGCATCAAGTGATGACAAGAGCCAAAGTGTCAATACAATATCTTCATCACTTGGTAAGAAAGCAAAGGTATCAAAATCACCTTCTCTTAACATTTTAATTAATGTGTTTAAGTGTTTTTCATATATATACATGCTTGCTCTTATATATGATTGCATCTCACATTCTTGAATGTTATATTCATATAGATAACCTTTAGCATGTTCTTTATTGTCCATGTTGAGTTTAGCTAAGGTATTTATGAGATGTAGCTTATGCAACTTGATTGATTCTTGTTTTGACATGTCTCTTTTATTTAAGAATCCATCTAGTTGTCTTGGCTTTTGATTTGCATAATCCTTATGCATATATGTGTCATTTGAGATATTGAGCTAATCATGAAGGACCTTTGAAAAGGTACCAAATTTGTTCTCAAGAATTCCTTGTAGGTAACAAAGAGTTCTAAACTTCAAGAAGAAGATATGAACTACAAGGAATGGCACAAGTGAGCTAAGACTCCAAGAAAAGAGTCAAATGCTAAGGATTACAAGATTGTAGAGGGTTCATCAAGAAAAGAAAAGTCACCCATCATTGATGACTCTACACTTGTCATGCAAAGAAGATTGAGAAGCTCAAGGAACTCATTGAAGGAACTCAAAGTGCAAAAGCATTCATCAAATTCAATGAGATATTACTAAACTCAATCTCTTTCCTTTTATAACATGTTTGCTCTTCATATGTTTTGATTCTTTTGAGCATGCTATAAGAGAGCTTAATGATTTGATCCTTGTGATGAAATCTCTTTTTAAAACCCCCTCCCCTCTATTATGTAGTGTTTTATGCTTTGGGGGAGTTTGTATATGCTATGCTAAGTTTTTACTTGATCTTCATTGCATATAGGGGTTGTGTTTATATTCAAGTCTATAGCATTAATCTTATGTGGTTGATCGTCTAGATGCTTGACTTAGGATGTAAACTCAATATGTGATGTTTGCTCAATTGCTCTTAGTTTACATCATCACATCACTTGTTGGCTTGCCTTTCATCTTTTATATCTTATAGCCAACTTGTGTAAGTTATTTTAGAAGTTATATGTGTTATAAATGTTTATGTCTTTAATTGGTATCACATATACTCTTCCTTAATAACTTTGAGATCATATTCTTCATTTTCTTATCCATTGTGATCTCATTATAGTTTTTGGTTAGTATCACTTTAAGAGTTGCTACACTCATTTAGCTAACCATTAACTTGTTAGAGGAATGTACTCAAAGTGTTATCTTACACTTCCTCTACTTCTTTTGGTTGTGATACATGTGCTTAACTTATGAATTCATGGTATCACTTCCACTAGTACTTTGTTAGCTATATTTTCAAACGTGTGTTACAATTGGCTATATTTACAATTGGTATCATGTTTTACAATTGGTCAATTGGTATCATACTTGGTTTTATCTCAAATAGCTAACATCGTATGTTTTATAAACGGGGAGATTGTTCTTAAAGGTTATATTCCCTATCTCCTTTGTTTTTAGCTTATGTTGATATTCTTTTTGGACCATAAATGACCATCTTTATATTTGTGTGTCATTATGGACTCTTTGTTTTTAGAAATCAACCAAGCTTATTCAAAAAGATCATTCTTCAGAAAATTGGTGTATTAACTTTGCTTGTGCTATGAACTGATTATGTTTTTGCAAGTACACCCTTATATCTTTGGAGTTTGAAGTCTTTTTGATTGTGCCAAAGGGGGAGAAAAATAGTGTATTAATCTTGCTAAAATGATGTATTAATCTTGGTGTATTAATCATGTTTTTTATCCTTTCCGGCATGTTTTGAGGGGGAGCTTTTTATATATCTTATGTCTCAAAACATATATTATGGAAGGAAGGAGGAAAGAAGGTTGGTTGGGAAATAGGGCTCTTCTAAGAGTCCCTAGATTATATGGCAAAAAGAAGTTATCATGACTAAGTGCTTTTGTCTTCATTGGTTTTATCTTTTAAAGCACTAGTCATTGCTCTTAATTGATCTTTGACTTTTTGCCATGCTTCCTTGTTCTTAATTTTGTCCATATTCTATCTTATTACATAAAAGTTTGTCATAATAAAAAAGGGGGAGATTGTAAGCCCTAAGGGCGAACAAACTCAGTTTTTGATATTGGACAAACTTTTGATGTTGTGTCTAATGATCTTAATCTTTGTGATAGAATATCGGAACTCATTATGGAAGCTCTAAGTACTTCAATCAAGCCATTGGTATCAAGATTCAAAGTTATACAAGGCTCATTTATCAAGATTGAAGATTGAAGACTTAGGTTTGGTTAGAATAAGCTTAGTCTTTATAAGTCGTTATCTTATAAGCTCTAACCATTGCTCTCATGAACATAAGCTCTACACTCTAGTCTTGCATTCACACAAACAAGTTTTCAAAAGGCTAAGTTTTCAAAAGGATTCTTAAATGTGTTCGTATCTTCAAAGCCTTTGTTTTCTAAGTCTAAGTCCTTTAAAATGGTTTTCCAAGTGTTCTTACTTGTTACCTTTTGGGAAAACCTTTTAGACTTCTAAAGACTTCAAAAGATTTCAAAACGTGTGAAAAATCAGCTCAGAGGTCGGATCATCCGAGCTCAAGCTCGGATCAACCGAGCACAAACAGAGTGTTGGTCTGGTTCACTTCGGTCGACCGAAGTCTATGGACGGTCGACCGACCCTCTCTTCGGTCATCCGAGCTTCAGAGTTCGGCGGGAACTAGCCGTTTTCTGACCTTTAAAGAGTCGTTTTTTCAGCTATTTTGAAATGTATAAATACTCCAAAGCTAGAGAACGATTCTAAGACTTGGACATACAATTTACATTGATTTCTTATCAAGTCCAAACACTCACAAAGCAAAAGCTCTTCATTTCTATGATCTAAATCATTCAAGAGTGAGTTTTCAAAAGCAAGACAAAGAGTGGAATTCATATGTTCTAAGAGCTGAAATTGTTTGTGCTTCAAAGGTATATCTTTCACTTAGAAGAGTGAACAACCTTGTTCTTTAAACATTCTTAATTCCCTTTCTTAGTGATAGGGTTATTTGTTTAAGTCCTACTTAGTGTGGGCAATTGTAAAAGTCCTACTTTGTGTGGGCAAGCTCTTTGTGAGTTTTGAGTTGTGGTTGTGTTGTAAAACTCTTAGTGAGTTAGCCACAAGTGTAAACATTCTTCTTAGTGAAGTTGTTTAAAATCCGTGGGTGCGGCTCAAGGTAGTGGATGTAGATTCTGAGTGAGTCGAACCACTATAAATCCTTTGTCTTGTTATTGGGTTTTACTTTGCTTTTTAATCATCTTGCTCAAACTTACACTTGCATTGCAAAGCTTCGAAAAAGTTTACAAGATTAGTTAAAACCCAATTCACCCTCCCCCCCTGTGTTTTACACATGTGTATTCTTTAATATTTGATATTGTTATGTGTTTATATTTAGTTATTTTTTTATTAACTTATCTTTCTATATGAATTAATTATTATTGTATTATTTGTATTTGTATTATTGTTTTAGTCTCATGGCTCATTGTATTCTATTATTTCTTCTACAAGTTTTTTTTTTCTAATATAAATTTTGCATGAGCTCAGTTCAAGTTCACATTAAAATGTGAGCTGAAGGAGTTTGTGAGTTTTTATAGACTGAACATAAACTTATCTTTCAATATTTATGTGAATTCAGCGTGAAGTAAGTCAGGCTCAGCACAAATAACTCGATTGACATCCTTATATGGAATGGAATAGTAATTGATTAGGAAATCTTAGGGCAACTAGTTTTAATTCTTTATTTTCCCTCCTTGAACTCATATATTAATAGATTGATGCGTTAATTGCATAATCTTCTGGTGCTGATGGTATATATATATTAGATTGGGTTAATTAATCCTTCCGATACCTATATTGAGATGGTGCTTTAATTCAACGCATTCCAGTTTTCTGTTCTTGGAATATATGTATTAGATTGCATTCATTAATTCTTCCCACCTCTATTTAGATGACACCTTTTGCATGGTTGCCACAATTGCGTTCTCATCCTAATTACACCACACAAATTCTAGCAGAAGAATTAGACAAACCTCAAAATCATCAACCGGTAACAAAGCCGAATGTTATGAAGGCCTTAAACAAATAGAGAACTTGTATGTGGAGGGAATTCGAATTTGATTTAGCCACACTCCTTTAAGAAGTGCGCGGATCCTTTATCCGTGTCAAGGGGAATCCGGAGCATCGGTTCACTGAGAAGCCTATAAAAGAGGGGAACACTTAGATATTTTCTCATTCTGTTTTTGGAAAGTGTTAAGACATTCAAATTCCTCTTTCCCTCTTCATTTCTCGGTTCCCAAATTCTAAGGCCAATTGCCAATCAATTCTCATCTTTACCTCCATTTCTTTGTAATCGATCAATTGATAATAATAGAATTTGGGATTGTTATTCCCTGACATAACAAATTGGTATCAGAGCCTTCGAACCTTGGGCACCGATGCTGATGTCTCGAAATTTGCTTGGAAAGGCTCTGTCGGCAGCGACACAACCTTTGCTACCACTGCTGGAGATGGCAGAGTATATGATTCCAGAGGAACACAGTCTAGAAGGCTGGTGGAAGTTGAGAGTTCAATTATGCGAATAGATACTCAATTGAATGAATTAAGGTACGCGTTAGCTTCATTTAATTCTGAATTGTCATCTATGAAACGAGATCCTGAAGAGAAATTTAATTTGATTATGGAACAATTGTCTAACATGAATCAATTTCTTGAAGACGAAACTATTGTTGGTCATAATAGGAGATTAATGAATATTTCACCTCAAATTCTCCATTTTAGAACTGATTATGGTATTGGTCATGATAATGGACCGAATTTGATTTTTGGAGTATTGAATGAAACTAGATGTGATCTAGGAAGTGGTGACAGGGGTGGCATCGATCTAAACTAGAATTTCCCAAATTTTATGGAAAACACCCTAGGGAATGGATGACTCAAGCTGAATGTTAATTTAATTGGCATAAAATATCTTATCCTTTGAAGATAAATGTGTCTTTGGAGTATTTTTAGGGGGGAAGCGTGTCTCTGGGGGCATAGTCATGTTTACAGACATGGAACGAGACATTGGTAGAGATTTGTGATAGTATTTTAT
Organism: Vinca minor; assembly: GCA_026122235.1. Taxonomy (NCBI): domain Eukaryota; kingdom Viridiplantae; phylum Streptophyta; class Magnoliopsida; order Gentianales; family Apocynaceae; genus Vinca; species Vinca minor. Next base: position 1,583,971 of record JAOCZM010000121.1, read on the forward strand.
AACAAATTTGATGATTCGGTAGCGGGACAAGAGATGAATGCTGAGGAAAGTGAATTACCCATGGACAATCAAGCTGTAAATGAAAAATTGACATTCGAAGAGGACAATTCGATTTGCGGTGATTTGAGAGTACTTAATTCAATCTCTGATGTGCCTAGAGCTGAAGTGAATGAAGTTTTTATTATCATTAACGATGAAGCTGAAAATTTTGATGTGGTGACAATGGAATATGATAAATTGTTGGGAGATGATGCATATATAAATGAAAGTATACTACCACGGACTAACATCCGAGCACTACAAGACATTTTCTCAAGAGAGAATGGTAGTATAAACCATGTAAACAAGGTGATCGATTTAGGTACTGATTCAAGAAAAATAAATGGAGAATCTAAAGGATTTGGATAACAAGTATGGTGATATAACTAAGAATTACAGTCAATCAATTTGGATTGTTGGTGATATTACAAGGATTGAACCCAATGAGATTAATATGGAAATGTTGTCAATAAACGTAGGCATGGGTGATCAAATGGGTTATGGTTTTAACACTGCCAACTTGGAGGCTGGAAATATTTTTGATGATGTATCGAAACAAGGTATGCGTGTTCCTTATTATATACTTACAATTGGACCTGAACATGTTTTAGTATATGATCCAGGAGGTGAGTTGAGATATGCACTTCTTATGGGTTTTGATAATCTGCATTGTATATGTTTTGATTACTCGAGCTTGTTTAAGGTTGATGGTCTGAATATTCATGCATTTGGAATAATTAATGGTATCACATTGAACATTGGATGGTTTAAGAGGTACAATTTTGTGTGTTATAAGTTTGAAAAATATGAGTTTGAGGATGGGGATTTAATGGATAATAATAAAATTGGTGATGTGAATAAGAATGAACTTCCTGATTTCTAAACCGGGTTTGCCTCAGAAGCTTGTGGAGTCTCTTGAGAGTAGAGGCATTATTGAGCTTTTCCTTATTCGAAGAGCTGTGTTAACACCAGCGTTGGAGGGTCGAGATATAATTCCTCGTGCCGGGACTAGAACTATGAAACATTGGCTTTTGGCATTCCAATTATCAAGAAAGTTACAAAATATGTGGAAACTTCTTCCACTTCGCATAAGTTTTATGGAAGAATGGATGAAAACTCTTCTAAATCTACTAATTCTGTTCAAGAAACGAAGGAACAAATTAGAAAGAATTCTCATTTTCTACCAGTGAATGATACTTTACTTGCAGTGGAAAATTTTGAGGCTATGATTGGTGACTTTAAAGACTACAAAGTGTTAAAATCAAGTTGTCTTGAGGACCTTAAGGCTGCTAAAGATTTTAGATTTATGGAAGATGATAAGAAGGTTACTGTTGTTGTTGCAGCCTCTGTTTTTTCTTAAAAACTTATGGTGCTCCTAAACTTCCAATTTTTTAGACATGGATGTCCCCGAGCCAGCCAATTCTTCATAGAATCATTTCTGGAAAATTCGGTGGTATTGACGAAGCCGATGTTAACAAAAGGAAACCTCATCAAATGGTTAAAGGACATGGGGTGCAACTCTACACAAAAATACAGGGGGATGTATGCTTATCAATCCGGAGTTCTGGTCGGCAATTGTGTGATGAGGATTATGATACAACCAATGCTATTGGTTCGACATCATTTGATACCCTTATGGGGGAGCTTGTTTCTCTTGAAAGACAAAATACTAAGACCTTGATCAATCACAAAATTTTACCATAAGGTTTTGAAACTATTTTCCAAGAAGCAAATTGTTTGGCATTAAAGATGGGGCAAGGGACCCCTTATGATCAGCCAACTAGTGAAGAATTGTAAGACATTCCCATGCATGAAATGTTGATGAAAGTTTTATTGAAGATCTGGTTCATAATGGAAACATACCACATGAGTCTTCTAAACGACTTTTACATGCTTCTGGAAGTTATGTTCGAGTATATGGAGATGGTAAACAAAATCATAACTTGTCTGTTTGCCCTTCCAATATGCTGGATGTAGAAGATAAGCAAAATGGTTATGGAACTTTGAATTCCTACACTCCTTTGATGTATGCTTCAGATTCTATTTATACACATGATCATGTGTAGCTCATTCTCAAGAATTTTTGTCTCATAGATTTGTTACTAGATTTCAGAGGTTTGGAGTTGGGTTGAATGCATGCAAGTCTCGCTTTGTTTTTTACCCTGGTGGAACTTGGAAGTTGTGGACGAGCTCATATAAAAAAAAAAAAAAAAAATGGCCCGAACTTCGTGGTAATTTTGAGGACAGTTTTTTTTTAGGGGAATGGAATGTTATGGAGGCCTTAAATAAATAGAGAACTTGTATGTGTTAGTAGTGCCCTAGGACCATTACCATATGTTGTGCGTTTTTATCTTTTGAGCATGTAATTGAATAGCTAATTTTGCTTATGAACGTCAAATGCGTGATTTGATAGTAAACCTCATTAGCTTATGTAATTACTATTCTAGTTGTCCCTAGTTTCATGTAATGTTCTTTACAATGAAATAAAACTAGTATGATGTTTGATTGATGATTATGTTTTACTAATCATGTGTAATGAATACAAATCATATCATAGATGCAATATATTGGGATATATTGTATCGGACGTGATTTGTTAGAGAAGTAATACTTCATGGTCCTTAGTCATAAGTATTACTTCCTCAATACTATTTTAGAATCCTTAGACCTTATGTCTCCATTGATTCTAGCATGAATGGAGCCACGTTTTGACTCAGTCGGACGTTACTTTTAATCGAGTAATCAATACGACTGATGATCGGATGTAGCGTCCTATCATGGCTTGAATGTGAGAGGCATTGTAAGGAATTTGTCCCTCTCTATTATTAGAGAGAGATATCCATGGGCCCCTCGATAGAGAAAAACTGTTTAAATGCATGGTCGTGCTCAAATATATTTGATAAAGTGGTTATCAAATACTATTTGTTGGAATAGTTTACCCGGAGATCAAGCATAAATACAATTAAGCTTAATAAGGGTGACGACTACCATGCCTTATGCTTAATTAGGATATCGCGAGACAAAGGGATTAAATAGTGGATTGATATTAGGTTCCGTTGTAAATTCATTCATTTTGGGTAGTCACAATGTCCTGCTAGGGACCGCTTGTGATTTATGAACTCACACTACTACTAAGTGTGTTTTCATTGCCATTGTGATATGAACCTACAGGGTCACACGCATAGACGAGCTAATGCGTTTCATGTCCAGATTCAATGAAACTAGAATGTGTCTAGGTTCATTGTATCGACATTCATTTTTTTGAGAATAATAAAGGGTTATTATTCGAATTAGAGATAAGGGGCATTTTAGGTATAGCTGAGATTACGTGGGAGTTATTATCCGATAAAGACTCCCACTACCAGCAGAAGTCTAGAGGACGTGGGAGTTATAGACTCCCACTGCCAAAAGAGGTGGATAGGACGTGGGAGTTGTACTTGAAACAACCTCTCACTCCCTATATAAATTTCTCTTGGCCGAAACCCTAGGGGTTAATGCTTTTCAGCCGAAATACCAAAAGACCTAGAAAATCAAATTTTCTATTTTGCCTCTCCCTTTTCTCTCTAATTCCCGAAACTCAAAAAAACGAAGAGCTAGCAATCACTGTTCGTTTCGTCGCGTGGATACCGGTAGAGGGGCATTCCGCAAAGGGAAATCCATTGGTGGCAACAACATATCCAAGAAACAGCATCTTTCATTCAAGAATCAGATTCTTGAACCCGAAAAGTAAGTTTCTATCTAGTTTTTTCGATTCCTATGGTATGAGTGGATCCTTCGGGGGAGGACTCATGGGTGTTTAGAACGAGTTTCTGCCCATGAATCCCTTCAGTATGTGGAGGGGATTCGAACTTGGGCTTGGCCACACTTCTTTAAGAAGTGCACGGATCTTTTATCCAGGTCGAGAGGAATCCGGAGCACCGATTCACTGAGAAGCCTATAAAAGAGGAAAATATCTAGATATTTTCTCATTCTGTTTTTGGAAAGTGTTAGGCATTCAAAATCCTCTTTCCCTCTTCATTTCTAGTTCCCAAATTCTAGGGAAATTGATAATCTCAGGACCAATTGCCAATCAATTCTCATATTTACCTCCATGTCTATGCAATCGATCAATTGATAATAATAGAATTTCGGATTGTTATTCCTTGACATAACACCGGTATTCTTGATTTCGATCAATTTCTCAGTCGTCTTTTCATGCTCCAAACAAGCCAAATAGATCAAATTAGACATTCTCTTCGATCTCTAAGTTCCTTTCACGTAAACCATGTCTCATGCTCGATAAATCTTTATTCGAGACACTATTTCTCAAAGAAGACGATATCGATACTTGAATTCAGCAGTTTCCTAAACTCAATAATGAGTTCTATGGACAGTAATGCATAACGGAATGTCTTCTCTCTGAAGTTAAATATCAAGAAGGTGGTCTGAATTAAGGATTTAGAGTACAATACTTGGTGTTCGTTGTACAAAGGGCATAAAAGGATTTTAAATAGCTTGGAGAGGGATTGTCAAGAAGCAATTAGCAGGCCGCGAAGTAGGGAAGAATTGTTGTACGAAAAGAGTACGAAGTTCAATGAAACAAATTCTAGACCTGAGGATTCTTGGAGGATTCTGTGTCCGACCTTCAGTGTGTACGCTTGCCATGGTCCCATGTTTTTCTTGGACCTTGTATCAGAGAGAGGGGCAAAAATTGTCTGTCCCCGTGTGTGTTCCTATTTTTGTACCCAAACACTCAGAATTCGTCATGTGGACATTTCTTCTAATTATATATACACATGGTGAATTGTGAGTGATTGAGTAAAGAAATAGGTACATACACGGGTACAGACAATTATTTGCTGGAGAGAGGCTACAAAGACAAAAAACTTGTCCATTATGTCATTTTAGATTGCCCGTTAATTACGGGACAAGATTACACAAATTTATCAGAATTATAATAGTTTTGTTTCTCAATTATATCGAAAACAAATATTTTATATTTGTATAAGAGGTTAGGTGTGACCTTTCTCTTTTCTAGAATTTGGATCCTCTCCACCACCCTTAATCCCCTAATTTAAATCAAGCTCAAAGTTCTAGTCTTTTCGTAGGCCTAAGTTGATTGCTAAGGTACTGCTAATATATACACATGTACGTAATTGCAAACGTATTTTCTTCATCCACCAAAAAATCAAGATGTTGTCTGTTTTCAAGCTTCCATTTGAAATTAATTTCACCTTGATGTTAAGTAGGGTGTTGAAATATAAAGTCTCACGTTGAGTGCTTAAGGAAGATTCATCAGAAGAAACCAGATTCAATGTACATATAATAGCAGCGGAATAAAAGCAAATATAATTCTACCAAGGGTCTTTACGGGTTAGAATCAATTAGTCGGTTAAAGATTATACTTTTTGTGTCGAAAATGACTTGCTCCTTATAAAATCTTAAGTCGAATGCACGAACAGAATCTTAACTACTTGCTCTTGAAAATTACTTGGCCCTCAGAAAACATTAAGTCGAATACATAAGTGGAATCTAAACGAACTCTACCTCTACGGTATCCGCTCGGATCAGTAGAAATTCTACAACAGACACGTAGAGTTTTGTATAGAAGTTAGGGAACAAACGTCGAAGTCAATACATAAGAGAATGATATTTAAGAAAAATTATAATGAAGAAGCTGAAATGCTTATACGTGGCAATGGAAGCCAATTGAGAAGGATAGTGGGGAAGGCAAGAAAGAAGGCTTGTCTGACAGAATTAAATTAACTCGACCACAATAATATTTAATGAGACACCTGAAACCATTGTATTTTTAGGGGACCATTGAAGGAATACCATTACCGAGGATATTAGTGGACAACGATGCTGCTATTTACATTCTCCCATCTTACATGATAAATAAGATGAGGAGGGAAAACGATGAGTTCCTGTCGAAAGATGTTGTTTTGGGCAGTTTCATGGGAGGACCTCATGAAAAAAAGGAATCACATTCTTGGAAACATCTATCGTTGACAAATGCTTTTCTCATTGTCGATATCTCGCATTGGAACATTTCTTATAATACTTTACTAGGAAGGAAATGGATCCACAAGGCTCGGTGCATCCCATCGATGTTGCATCAATTATTGTTCCTGTGGAAAGATGATAAGGCCAAAATCATCAATGTTGATGCAAAATCTGTTCTGGAAGATGTACAATATGCTCAAGAAGTGCATTCAACCTCAACACATTCAGCAAGCTATTTAGGGAAAAACTAAGCAAACTTTGTTCACACCTAAGGTGGAAAAGGCCGATCTTAACGGTCCCAAATATGTTGTGCATTGACAGTTGGTCATTAGTGAGAAGTACAAAGTACAATCGGAGTAATTGGTTGAGCTTTAAGAGTTTGAGTAGTCAGTCATTTCAAATGAAATATCAGATTGATTCATGCCAATAATGTGTAAACCTGAAACCTCTAGATTAAATGGTGTCGATTCGTTTTTAGACGATAGTCATTAAAGAAATCATCCAAAGAATAAAATGCTTAGTTAAAAGATGTTGGTTCAATTTCATCCTATGATCAATAAAGCATGTATATAAAACATTCAAATAAGCAAAAGTCAAATTATCATTTGGCTTGAAGACGGCTGGAAAAAAAAAGAGAAACGTAGGCCAACTGGCACATACAAGATGGTACTAACTAAATCCAAGATATGAAGCGATGGACTATGATTTCCCAATGTTGTTTGATGTATTCCTGTGCAGTCAAGATATCCATATTTTCATTCTTGTTCTTCTCAGCCTCAACCCACAGAGATTTGGCCGAGTCTTTGTTCATGGAAATCCATGAATAAAATTGCTTCTGTGGGGGACAGTGCAAGAGAGGGCTATTCGTCTAAGGCATTGAACTCAGCTAGAAGTTCTTATCTCCGTGCCTTCATAAGGATTCTATGGCCAGCCAAATCATTTTATTCCCGGATTTGAGAAATTTAGGAAGATTGTGAGGAATCCCAATCCTGTAAAGTTTCTTCCACATCAGCAAGATGTGAGTGAATGCTATTTAAGTCATAGCGATTGAAGATAAGATTATAAACTCTCATACTCTTGCCAGATTTAATGGTCTTCGGTTCTCATGAAGGAATTCAAAGGTTGGAGAATTGCCTTTATGGCACAAAATTCAACACCAAGGATTTTGGTTGTGGGGTGGGCTAAGAGGTCTAACACCTTAGTTTTCAAAGCTAAAACATGGTAAGGAAAACTACTGGGAATGCGGGAACATCTGTGGAAAAATCAAATATACCTAGCATGCAATCAAGAAAAGGATTCACGTTGGAAGGGATGGACAAGTCTATTGGTTCATCATTCTCTGCTACAGCGGGGGTAGGATATGTCGAATGACGTGCAATAAAGGCTCCTTCTAGATGGGAAAGTATCAAGAGCAAGGTCTAGATAACTAGGAGTTGTTCCTCTGTCTACTAGATCAGAAACGACCGCTAGAGCATTCTTGCCAGTTGTTCTAATGGTGGAAGTAGGAGTTTCAAATCCACTTTCGTATGATTGATCTCAACAAGTGTCATATAAAAAGTTGGAAATTCAGGAAATGTAACCAATGCAAAGGCACGCATCGTCTTTAGAATAACTAGAATACACAACCTGACCCATCGGGCCAACACTATTAACATCATCGGTTTCCAAATTATCGGTCATAAGGTTCTCATAAGAGGGTTCCTCATAACGAAACTCACCCATGAGATCTTCAACATGAGTCTCAAGAGGAGCGGGATAATCTAAGAATGAGAGTCAAGCGTGGGGACAGAAAAAGGTATACATAGAAGATCATAACACAAAGGATATACATGGGAATTTTAATTGTTCATTTAATTCTTTATAACATTCGGTCTCTTGGGAGTCGACAAGAAGGATCTAAATTTCTTTTAGGTGTAGAATTAAGACTCTTATCTTTGAATCATGGCTGACTTCTGCGCGGAGAAGCAATCAGGCAGATCAAACGAAAAAGGGATTTAAATAACTATGGCTATAGGAACTTTGATAGCCACAATGACCGCCCATTCGAAAGGATGAAAATCCAAGTAAGATATTTGTCGACCTGTGACGCCACTTATGGATTAAAACTTCTCTCCCCAACATATTCTTCTAAGGGCCAACTCATGGCCAAATCGGTTAAAGGAATAGCTAAGGGATGGATATGTTGATGTAGTTTTCCCCAAGGTGCATGTGATAACCCGAAATTTTTTTCATTAAATGATAACATGTTAATTGAATTGTATGTGTAATGTAATTATTATATGTTAATTAATATGTACGTTTGTTTGTTTATGGGTGGCTTTTAATATAATGTATAACTTGGGGGACTTAAGTGTAGGCTTTAGAGAACTTATGAGAGTGGTTTGACATCTTTTGAATGGTTGTGTCTTAAGGTAGTCAGTGCAGGATTTTTTTGGAGGTTAGAAGGAAAAAGAAGTTAGAGACAAAGAAAGAGAGAAAAGGGAGAAGAACAATAATTTGGAAAAACAGAGAGATGAGAGCGTAATTCACAATTGAAGTAATAAACGAACTTCTTTTGTAGTGATTCTTAGTGCAGCTTGAAGCTAATTGAGAGGGCTACGCGTGAGAAGTAACGAGGGTGCATTTCGAGTTTCCAGTGAATGGGAATTTAGATTTGAAGTTGCTGCATTTTTCTGGAATTTTTGTGTTTGTTTTTTCTTGCTTTAATTCCAAGTAAGGATCTTCACCCTTTCCTTTTCGGTACTAAAACTCATGCAATGAATTGTTTAAAGTTCTGGAATTCTATATTGAAAGGATTTTAAAGCATGATTTATTGTATTGAATGAAACGTTGAATTGTTCATACTTGTATGTTGATAACATTGAATATAATTGCGTATGTTATTTGCATTCCCTTTCTTGTCATTATTGATGTTTAGTATTTACTGAATTTGGAGTCTTATATGTTATATGTTGGAGTTTTCTTTGATTGAGCTATTGTCTAGAATGGATTTCATTGCAAAGATTCATTCTTTTGCATTGTGAGTGTGTTGTCGTTGAACCCGGAAGTTCTCGATATGTGTCACTGTCATTGAGCCCGTTCCTAACCGGGAAAAATGTTAGGGACTACAAATGGTTGTTGTGGAGTCCACGGTGGTGGGAAATGATACAATGCGAATGGATCCTTAAACATTAAGCTCTTCGTTCAGGAAATATACTGGACTCATGTATTGCATACAGATGCCTTTCCCTTATAGGCGTACTGTTGGGGCTGTTGTACTAATTGTTTTATAGTTATGCATAGACGATCGAGCTATGTTGTGTGAATGTTGAGTCATAGCATAAATTGCATTCGAAGAGTAGAAGTATGTCGTTTGATGGTATGAACAACACATGATGTTTGTGTCTTCATTCCGATGTGTAGATATTGGATTTCAACGAGTGTAGTTGATTGTTTACTTGTTCTTGTTTTGGTCTTGTCATTATATGTGCATATGAGTCAAAACTGAGTATTTTGGGGCTGGGATTCGAAAGGTGTAGAAATGCACTTTTCCTTCACAAATTTACATTGAAAATGGCTTTCAGTGGATCTCGATCAACTGGTTTGGTCGCACGGACCATCTGCCCATCGTCCGACCAAACTACTGGAACCAAACGAACGAGTAGATGGTCTATTCCGGTTGACCGGATTAAGAAACTCTTCGACCGAAGGTCGTGTCGGTCGACCAGTGTGTTTTGTTTAGTCGGCCGGACTTTTGGACAGTGGGTCTATCCTGTTTTCCTAAGACTATTTGGTTTACCGGTCCTATTGTTCAATTCGACCGAATGGATATTGTGGCCATTTTGAGTTCTGTTTTGTTCAAGTTCCTTCTGGTGTTTCTAAAGGTTGTTTGGTGAAGTTTTCACACTTGTTTTGGGAAGTCAGGTAACACTGTTTTGTGTCTTATTTGATGTTTCATCTCAATGGTGTTGATGCTTACTGGGCTTCATAGCTCACGTTTTTATTTTCCTTACTTGTAGATGATGAGGTGACTGATGCTGGTGACTTTTAAGAGGCCTGGGATGGGGACTTTGACGAGTGATCATAATCTTACTTAATGTAATAGATTAACTAGTTTACTTTCTTTACAACTTTTAATATGCATTAACTATTAGAACACTTCAAGTTCTGTTGGTTTTATACTAAAACTCTGATAATATGTAATCTAAATTAAATTGTTTAACAAATTTAATCATTTCTGCTGTGGGTTCTGTGGCTCGTTGGCATAAGAGGTTTTTTCAGGTCATCACCCGGTTTCAGGGTGTGATATAAGTGGTATAAGAGAAGGTGGAACCTTAGGGCTAAAACCTGAAATGAATATATGATGAACTTGGTAGATAACATGTGAGATTTAGGGATGGCAATGAGACAGATCGGGACGGGTATCTCAAATACCACCCTCGCCCGCCGCCCACTTTTAATTATTTCAAAGCAACAACAAGGAAATTTGAGCAGCAACAGAGAATGGAGAAATTTGAGCAAATCCTATAGCAAGAAAAATGGTAAAAATCAAGAAAACCCATCATTGAATTAGATAATATTCCATAATAAAAAATGGCAAAGGCCAAACAAAGAAGGGAATCTTCCGATTGGGTGCTGCTCAAATTTCTTTGTTGTTGCTCAATCGTCCGGATAGGTGGAGTGAGAAGGAGGGAGGTAGCGGCGGATGGGGAAAGTGAGAAGGAGGGAATCGGTGGCGCCGGCGGAATCGGTGGCAACTGGCGGAGTGATTTGAGAAAATCAAATCGACAAGAAGAAAGAGAAAGGGGGTGGGGCTGGGTTCCTGCACTGGGAGAGAATGAGGCATTATGATTTATGAGGGAATGAGAGAAAGGGGCTGGTCTGTTTTTGGGGGGATTGGGCCTAATAGTAATGAGGGCTGATTGGGCCTAATAATAATGAGGGGCTGGTCTGTCTGGAGAGAATGAGGGCAGATTGGGCCTAATAATACCAAAAAATAATTACAATATTATATGGACTGGGTTAGGCGGGGCGGGGCGAACACAAATACCATGCCCCGATCTGCCCCGTTCTCTCTACGGGCGGGGCTGCCCCAAAAGACGTTGGGGCAGGGCGGGTCGACGGGTCAAATTGCCATCCCTAGTGAGATTTGTGATGGGTAGAGACTCTGCCATAGGGAATACTCGTTTACTTACTGCTTTATACCTTATTGCCAACTGTTTTGCGATGGTATTGTTGTTGTGTATGTTATATTGTTATATATGTTATACCATGTTATGTTTCAAACTTGCTGAGCATGCTATGTGAATTTATCTTTTACCATATACTGTTGGGTATTCTGTGGGAAAGGATGGACCGAAACCAAGCCAACGATGACGATTTGAACATCCAGATTGCTGCATTGGACCGCCAGAGTTCCCGGGGCAATTGACGTCAACTTTTGGGTTCGTCAAGCCAACAACAAGTTAGGGGTAATCAAACTGAGAAAAAATTTGGAGCACCACCACCAGTCACCCCTACTACGCCACAACTGATGCAGAATCAACCCAAACTAACAAAGGTGTTGCAGAATCAACAGAATCAGATAAATCAATGTCTAGGTCAAGTCAGGGAACCAATGGTTGAAGCGGATTCGGGAAGTTACTATGAAAGGCTAAAAAAGATGATGTTGGTATCATTTGATGGTACCATGACTGCGGATCAGGCTGAGGAATGGTTAGAAGAAATGGAGTAGAATCTGAGGATAATGTGGGTACCAGATGGAGGAAAGATTGATGTAGTGTTTGCATCTCTTATAGGAAGAGCAACAGAATGGTGGAGGGGTGTTGCCCATATCTATCAAAAGGGGACGCGGGGGGGAGAGGGGGTTGGGGGGGGACAACTCACTACTTGGGTACAATTTATGAGTGCATTCCTGGATCAATACTTCCCTTAAAACTTTTGAATGGAGAGGAAAAATCAGTTTTTTGAGCTGAAACAAACTGAGGGCATGTTAGTATCGAAGTATACATGCCATTTTAATGCTTTGGGAAAGTACGTTGCTACCATTAATCCAGACCCTGAAATGAGGAACAGAGATGTTTTATGGGGGATGCTATCGAGATCAGAAGAAGAATATCAGGTCACCACCCACTACATTCATAGAGGGCTATCAAAGAAGTCTTAGTGTTGAGGCAGAGTTCAAGAGGTCAGACTTGGAAAGAACATGGAAAAGGAATTATACAACCATGACTCAATGATAGGGTTCCCGTCCTAATATCAATGTTCCTTTGGCCCGAAAGAGGTTTGCTCCCACATTGGGACTTACCAACACTTTTAGGCCGGGAGTAGGGACAAGAGACAATTTAGTTAAAAGTGGGGTTGTTACTACTGCGGAATGTAGCAAGTGTGGGAGAAGGCATTCGGGAGAGTGTCGTTGGATTAGTGGGGCTTGCTTTAGGTGTGGGAAAGTTGGTCATCGGGTCAACGAGTGTACTAGGCTTATTCAGAATGTGGGGCAGACTTCAATGGAAGCACTAAGGGTCGGTGATACAGGGAGAAGCCTAATGCTCGAGTTTTTCCTTAACTCAACAAGAGGCGGGGAATGATTCTGAAGTGGTCACACGTACACTTCTAATCAACTCAGTACCTGCATTTGTACTCTTTGATTATGCATCTACCCATTCTTTTGTGTCCCGTAGATTTGCTAAGATACTTAAGACCTTACATATTTGTTGTTTGGACACTATAAAGTAATGGTACCTAATGGAAAGATTTTAGAGTCTAACTTGAACATAAGGGGGGCCGGGTAGAAGTAGACTCTAAGGTACTAAAAGCCGACCTTATAGAGCTACAAATGGTAGATTTTGAGGTAATCTTGGGAATGGACTGGTTGTATGCTCATCATGCCTTAGTGGATTGCCGGTAATACAGTTTATAGCTGGGGATAAAGAAATGGTTGAATTTCTAGGTTCAGATAAGAAGAGTGGTCGTAGTATGCTTGTACGGATCTAGGCGATGAAGTTTATCACAAAGGGCTGCGAATCTTTTCTGGCCTACGCGGTGCTGAAGGATGATAAGAAGGAAGTCCGACTTGAGGTAGTTCGGGGATGTCTTTCCCGACGATTTTCAGGGTGTTCCACATGCCCAGGAAATTGATTTTGAAATATTATTACAACCCGGTGCGGAGCCAATCTCTAAGGCCAAGTACCGTATGACACCAACGGAGTTGAGATAGTTGAAGGATCAACTCCAAGAACTATTTGATAAGACCGATGTGTCACTTTGGGGATATCGGTGCAATTAAGATCGAGGCGATTGTTGCAATAGTCAACCGTTCCCAAAAAGACAGTGGATCCAATTCAGATCAAGGCGATTGTTGACTGGCCACGACCAAAGACAGTGGCAAGATTCGCAGTTTCTAGGACTAGCTGGGTATTACAGGAAGTTTGTTGAACACTTTTCTAGAATTGTTGCACCGTTAACCAAGTTAACACATAAGCGAGTGAAGTTTGAATGGGGACCAGATTATAAATAGGGTTTTTAGAAATTGAAGGAATGGTTGACTACTGCACCGATATTGGAACTACCTAAAGAGTTTGAGGTTTTTACTATTTACAGTGATGCGTTGGGCATCGATTTGGGGTGTGTTTTAATGCAGAAAGGTAAAGTGATAGCTTATGCTTCAAGACAGTTGAAGCCTTATGAAAAGAAGTACCCTACACATGACTTAGAGTTGGCATCGGTGGTATTTTCCTTGCAAATTTGGAGGCATTACCTATATGGAGAACCGTGTGAAGTTTTTACCGATCATCAAAGCCTAAAGTACCTTTTCACCCAAAAGGAACTTAACATGAGACAACGGTGATGGTTGGAATAGCTTAAGGACTACGACATTACGATTAGTTACCATCCCAAGAAAGCTAATCGGGTAGCCACTACCTTAAGTAGAACAAATTTGAGACAATTGTCATGTTTGATCACTAAGCAATAAAGTTTGATATCATGTTTTGAGAAATTAAGTTTGGAGGTCATTGAGCCAACCAATAACGTTTGGCAGCCTTTATAGCACAACCGACACTCTTGGGTCGGATTAAAGAAGGGCAGAAAACTGATTCAGATTTGGAAAGAGAACAGAATGTGATACAGTCGAGGGAACAATTAGATTTTGGGATTCATTAAGATGGCAGTTTCAGATGTTGGGTTCGTTTGTGTGTACCTACAGATTTGGGGTTGAGAACGGAAATTCTGCAAGAAGCTCACAGTTTAAAGTTGTTAGTACATCCCGGGGCTACAAAGATGTATCGGGATCTTCGGGGTAACTTTTGGTGGAAAGATATGAAACTGGACATAGCGGATTTTGTAGCTAAGTGTTTAGTGTACCAACAAGTAAATGAGGAACACCAAAGACCTGCCGATGTACTTAAGCCTTTAGAGATTCCCGTTTGGAAGTTGGAACATATATCTATAGATTATGTGGTCGGTTTCCATAAGGAAAAAATCGAAAAATACACGATTTGGGAAATCGTTGATCGACTCCCCAAATCTGCCCACTTCTTACCCATGAAAATCACAGCTTCTATGGAAATATTGGTGCAGATGTATATGAATGAAATAGTTCAACTTCACAAGATTCCGGTAAGTATAGTATCAGATCGGGACTCACGATTTGTGTCTCAGTTTTGGCGGAGTTTCAATAAGGCTATGGGAACTAAGTTGTCCTTAAGTACTTCTTATCATCCTCAAACCGATGTGTAGTCAGAAAGGACAATTCAGACATTAGAAGACATGTTACGGGCTTGTGTATTAGATTTCAAAGGTAGTTGGGTGGAGCATCTAACTTTGGTGGAATTTTCCTACAACAACAATTTTGAGGTGAACATCGGAATGATGCCTTATGAGGCATTGTATGATAGAAAATGTCGGTCACCGGTATGTTGGGATGATATTGGGGAGAAGACGGTAACATGGCATGAATTAGTGCAAATGATGATGGAAGTGGTTCCGCTTATCAAGGAAAGGTCAAAATTTGCAGAAACGTTGGGCGGATAGCAAACGAAGACCGTTGGAACTTGAAGTGGGTGACAAGGTATACTTACGAGTCTCGCCAACGAAAGGGGTGGTGCGGTTTGGTAAGAGCGGAAAACTAAGTCTAAGGTATGTAGGATTGTATTAAATATTGGAAAAATGTGGAGGATCTTGCTTATCGTTTGGCATTACCGCCAACGCTGTCACGAACACACAATGTATTCCATGTGCACAGCTAAGATAGTATGTGCCGGATCTTAGTCATGTATTGGAGGTGAAATCGTTGGAACTTCGAGAAGACCTGTCCTATCAAGAGGTCACGATAAGAATAATGGACTGAAAGGAACATATTATGTCACACCCCGTAACCAGGGATGATGACATGACAGTGCTCCATTGGATAATGAAGCATCAAAGCCCACATTCATAGATTACTAATAAAGGAATTCATTATGAAATAATCCAAAGTAAAAGTTAAGCGACGGAATAAGTTACTACACGTGAAATAATTCTAAGTATTATAAAGGAAATTATTCAGCAATACTATAAATGAAAATAAATCTACTTATTACATTATGTATAAGTCTAAGCGTTATAAAATGAATAACTGAAATGAAAACTAGAGTTCGAAAAGTAAATTGCATCTACTACGTGGTCCATTAGATCATCACTCCTCGTGGTGCCCCTCCCATGCATCATCAAAGTAAGGTGTAACATCTATATTACATGCATAGTAAGAAAGTGGATGGATTGAGTTTCGGTGCTCAATAATGAGCAAATATAAATACTGAAATAAATATAACAGATAGACAATGAAGCACATCCCCGTTCCCAAAATACCCCTTTTGAAAATACGCTTTTGACACAACTCAAGCTTCACGGGACATAGGATGCAGGACAGGACAGTACAGTACAG
Organism: Vinca minor; assembly: GCA_026122235.1. NCBI lineage: Eukaryota > Viridiplantae > Streptophyta > Magnoliopsida > Gentianales > Apocynaceae > Vinca > Vinca minor. Next base: position 1,599,896 of record JAOCZM010000121.1, read on the forward strand.
AGCAGAATAGAGCATAACAGAGCATAACAGAAATCTACACAGCTGAACTATGACCTTCCGTTCGACCACACCCATAGTCCGGTCGACCGGTGATATCCCAGAAGCACACAAACGGAAAACAGAGGCTCCGACCGTTTGTGTCTTAAGGTAGTTAGTGCAATTTTTTTTGGTGGTTAGAAGGAAAAAGAAGTTAGAGATAAAAAAAGAGAGAAAATGGAGAAGAACAATAATTTGGAAAACAGAGAGTTGAGAGTATAATTCATAATTAAAATAGTAAACGAACCCCGTTTGGAGTGATTCTTAGTGCTTCTCGAATCTAAATGAAAGGGCTACGCGTGAGAAGTTACGGGGGGTGCATTTCGATTTTTTCATGAACGGGAATTTGGATTTGTAGTTGCTGCATTTTTGTAGAATTTCTATGTTTTTCTTTGCTTGCTTTAATTCCAAGTAAGGATATTCGCCCTTATCTTTTCGATACTAAAACTCATGAAATGAATTGTTTAAAGTTCTAGAAATCTATTTTGAAATGATTTTATAGCATGATTTAATGCATTGGATGAAACGTTGAATTGTTCATACTTGTATGTTGATAACATTGAATATAATTACGTAAGTTATTTGCATTCCCTTTCTTGTCATTATTGATGTTGAGTATTTACTGAATTTGGAGTCTTATATGTTATATGTTGAAGTCGTCACCGATTGAACTCTTGTCTAGAATCAATTTCATTGCAAATATTCATTCTTTTGCATTGTGAGTTTGTTGTCGTTGAACCCCGGGAGTTCTCGATATGTGTCACTGCCATTGAGCCCGTTCCTAACCGAGAAAAATGTTAGGGACTACAAATGGTTGTTGTGGAGTCCACGGTGGTGGGCAATGACACAATGTGAATGGATCCTTAAACATTGAGGTCTTTGTTCAGGAGATATACTGGACCCATGCACTGCATATTGATGCCTTTCCCTTCTTGGATTAAAATTGGGGCCATTGTAGTATTTTCTTTAGAGTTTGCATAGACGATCGAGCTATGTTGTGCGAATGTTGAGTCATAGCATAAATTGCATTCTAAGATTCCAATATTGTTTATATCGTTTAATGGTATGAACAACACACGGGGTTTGTGTCTTTATTCCAAGTGTAGTTTATTGTTTACTTGTCCTTGTTTTGGTCTTATCATTATATGTGCATATGAGTCAAAATTGAGTATTTTGCGGCTAGGATTCGAAAGTGGCAGAAATGCACGTTTCCTCCACAAATTTACACTAAAAATGGCCTTCACTGGATCTCCACCGGACCATCTGCCCATCGTCCGACCAAACTACTTGGACCCAAGGGACGAGGGGACGGTCTATTTCGGTCGACCGGGTTAAGAAACTCTTGGGCCGAAGGTTTTGTCGATCGACTGGTGTGTTTTGTCTAGTCGACCGGACTTTTGGACAGTGGGGCTGTCCTGTTTTTCTAAGACCATTCTGTCGACCGGTCCTATTGTTTAGGTCGACCAAAGGGGCATTGTGGCCATTTTGATTTCTGTTTTGTTCTGGTTTATTCTTTTTTTTCTAAAGTTGTTTGGTGAGGTTTTAATGTGTATATTGTGAGGTACAGAGGAACCTAAACATTGCATGTTTACACACTTGTTTTGGGAAGTCAGAAATACAGTTTTTTGTCTTATTTGATGTTTCATCCCAAGGGTGTTGATGCTTACTGTGCTTAATAGCTCACGTTTTTTTTTCCTGCTTGCAGATGATGAGGTGACCGATGTTGGTGACTTTGAAGAGGCCTGTGATGGGGACTTTGACGAGTGATCATAATATGACTTGATGTAATAGATGAACTGGTTTACTTTCTTTTTAACTTTTAGTATGTATTAACTATTAGCACACTTCTACTTCTGTTGGATTTATACTAAAACTCTGATAATATGTAATCTAAATTAAATGGTTTAACGAATTTAATCATTTATGTTGTGGGTCCGTGCCTCGTTGGCATACGAGGTACTGCCAGGTTATCACTCGATTTCGGGGTGTGACAGTGCATAGGACATGAGTTAACCTGGCAACCCATGATGTTGAAAGTTCCATTTTTGTTTCAGAACTGATTGAACCTTCATCGTTCTTTGTTGGTTTTTACTTCTGCCATTGCACGAAGAAGTTTGTTACGAGGCATGCCAGGGTGCCAGATAAGTTGTAGTATATTTCAAAGTAGAAATTTTAAAAAGCAATGAACCTTTGTCCTTTCATGTAGACTTGGAAATAGAAAGATGCTTCAGATGGGGTAACATATCGGTAACCCAACTGCCTTGACCGAAGAGATTATTTTATTGGAAACCCCAATAGCTCAAAGTGTTAGAGAAGGGATGTAAGATTTTCTTTAACCTCCCTAAATTCAACATCACTTTTGAAGGTCAGTCTCCCCTCCCCCAAATAGATTCTTCGAGCATGGAAAGGCATGAATGGATTCAATCAGACCAAATTGTCAAACAAACTACAAGCAGTGACCGACAATGATTTAAGGGAAGAAAGACCAGCTAATGATCAAAGCCCAAAACAGAGGTGACGGGGGACTAGGCATACATAACGAATGAGGGCGAAGGGATGTATATTTGGAGACAACAACGTCGAATGTGGGGGTATTCTCGGGAGAAAAGTTTTTAAAAGGATTTAAAGTAAGAACTAACTAATAAAGTCGCAGACTTGTGGCCAGCCAGTAAATCCCATAGTACGGTATAGTGGAAAGTAACACTGGATCCAGAGTTGAAGGAACCATAAAGGACTTTCATAAAGGAATTATACATGAACATAATTCATAAATGCCACGGTAGATGTTTGAAAGGACAACTCGACCTAGGATATTTCCTTTCCAGAAGCTAATGCAAAAGTCAAGTGAAAACAATGAGGTGACAAAAACAAATCGACAAAGCTAGAAAATAAGAAAATTTACATGTTCTTCGTTAGTCGGGACACCAGAGGTTTTTCTAAACTTATCAATAAAGGCAGAGTAACTAGCATCCTTTTACCCTTTAAGAAGACCAATATATTTCAAGTCAAAAGATGATTCTAAGTCATAATCGAATGAATCTCCATGAAGTCGTAACCCATTGATAGCACCAAGGTCAGGAATAGGCGTGGACATCGGTCCATGGGGGAAAAACAAAAAAATTAAGGAAAGGGAATAAAAACAACATGCAGCCGGTAGAAGCGAATGATCGATCAAAATTGATTGTTTGCACAACAGTATTTTTTTTTTTTTTTAAAACCGAGGGTGTCCACCGCCGATAGCAGTGACTAAATTCCCTCGTCATGGGGCTCTCTGAAAAGGTAAATGGCTAACCATGAAATGCGCTCCATTTACATAGGCATGAATCGAACTCCTAACCTCATGGTTAAGGAACGAGACAAACTATCACCACGCCACACCTCATGGTTTTGCACAACCGCATTGTCCCATATAGAGATCCCGAAAAAGGGTAGAAGTCAGTCGACCCATTAATTATAGGAGTTATAAAGGTTGGTGTCCTACTTCCATGAGAACGCCTAAGGATGGTATATTTTTTCAAATGGGACTTGCAACTTAAGGATTATTAAAGGATGATTCAAGAACCGATTACACAGTGATAGATTAAAAAAATCAGAAGAATAAAAAATTACGATTAGACCTAGAGTTAATCCAAGAGGATCAATGATTAGAATTGTTACCTTTGAATTGTTGGAAGCAACTTTGATTTTACTCATCGCCGCAAGAATGGAAATGTCCGATAGAACCTTAAGGAGCGGGAAGCCATAATTATTTCAAATGAATTTGGAAACAGAAAAGTTATTTGTTCCAAATTAATTTGAAGAGGGGAAACTGTTAGCCACAAAGGGTTCGGTTTCCTAGGAAACACAGGATTAGGTTAAGGTTGTCAGGCTAAGATAGACAGAGCCCACTTGGGAGTTTGATAAATGAATTTACGAGCATGTCGACTGATAGATGCTAAGGAATGTGCAGAAGTAATAATTCTTTACTAGGTAGAAAACTTCTTACATGTATATTTTTTAAAGGAACTCTTTTGATATTTCATTTATAGGATTACATTATAGTTAGTTATTAGTTACTTCAAATTCTGAGATCTTAATCCCGAGTAAAATTAGGTGATCTATCTCTCCCTATTCTATTTCTCACACTTTTCATCTTTAGCCAAAAAATGAGAATTTGATTAGTTAGTGTTACACGGTTTTCCCTTTCTCTACAAAATAGGGTGGTACGCTCGAACATTATTAAATTTTATTAGAATTAACGGATAAATTACTCGCGAGACATTTACCATATTAGATTAGAAAACAAGATAGTGTAAGTAAATTAGGTTTAATGTAAAGACTATCTCTCGTACTATATAAAAGGTAAATTGTTTACTCGAGCAGATATGAATCCTATAAATGAAATATTTTTATTTTTATTTCGAACCAGGCCTAATTAAAACGCACCCTAAACATTAATAAACTTGTTTTCCGTTCTCTAACAATATTATATAATTATCTATTATTCCCTCACACTCAAATTAAATGTTCCCCACTCTTTCTCCGATTCCTTGTAGTAATATATATGTGTCTCTTATGAAGAAAGATGCTTCTATAAAAAATAAAAAAAAATAAAAAAAAAACAAAACAAAAAAACTACTGAATAATGTTTCTGATTGACAAAACTATTATGCATTTCAAGATTAGAGTATAGGTTGATACCTTCAAGTTTCGTGTGTATTGGGGATGAAACATCATGTATTCTCTTCTTTTCATATATAAGACGCTTATTCATAACGATTAATATGTCCTAAAAACAAAACAAAAAAGATGTACCCCTACGTTGATATAATTATTTGTCCAAACAATTAACTTTTATACATATTAAGAAATTATCGATTGTGCTTGATTTATTGAATCAAATGATCAAAAAACGTTATCTTAGCATTTAAAATAAAATTAATATGATTTTGTTGAGTTAACAAATGTTTAGGTAGAGTTATAAAAAAAATGAATAAATTGTGTCTTGAATTCATAGCGTGCAAAGTAATTTGAAACAAGAAAAATATAGTTATGTGATGAGGTCCCACGAAGAATAGGTTAGTTTAGATAAATTTGTATATATACCGAAATTGTTTCTCTATATAACTATGTTACCCTGTAAGAGATCTGTAGTTAGTTTTGATCATGACAAATATTTGTGTCTGGTATCTAATGTCTTATGCTACTGTGATAGTGAAGCCTAAGCACTTCAATTATGCTCAATGGGGAGAAGCAAGTCTACTCTACAAAGAAAATGTCAAGATGCTATGCTTAAAAGATTGAAGAATTAGATTTTAGAGTTGTTCTTATATGTATATCTTATAAACCCTAAAATTTACTCTAAATAGTTGAATCACTTGAACATTCACATGCTCTAAAATGTTTTTCATAGTATTGGAATGAGTTTTGAAAATCAGCTTTCAAACTTGTGATCATTGTGATCAAATGTGTTTTACGTTAGGAAAAGATATTTAAAAGATCTTTTCTTCTTTTGTTTTTTTGGACAAGTACTCTGCCTTTAAATGGGGTGTATGGCTAACCACGAGAAGCCTCATGTTGTTTGCTTAGTTGCAGTACCGTAGAAAACGTGCTTCTTTGCCCGTCCAACAAACCAGACTGCCACTTTCAAGGCAAAAACCTAGTTGTTGCTCAACGGACATTTTGAATAGAAACCCATTTTTCGAACCTCTAAATAAGCTTCTAAATTTTTTTTAATGAGAAAAAAAGTTGAGGTGATATCTAAAAGTTAATATCTTTCTCAAATCATTCCAAACTCAATACTTGAATTAATCATTGGGATTCTTCTTTATTGAGTGAAAAGTGAAGGTGCTTCATAGTTTATATCCACCACATTGAGTATGGTATTGTTGTAACTCTTTCTATTCTGATCCTTGGATGAGGCTAAATGTAGTGGACATAGGCTCTTTGTGAATCGAACACTATAAATCTTTTGTGGTTGTGATTGTCATTCTCTTCGTCTATTAATCTCTATCATCACTCAAAATAGAATTTTTTTGAAAAAGGGAGAAAAGATTCAAACCTCTCCCCTCTTGTGTTTTCAAACTAAATTCTTATAAGATTTAATAATATTTTGCACTAATAATCTATCAATTAAAATATATTTACTTTAAACATTTCCTTGAGCCTCTTCCATGGGGATTTTGATATAATAGAGTTAGTATTATACCGCCATTATTGGGCAACTTTATAGCAAGAGGAAAATCGAGTTAAATCGAGTTAAATCGAGTTAAATCGTACTAAAAATCGCTGGAGGATTGAATCGTAGAGGATCATCGGTCTAGATTGTAAAATCGTAGAATCGCACGATCCGGTGCAATTCGATCTTGCATTTTTATTATTTTCATTAAAGGAGGATTAATAGTGGTTCCCCACTTCCCCTCGATCATGACTCGAACTCCCAACCCACCGGTTGGAAGTGAAGCGTCTAACCGCATGAGTTGTGCTTCGTTGTCGATTCAATCTTCCCTCTTTTCAACTGGGTCGGTAACGGGTTATCTCAAATAAAAAACATCCACTTGTATTCAAGCCAACATATCAACTCTCTCAAGTCTCAGACTCACAGCTTCATTGTTCATCATCGATGTGAATGGAGGTGGAGATTACATGGAGGATAATAATAACGTTTTAAATGGTTTGCTAGATTACAACATTAGAAAGATAGACTTGTTGTTATGAAATTTGTTGGAGTAAAAGAACTTATGAATTGTTGGTTTGCTTTAGAAGTTTATCACTTGTTAGTATGTGATTTAATTTCAGTTTGTTAGTTCTATTGATATTCTTATTTTTTTCCGTTGAAGTATTGTTATATTTTGTTTTGCTCAATTGCTTATAAAATGATGTCTTATTGACATAAATTTATCATGAAATATTATTTTAATAGTTTTGTTGAATCTTCTGATCCGTGATACGATTCTCATGTTTACGATTTTTTAGACTCCTTCTGTTTCGAGTCAAATATGCGATCTTGACAACCTTTCTTGAGAGTATTCTCAAGAGACTTAACAATCAAACCGATTTACACTTTTATCTTGAACTGAATCTTGAAATAAATGGGCTTCATCTAGCTGAACCAATCAGAGACGGATGCACACTAGCTCGACCCCACTGGATTTTTTTTTACTTAATTTTAATTATATATTCATGTATAATGATTAGATCTATGTAATTAAGTTGGTAAGTTAGTGACCCTGCTAGAAAGTTTGTGACCCCCAGACTCAAACAATACCAAACGCAGAAGACAATGACGTGATGATTCAATGCTCTTGACTGTCGTGTGGGTTCCAATCAATTTCTTTACTATTTTTTCTATTTATTTGAATGTTTTTTCTTCAAAAAATTTACTTGTCTTCGCACATAATATGATTTTTTTTTATAAATTTGTCAAAAAAAATTTACATTTACTAACTAATATTCACCGGAATTAGAGATATTTTTGTCCCTCCACTTCATTCCCTCTTCTTTTAGAAGAGGAAAGTTGATTGTCAGATGTAGTTTTAGCATAAACCATCGTATTTTGTTAATTTGTTAAAACCGTCGTAAAAAAGTAGTTTATTAATACAAATATTATAAACAATGGTTTTTACTAGAAATATAAAATAGTTTATTGTGAAAAATTCTCAAATAACATGTGATGTTTTAAAATATTGTGGGGCGGTCGCTCTCCTAATCCGCCAATGTCCCTCCCCTCCCAACATTTCTAAAACGTCGAATTTTGTATGGGAAATTTTAGTTTATTTCTTGGTTATATCCGTAGATGAGTGACACACTGTCACTACATCCTGAATCCGCCATTGGAACCAATGACGACCCGAGAAGATTACCAACTGATGGCACCGAGATTATAATTATCCTCTTTACATGTGGACTAGTCCATTCTTAAATACAACCTCGCATTCCTTCAAGGTCCAAATCCTACTTTATGAAGCCCAGTTAGAAAACCATCACTCTTTCTCCTAATCTGCCTCAGGTTGGAGCAAAAAATAAGGAGTCCATTAGTTGCCCCTCTTTGAATACATTTCCCCATCTTTAATGTATTCGAATGCCTTCAAAGTATTTTATACTCTGATTTCCCTCAAGAACTCGGAATACTCGCAGTTTGATTGGCTCTGCTGCCTACTAGGATTCTCTTAGCACACTTATCACGAAGTCTTAATGTCTCATTGCACATTTTCTTGTAATAGGTGATTGATATATATATATATATATATATATATATATATATATATATATATATATATATATATATATATATATATATATATATATATATATAAACATAATGACCATGGAAGTTTTTATACATTCACTTCTCTCATATCTTATGCAAGCAAATCCTTCATATATGGCTGGCCCATCCCATAAAACCTCTGGAGTTTCAAATGTTATGTTCCTTGATCATCAAGAAACTTTCTTAAAATTCCCTGATGAATTTCATGAGATAATTTCTCTGCTAAACTTCGATGACGTTCCTCTTGTTGCAATTATTTTCCTCCAATGGATTCTTTTGCATCCCTTCTGTCAAAGGCCAAGAATCTCAAATGTGCCTGTCTAGCTCACTTGAGAGATTTTTAGGCTTAAGCCTGTCGAGATAGACAATGGTTTCCAAACATTAGTCCATTTATCTCCTAATGTCCCGACCGGGTTTATCTGCTCAGCGGGCCAATTTACCCTCATGGTAACCCAGTATTCCAAGGCAAAGGCCGACCTTTCTAAATTACAGCCATGGCAGCAAGAAATGAGTGAACTCTCAACTTGAGGGTCAGAACTCCTGAAGGAGACCTTGATCCTTGTGACTCACTCCTTGGAACTCAAGGAGAAACATCGCTAGCTTAAAGAAGAAATCGAGCTTCTTGACTAACACATCTCCTTTTCCGATAACAAGATGAAGATCATTCGTATTTCTCTCCTCGAAGGAAATGCTTGATTCAAGACCTTCAATATTAAGTTTGCCAATAGTAGTTATCGTTGTATATGGCTCTTGCTTCGCCTACACATACCAATGTCGTGCTTTCTTCCATTTTCTCTGAGTTTCTGCTTTGGTCTGTGAAAATTCAGAGTAGGATCTTAGATCATATGTTTTTCATTGGTATCATGTTAATCGGTGCCTTGATCTGATATTCTATTTTGTTTATTCGGCAATAAAGTCATAATATGACTTATGATTTTGCTTCCTTTATATGCACTCACTGCTTGCATATATAATATCCGCTAGAATTGAACATACATTGCCTATGATATCTTTTTCCCGAGCTTGTTTTTTATTAGCTCTTCCAGGAAGGGGTAAAAAACTTGTCTGTCTAGAACTTGTTTGAAGGTCGGGTCTTTATGGTATCCCGGGACACCCTTTTTTCCCGAGCTTTCTTTTGTTCTTATCTCTTCCAAGAAGAAGTAGGGAATTTGTTTTCCCAGGCCAAAGAGGTCGGGTCATTGTGGTAGTCCGAAATATATTTTTCCCGAGTTTTCTTTTCCCTTTGTCTCTTCCAATGGAAAGTAGGGAATTTGTTTGCCCGGACAAAAGTGGTCAGGTCTTTGTGGTAGCCCATAACATATTTTTCCCAAAGTTTTCTTTGCTCGTCTCTTTCAAGAGGAAGTAGGGAATTTGTTTTACCGGACAAAAGAGGTTAGGTCTTTGTGGTAGCCTGGGATATATTTTTTCCCGAGCTTGCTTTTCCATTGTTTCTATTTGGAAGATATATGTAAATATTTTCTCTTTGAGCTTTTTCTTTTTTTCCTTGTTTCCTTTAGGAAAAACTATGGAAATTGCTTGTCCAGACCGAAGAGAATGAGTTTTTATATGCTTGAGAAATGTTTTCCCTCTGAGCTTTTTGTTTTTTGATTGCCTCCATTAGGAAGAGCTATGCAAATTACTTTCTGGACCAAAGAGGTCGGGGTTTTATATACTTGGGAAATATTTCACTCTGAGCCTTTTCTTTTAACCTTGCTTCCTTTAGGAAAAACTATGGAAATTTCTTACGTGGACCAAGAGGCCGGGTCGTTATATGCTCGGGAAATGCTTTCGCTCTGAGCTTTTATTTTTTCCATGCTTCATTTAGGAAGAAGTATGGAAATTGCTTGCCCGAACGGAAGAGCTCGGGTCTTTATATGCTCGGAAAATGTTTTCCCTGAGAGCTTTTCTTTTTTAATTGCTTCCTTTAGGAACAGCTACGAAAATTGCTTTCCCGAACCGACGAGGTCGGGCCTTTATGTGCTCGGGAAATATTTTCCCTATGAGCTATCATTTAAGCTTTAGCTTGTCTTTTACCATGCGAAGATTATATAAAAGCTAAACATTTTGAAACTTGGAACATATAAGTTTTTGAAGTAATATTCCTTTCGTTGACTTAAGAAGAAGATTCATTTGTCGTGGCGTTGTCTATTTTCTAGACCTCGGGATGATGTCTGCCCGAGAGACAAAGAGTCTCCTCGGGATGTTTTTGGCCTGGGAAACGAAGATTCGCCTCAGGATGTTGTATGCCTTGAAATGAAAAGTCCCCTCCAGAATTTGCCTAGCCGAGAAACAAAGAGTTTCCTAAGGGATTTTTTCTGATCGAGAGAAGAAAAGTCTCCTCGGAGTTTTGTCGGGTGATGATTGTTAAAAACCTACAGTAAACGCTTATGTTAGCGTGTGAAGTACTTTTGAATTTCATGTAAATTCCTCATGTAACTCACCATGTAGGAAAGAATTGTTAGTATCTAGTTGGTGTATCAACCACCATTTAGCTACTGCTAAAGCTAACAATGTCCTGACTGATGTCATCTTAGCCACTGGTGAAAAAGTGATGAGATAGTCAATGCCAGCTTGTTGTGTGTAGCCTTTTGCTACCAATCTGGCTTTATACCTCTCTAGTTCACCATTTGACTTGAACTTTACCCTGAAACCCCACTTATTCCCAATAGGTTGTTTGCCTTCAGGCAAAGGGTCTAAAGTCCAAGTTTGATTGTCCTCTAATGCCTTGATATCAATATCCATAGCCTCCTCCAAACCTGTGACTTTGCAGCCTCAGTGTAGCTATTTGGTTCTTGCTCAATGTCAAGAGCATAGAAATAGGATTTGTGATTAGGACTTAGAAGTTCATAAGTAATAGCATTGGAAATAGAATGAGGGGACTTTTTATTCAATGTGGGACAAACAAAGTCCTACAAGTGGGAAGGTGGATTGACAGTTCTTGAAGACTTTCTAAGGGTGGATTGATATGAGATAGTGTAGGAGAAGTAGAAGAATTTTGATCAACAATGCAACCTTTAAGTGTGCATAAGAAGATTTTTTTTTATATAACTGATAATATGGAGTTTGATTATTTAGAACAGAAGTAGGGGTTAGATTGATTAAATGCACAACATGTTGCACAGATAGACCCCAATAAGAAAGAGGAACTTTAGACTGTAATCTCAATGTTCTAGCAACATTGAGAATATGTTGATGTTTCCTTTCAACAATGCCATTTTGTTTAGGAGTATAAACTGTTAGCCCGAAGGGCAAAGTGATCAATCTTGTTTTGATGATAACAAACCATTGATAGTTCTAATGTTTGTGTGAGCATATTCTTAATGATAGGATCATTAACACTCACACCAACATTGATGAAAATGGTAAGATAGCTCCTTGTGTACATCAAATGTATGATCATACACACAATGAAGCTACACTTTGCAAGACTCCATAGCACAGGCATGAAGTCAATCCACATGCATGTAAGTAGTTGCAAAGTCAATGAAGAAGGGAGATCAACATGTCAAGAGCTACTCAATCCAACAAGAGTAAAACCATGTGGTAGACTCCAATGACAAGAAGAAGTGTGAAGTCCAATACACTACAACTCTAGATTGCTATGGGGCTTCATCACTCAAAAAGATTTTGATCAAATGCTTCAAGTCCAAGCTCCAAGAAGAATCAACTTGAAGACCTTAGGAAGATTAGTCTAAGCTTATAGGTAATCCTTTGTGACTAATCTTTCCCTTGAGAATACTAGGATATATAGATGTTTAAAGCTCAACAATGCATGTTTTCAAAACCTCATGTTTTACTTTGCTTCAATTCTTTGAAAAGTTTTTTGAAAACTAGTTGATCAATGCCTAAGTACTTTAAAATGTGTTTTATATCTTTACAAAATTTCTTAGGCATGTGCATGAGAACATAGAAATTTAACTAAGTGTAAAAACCACTTTGGGACTGAACTCCGGTCAACCTAGGCATAGCCTCGGAAGACCAGAGTTGTCCGGTCGACCGCCAAGTGTTGATGCGGTCAACAAGTGTATTTTTGTCCTTATTCGAGTTTTGAATGTTCTAATATTCCAACGGCTATATGCTTTCCAGATGACCTTGATATAAGTTAGGTCGACTGACATTGCTTTCGTAGACCTGGCCCCATGAATTTAGTCGGCCGAGATGAGAACAGAGGGCCTTTAACAATTTATTTAAGGCACTCCGGTCGACCTACTGTCTAGTAGCGGTCGACCGAAGCTGTCATTTCAAGGACAAAATTATAGCCGTTGTGACCAACAAAGCTTGGGTAATCTTGCCCTATAAATAGCTTCAAAAGCTGAATTTTCATAACCAATCAAGACATAAGAGGGCATAGGTAAATACGCTTCATTAACACACAAGCAAACACTTTTGAGCTTAAATTAATATCTTTCAAAAACAATGTGTTGAGATATAAACTTCATCTATCTTTCTATTCTCAAAGAGTGATTAGAGCTTACATTTGTATATCCATTCCAAGAGGGAATTCTTTATAGTGAGCTTAATTGTAAAGTCTCCTTAGAAAGAGATTAGTTACCCTTCTCATTTGTTGAGAAACTAGTTCTTTGTGAACAAGCAAAAAGCTCTTTGTGAGCTTCACTCTTGGTGATGTTAGTAGTGCCCTAGGACCATTAGCATATGTTATACGTTTTATATCTTTTGAATAGTTAATTTTGCTTTTGAACAGCAAATGTGTGATTTGATAGTAAAACTCATTAGCTATGCAATTACTATTCTAACTGTCCTAAGTATTATGTAATGTTCTTCACAATGAAATAAAACTAGTATGATGTTTGATTGATGTTTATGTTTTACTAATCATGTGTAATGAATACAAATTTTATCACAAATGCAATATATTGGGATATATTGCATCGGACGTGATCCGTTAGAGAAGTAATACTTCATGGTCCTTAGTCATAAGTATTATTTCCTCAATACTATTTTGGAATCCTTAGACCTTATGTCTCCATTGATTCTAGCACGAATGGAGCCACGTTTTGACTCAGTCGGACGTTACTTTTAATCGAGTAATCAATACGACTGATGATCGGATGTAGTGTCCTATCATGGCTTGAATGTGAGAGGCATTGTAAAGGATTTGTCCCTCTCTATCATTAGAGAGAGATATACATGGGCCCCTCGATAGGGAATACTGTCTAAATGCATGGTCGTGCTCAAATGTATTTGATAAAGTGGTTATTAAATACCGTTTGTTGGAATAGTCTACCTGGAGATCGAGCATAAATATAATTAAGCTTTATAAGGGTGACAACTACCATGTCTTATGCTTAATTTGGATATCGCGAGGCAAGGGATTAAATAGTGGATTGATATTACGTTCCACTGTAAATTCATTCACTTTGGGTATTCACAATGTCCTGCTAGGGACCGCTTGTGATTTATGAACACATATTACTACTAAGTGTGTTTTCATTGCCATTGTGATGTGAACCTACATGGTCACACGCATAGACGAGTTAACGAGCTTCATGTCCAGATTCAATGAATCTAGAATGTGTCTAGGTTCATTGTATTTGATATTTATTTCTCTAAGAATAATAAAACGTTATTATTTGAATTATAGATTAAGGAGGGGCATTTTCGGTATTTTGTTATAGCGGGGATTACTTGGGATTTATTATCCGATAAAGACTCCCACTACCAGTAGAGGTTTACAAGACGTGGGAGTTATAGACTCCCACTGCCGGAAGAGGTTAATAGGACGTGAGAGTTGTTCTTGGAACAAACTCTCAAACCCTATATAATCCTCTCTTGGCCGAAACCCTAGACTAAGTTTGCTTGAGCCGCAATAAACAAATACACCCGAAATCAGATTTCTGGTTTTTTCAGCCTCATTTTCTCTCTAGATTCCAAAACTCAGAAAAAATGAAGAGTTAGCACTAGCTGCTCGTTTCGTCAGTGCATACCGGTAAGGAGTAATTACGCAAGGGAGGACTCTGGTGGAAGCAACACACATCCGAAAGACAGAATCTTTAGCCAAAAAATGTAAGTCTTTCGTAAATATTTTTCGATTCGTTTTGGTATGAGCGGATCCTTTGGGGGAGGACTCATGAGTGTTTAGAAAGAGTTTCTTCCTATGAATCCCTAGTATCAGAGCCTTGCTCATACTATTCGAATTTGATATTGTTAATCACATCATAACACGTATCAATTTCGATTTGGTATGTGTATGTGTGAAAAACAGAAAGAAAAAAAAAAGATTGTTTCTTTGATTATGATATATGTGATATACGCATAAACTGTTTTTAATTCGATTATATTGCATGAACTGATGTCGTATGTTATTAATTCGATTAATTATGCATAAACTACAATTGTATGCTTTATGTCGTTAATCCGAGATTAACTACCGCATAAACTGTTTAGGCGATTATGTATGTTAGGTGATTGAGAGGTAAATCGGGGCAGAAAAACTCATTCGATGAGCAGGGGTAAACCCCCGTCTGCGTTCCGCTGACCTAAGACTTTGTATATGTACTCGTTACCATATTTATTATGGTTCATGTGAGTTTTAGCATGGTGGATAGCATGGCCTATTATACCCCTCTTATTTTACATTTATTGGGTTGTAATTTTACAATACGGCATGCGAGTCGTTTTTAATGTTGTAAAATTGTACTTGCTTTCTTAGATTAGTTTTATTGCTTTGCATTGAAGGCTGGGTATGCCCATGCATTTATGTAACAAGACTAGATGACGCTGGATCGAAGACACTATCCATGAGATGGGTATTGACTTAGATTGACCCTTGGCTCCCACAAGGCTCGTGAGAGTCATCATAGGATTAGGCCATGCTATCTCACGTTTACTTTTATATTTTATATAATGCATGAGATGCTTATAGTATTGTCTTATAAGGGCTTAACATATTATTCAAACTAAATCGTTTTAATTAAGTCTTAAAATGCCTACCATATCCTAAGCACTCCTTGAGCTTGGATCAACATTTTGTCTGCTTGCCAAAGCAACAGATAAGTGGTTATCTAAGGAAAATGAGATGGGAAAACAGTGATTTTCATAAGCTTAGACATGGTTCGACTTAACTAGGCTATCAAAATAGTTTTGGGCATAGGGCATAAAATGGGAAATAGCTGGGACATATAGATGTCATTCCCATGGGTTGATTTTACTTTAATTATGGGTGATAAACCAAAGCTTACTTATAACTATCGTAAAATGGTATGCTCCACTATTTATCAAGTGTTGAAATAGTGGAAAGTTTTTTGCTCAAAAACTAATTAAATGACTTTGCAAATAATTCTTAATGTAGATAATGGAAACCAATACTTCACACAATTCATTGCGATCCGTTCTTGAAAAAGAAAAACTAAGTGGGACCAATTTCCTTGATTGGGCCCGCAACTTAAGGATTGTCGTTAAGCAGGAAAGAGAGCTATGCGTTCTTGATACGGATATTCCTGAGCAGCCTGCAAACAACTCCCCCAGAGCTAAGAAAGATGCTTGGAAGAAGCATTGTGATGATTCTAACGATGTGACTTGTCTCATGTTAGTCACAATGAGCACTGACCTTCAAAAACAGTTTGAAAGGGTTGAGGCTTTTCAGATGATGGGCCAGGTCAAGGAAATGTTCCAAGAACAAGCCCGTCAAGAAAGATTCCTCACCACTAAGGCATTGAATAGTTGCAAGATGGCCACTGGCACCTCTGTAAGTGCACACGTTCTTAAGATGAAGGGTTATCTTGACCAACTTAAGAAACTTGGGGCTCCCGTAGGTCATGACATGGACACAGATATGATCTTGGGCTCACTCCCACCGGAGTATGACCAATTTGTGATGAACTTCAACATGCATTCCATGGAAAAGTCCATAAATGAGATACACGGGATGCTCAAGCAGGCTGAACTGAACATTAAGAAGACCCATGAAGTCTTAATGGTTCAAAAAGAGAATTTTAAGAACAAAGGAAATGGTAAGGCCATGGCCAAGAAGGGCAAAGACAATAACAAGTCCAAGCACAAACCCAAGGCCAAGGCACCTAAGGAAGGGGTTTGCTTCCATTGCAATGAACCAGGTCATTGGAAACGGAACTGCAAGCTCTACTTGGAAGAGAAGAAAAAGGGGAAAGCCAGTTTGACTGTCTCTCCATGTATTTATGTTATTTAAATTAACATGTCTGCTCTTACTTCATGGGTATTAGATACCGGTTATGGGGTCTCACATTTGTGCAAATGTGCAGGGATTCAAAAGGAGTAGATAACTGGCAAAAGGAGAATTGGACCTGAGATTAGCAAATGGAGCAAAAGTTTTTGCTGTAGCTACAGGGACATTTAATTTAGTTTAGCCAAGTGGCCTTATTATAGAACTGAATAATTGTCTTTATGTTCCAACTTTGAGTAGGAATATTATTTCAGTTTCTTGTTTGGATATTGATGGTTTTGAAATTAATATTATGAATAAAATTTACACCATTCATAAAGATCGTATCTTCTATGGAGATGCCTCTTTGATGAATGGGCTTTATATCCTTAATCTCGATGAAACCATTAAAAATCCCACCTATAATATTAATACAAAGAGGTTTAAATAAAATGATTTAAACCAAACCTACTTTTGGCACTGTCGTTTGGGCCACATAAATGAGAAGCGCTTATCAAAACTCCATCAAGATGGA
This sequence comes from Vinca minor, assembly GCA_026122235.1. Classification (NCBI taxonomy): domain Eukaryota; kingdom Viridiplantae; phylum Streptophyta; class Magnoliopsida; order Gentianales; family Apocynaceae; genus Vinca; species Vinca minor. Next base: position 1,616,852 of record JAOCZM010000121.1, read on the forward strand.
ATTTTGACATCATTTGACTTAGAGTCTTATGAGACATGTGATTCTTGTTTGTTGGGCAAAATGACTAAAGCTCCTTTTACTGGACAAAGTGAGAGAGCTTCTGATTTGTTGGGCCTCATACATACAGATGTATATGGACCAATAAACAGAAGTGCTAAAGGAGGTTTTCAGTACTTCATCACATTCACAGATGATTTCAGTAGATATGGCTACGTCTATCTAATGAAACATAAATCAGAATCTTTTGGAAGATTCAAAGAATTTCAAAATGAAGTACAAAATCAACTTGGTAAAATTATTAAGATATTTCGATCAGATCGAGGTGGCGAATACCTTAACCAAGAGTTTGACGAACATCTTATGGGTTATGGAATTGTTTTACAATTAACTCCTCCTTGCACACCACAATGGAATGGTGTATCGGAACGGAGGAATCACACCTTACTAGATATGGTTCGATCTATGATGAATCATACAAGCCTTCCAATTTCATTTTGGGGCTACGCCCTAGAAACTGCTGCATTCATGATGAATAGAGTTCCTTCTAAAGTGGTTCAGAAAACTCCATATGAGATATGGACTGGGAAACGACCTAGTTTGTCATTTCTCAAAATTTTGGGATGCAAGGCGTATGTAAAACGCTTGTTATCTGATAAACTCTCCCCTAAATCCGAAAGTGTTTGTTTGTGAGATATCCTAAAGAAACTAAATGATATTACTTATATCTTCCATCAGAGAACAAAGTGTTTGTTGCTCGTAATGGTTTATTCCTTGAAAGGGAATTTATTTCCAAAAAGGATAGTGGGAGTAAGATCCATCTTGAGGAAATTCAAGATCCCCAAACAACATCTGAACCAGCTCTGGAACTTCAAGCAAGCTCACGTGCTGATACTAATCTTCAATCTTTGACACAAGGCCTAAGGAGCTCAAGTCGGGTACATCAACAGCCTGAGAGATATGGATTTCTCTTGACTGATGATCATCACATTGAACCGATTGATCAAGATGAACCTACTACCTACAAAGAGGCAATTTGTAGTTTTGAGTCAGATAAGTGGCTAGAAGCTATGAAGTCTGAGATGCAATCCATGTGCGATAACCAAGTATGAACTTTGGTTGACCCACCCGAAGGGTGTAAGGTCATTGATAACAAATGGTGTTTCAAAAAGAAAACCGGTATGAATGGTAATGTACACACTTTTAAATCTCGACTAGTAGTTAAAGGTTATAGACAAATTGATGGTATTGACTATGATGAAACATTTTCCCCTGTCATTATGTTAAAGTCTATTAAGATTTTACTTGCCATAGCCGCATATTATGACTATGAAATATGGCAAATGGACGTTAAGACTACGTTTCTTAATGGAAACCTTTTCGAGGATGTGTATATGACACAACCTGAGGAGTTTTTTTATCCATCAAATCCTAACAAAGTGTGTAAGCTTCAAAGGTCCATTTATGGATTGAAGCAAGCATCTAGAAGTTGGAATCGTCGCTTTGATGAAGCAATTAAAGAATTTGGTTTCATAAAAAATGAAGACGAGTCTTGTGTTTATAAGAAAGTAACCAATAATGCAGTAGTGTTCCTTGTACTTTATGTGGAAGAGTTACTGATTGGAAATGACATTCCTACATTACAAAGCGTAAAAGCTTGGTTGGGGAAGTGCTTTTCCATGAAAGACTTAGGCGAGGCTACATACATTTTGGGTATAAGAATATATAGAGATAGATCCAACAAAATGATTGGCCTAAGCCAAAGTGGATACATTGACAAGGTACAGAAATAGTTCAGTTTGCAAGATTCCAAAAAAGGATTCTTGCCCATGTCACATGGCATTAAACTCAGCAGAACTCAAGGACCTTCCACAAAGGAGGACCAAGAGCGCATGAGTAAGATTATATATGCTTCAGCCATTGGGTCTATTATGTATGCCATGATATGCACTCGCCCGGATGTCTCATTCGCTTTAAGAAAGACTAGCAGATATCAATCTGAGACTGGAGAGTCACATTGGACTGCAGTCAAGAGCATTCTTAAGAACTTAAGAAGGACTAAAGATATGTTCTTGGTTTACGGAGGCCAGGGAAAAAGTCTGGTTGTAAATGGTTACACATACGCAAATTTGCAGACCTACGTAGATGACTTTAGATCGTAATCTGGTTTTGTATTTTGTTTGAATGGAGGTGTTGTGAGATGGAAGAGCTCAAAGCAAGAAACCGTGGCCCGCTCTACAACAGCAGCTGAGTATCTGGCTGCCTCTGAAGAAGCTAAAGAAGATGTTTGGATCAGGAAATTTGTTGATGAATTAGGTGTCGTCCCTAGCATTGTGAACCCAGTGGACCTTTATTGGGAGAGTACTGGTGCCATTTCACAAGCTAAGGAACTTAGATCTCACCAACGATCCAAACACATTCTCAGGCATTTTCATCTGATTAGAGAGATCATTGATAGAGGAGACGTTAAAATTTGCAAATTCATTTAGACGACAACATTGCAGATCCATTGACCAAGCCACTCCTACAACCTAAACATGAGAGTCATACTAGGTCAATGGGATTGAAGATCATGTATGATTGGACCTAGGGCAAGTGGGAGATTTTAGTAGTGTCCTAGGACCATTAGCATATATTGTACGTTTTATATCTTTTGAGCATGTCTTTTTAATAGTTAATTTTGCTTTTGAACATCAAAAGTGTGATTTGATAGTAAAACGCATTAGCTTATGCAATTACTATTCTAATTGTCCCTAGTTTTATGTAATGTTCTTCACAATGAAATAAAACTAGTATGATGTTTGATTGATGATTATGTTTTACTAATCATGTGTATGAATACAAATCTTATCATAAATGCAATATATTGGGATATATTGCATCGGACGTGATCCGTTAGAGAAGTAATACTTCATGGTCCTTAGTCATAAGTATTATTTCCTCAATACTATTATGGAATCCTTAGACCTTATGTCTCCATTGATTCTAGCACGAATGGAGCCACGTTTTGACACAGTCAGACGTTACTTTTAATCGAGTAATCAATATGACTGATGATCGGATGTAGTGTCCTATCATGGCTTGAATGTGAGAGGCATTGTAAAGGATTTGTCCCTCTCTATCATTAGAGAGAGATATGCATGGGCCCCTCGATAGGGAAGACTGTCTAAATGCATGGTCGTGCTCAAATGTATTTGATAAAGTGGTTATTAAATACCGTTTGTTGGAATAGTCTACCTGGAGATCGAGCATAAATATAATTAAGCTTTATAAGGGTGACAGCTACCGTGCCTTATGCTTAATTTGGATATCGCAAGGCAAGGGATTAAATAGTGGATTTTTATTACATTCCACCGTAAATTCATTCACTTTGGGTAGTCACAATGTCCTGCTAGGGTCGCTTGTGATTTATGAACACATACTACTACTAAGTGTGTTTTCATTGCCATTGTGATATGAACCTACAGGGTCACACGCATAGACGAGTTAACGAGCTTCATGTCCAGATTCAATGAATCTAGAATGTGTCTAGGTTCATTGTATTTGACATTTATTTCTCTGAGAATAATAAAACGATATTAGTTGAATTAGAGATTAAGGAGGGGCATTTTCGGTATTTGGTTATAGCTGGAATTACTTGGGATTTATTATCCGATAAAGACTCCCACTACCAGTAGAGGTTTACAAGACGTGAGAGTTATAAACTCCCACTGCCGGAAGAGGTTGATAGGACGTGGGAGTTGTTCTTGGAACAAACTCTCACCCCCTATATAATCCTCTCTTGGCCGAAACCCTAGACTAAGTTTGCTTGAGCCACAATAAACAAATACACCCGAAATCAGATTTCTGGTTTTTTAACCTCATTTTCTCTCTAGATTCCAAAACTCAGAAAAAACGAAGAGCTAGCACTCGTTGCTCGTTTCTTCGCGTGGATACTGGTAAGGAGTAATTCCGCAAGGGAGGACTCTGGTGGTAGCAGCACCTATTTAGCCCAAAAATGTAAGTCTTTCGTAAGTATTTTTTGATTCGTTTTGGTATGAGCGGGTCCTTCGGGGAAGGACTCATGGGTGTTTAGAACGAGTTTCTGCCCATGAATCCCTTCAGGTGAGTGTTTGTAAGTCCTATGAGTAGGCAAAAGTCCTCTTTGTGAGGCAAGTGATCTCATTGGTGAGATTGGCTCTTTGTGAGCTTAACACTCTTTGTGAGTGGAGTCTTCTTAGTGAAGCACAAGTCCTCATTTGTTGGGGGCAATTGTAAAAGGTAGAACCCACCTTACATTTGTTATAAAAGGGTATACATTAATGGATGTTGAAATCCTTGGGTTTGTCCTAAGGTAGTATATGTAGATTCTTTGTGAATCGAACCACTATAAATCTTTGTGTTAGTTTTCTCAATCCCTTAACTCTTTACTTTATAGTTCATGAATTGCTATAACTTGTTTACTTGATTACATGAACTATTTGCCTAGGATAGAAAATTATATGTTTCCTTGCTTTATACAATTGCTTCACATAGTCATCTAAGTTACCTTAAACATAATTGAATCACCTTATGTGCTTAAACAACATACTTGTTGTTAAGGTGAACACTTAGGCAAAGAAGTTTTAAAAAAGCTTAAAAAGTTTTTAAGAACTTAATTCACCTCACCCCACCTCCCCCCTCCTCCCCCCTCCTCCTAGGTTCTATACCCTCAAATGGGTATTTCAATTGGTATCAAAACCGAGTCTCCTTTTTATTGGACTTACATCCTAGGAGGATCCATGACTCATAGCTTTTCGAACTTAGATGACCAATCCCCATCTAGACCTCCTCTATTTGATGGCTCCAACTTTGATAGTTGGCAATGTGCTTTTAAATTATTTTGTGTTCTAATGAAATTTCCTTGTTTTGGCATTATAGAAGAAGGTCTTTTTATTCCTTCAATATACACACAAGGTGTCATGGTGCCAAAGTCTAGGAAAGGCTATGATGAAGAAGACTACAAGAGGATGACACTTGACTTCAAAGTCTTAAATGCTCTTTGTTGTGCATTAAATGAAGAAGTGCTCAACAAAGTGCATGAATGTGAAGATGCTCATTCCATGATCAATATGCTTGAAGCATCCTACAAAGGAGAAGTTGATGTGCAAGAGCCAAATGTGGCTAGTCTAGGTTTGGGGACTCAATCTTGTGAAGGTATGGAGGACATCTCAATCACACTTCAAGATCTTGATACAACCAAGAAGTGTGATAAAGGAGAAGACAATGATCAATCCTCAAGGAGCTCAAAAGTTATACAAATTGAGCTTTCACAAGATGAGATAGAAAAAGAGGTAGAGGAAGCACACGAGCTTTTTTTTTAAAAAAAAAAAAATCATTTATTTATTGGGGAGACCTATCTATTACAAGAAATAAGGGATTCAAGAAGCGGGGAGGGGATTCGAATTCATGAGGCCTCAGCCTTGGCCACAAGACCAATGCCTCATTGACCTTCACATGGACATAAATTATGATGGTGACAATGAAGATCAAGTATCTTGCAAAATGAAAAGAAAAACCTTGCCACTAAACTTCAATGAAAAGACATCCAAAAAGAAGTCGCTTTAGACTCAATCATTCCAAGAAGAATGATGAAGACTTTAAATGGAGGTGTACAAAGAAAAAGAAATAAAAAACACTTCATAGCACTTGGTTTCCTCCAAGCTTCATGGAAACTTCTTTCAAGGAACCAAGATGCTCAACTACAAGTGATGATCAAGACATAAATGTTAATCTTAAACATTCATCATTTGGTAAGGTTACAAAGGTATCAACCTCACTATCTCATAGTACTTTAATTGATAATATTTATAGTATGAGAAGTAAGATTGATGCAATTATATGTGATCTTGCTTATGTTGCATCATGTCCCTTTGATAAAATTTCACATGGAGATAACTTATTGCAAGAGCTTCATTCACTTGATGTTTCTCTTGCTAAGGTATCTAAAATATGCAACATTACAAGATTGGATGATTCTTGTTCTTACTTCTCATCTAAAGAGAATCATCCTTGTGCTTTTAATATTGAAAATGTTGATCCAAATGCACAACCTTGCCACTTGAGAAAATGCTTTAACAATGAAGAACCTTTGCAAAATGTACCATGTGATTCTCAAGTTTCCCTTATAGGTTCCAAGAGATCTAAGTCTCATAACAAAGAAGGGAACCCCAAGGAATGGCAAACCAAAGCTAAGACTCCAAGAAATGAGTCAAATGCAAAGGACAACATGATTGTGAAGAGCTCATCAAAGAACAAAAAGGAAAACATCCATGATGACTTTCAAATGAAATGAAGATTGCTTCTAGTGCAACCAATGCTATTTTCAAAAGAAGAAGTAATCAAAGGACCCCCTCCTCTCAAGAAACAAAGGGTCAAGATCAAGGTCAAACACTATGCCTCGTTGGTCTCATTCATGAAGATCAGAATAAAATTAAAAGTCCTAAATCTATAGGCAATGAGGTGCAATGCTCAAATCCTTCCCTTGATCTTGACTATGATAATGAGGAGGATCCTCATGTGTTTTTAAATGATTTGTATGATGAAATAAAAAGACTATCTAAGAAGAACAAGATCACACGTAATGAACTTGCTTGCTCAATAAATGAAAGATCTAAAATGCAAGTAGAATATGATAGTCTTCTTACTTATTTTCACGTCATATCAAATGAAAAAGAGAATGTGCTTTTATCTCTAAATGTTATGTCTCTTGAGTACCAAGAGTTTCTTGTCAAGGTGCATAATGTTGAATCTAAACGTGTTGAGCATGATATCTTAAGGCACAAATTTGATGTATTAATTGCTTATGTGAATAAGTGTACATGTGCTAGAGATATCCTTGGTAATGTGCTTGTTGCTCCTCATGCTCACATTGCTAGAAATTTCCTAGAGCACAAGCACACACATAAAATTGCACACTCTACTTCTATTAATTCTAGAACAATACACACCACTATGTTAAATGCTAATTGCTCATATTGTGGTAAATGTGGTCATCATGCTACTTGTTGCATTAATAAGAAAATAATAGAAAGAGGTGCAAAATCTATTTGGGTTGAAAAGAAAATGGGTACCAAAATTGAATTGTTTTGTAGGAAACAGGGGAATTCCGGCCGACCGGACAAGGCAACGGTCGACCGCAGAAAGGGTCAAATTGCCTCAGTCAAAGATAGGATATCCTTGTCGACCGTAGATAAAGGCTTATCAGTGAAAACGTATCCCGGTCGACCGACATCCCTCCTCGGTCGTCCAAAATCTAGACAGAAAGAAATCCAGTTTTTAATTGGATGAAGGAGGGAGGGAGGCCGGATAGGACCTCTGGTCGACCGAACAGTCGCGATTTAGCAGAAATCAAGGCTTTTCAATTCAGAATTTCAAAAGTCTATTTTCCCTCTCTCAAATACTCTTAAACCTTCTCATCAAATTTCATCCAAATCGAAACCTATACTATTCCAAACCTCAATTCCTTCCACATTCCATCAATTTATACCAAGATGAAGACAAATTTAACCTCCAATCCACCTTCAAAATCTTCAAAAGATAAATCCAAGGAAAATTCTTCAAAGAAGAAACCTACAACCAAAAGACCACTTGAAAAATCTCTAACAATTAGAGATTCGGTTAAACCCGCTCCAAAGAGAGCAAACATCAAAAGAATGGTGGATCGTAGGAGAGGAAAAGCGAAAAAGACAATCTTCTCCGGCGAAGACACGGAGCCCGATGATGATCATCCAATTCGACCTTCTTCCTCTCAATTTCAAGGTGAATCTTCATCTTATACAACTAAGAAATTCAACTCTAGATTCTATGATGAGGTAGTTAGACATACTTTTGAAACTTTAGTTGAAAATATGAGAGGTATAATCCATGGGTACACAATGACTAGTGATATGTGCCAAGGACCATTGGAAGAAGTAGTTGAATACTTCATTGATATGGGATGGTTACCCCTTTTCTCTCATAATTGTGATATATATCCTTTAGCCATTTATGAATTTGGGACAAATCTAAGAGAAGATGGGTTAAAGAAAGATGGAATGTATTGGTGGACTTCTCGGGTTGGAAATATGGAGTTTAGCTTCTCGGAGAGTATGCTTAGCAAAATACTTGGGATTAGATTTGAGTTGGACTCCATTAGGCATTTTTATAACTCCGGGAATTTGCCAAGTGATGAAATTTTGGACATTGAAAGGTTCAAAATGTATTTCAATATCGAAGGGTCTTTCAATAAGTCTTCAGAAAGGGAAACCAACAAGTTGGATGAATATGGGCGTATTCTTCATCACATGGTATTCAACGTTGTTGTTGTAACAACCCGCCCCGTAAGTTGGTAATATTTTTGTTAATAAAAATTAGGGGAATAAAAAAAATTACTATTTACCTTTATTTGAAAAAAAATAAAAACACTTGAGCTCCAAGAAACTTGGAAACCAAGAACAAAATAATAGATAAATGAATTGTCCAATTTTCTTTGATATCCACGTTTCCCTATTCCCTATTGACTCAGCCATTTCTTAGACACCTAGATGAATTTGATTGGCCATTTCCTTCTATTTATTCCCAATTCTTATTTTACATTTCCACATTTATCTACTGAAAACTTCTTAACCAAAATACTAGAACTTCAAATTGATTAAATTTAGCATTGTCCCAATTTCTCTCATGATGTCTCATAATCATGCTTTACCCACTATATTTGGTCTTCATTTCTTCCATCATATTATTTGCTTCCTGTGGCCGAGTTACAAGGCTAAGAGTTCTATTAAACTCTATAGCTCAGGTAACTGCCAGAGTGATACGGTACCAACCTCAGGGCTGCCCAACTCAAAAGATTGCTTACACGAACCAATCATGCGTGCTCGAACAAGGGACGTGATTCAACTAACCACATCATTGATTCGTATATTAAAGTACAAAGAGGATGCTAAGTTACACATAGAATATAAAGTACAAGGCAGCCTCTCAAGTTCATAAGTGTACAATTAGACCCTATCAAGCAAAGAGGCTAAGAAGGGTATTTTTAATAATCATACAAGATGATGAGGGATTGGACAGCTTTACAACAGTTTGGTAGAATGATCATAACTTTCGATCCAGTTATCCAATGGAGCTGATTCCAGTTGTATATTAAAGATAAGAGGCAGATCTACAACTTTCATGAGATCACGAGATCAGATTCTACTTTCTTAATATCCAAAATCGCCGTACGAGTTGGCCCAACAAGCTGTCCAGAATTGGGACGAAATTAAAGGGCATTTTAGTCTTTGTACAATTAAAGTCTATACTAGACTTTAATTATTTTCCAGCTTTGTTATTTACTTTATTTAGAGTATTTATATGCGTATAGCAAGTAGTTGCTATAATAAAGGACATGTTGTCCATAGTTGGTTATCTCGTTGTTAAGAGTCCCACATCTGCTAGGACTCTTCTTGTTTAAGTGTTTTACTTGATAGCAAGTTGTTTTGTTCAAGAGTTCTAATTCTTCAAGGACTTTTACTTATTGTTGCTTGTAACCGAATTGTTACTCTATTTAATAGAGGTTTGGCCAAGATGTAAAGGTATGTTAGATATATTGATATTTTGGTAAGGTTATTCCTTAGCTTCTCGTGTCTGAACTTCTATGTAGAACTTCATTCATTCTTTGAGTTACTGTATCAACAAGTTTAGTTTCTCTTGTTGTGGTGTTTCAGCCTCCATCGATAATTAGCCTTCCTTAGCGTTGTGTTGATTATATTCCCTAGAAACTAGTTCGAGAATTAGAGAAAGATCCGGCACAACTTACGCTGTCGAACCTTTTGGTACTTAGTACCTCACGGTCCTTCATCACAGAGTTTCTTTTGGGAATTATACAGAATTTTAATGAAATGGATTGTTTTAGATCTCAAGGACATGAAGTGGTCCACTCCTTTGTAAAATTATATATATGTATTGTGTGTTTATTTTTTCATTGCACTTATGATTTGGATCCACTCATGACATGCACTGATTACATTTATTTGTCATCATGAAATATCTTTTCTGAATAGGGGCCTTGTTTTGAAATATCTTTATTTATCGGAAGTGTCATAGCCCCGTGGGGCTTGGCATTGCCCATGACCGTGAGTTCGAGAGTTCGATACCCGCCCCCTACGTGGGTTTAATAAATTCTGCCTTTTTTGGGCTCTTCCTCCTGTGAGGCCGCCTCCCTCTGTGAGGTAAAAAAGAAAAAAAAAAGAATAGGGGTCTTGTTTTGAAATATTATTTTATTGCATTGGAAATGAGAAATTTGACTGAATCTTATACGGATATGTCCTGCGAATATTGACATGGCATGATAAGACTGTAAATCTATTGAGTCGGGCCCAATGATTCGATTTTGAAGGAGCTAAGTGCTACACCAAAGGGTGTGAGCCACCTCTAGAGTCCTAACTTTGAATGTGTGCATTTGGAGCCCTATCAAATGTGATATGCTGTTATTGTGATGTCTATGTCAATTTCACATCGACAATCCCGGACAATTGTTTTTTAATCAGGCCCCCTTATTATACGAGTATATATAAGGTTTCTCATTGTGCAAACTATTTTCCGAATATAATTTACTTTGGAAGGAAAATGGTTTTAAAGACATCAACACCACTTGCATGGCCCTCACTCAGCTTCGTCTCACGTTTTCCAAATGTTTCCCCCTCCACAGGTATCTGAAGGTGGTGCAATATTTTGGTATCAGAGTGCGTAGCGGAAGCTTGGGATTAGTCATTTGGATAAATGCATTTTAGCCTTGTAATTTTATTGAATTTTATTGTAATCTTGTGGATTATATATTTTTGGGTTAATAGAATGTTTGTTTAGAGCCTTGGCGGTTGGGCTTGTCCTTGCCAGGGCAGGGAGCGGGTAGGGGCGTTACAGTTGTACCCATCTCCCGTCACAAGAATTCAATCACCTACCTTCAAATGACAATAATGCAATGGTTGGTTGAAAGGAGTAAGGCAAGCTTTGCGTTCTTGGCTATGAAGAACTTCATTTATATCTTGAAAAAAACCCTCCAAGTTTTTTCCTTATGGGAGTTTATGGAATTTGCTTTTCGATAAATTCAAGCTCAATCTTACAACTCCCACTCCAAGAAGTGACAAGTACAATATGTACAAAGATGGCCTCTTCCATCAAATGCACATGATATTGGTCAACACGAAGTGGAAGTTCCATTCTAGATGCACCAATGAGGAACTTTTGGTCGCAATGATAGCTCACAACAATTCGTCAAGAGTGTGTGAGACATTGAAGAAAGAAATGGAGAAAAGGAGACTCCAAAGGCCAAATGTGCAAGATAATGAAAACGTGCCAATGCAAGAAGGTCAATGAGATGGCGGTGTTGATATTCACATTGAAGTAGATGAAGAAGGGGATGCCCAAGTAAACATTGGTGATCAAAAGGACATTCCAAGAGAAGAAATTGATAGAAGACCTCCTCAACCAAGAAATGAAGCAAACAATGACATTCTTAACCAAATCAATGATACTTGAAAAGTTATCAAACTTGGATTGTGAGGTTAAGGATTTGAAGGAACAAGTTGTGGACTTGAAAACAAGGTTTAATAAAATGGACTACAAAGTTGAGGATATCAATAGGAATACAAAGTCAAAAAAATCAACTTTTGTCTCAAATGAAGAGTTTGAGGAGGAGAAAAATGAAGAAGAAGAAGCTAACAATGAAGATTCCATCAATGAGGATGTTGGAAATCAAGATGAAGAGGAGAAAAAGGATGAAGAGCCCAAGAATGTGGTTAATATTGCAGATGATGAAGAAACTTTGGGTGAAGAAATAGTTGAATACTTGGGATTAGAGGTTGGGAATGCGGGTCAAGAAGTTGACATGGAAATTAAAGACAAGGATGCTTTAGGTGAAGAAGTTGGTGATAAGGAAGAAAATCAACCAAGTGTTGAAGCTTTCACCAAAGAACATCAATGATGAAGAAGATTAAGAAGTTCAAAGGAACTCATTGAAGGAATTTAAAGTGCAAGAAGAAACTCATCAACTCAATGAGAAATTTCTAAACTCAATATTTTTACATTTTCTTGTATTTCACTTCATTTCCTTGTACTCACTTTTGTTATCCCATGTGTACCCTTAGCTTAGCAATTGTTGTTCTTACATTTTTAATTTCCTTGTATGAATTGCTTAAAGAGGCACCTTGATGCTTGATAAACTCATATTTTCTATATAAATTATACTAATTTTCACTTAGTTTTTACCTAAAAAATATTATATTTTCATATTTTAAAGTCAATTTGAGATTAATTTCTTAATTTATTTATTTTTTATTCGATATATATATTAAAGGTATTTTTATGTGTTTTAGGTAACTTTATAAAAATATTATTAAGAATCTTATTTTAGGATTATATTATATTTTCTTAAATCTATTTTGTATGAAAGTTTATTAATTGGAAACAAAGTAAGAGATGGAATAGGAAACAAAGACCTCGGGCCTTAGGCCACAAGAACAAGAAGCTGAGAGGAAAAGGGGTAACCAACGCCTTAACTAGGGGTGAGCAAATTCGGTTTTTTCCGAATTCCGACCGAATTCGAATTGAATTTGGTAATTTGGTTTCGGTAATTCGTCTTGAATTCGATAATTCGGGCATGACCGAATTCGAATTGGGCAAAATTGGTGCGGTTTCGATCAGACCAATTTTGAATTCAGTCTGACCGAATTCGAATTGGATTTTTTAAATAAATTAATAATATTATTATATAAGTATATATAGTAAGTTATAAAATAAAAAAAATAAAAAACCCTAACCTAATAGTAAAATCTAACCCACCCACTCACCGCCTCCCCTCTCCTCTGTCTTTCTCCTCCATATGTCCTTCTCCTCTCCTCCATCTATCAAAGACGAAGCTTCTCCTCCCTCTGTCCTTCTCCTCCATTAAAGATGAAGCTTCCCCTCCCTGTCCTTCTCCTCTCCTCCATCTATCAAAGATGAAGCTTCTCCTCTCCTCCATCCATCCATCAGCAGCCTCCATCCTGGAATATAGTCTCCTTGTTTAGGTTGGCCTGGTTTGATGCAGCAGGGATATGTACAGTATAATTTTGTTTCAAATAATTTTGTTTATTATTCAGGGTCTTGTTTATGAGGATGATTTTTTTATTTTACATGGAATTTTATCAACGCTTAACCCATTTGCCTTTGGAACTTGGAAGGGTTGATGATTTTTGCTTCAAAGTACTTATTGAATTTGCTCAAATTTGAATTTTATTTTGCAGAATTTTGAAAACCTGATTCTGCTCCAATTGGGCCAATTCGGTCGAAACCGAATTCCAAATTCACCAATTCGGGCAATTCGAATTCGGTTTCGAATTCCGTCGGGTTTTTTAGGTATGAAAAAAATTAAAAAAAAACCGAATTCAAATGATCGAATTGGCCAATTCGAATTCGGTGCTCACCCCTAGCCTTAACCATCTATAAAAAGAAGGTATGAAGCTCTAAAGTGAGAAGCACCAACCAGCCACAAAAGCGAGCCAAAATTCTGAGAAGACAAATCCATCACTAATCATCATATTCATCATCACCAATCCATCACCAATTAATCACCAATCATAATCACATCATCACTGCCAGCATCATTGCGCAGTTCCAATTGGATCAAGGTTGTGGTCAATCTGTGCGGTTGTCAAGAAGGGATTAATTAGCGGAGATATTTTCTTGACACGTCTAAATTAATTGCTACAATTTAGTTATTCACAATGATTGGCTAAATTTTCTAGTTGATTAGGCTTGTGAAAACTTTGTTGGAACAATGATTTAATTTATTATTTTTCCCTTAATATTGTGTTCAATATTCCCTTAATCCCTATTTTATTAATTATTATTATGGTGTGTTTAATGCTTGTATGGATTTGATCACTCTACACATGATCTCATATTTTAATTGCGAAGGATCGGAATGTGAAGTAATTAATTAAGAACTAAGTAATAATAATTTGTAGTAAAACTGACTAGGAGTAGATTCGGTTTCTATTGAGCGGTTTCCAAAAAGTAGATAACTACGGGGATTGAAATTGGGGAATTTCATAAATCGTTAATGTTGTCTCATTAATCAATTTCACATAGACATATGACATTCGTTAATTGAGATTAGGGGGTTTATTGCAAAGAATTAAATAAAAGCTAGATAAGGGAATTCTACTGTTAATGAATATGGATAAATTTAAGGAAATTTGACACATTAAAAAAGGAAATCTTTTAAACTAATCATTGGAAAAACAAGTTGGATCAATGCCCTAATAAACCTTTCTCTCATTATTTGATATCTTCTTCCTTACTTGTTTAATTTAAGTCATTGTTTTATTTTAGTTAGTAATTAGTAAAAGCTCTAAAAAATATTTGTAGGTCTAAATTAGGATAATAAATAATTTTGATACTTAATTATAATCTTTGTGGGAAGACACTTGTCTTACTTATATACTCAACTGGACATTAGTTCACTTGTTAGGATTTTGTGCATCAATGCTAATAACATGTTTTTGTTATTTAATTGTTCTGATCTTTTGAGCATGTTATATTTAGAGAGCTTAATGATTTGATCCTTGTGATGAAAGCTAATTTTTGAACCCCCCTCCCCCTCCCCCCTCCCCTCTATTCTTTAGTGTCTTACGCTTTGGAGGAGTTTGTTATATGCTATGCTTGGTTTTAATTTGATCTATATAGGTTTTTGGGGTTGATTTGTTGTTATATTCAAGTCTCAAGCATGTATCTTACGTGGTTGATCGTCTAGATGTTTGACTTAGGATATAAACTGTTTGTGTGGCATTGAATATGCCTTGGTGTGCTTATTTGATTGTTTGGTAGTGGCTAGATATGATATTGCAAGTTTGTCCTATTTTTTGCCAAGAGTCCGGTCGACCGAACTGTGGGGCTCAGGTCGACCGAACATTTACGGTCAACCGGAGGTCCCCTATGCGGTCAACCAAGACAAAGCCAAATTTCAGCAAAATTCAAACTTCAACTTCAGAAATCTGTAAGTTTTGTTGTTTTATTCATATAGGCATAACCTTAGGGGGAGTTTTCAAATGTTTTCATCATTTACCCCCCTCAAAATATGTGATGTATGCTAAATTTTCCATATTTTACATCATCACATCACTTGTTGGCTTGTTTTCATCTTTTATCTCTCATAGCCAACTTCTGTAAGTTATTTTGGGAGTTACATGTGTTATACATGTTTATTTATTACATATACACTCCCTTATAACTTTTAGATCATATTCTTAACTTCCTTATCTTTTTTATCTCATTATAGTTTTTTGGTTAGTCTTGATTTTAGAGTTGTTACATTCATTTAAGCTAACCATTAACTTGCTAGAGGAATGTTTTTAAAGTGTTATCTTACACTTCCTCTAGTACTTCTTTTGGTTGTGATACATGTGCTTAACTTAGGTATTCATGGTATCACTTCTATTCTTACTTTGTTAGCTATGTTTTTAAAATTGTTTTCATCATAAATAGCTAACATTGTATGGTTGATAAACAGGGAGATTGTGCTTAAAAGTTTTTATTCCTTATCTCCTTTGAGTTTAGCTTAGGTTGATATTCTTTTTGAAGCCATATGATCATCTTTAGATTTATGTGTCATTATGGACTCTTAGTATTTAGAAATCAACCAAACTTATTCAAAATTATCCTTCTTCAAATAATTTTTGGTCTTTAGATATGATCCTTTGATTCTTATCTTATCAATCTATTAGACCATCAAGCTTCTCGCCTTCTCCACAATTTAAACTTAATCCCTCCTTTTTAATCTTTCTTAAAGGGGTCTTTAAAAGGGGATAAAAAAAATATTCTTAAACTAGAGGAAAAATCTTCTTAAGCAGAGACAAGGTAAGAAGACGAATTTGTGTCTTCTTACAACAAAGGAGGGGTAAGAAGAATTTTTGATCTCTTTGTTTTATTTAATATTATTCTTTTTCAATTTCTTTTTTTTTCTTTGGTTGAACCTATTTTTGCGTGCAAACTAGGAGCTATAATAAACCATTGTTATTTTATCCTGATCTGGAAGATATTGTTAGACAAAATAGGAGGCTAGTTAAGGAATCTAAAAATAAAGAAAAAGACATTAAAATGGCGAATGATGGAATTAATGATATTGTTCTTAATAATAATCAAGAACCACCTAAAACTCTTAGAGATTATGCTACTATTAAGGTAGATGACTTTCATCATGCTATTTTAAGACCTGCCATACCTGCTAATAATTTTGCAATTAACCAACTTTTCAAATGGTGCAACAAAGTGTTCAATTTTATGGTTTGCCTAATGAAGATCCTAATGTTCATTATCTAATTTCTTGGAAATTTGAAACACTTTTAAGCAAAATGGGGTAAGTGATGATGCTATAAGATTAAGACTTTTTCCCTTTTCCCTAAAAGATAAGTCTAAGGCTTGGTTAAATTCTCTTCCCTCTTGCTCAATAACTACTTGGAATGAATTAGCCTCTAAATTTCTAAATAAGAATTTTTCACCAGCTAAATCCATGAAGTTAAGGAATAAGATAACTAATTTTAGTCAAAAAGTTGGGGAAACTTTATATGAGGCTTGGGAAAGATATAAAGAAAATTTAAGAAAGTGTCCACATCCTGAGGTCCCATTCTAGATGCAAATCCAAATACTTTATAATGGCATGAATGAACCAACTAAAAATATGATTGATGCAACAAGTGGGGGTAGTATAATGGGTAAACCACCAGATGAAACTTGGAAATTATTAGAGGATATGACGTCTAGTGGAAACGAAAGTAATAATGAACGTAGCAATCCTCTAATAAAGGAAAATGCTAATGGAATTGATGCTACTCAAACTATTTTGGCCCAATTAGCATTAATCTCTAATAATTTAGGAATTGAAAATCAAGTAAATTGTGGAAATTGTGGTGGTAATCATTATAACGTGAATTGTCCGCATAATAATTCTTCCAACCTTCATTTTCATGAAGGGGTTAATTATGTAGGTCCTAACCCTAGGATAAAAAATCCTTTTTCTAATACCTATAATCCTGAGTGGAGGAATCATCATAATTTTTCTTGGAGTCCAAATCCGAATCCTAATTTGAATCAAAATGTGAGACCTTCACCACCCCTGGTTTTCCTCCCATACCCGAGAGAAAGTCTAATTTAGAAGACTTGGTTTCAAAGTTCATAACTAGTGCTGAAACGAGATTTCAAAACCAAAAAGCTTCTATTAAAAACTTAGAGTCTCAATTAGGACAAATTGCTAATTTATTAAGTAATAGGGTTCAAGAATCATTGCCTGGTAATACTGAAGTTAACCCTAAGGATTGTAAAGCTGTAACTCTAAAAAGTGAGAAAGAACTTAAAGAAATAGAGAAAACTCCTAAAATTGTAGAAGAAGAAGAAATTAATTCTGACATTAAAAATAATGAAAAGGAGTTAAATAGTGAGGTTCCACCAAAATCTGAGGAAATAATCTCAAAAAGAGATAAAGGAAGAAAGGATGAAACGATTAATGAAAATGTTGATTATAAATCTTTGCCTTTTCGCAAATAGTGGAACCCCCTAATCCCCAATTTAAGAAGTTATTAAACATATTTAAAAAATTGGAGATTAATCTTCCTTTTGTTGAAGCAATTTCTCAAATGCCTAAATATGCTAAATTCTTGAAAGACATTCTATCGAGTAAAAAGAAATTACAAGAGTTTGAGAAAATTTGCTTAAATGAAGAATGTTCGGCTCAAAATGAATTACCTCCAATGCTTAAAGATCCCGGAAAATTCATAATTCCTTGCTATATTAGTGATTTGTTTAGTGATGTTTTATGTGATTTAGGAGCTAGTATAAATTTGATGCCATATTTTGTGTATAAACGTTTGGGGTTACGGGAAATAAAACTAACAAATATTACTCTTCAATTGGCTGATCGTTCCATTAAATATCCAAGATGAGTGGTAGAGGATGTCTTGGTAAAAATTGATAAATTTATTTTCCCTGCTGATTTTGTAGTATTGGATAATGGACGATGATGGTAATATGCCTTTGATATTAGGGAGACCATTTTTAGCAACTGCAAAAACCTTAATTGATGTGCATAAAGGTGACCTAATATTAAGGGTGGGGGATGAATGTGTTACCTTTAATAAAAATGAAACAATGAAACACCCCCAAGAGAATAAATCTTGTTTTTCTGTAGACACTATAGATGAGCTTGTAGAAGATTATTTGCAAAATGCTTTTTTATGATGACCCAATTGAACAATGCATAAGTCATCCTATTAAAACTGATAATGAAAAACAAGACTTAAGTGAAGCTGCCCAATTTCTTGAAGCTAGTTATGTAGGATTCACTAGAGGGTCTAAAATTATAGAACTAGAATCAAAAGGGCCTAGACCCAAGCCTAGTATTGAAGAACCAACTTTGGATTTAGAGCTTAAATCATTACCACCAAATATGAAATATGTGTATCTAAATGAGAATAAGACCCTGCCTCTAATAGTTTCATCATTACTAAGTCAACTGGAAGAAGAGAAACTAGTAAGGGTCCTTAGATAGCATAAGAAAGCATTTGGGTGGCAAATGGTAGACATTAAAGGCATAAGTCCTTCAATTTGCATGCATAAAAATATTAATGGAGGAACAACATAAAATCACTGCACAACCTCAAAGAAGACTAAATCCCATTATGCAAGAAGTGGTTTAAAAAGAAGTCATCAAGTTATCAGATATGGGGATAATCTATCCAATTTCCGATCGTAAATGGGTAAATCCTGTCCAAGTAGTGCCTAAAAAGTGTGGTTTTACAGTTATAGAAAACAAGAATAATGAATTATTACCCAATAGGTTAGTCACGGGGTGGTGAGTTTGTGTTGATTATAAGAAATTAAATGAGGCCACTAGGAAGGACCACTTTCCATTACCTTTTATTGTTTTCTTGATGGATATAGTGGTTATTTTCAAATTCCTATAGCACCAGAAGATCAAGAAAAGACTACTTTTACATGCCCTTATGGTACTTTTGCTTATAGAAGAATGCCTTTTGGTTTATGCAATGGTCCTGTCACCTTTCAAAGATGTATGCTTGCGATTTTCATGATATGGTAGGAAAATTTATGGATGATTTTTTGATATTTGGTTCTTCTTTTGATGATTGCTTGTGTAACTTAGATAAAGTACTTGAAAGATGTGAGGAAACTAACTTGGTTCTTAATTGGGAAAAATGTCACTTTATGGTTCAAGAGGGGATAGTTTTAGGACATAAAGTATCTCAAAGCGGAATGGAAGTTGACAAAGACAAAGTAGACATAATTGATAAGTTAGTTCCACCAACCAATTTAAAAACTTTAAGGGGATTCTTGGGTCATGCAGGCTTTTATAGAAGATTTATAAAGGATTTTTCAAAACTTGCAAAACCCCTTACTAATTTATTTGCAAAAGATGTTGCATTTAATTTTTCTAGTGATTGTATGGATGCTTTTAATGCTTTAAAAGAAAATTTAATTTCTGCACCTATCTTAGTTGCTCCAGATTGGGAGTTACCTTTTGAAATAATGTGTGATGCTAGTGACTTTGTTGTGGGGGCTGGTTTAGGACAAAGGAAAGATAAAATAATTCGTCCTACTTATTATGCTAGTCACACATTGAATGACGGACAAAGGAATTATGCTACTACTAAAAAAGAACTTTTGGTTGTTATCTTTGCATTTGATAAATTTCGTTCTTACTTGATTGGTACTAAAGTTACTGTTTATACTGATCATTCTGCTTTGGAGTATCTTTTAAGTAAACAGTAAACAAAGCCGAGGTTACTAAGGTGGATCCTTTTGCTGCAAGAGTTTGACATGGCAATCAAAGATAAAAAAAAAGGGTTCAGAGAATGTGGTAGTTGGCCATTTATCAAGGCTGCAAGCTGAGAATCAACAATAGGAAATAAAGGATGAGTTTACAACTGAGAAGTTGATGGCAATTGAAGGATGGTTTGGCGGGCAGCCACCTCTTCATACTCTGCCCGAGTGGGTAATATTAAACTCTTTATCTAACTCTTCTGTTGTTGCATACTCTATCACATTGGTTTGCAAATATTGCGAATTATTTGGCTCGTAAGTACATTCCTCCACACTTTAATTATCAAGAGCAGAAAAAAAATTCTTTCATGACTTGAAAATTTATTTTTGGGAAGATCCGTACTTGTTTAAAATTTGTGGTGACAATATTATAAGGAGATGTGTACCTGAATGGGAAACTAATGAGATATTATTTCATTGTCATGATAGTAAAGTATGAGGGCATTTTGGTGTGCAAAGAACTGCATCTAAGGTTTTAGAATGCGGATTTTATTGGCCTACTTTGTTCAAAGATGCTCATGATCATATTAAGAGGTGTGATGAATGTCAACGAGTAGGGAATATCTCTAAAAGGAATGAAATGCCTTTAAATTCAATTCTTGAATGTGAAATCTTTGATGTTTGGGGCATTGATTTTATGGGGCCTTTTCCATCTTCCATGAATAATAAATATATTCTTGTTGCTGTAGATTATGTTTCAAAACTGGGTTGAGGTTATTGCATGTCCTACTAATGATACTAAAGTTGTTACTAAGTTTTTGAAGAAAAATATCTTTTCTAGATTTAGGACCCCTGGAGCTTTAATTAGTGATGACGGTACTCATTTTATAAAAAATAAAAATAAAAAGCTTGCTAATTTGTTGGAAATATATGGAGTACATCATAAAATTGCAACACCATATCATCCACAAATTAGTGGTCAAGTAGAGGTTTCAAATAGGGAACTAAAAAGAATTTTGGAACAAACCGTGGGGTACTTCTAGAAAAGATTGGCCTATGAAGTTAGATGATGCATTGTGAGCATATAGAACTGCATTCAAGACTCCTATAGGCATGTCTCCATACAAGTTAATTTTTGGAAAGTCTTGTCATCTTCCTGTTGAACTTGAACTTAGAGCATATTGGGCTATAAAAATTTTGAATTTTGATCAAAGTGCTATAGCTGAAAAACGTAAGCTTCAATTGAATGAGTTAGATGAATTTAGGTTGCAATCTTATGAGAACGCCAAACTATATAAGGAGATGACTAAGTTATTACATGATAAACATATATTGCCTCGGAAATTTTTCATTGGGAAGAAGGTTTTGCTATTTAATTCTCGTTTAAGGTTGTTTCCAGGAAAACTAAAGTCAAGGTGGTCTGGCCTTTTCGAAGTCACACATGTCTATCCCTCCGGAGCCATTGAGATTCAAAACAACAAAAATAGGAGATTTATTGTCAATGGGCAACGCTTTAAGGAATATTTGGAGGGCATTCCATCCAACAATTTGAAGGAGGGGAATGGGTTCTTGACCCCTCTCCAAAAGAATAAACATTAAAGGAACTCAAGCTCAAGACTATAAACGAGAACTACACTTTTTATTTTTAGTTATTTTGAAATTATAATTACTATTGTTTTTTTAAAATTAATTAATTAATTAATTATTTTAAAAATTGTTCTTTTTTTATTATTATTTCTTTTTTCCAAAAAAAAAATTATTAAAAAAAACAATGATTTTTTTTTATCTTGTTGGCTTTGTTGGAAGATTGTCGCCATGCATCCGTTCTTCTTTCCAAGAGTACAAGCTTTCTCTTTTGGAATTCTTCTTCAATTGACTTCTTAGCACACTTCCACCTAAGTATCTTTATTCCGTTTTGTTTTCTTTTAGAACATTGAGGACAATGTTTATATTAAAGTTGGGGGTAGGGAATACTTTCATGTTTATCTCAGAGCATGACTTTTTTTCGAAATTTCAAGTTTATGTGCTATATATAATAAATAAACCAAAAAATATATAATATAAAAAATATACAAGATTGCGACCTCTCTTGATGTTCTGTGAGCTATATTAAGATGATGAATTTTATATGGATTAGAATGTGATTGACAAATTTGACACTTTGGGATTCCTTTGTTAATGATATCTTAGATATAAAACAATATTTTCTTCAAAAAACAATTATGACCTATAAATTATAGTATCTTGTATTTTGAATTAGACTTTTTAAGATAACCCTTATCTAATTGTGATTTAATCTTTAGGTACCCTTATTTAATGTGCATTTATTCTGACTTGTGAATATATATTCCTAACGAAAACTAAATACCTCTTCGATATATATATATATATATATACTCTCTATGTGTTTAATGGTATTTATGTCAAGTGATCAAAGCTAAGCTTGTCACACCTACGACCCCCCATGGTCACCCTAGGGTAAGGTCGTGGGTTTGAGACATTTTGGATATTTTTTGGGCAATGTTTTGCTGCTCTTGGGTTTTATAAGTTGGCAAATGAAAACCAGCAAAATCAATGGATTTTACCAAGAGTATGAGCATGTGTAAGTAAGCACACCAATCAGCGTTTGATAAAAATGTTCACATTCATTGGTGCCCCAAATATCAAGTGTAAATTAGAAAATATATATATATATTATTGAATGATGTCACATATTCTTTCTTTAGTTTTATATATCTAAGAGCCGAACCGAATGCACATTGAAAAAGGTTACCCATAGATTAAAATACAATGAGAAGAGGTGTGAAGAATGAATGTCTATTTGTTTAATTCTAAGTACTAAATTCTCAAATGTATAATTGTCATTGTAAATCAAAGATTCATTTTTTTTAAAAAAACAAGTTTTTTATGTCTAGATTTTATTAGCCTTGGAATCCTATTTGTCATACTTTGATTGAACTTTTCTAAGGCCAAAGCTGGTGATACTTGCTTATAGAACCGCAAGATTGGTAGCGATATTAATAAAACATTTTTTTAGATCTTTATGAGTTGTCTTCTTTGATCGAGGACGATCAAAATTCTAAGTTGGGGTAGTTGATAAACTCGTATTTTCTATATAAATTATACTAATTTTCACCTAGTTTTTACCTAAAAAATATTATATTTTCATATTTTAGAGTCAATTTGAGATTAATTTCTTAATTTATTTATTTTTGATTCGATATATATATATATATTTTAGGTATTTTTATGTGTTTTAGGTATCTTTATAAAAATCTTATTAAGAATCTTATTTTAGAATTATATTATATTTTCTTAGATCTATTTTGTAGGAAAGTCTATTAACTGGAAACAAAGTCAGAGA